>CM053267.1:82612406-83320132 GCA_028583415.1 Protea cynaroides | reverse complement strand
CTTATAAATTCATTTATTCAGCCAAACTCTTTTGGTCTTTACTTAATCATATCCCTCAACATTGGGCATAACTCAATTATCATTGTATTAAATCGAGTACTACTTATGCCATGACTTTATCCTTGTCTCCACTCTTAAATTTGCCTTTAGGAATCTTCTACCTTGTCAAAATTCATACCGATATACCCATTTAACCACAACACTAGCCCTTTTATATGGATCCCGTGTCCATATAATATTATGCATCCATCCCTCAACGGTTTTGATCAGAGCTACTGGCCATTTATAATCATAGAATGAATGAAGAAAAGAGCTACTTAGAACAGAACGTACAAGTTCTACCCTTCCTGCATAAGATAGAAGACAGCCTTTCCAGACAGAGAATTTCTTCCGAAATCGGTCCAACACTGGATTGAAAACCACCCTTCGAATCCGACCGTGGAAAAGGGTGACCCCTAAATATGTGGTTGGGAAACTTCCTTTAGCAAAATGCAAGCACTCTAGCATTTTCAGACGTCTACCATGATTAACATTTTGAGAAAAAAAACATCTTACTTTTCTCGGAGCTAACTTTCTGCCCCCCAGCTGTCTCATATAAAGCAAACAAATCACGTAATTTTCTACAAGACCGAAGACCCCTCTACCTCTCTACCCTTGAAAATAGGAGTAAGATCTCCATTGTAGACCAATTTTTTCAATCCTCTACACAACACTTCTTGACGAAGACCCCTCTCAGCACCAAAAAAACCGAGTGGCCCACCATTGATCATAACAGAAAGTCTTGCTGATTGGAGGAGAGATCTAACTCTATCAACGAAAATCATGGAAAAACCAAACTTCAATAATACTTGTAGCAGAAAATCCCACTGAATCGTATCATATGCTTTGTAAATATCAATTTTTAAAACCACATTCCCTTTCTGTGTCTTCCTATGCATAATGGTCACAAGATCAGAGGCTAGGGCAATATTATCATGAATAATTCTACCCTTAATGAATGCCCCCTGCTCTGGAGACACTAATTTTCCAATCTACTTACCCAATCTAGTTGCCAATATTTTTGGGATGATTTTGTAGAGAAAATTACTCACACAAATAGGTCTAAAATCAAGGAGATACACTGCCCCCTCCTTCTTTGGAATCAGAGATCAATAGTTGCAATTCACACCCTTCATCATACCATGAGTGAAAAAGGATTTAACAGCAGCAGATACCTCCTTTCCAATAATCTCTCAATAGATACAGAAGAATTTATCAGGATACCCATCTGGACCAAGGGAACTATTCTGATCCATAGCAAAAATAGTATTCTTGATCTCATCATCTGAAGGTATCATATTATTGCAATATTGTCCTCTTCAGCCACCAATGAAGGAATAACATCTAGGAAATCTAAGAGATGACAAACACCAGAACTCTTATGGAAATATTTTAGTTATGTCTTGATGCAATGGTTTGGACAATGTTATTATTATTTTAATTACCAATAGAAATACTCAATTTCAATTTAATAAAGTCTTCCGTTATTTATTTATACTTTGATTTATGGAATGTTATTCGGGATGTGATTGTTGGTAAGGGTGTCAAAAATGGGCCCGGCCCGGTAGCACGGACCGAGCCAGCCCGATATAACCCGAACCCAACCCGGACCGAACCTTAATGGACATGTTTCGATCTCGGCTTGTAAAACCCGACACCGTTTCAGCCCAAACCGAAACCAGACCGGACCAGCCCGTTAAGAAGCCCGAACTAGCCCGAACTAATAATACCTAACCAGAGGTCCATTCGAGCCCAGTTTCTTAATTTTAATGGTTTTAAATTTTGATGGATTATATTACATTGTTATAGTTCACTTCTTGATCGAAAAGATTATATGAATCTAAAGTTGAAAAGAGTATGTTAATTGTTACAATTTACTGAATTACATGCATATAGAATGAATGATGCTAATTTTATAGATAGAAATAATAAAATATGCTATATATCTTACATATAAAATAGGCCCGATAAGCTTGATAAGCCCGGTCCGGACCGAACCAGCCCGAAATCACCTCAATAAGCTCAACCCGATAACAAACCCACACCGAACCAGCCCGATAGTTATTGTGTCCAGCGCAACCCAACCCAGCCCGAACTCTTAATGGACATGTTTTGGGCTGGGCTTACAAAACCCGACACCGATTTAGCCCAGACCGAAACCGGCCCGGACCGACCCGTTGACACCCTTAATTGTTGGATTGTGATGAGCATAGTTTTTCGTTTTTCTGGAAAAGTTTGAGTCTATTTATGACGATTCGACCACATCTCCGGTTAGATTTAAAATTAAGATGTGGCACTTGCAAACTGGAGGAGAGTACCCCACTCCAATTCTCTCGCTCACTCTCTCTCGCTCTCTCTCTCTCTCTTCCACGACTTTAGTTGCCACATGACAGCCTACTACCATTGGAAAATATTAGCGATGCTGATCTAATCCAAAAGTAGTTAGTTGAAAGGAACCAATATATAATCAACTATCCTCATAAGTGGTTTACACATGGCGAGCATCAAATGGTTTAGTTTCAACATTACAATATGCAAATCTAAGGATTAAAAGAATCATCCTCCACATATGTGGCTACTCTCCTCTTTAAATCATTCTCCTCTTACTTCATTTTTGTTTCTATTTATTTGCTTAATAATTAATGTTCTTTCATTTCAAAGTCAGACATTTTTAATGGAACTGCGCCATTTGGGTTCAGAACTTGTTATACTTGGGCCCACCAGTCTAATGATGTTACTGGTCTCTCAGGCACCTATACTATGCTTACATTAAAAACTCACATCTCATGTTTTTAGTCACGTATTTTTCAAATCAATTTTTAAAACCCGTTATTCTGTTCTCGCTTTTTTTTTTTTTTTTTTTTTTTTTTTATTATTAGTGATTTTCGAAATATTTGACCAGGTTCCGTTCAAGATCTCTGTCTGAGAACACATCCGTACGCAGTCATATTATGGTTCTCGTTTTAACAAACTTATAATTTTGACAATTGAATCTTAAGTCTTAATTCTGGAGTCGCTTGACTAGTTTTAAACGGATAACGCGAGACATGCCCACTAAAGGATCCCAATCGTCTCTTTCATATACTTCAAAGAGGAGGAAGATGTTCCTGTCAGATGATCGATACGTGATTTTTGAGAAAATCCAAACTCTACTATCGAGGCAATACTCCCTGTCAGCTCGGCTTATAGGCTGAGTGTCGACTCGAATGTAGGACTTTGATTTTTTCGAGAGCCACGTGTCAGTCATCGAACGGGGACATCTCCCTCCTCGAGACGATTTGAATCCCCATGATTTTGGTTGTTTATTTTTTCTTTATTTTATTTGGCGAGTTGGCTCTTGGCGGGCTGGATTTGAGCATTGTTTTGTGTTCTAGATTAAATCTTTTGAATATATATTTTACCTATATATATATATATATCTCTGAGACTGTTAAGTATATAAATTTATTCACAACCAGTCTCTTGGAAAGCTAAGCATGGTCCGTTGGAATCCATTGCTTATTTGGATAATGGGGAAGATGAATTCCAAAAGCTTTTACCTTCTAGTTACTGTGAATCACCAAAGACCCTAATAAAATTTTCTTTACAATTGTTATTTTATATGAAAATTAATTTTAGATTCGTAAAATTTTACTTGTAGCATTTTATATGTAATATTTTTCTAATATTTGTTTTCAAAAGATAAAAAAAATATGAAGCTCATTTTCTCTCTCCCTTAGAGATCACCATATTTTATTTTCTTGAAAACAAATATTGGAAAAAAAATTACATATGAATTATACCTAAAATTATATGTCAAAACAAATAAAGATATGAAAATTTCAAACTTTTTAAATATCTTTCAATGCATTTTACATTAAAACATATAGTGGAATATTCCTATTTTACAAAAAATCTTTTATTTTCAGCAAATTTTACAGGGAACAAACAGCCAAATTTAAGGAGAACATAATTTGACCGGTCAATGGATGTTATGTCTTCGAAAGAGCTCTCTGGACCATATTTAGTAAATATGCATATTGTATGCGTACCATATTTTAAAACGATTTTTTTACATTTTACAGAACAAACGTAGAGATTCACATAAAGTTTTTTTTTTTTTTAAATTATGAACCGTATTATACAGGTTTAATACGCGTATCGCATATTAAACGCATATAATACGTTGATAGTTTTTTAAAAAAATTAAAAATTAAAAAAAAACATAAAAAATGTATTATATTGATAGGGTTTCCCTCAATCAAAATAGAGCCTTGTTCCCCAAATCCCTTTCCCCTTGTTAACCAAAACCCTTCCACAGCCATAGGTGTGCAAATATCCTACAAGCATATAAGTGGATAAGCCCATTTTGTTGGCCATCGACGTGCAAGGAAACCCTTCCATGGCCGTCGTTGACGTGCATTGATCCTCTGCATCTTCTTCATCTTCTTCAAGATTTGGTCTTTGATTTCTTCATCTTTTTCATCTTCTTCATTCTCTATCTTCTCATCTTCTTCATCTTCTTCGATCTTCTACATCTTCTTCATCTTTTTCAATCCTAACACCTCTAATTTCTATTCTACAACTGGGCACCAGAGAGACAAAGAGAGAGATTGAGATTACCTTAGGGATTCCAGTGACTCTACCCTCCAAGCCTAGAAAAGGTTAGAGTGAGTCAATGGGTCTACTTTAGGGTTTCTTTATATATATATATATATATATATATATATAATTTTTTGGTGGATTTCCACCCAATCTTTAGGTTTCCTAGTGAGTCGATTATTAACAATACAAAGAATGGCCCAGCCCACTAAGATCGAATTTAATATTGGCCGAGCCCTAAGACTAGTTTCTAGAGTCTACGTTAATCTAGAGTCTTCCATGAACTTCATTGTCCCACTAAGTTCTTTTACCTTTTATTTTCTTGTTTTCCTTGTCGGTGAGTATATTTTATTTTCTGTCCCAAGGGGAATTTGGCAATTTTTTTTATTATATTTTATTTTTTGTTCTTTAATATTTATATTTTTCTTCAATTCTTCTGAATTTGAGTGTGTGAAATATGGGCAAGATTAGAGAGTATATCTAGAATGAAACCATGTTTTGATAGGTAGAATTCTATTTATATGTTATTATTTTATTTATTAAATGCTATAGATGTCTATTGCATAGTGAATATATGTTTGTATTTTCGATTCCGATTTTTCTATAGAGTATCATATTAAACACCTATTAAACACGTACTGTATTAATACCATACACATTTTTTTAAAATAGATTATTGGTCCCCGTATCAAAGTCTATCTCTATTTAATACCCGTATGTATCTATATCCGACTTTTTGTCGTATCCAAACTTACTAACTATGGTCTGGACCATTGAATTTAAATCTTTTGTCTAAATTATAAAATCGATTCTAATCTCCTTATGAGTTTTTGGAGTCAAGCCCACGCTTGGCCCATTGGGTCTACCACACGAGTCTATTCTTAGATGGGCCTCCGATTTCTTGCATTCTTCCTGATCATGCTGCTGTTCATAAGAATGTCTGCTGGTGCTTTTGGCGGTTAGCCGTGGGCAGTCGACACAACCTCTTATGAAGACAATGCGAATTTTTCCTGCCTTCATACGGAGTTTCAAGTGCCCATCAATTGCTTCCATAATTTCATATTATGGGTTCTCTTTAATTGTCAAAAGAATGGCGTATTCCTCCATGGCTGTCATGAACTCAACAAAACTGGGCACTTCAGTTTGGAACTCGGTGATCAGAAATCACCTTCGAAGTGAAAAGTTAGATGAAGCTCGTCTAGTCTTTGACGAAATTCCATCGCCCAATATTTATCTTTTTACCATGATGATTGCTGGATATTCACGAAGCAATAGACTAGAGGAGGCACTACAACTGTTCTATGAAATGCCTGTTCGAGATATTGTTTCTTGGAATTCATTGATGAAGGGATGTCTTGATTGTGGGAACTTATATATGGCTCGAAAGCTTTTCTATGAAATGCCGGAAAGAAATGTTATCTCCTGGACCACGATCATAAATGGTTTCTTGCAGTTTGAAAGAATCGAAATGGCTGAGGTTTTGTTTCATAAGATGCCTTCCAAGGATACAGCAGCGTGGAATTCAATGATTTTTGGGTATTGTAGTAAAGACCGGATTAATGACGCTCTCAGGCTATTTAAGAGGATGCCTTTTAGGAATGTGATTTCCTGGACTACAATGATCAGTGGGATGGATCGGCATGGGGAGAGTGCTGAAGCACTGTCTCTCTTCCAGCAGATGCTGGATTCAGGCGTTATACCCACTTCAAGCACGTTCTGTTGTGCACTAACAGCATGTGCAAACTTATCGGCTTTCAACCAAGGCATTCAACTTCATGCCCATCTCGTGAAGTTGGGGTATGTCTTTGATGCTTTTGCCTCTACTTCAGTGATCACATTTTATGCAAACTGTGGGAAAATTGAGAAGTCTAGCAAGATTTTTCAGGAAAACTTGCACATAAATGTTGTTACATGGACAGCTCTTTTAACAGGTTATGGTCTAAATGATAAGCACGAAGACGCCTTGTACGTATTTTACAACATGATAAGAGTTGGGATCCTGCCCAATCAATCAACATTCACTAGTGCTTTGAATTCATGCAGTGGGCTAGAGGCTCTTGATAGTGGAAAAGAGATTCATGGGAGGGCTGTTAAGCTTGGGTTGGATGATGATGTGTTTGTTAGTAATTCTCTTATCGTAATGTACTCTAAATGCGGAGATATACATGATGCAATTACTGTGTTCAACGATATGAGCAGTAGAAACATTGTTTCGTGGAATTCTATAATAGTTGGGTGTGCACAACATGGGTGTGGTGTCTTGGCTCTTGAGTTCTTTGACTGGATGGTAAATGCAAAGGTGCAACCCGATGAGATTACATTCGTTGGGTTGTTTACTGCTTGTAGCCACTCTAGAATGTTGGATAGGGGGAGAAAGTTTTTTGAATTATTGAATCGAGGTACATCAATTGAAGTGAAATCTGAGCACTATGTATGTATGGTGGATATCCTGGGTCGATCTGGCAAGTTGGAAGAGGCAGAGGAATTCATCGAGAAGATGCCAGTGAAAGCAAATTCCATGGTGTGGTTAGCTTTGCTGAGTGCTTGTAGAGTATATCATAACTTAGAGGTGGGAAAAAGAGCTGCTGAACATCTCTTTGACCTGGAACCACATAGTAGTGCAGGATATATTTTATTATCCAACCTATATGCTTCAGCAGGTAGATGGAATGATGTATCGCAAATTAGAGGGATGATGAATCAGAGAGGAATCGTAAAACAAACAGGATATAGTTGGGTCACACTAAAGGGATCAAAGCATAGATTTGTTTGTGGAGATAGGTCCCACCCTTTGAGTGAGAAAATATACCAGAGGCTGGATCTTTTGGGTGCAAAACTGAAGGAGTTGGGTTATGTGCCTGATCAGAGTTTTGCATTGCATGATGTGGAGCATGAACAGAAGGATGTGATGTTGTCTTTTCATTGTGAGAGGCTTGCTATTGGATTTGCACTGGTCAGTACTGTAGAAGGTAGTACAATAAGAGTGATGAAGAACCTTCGTGTATGTGGGGATTGTCATTCTGCCATCAAGCTTATAGCAAAGATTGTTGGGCGTGAGATCATTGTGAGAGATTCTAGTCGATTCCATCACTTTAGGGATGGCAACTGTTCTTGTGGGGATTACTGGTAGCAATTCGATTGATGGATTGTTCTTGTAGATGTTTGGGGAGGTCAATTATTGCCTTTGATGCTTATTCAGTGGGCAAATGATTACATGTAATGAACAAAATCAGCCTGGCCTAAGGTTTCAGGATTACAACTGAGAAATTGGACCTCAAAATAGGTAAATTTTCTTGGATAATGATTGCTACAGAAGGTGGGTGTGCTAGCAACATATCAAAGTGAGAATTTTTATCTTCCCTCTATAAGAAGAGGGCAGTGGGGGTGCGGAGGGGAAGCAAGAGTTTGTTCAACAAGTTTTTCTTCAACAGTAACCATTAAAGATACTTCATTTCTCTTCCCTTGCATAAACGATTCCTTTTATTTTTCCGTTAATCATGATTTTGTTCCTTCTTGTACATATAGTGTCCTTAAATTGTAGTGTTCCATAACTTAATTACCTGATAAGGAACCCTTTTAGGTCATTAACGAAATGAATGAAAGAAGAATTACAGTGCTTTTAGTTGTCTCTGTTAAAATTGCTGTGTTTAAATTAGGACTTGTTGACTTATTTTTTGCACTTTTTAATCTTAAAAAATATTTGTTGAAAGTTGATTTGGACTGTAGCATCCACTTTTATTTAATGGAAAAAATTACTGAAATCAGATATATGAATCTTACAAGAATCCTCTGAGCTTATCTATCGGTGCGTTAACAAATTCATGTCCCAGAAAGAAATTCTGGTGAATGATCAGTATTGTTAAAGACATTGGGTGCTATGCCTTTAGGTGAGCCTCTTTTAAAGTTCCCTTGACTGTATATAAGTTGTAACAAAATCTAAATAACCAGAACCAGTAAAAGTGAGAACCGAGAGAGAGATTCTGGTCTAATGTGATAGAACTGGTTGGAATGATTCTCCTTTCCTATTCAGCCAGTAGTTATAGATAATAAAAAGGGAATCCTAGTTACATAATAGATAGGAATTCGATGTGTCAAAATGACAAAGAATCCTAAATAAGCAACAAATCCTAGTTACAAGAGAATTCCTAGTCTCCTAGTTACAAGTAATGAATTAAAGATAAGTAGGACTAAATCAACAATTAAACGTAACCCCAAAATACTAAAAGACCATAACCCCAAAATACTAAAAGACCAGTCAGCTTGGATAGTTGGACAGCACTAATCCTGAGATGGGATTAATGCCAACGGCTTTGTATCGATAATGGGAATGGACCATGGTGAAGGGTCAATTGCCTTATATAAATAATATTAACACCCCCCTCAAGCTGGAACATATAAGTCACTCATGCCAAGCTTGGAGCAGTTCAATCGAAACGTCGGACCAAATAGAGACTTCGTAAGGATAGCAGTCAATTGATTTGAAGAGGAGACAAAGGGTGTGACCAGTGATTTCTTGACAACTGCATCACGAACAAAATGACAATCAACTTCAACATGCTTGGTGTGCTCGTGAAAACATGATTACTAACAATGTAGATAGAAGCTTGATTGTCGCAAAACATCTTCATAGGTTGAGTTACTGAGAATCCCAAATCTTAAAGAATGGACTTCAACCACATAAGTTCAGTAGTTGTATGAGCCATGGCATGTATTCAGCTTTAGCCTTCAGCACTGGAGTGAGCCACAGTAGTTTGTTTCTTACTTTTCCAAGCGATGAGATTTCCACCGAAAAATGTACAATAACCAGTTGTGGAGCATCTGTCACCATCAGCTCCTGTCCAATCAACATCAGAGTATCCAATAATATCAATGTGCTTATGGTGAAGATAAATGAGTCCTTTGCTTAGAGACCTCCTTAAATACCTTAGGATATGACAAATAAATTCCTAGTGAACTTGCTTAGGAGTTTGCTTGAACTGGCTAGCAACTGCAATAGTGAACAATAGATCAGGTCTAGTAACAATGTTAGCACTATCAGTAACACGCATGTGTCGCTAGAGGCACATGGGTCCCACATAAGGGTGTCAAAAATAAAAACGAACCGTTTAAACTGAAACCGTGAAACCAATTATTAAATGGTTCGGTTCTGGCTTCAGAAATGAAATCGTTTATTTAAACGGTTCAATTATGGTTTCAAGAATGAAACCATTTAAACTGACTATTTGAAACTGTTAAAACCGACTAAACCTTTGCTTTAATCCCTTAGTGGTAAATGTCTATATTTGTATAAATAAATTATATTTTAATGCTTTCCACATGACATACTTCTAAATAGTAAATCCATTTTTATGTGTGATTAAAATTATTTTAATGATTTCCTTGGCTTTCCCTCTACTTTGTTCCTAACTTTCTTCCTCTCCTTCCTGGCAATGAAACTTTTTAAAAACCGAAAAATCGAACTGATTAATAATCGGTTTCGGTAAGCATTTTGAAACCTTTTAATAAATGGTTCAGTTTTGGTTTTATTCATTACACACCGATCCAAAACTAAATCGCACCATTAAACCAAAACCGCACCGATTAACACCCTTAGTCCCACATGGGACCCACTAGTCTACTTATTATTTTATGCTTATTTGGAATAATGATTTATTTCCTAAGTTATCTAGGTTTACTTTCCTATTGGCTTATGATTGTAATTAGAGAAGTTTCCTAAACCTTTGTTTTCCTCTTTGTTATAAATAAAGAAATCATAGAAGGAGGAGGATCTATCGATTTTTCCTCTCCTTTTCTTCTTCTTTTTTCTTCGTCTTCCCTCTCTCATTCGCTGTTACTGTTCTGGTGCTTTGTTTGTAAACTGGAACATGGTTTCAGAGCATTGAATCAAGTTCACAAAGGTTGTACCACCTGCGGGTTTGATTGGTCTTTCTCCCTCCGTTCCCATCTTCTAAATAAACCCGGTAGCAGCAACCATATGCTGCATCGTATGGAAGAATAAGCTTCCTTTTAAAGACTCTAATTGTAAGACATGTATGCTTCTGACACCTATCCTAACTATCTAATCTTTAGGTAACCTAATGTCAGACCTTCCAATCATCACCGGGCCAAACGGGACGAGAGGATGACAAACCAAGTATGAAATGGATCATAATTTAGGATGAAATTTTCATACCAGTTGATGGTACCGGTCGACCGGTATGGCCTGCGCAGCAGACCACTTAGATCCGAAAACGGATCTCTGCTGGTCCCACTTTTCAAATTTCAAACCCTAGGACTTTTCTAATGTAAGGGGACTTCCTAAACTCAACCCTAGCCTATATAAGGACCCTTAAACCTCCTAGAATCTCTCTCATTGATCCTCACAAACCCTAAAGAGGAGAAAGAGGTTGAAGAAGGAGAAGAAGCTAGGAAGGAGAGGGAAGAGCCGCCATTGCCGTTGGACGAAGAACTCTCTACCATAAACCAACGGTAAGTGCTTAAACCTTCCTCTACTTTAATCGTTCTAGGATGGTTAGTTATGATTGGATCAATACCATGCAAAGCGAGGTATTGATCTAAACCCTATTTTACCGTCAAACCCTAATCCAGTCGGTAAACCCTAGATTCAAGTTCTAGGTTGAAGATCATCGAAACTAGGACTTGAATGGAGTTGAAAACAACTCTAACTCATTGTTTAGACCTAGAATGTATAGGAGAAACCCTAGAAATCAGTAGGGGGTGACCGACGGAAGGCGATAACCGGATGTATGGTCTTCCAGAGACATATCGGTCGATCATACCGGTCACACCCTATGCGACCGGTACCTACGACCGGTATCTCCCGGAGACTGGTTTGTGGGGACCGGTCGACCATACCGCTTGCACCTTTCCCCATAGTTTTGTGGCCGGTACCTGCGACCGGTACTGTCACACCCCAATTCTGATCCAACCAGAATGGTGTGAGTGAACCGTCATTGAACCAACGGTTCACACCAGGATCTCGAATAGGCCGTGTCCACTCATACAAACCATCACACATAACCACAATCAGAGTATAATAGTATAGCGGAAGTCTTTAAAATAGAATGAACTGAGTATCTAATGATAAATTAAATAAGTATCCAATTATTCGAATTCAAACATAAAATAAATATATTTTACATCCCTTTAATATCAACGAAAATAACTAAAACGAATAAAAAAAATCCAATCACAGGTAGACGCAGAAAGGGCACTCGCATGAAGCGTCATGCTCGTCCTCTCCTGCATGTACACTCAAAGCAGCAACGTCACCATACGCCGGAGCGTTCACATAGTCGTCAACAGTGTAACCTGCATCAACATTTAAAACAATGTGTACACAAAGGGGTGAGCTCACAACTTAGCTCAGTAAGACAATCAGACAATTTCACAATATTATGCATGAGTAACAATCATTTTATGCTGTGGTCTGGTTTTAAGTTTGCAATGTGCTATAGAAAGGTTTGGTGGCCCCCGCACCTCTATACACGAGTGTGTGGCACCTCATGGATCACACCCCCATTGGCCCACATGCACCCATCATGGAATAGAGATAGAGCTAAGATACTCCCGTACCTCCCCTGATGCTCTACCCATACCAGTACCTAAGCCCCTACTGGCGAGGGCTCACAAACTAGGCTCGCAACTAACCAATCCTATATGTCATCAATGTACGCTCTATCCCAGCACAGCCGTCTACGGCATAGAGATAGAGCTAAGGCATTCCCACACCTCCCCTGATGCCCTATCCGCAACTAACCTACTAGGATAGAAAAAATATGCAGGTAGACCCTATCCCAACATAACTCCCTACGGCATAGAGATAGAGCTAAAGCATCGTGGACAAGCCAGCGTTGACCTCGGAGACCACAGTGCTACATAACCATGGCCAGGCCAGCATCAACATCGGAGACCACCGTACCACGACCTTCCCCTGATGCCCCACCCGTACCAAGCATGTTAAGACAGAATACTACAAAAGGTGCTAGTGTGAGGAGTGATCCCAGGCCCATGCCCCACTCCACACACTAACGAAAACAATCACATGCTTAACAACCACATCCTAACAATGCATGAACAATAATAATAACTGAAAGTAAAGGATGGCATGTGAATATGCACAAACATCACATCATATATAATCAGGTGATTAACATCGACTTACTGTCCATTAATTATTAGGTTTAGGTCAGATTCCCTTACCTGACGCTCGTTTTTTAGCTTGCCCCACGTCGCAAGATCCAAACGGGAAGTCACAAAGTCCTACAATGTTATTAGGGTTTCATTAGAATATATTGCTTAGGGTTTCATGTTGGTCGAAAACCAACATGGTTACAAAATACCCTCACAGAGCTGACCGGTGGCATGTACCGGTCGCAGAGCTCTGTGGGAAAGACTGGCGACCGGTATGGTCAGCCGGTCCCCACAGACCAGCCTCCCGAGGGATACCGGTGGCAACATACCTGCCGCACTGTGTGCAACCGGTATAGTCGACCGGTATGTCTCCGGAAGACCATACATGGATTTTTCGACTACAGTCGATCATCCTCCATGGATTTCCAAGGTTTCACCTATCCATTCTAAGTCTAATCTTTGAGTTGGAGTTATCCCCAACTCATTCGAGTCTAGTTTCGATGAATATCATCTCGGAACTCGAATCTAAGGTTTGACGGCAACTTAGGGTTTTAAGGTCCAATTTAGGGTTTTAGATCAATACCTACTTTGCATGGTATTGATCCACCCTTATAACTATCATAGGGTAAGAAGAATGATCAAAACACTTACCGTTGACTGGCGTAACGTGAGCGTCGTCGAACGGTAATGGCGGCACCTTCTTCTTCTTCCTAGCTCCTCTCCTTTCCAACCTCTTTCTCCTCTCTAGGGTTTGTGAGAGACAATGGAAAGGATTTGAAAAGGTTTAAGGGTGTATTTATAGGCTAGAATTAGGGTTTAGTAACCCTATTAGGATTAGGAAATTCTTAGGATTCGAAATCAGGAAAGTGGGACCCTCAGAAGTCAATTTTCGGATCTCCACACACAGCTGCGTAGACCTGACCGGTCGACCGGTACCAAGACCGGTACCATCGACCGGTCAACATAAAATGATGACTAATTGACCGTCTTTGATCCGATTTCATACCTGCTTGTCATCTGCTCGTCCCGTCTGGCCCGGTGATGATCGGAAGACCTGCTACGACACAAAACCAAGGTTTAGACCAGGTTTACGGAGTGCGGGTCCTACAACTCCCCCACCTTAAAAGAAATTTCGTCCCGAAATTTGCATGTAGGTTTCACAACTCCCCCACCCTTAAAAAAAATTTTGGCCCCGAAATTTGAACATACCTTGATCGTCGAAAAGGTTAGGGTACTCCTTCCTTATCGCGCTCTCCTCTTCCCAAGTAATTTCCTCTACATTTTGGCTTCTCCAATGCACCTTCACATAATGGATGTCCTTGGTTCGAAGTTGCTGGACTTTTCGACTTGAGAGCATCACAGGCACCACTTCGAATGTTAAGTCTTCAGTCAAGTCTGGGGGATCAGCGGTCAAGATGTGCGATGGATCTCTGACATACTTCTTCAGTAATGATACGTGGAACACATTATGAACACTAGACATAGACGGTGGTAGAGCCAATTGATATGCTACATTACCACATGGGTCAATATCTCATACGGTCCCACATACCTGGGGCAAAGCTTCCCCTTCTTACCAAACCGTTTCAGACCTCGCACCAGTGATACCTTCAAGAATACTTTGTCACCCACTGCAAACTCCAGATCTCGACGTCGATTATCCGCATAGTGCTTCTATCGAACTTGAGCTGTCTTTACTCTCTCCTTGATTTGATCAATCACTCGGCAAGTTTCTTCAACAAACTTCGGTCCTACAATTCTTCTTTCTCCCACTTCGTTCCATAACAGAGGTGTACGACACTTCTTCCCATAGAGTGCTTCATATGGGGCCATCTGAATTGTAGCCTGATAATTGTTGTTATAAGCAAACTCGATAAGTGATAGCTTCTCATCCCAAGCTCCCTTGAAATCTATTGCACAAGCTCAGAGCATATCTTCTAAAATTTGAATAGTTCGTTCTGACTGTCCGTCCGTCTGAGGGTGAAAAGTTGTACTGAACTTCAACTTGGTTCCCATAGCTTTCTGTAATCCTTTCCAGAACTTTGATGTAAAACGGGGATCTTTGTCAGATACTATACTCTCTGGAACGCCATGAAGTCTGACTATATTATCAACATATAACTTGGCCAGTTTCTCCATGGTATACTGAGGTCTGACCGCAATAAATCGAGCTGTCTTGGTGAGTTGATCGACTATAACCCAAACTGCATCCACTGACCTTGGTGTCAAAGGTAAGCCAGTGATGAAATCCATGGTAACACAATCCCACTTCCATGCAGGTTCCAATAATGGCTGTAGTAAACCTGCGGGTCTCTGCCTTTCTGCTTTAACTTGTTGACAATTCAGACACTGGAACACGAAACGAGCTATATCAACTTTCATACCCCTCCACCAATATAGTCTTCTTAAATCATGGTACATTTTGGTACTTCCTGGATGTACCGAATATGGAGTGTAATGAGCTTCAATCATAACTCGATCTCTAATATTGCAGTCTTCACTCTCAGGTATACATAACCGTCCACGATACCTGAGTACCTTGTCTGAATCCAAGGTAAAGTCAGGATTGCTCGTACCCTTCTCTAAGTCTTCTTGCACTGTCTTGAGATGAGGATCCTGTAGGATTGCTACCTTGACTTCATCAACTAGATCCGGTGAGATCTTCAAAGCTGCGAACATCATGGTGAACTTATGAATTAAGCCTTGCTCGACTGGATCTTCTGCAGTTTCAATTATATACTCTTCATCACCTTCGATTGAACTTGAAGCTGCGGCACATAATGCAGCATTTGTACTTGGTCCTGCCTCAGGTTTCGATGCCTACTTTCTGCTTAAGGCGTCGACCACCACATTTGCTTTACCCGGATGGTACTGGAAGTCACAATCATAATCTTTCAACAATTCCAGCCATCTCCTCTGTCTCATATTCAGATCCTTCTGAGTGAAAAGATAAGTTAAGCTCTTGTGATCTGACTTGATCTAAAACTTCTGACCGTACAAGTAGTGTCTCCAAGTCTTGATTGCATGTATAACCGCTGCTAGCTCCAAATCATGCGTAGGATAGTTCTTTTCATGCTCCTTTAACTGTCTTGATGCGTAAGCAATCACCTGTTCTCCTTGCATCAATACACACCCAATACCCAACCCTGAAGCATCCGTATATAATGTAAACGGTACGCTTGGTTCTGGGATGGTCAAGATAGGTGCAGAGACTAGTCTTGACTTCAAAGTCTGAAAGCACTTCTCACACTCATCTGTCCATAAGAATTTCTCTCCCTGCTTGGTCAATCTAGTGAGTGGAACACCGATCCTGGAGTAATCTTCTACGAATCTTCTATAATAACCAGCCAACCCAAGGAAACTACGAATCTCCGCAATAGATTTTGGTGCTTCCCATCTTACTATAGCAGCTATCTTACTTGGATCAACCTTGATACCGTCTTCAGATAAAACATGGCCCAAGAAAGCCACTTCCTTCAGCCAAAACTCGCACTTCTTGAACTTAGCATAAAGCTTTTCTTGTCTCAGCCGTTGTAGGGCTGCCCTCAAGTGTGCTGTATGAGTCTCCATGTCCTTAGAGTAGATCAATATGTCATCGATGAATACGATGACCGAAGTGTCCAACATATCATGAAACACTCGGTTCATCAGTTCCTTAAACGACGTTGGAGCATTGGTCAACCCGAAAGACATAACTAGAAACTCATAATGTCCATACCTCGTCCTGAAAGCAGTCTTCGGAATATCTCCGGCCTTGATCTTCAGTTGGTGATACCCTGATCGAAGATCAATCTTCGAGAAAACCTTTGCACCCTGCAGTTGATCGAACAGATCATCGATTCTAGGCAAAGGATACCGATTCTTGATAGTCAACTTGTTCAGTTCACGGTAGTCAATGCATAGCCTTACACTTCCGTCTTTCTTCTTGACGAATAATACCGGTGCTCCCCAAGGCGATATGCTAGGTCGTATGAAACCCTTATCCAATAATTCTTGTAACTGGGTCTTCAACTCCTTTAACTCGGTAGGGGCCATTCTGTATGGTGCTTTGGACACTGGCGCCGAACCTGGCATAAGGTCTATTACAAACTCTGTAGCCCTGTCCGACGGTAGACCTGGAAGCTCCTCTGGAAATACATTTGGGAACTCTCGAACCACATCTATATCTTCCATCTTGTGTGACTCAGCCGTGATATCAACTACCGATACTAGGTACCCCACTCCCCCCTTCTCTAAGCATCTCTTAGCTTTTAGGGCGGAGAGAATTAGCTTCCGCTTCCTAGATAGCCTGATCCCAGTGAAGCTATATTCCCTTCCCTTTTTGTCAGTAAGCACAAGCTTCCTTTCACCACATAATAGGACGGCCGAATGATGGCCTAGCCTATCCATTCCCAAAATGACATCAAAGTCTGCCATCTCGAGTAGTACTAGGCTTGCTTCTAAGTCTCGGCCCTCAATAAATACAGTACATGGTCCATAATATTCGGTCAAAGCCACTTCGACTCCTAGTGGAGAGCGAACTATCAAGCTTGGGTTCAAATGCTTGATTGGTAACTCCATTCGCTTCCCAAAAGAAATATAAACAAAGGAGTGCGTGGCCCCAGAGTCAAATAGTACTCTGGCAGGTATACCAGCTACATTTACAATTCTTGGAATTTTTATCATCCCTTAGTCTATATGCGCATACACACAATGAAAATTAGTAAGCCAAATAGTAAGGGATAGAGTCATACCAGTGACCACATCAGGTGATGCAGCTGCCTCTTCAGTGGTGACCGCATAAACTCTTCCTTTCTGGGGAGGTTGCTTCTTAGGTAGAGTGCAGGTCCTTGCAATATGACCTACTTGCTGGCAGTTGAAACATTTGATATTCGGGTTGAATCCAGCATTCTGTGGCACAGGTGGTGCCGTATTGTTCCTTGCAGGAACTGTAACGGTCTGAGCCCTGTATGGGTGGAAGGGCCTATTGTTATCGCCACCCGAACTCTCAATAGCGGGTCTTTTCACTCCCCTGTTCTGGGCGAAGAAGCTGTCCCTCTGACTGGACTCTATCACCCTCGCAACCTGCACAACCTCATTATAGATTTTCTTGTCCAGACCCAAGATGTGCTCTCTGATGCTTCCACGTAGTCCCATGGTGAACCTACGTGTCTTGGTCTCTTCTTCTTGCATACTTGCCGGTGCGAAGAAAAATAACTCCTCGTACCTCTGCTGATAAGCATCCACAGTCGATTGAGACTGTTGCAAATTAAGGATCTCCTTCTCCATCTGATCTCTAAAGCTCTTTGGAAAATGCTTATCGAAGAAGGCAACCTTGAACACTTCCCAATCAACCTGTGTATGCTTCGTCTCCAGGTATGCCCGTGTAGAATTCTACCAAGCATTTGCGTCTTCTTTCAGCATATGAGTGGCAAATAAGACCTTTTCCTCCTCTGTACAGATCATCAGTCGGAAATTTTTCTCCATCTCTGCAACCCACTGTGCTGCCCACAATGGTTTCCCTGTCTTACCGGTGAATGATGAAGGCTTCAACTTCAGGAATCTATCCACCGCTCTGCTCAGATCATGCTGTCCCTAAGTGTTCATTCCGTACCATGGTGGTGGATACAGATAGGCTCCCGGGTACGCAGAAGGCGACGGAAATTGATGCGGTGGTGGTACATTCTGTGCTTGGCCCATCGGCCTTGGGCTACCCTGCATCGGCTGCGAAGTATTTTTCTCTCCAGACTCAGGCGTACCTCCAGTGGGAACAGAACCCGGTGGCCTGAACATCTTCAGTATCTCGCTCAGGAATTCTTTCTGCTGAGCTTGCATCTGATAGACCAAGTTTGTAACAATGGTCTCCGAATTCCTGTGAAGTGGCCCAGGCAAATTTGTTGTTACTTCTGGAACCTGTTCCTCCTCAACTTCCGGGCTTGGCTCTCTAACATGGCCTTGTTCAACCTGTTCTTCTTCTTCGAGGCGCATCCTAGCCTGGTGACGCTTCCGACCCCTACGACCGTTTCCGCCCACCATCTCAGACTATTCTGTTTGAATCTGAGAAGAAGACATAACACATGAGAATGAAGCAATAGTGGTGTTAGTCTTGAACAATATAAGGCGAAACAGTCGCAAAAAGGAATACTTAAATTTACAAAATTTTAAAATTTTTCTGAGATTTTTCTGGCTAATCAGGTGCTGACTGGTCGCAACATACCGGTCGACACCCTGTATACAGTGTTGCGACCGGTATAGTCGATCGGTCAAAATTAAAATTCTGACCGAGACATAGCGGTCGCACGCCTGGGGAGATACCGGTCGACCGGTATAGGCAAAACCGTCGACCGGTATGCCCAGAACTGGCTTTAAAATCGCGAAAAGTGAGAAAATTTCTCACTTTTCTTTCTCTTTTCTCTCCGGTGGCGATTCCTCTCTGCCAAACCGAGTTGCTACAGTCCGGCCGGTGACCTTAGAAGGCGATTCCTTTCGTTCAAAGCGTAGAACATCGTCTCCAGGTAGGTCTCTTCCTTCTCTTTCAAGTTTTTAGATATTTTCCATAACGTCTTTATGTAAAAATTTCGGTTTTTCATTGATTGAGATGTTCCAACCGTAGGAACTCTTTTCCTTCGGCTTGGAAAGGGTTTAGGGACCCCCAAGAGCAAAAGCCCTCAACCAATTTGAGGTTTCACCGAATGGTTTTCATAAAAATCGAATTTTTACAACTTTTCACCTAGGTTTTCAAAATTTTTGAAATTTCTTGATTTTTCTTAATTTCTTGAAATTTCTTATTGTAATTGCTTGTGATTGATTTGTCGAAGAGTGTGGGGGTTACGTAAGTCCTCCTCCCCATGTTTTTGGGTGAGTTTGAGGCTTTTTCCCAATTTACTGTCGTTATGCTGCCGAAATTTCGACAATTTCTAACATTTTCATCTTGTTTTCTTTTGTTTTGCAGTTAAAATGGCTCCCCGACGTGCTCTTGGGAAACGTCCTCATGGCTCGAGTTCACGTGCTCCCCAGCCACCAGTTCCCCAACTTGATGAGCACTGGTTTCGTTCTATAGAAGCACAGGCTCGATTCTCGTGGTTTGATAACAAGAGCATAGAATCTGGGCGCCGGGTTAACCTGGATCAGCTGGAGAGATTTGATGTGCGAGCCGCTTTCAACGCGCTTGGGTGGGTACCGGTAATATCCTACACTGATACCACCCGTCCCAATCTGGTTAAGCATTTCTATGCTAACCTGGAGTTGCATGGAGATGTTAACAATCCCAACCAGGGTAGGGATTTGTGCATCACTAGCTATGTCAGGGGTGTACCTATCTCATTCAACACCCACCAGCTGGCCGACCTTCTAGGGGTTCCTAATGATGGAGACCTAGTGTATTGCCCTCCCAAAGCGAAGGGCTATCTGACTGAGGATCTGCACCGAGAGATAGCAGATCAGATACTAAACCCTAGAGCTCCCATGAAGGCGGCTAGCTTGAGACCTGCACCTCGAGTATATAGTCGCATCATTCAGCACAACATCGTGCCCCAGAGTGGCCACTACAGTGAGTTATCCCAGCTCACTCAGTACATTACTTATTGCGTCTGCACTGGGGAGCGGGTCTCTCTCCCTTACCTCATCATCAGGACCATGCATCAGGCGACCCTGGCCGATCAGGCCAGTAACCTTCCATACGGTCGTCTCATTACCTTCCTGCTAGGTCACCTGGGCATGAGCATGAGAGGCGAGGTAACCGTTGAGGATACTATGACCTCCGACATAGACTGGGACGCCATTCGGAGGATGCAGATGGTTGACCTGCCTGTTAGCGATGACGAGTTGGAGGCTCGCCCTCGCCCACTTGGGAGGGTAGCAGCCGCGGCGGCAGCAGCAGCAGCCAATGCGGCCTATGCAGCCAAGCTCGAGCGTAATGATGACGAGGATAGAGCCGAGGGTGTACCAGTGTCAGCTCCACAGCCTACACCTACAGCACCACCATCTACCTCTACAGCTGGACCATCTCAGCCTCCCTCTGACACCATGATGGGTATGATTATGGAGATCAGGGACACTCAGCGTGAGATGAGCCGCGACTTGGCGCAGTTGGCTCACAGTCTCAGAGTCACACAGGATCAGGTGCACTGGCTCAGGGTCGCTTACGAGCGAGATTATGATATAGCAGACCCTATTCCTCCCAGGCCCCCTACCCCATGATTTACTTTCACTTTCTCTTTTTGACAGTTTATATAACAGGGTAACTGTCCGGTTTGTGGACTGTACCCTGTAGCACTATTTCATTTGCTACTCTTTTCTTTTAATGAAATTTTATGTTTCACCTAACTAGTGTATGTGCACATGTTAAGTTCCATATGTAGAATAGTACATTATTCTCTTTCTTAATCAGTCTCAGGTATCAAACAATGCTTAGGGTGTGTTTGTATTAAAATTTTTTAATATTTCTTAACTCAGTTCATCGACTTAGTTAAGTGCAATATGGTTTATTGGACAGTGCCCAAGAGCTCTGATACCAAGTTGTCACACCCCAATTCTGATCCAACCAGAATGGTGTGAGTGAACCGTCATTGAACCAACGGTTCACACCAGGATCTCGAATAGGCCGTGTCCACTCATACAAACCATCACACATAACCACAATCAGAGTATAATAGTACAGCGGAAGTCTTTAAAATAGAATGAATTGAGGATCTAATGATAAATTAAATAAGTATCCAATTATTTGAATTCAAACATAAAATAAATATCTTTTACATCCCTTTAATATCAAACGAAAACAATTAAAACGAATAAACAAAATCCAATCACAGGTACACGCAGAAAGGGCACTCGCATGAATCGTCATGCTCGTCCTCTCCTGCCTGTACACTCAAAGCAGCAACGTCACCATACGCCGGAGCGTTCACATAGTCGTCAACAGTGTAACCTGCATCAACATCTAAAACAATGTGTACACAAAGGGGTGAGCTCACAACTTAGCTCAGTAAGACAATCAGACAATTTCACAATATTATGCATGAATAACAATCATTTTATGCTGTGGTCTGGTTTTAAGTTTGCAATGTGCTATAGAAAGGTTTGGTGGCCCCCGCACCTCTATACACGAGTGTGTGGCACCTCATGGATCACACCCCCATTGGCCCATATGCACCCATCATGGAATAGAGATAGAGCTAAGATACCCCAGTACCTCCCCTGATGCTCCACCCATACCAGTACCTAAGCCCCTACTGGCCAGGACTCACAAACTGGGCTCGTAACTAACCAATCCTATATGTCATCAATGTACGTTCTATCCCAGCACAACCGTCTACGGCATAGAGATAGAGCTAAGGCATTCCCACACCTCCCCTAATGCCCTATCCGCAACTAACCCACTAGGATAGAAACAATACGCAGGTAGACCCTATCCCAACTTAACTCCCTATGGCATAGAGATAGAGCTAAAGCATCGTGGACAAGCCAGCGTCGACCTCGGAGACCACAGTGCCACATAACCATGGCCAGGCCAGCATCAACATCGGAGACCACCGTACCACGACCTTCCCCTGATGCCCCACCCGTACCAAGCATGTTAAGACAGAATACTACAAAATGTGCTAGTGTAAGGAGCGATCCCAGGCCCATGTCCCACTCTACACACTAACAAAAACAATCACATGCTTAACAACCACATCCTAACAATGCATGAACAATAATAATAACTGAAAGTAAAGGATGGCATGTGAATATGCACAAACATCACATCATATATAATCAGGTGATTAACATCGACTTACTGTCCATTAATTATTAGGTTTAGGTCAGATTCCCTTACCTGACGCTCGTTTTTTAGCTTGCCCCACGTCGCAAGATCCAAACGGGAAGTCACAAAGTCCTACAATGTTATTAGGGTTTCATTAGAATATATTGCTTAGGGTTTCATGTTGGTCGAAAACCAACATGGTTACAAAATACCCTCACAGAGCTGACCAGTGGCATGTACCGGTCGCAGATCTGTGGGAAAGACTGGCGACCGGTATGGTCAGCCGGTCCCCACAGACCAGCCTCCCGAGGGATACCGGTGGCAACATACCTGCCGCACTGTGTGCAACTGGTATAGTCGACCGGTATGTCTCCGGAAGACCATACATGGGTTTTTCGACTGCCGTCGATCATCCTCCATGGAATTCCAAGGTTTCACCTATCCATTCTAAGTCTAATATTTGAGTTGGAGTTATCCCCAACTCATTCGAGTCTAGTTTCGATGAATATCATCTCGGAACTCGAATCTAAGGTTTGACGGCAACTTAGGGTTTTAAGGTCCAGTTTTGGGTTTTAGATCAATACCTACTTTGCATGGTATTGATCCACCCTTATAACTATCATAGGGTAAGAAGAATGATCAAAACACTTACCGTTGACTGGCGTAACGTGAGCGTCGTCGAACGGTAATGGCGGCACCTTCTTCTTCTTCCTAGCTTCCTCTCCTTTCCAACCTCCTTCTCCTCTCTAGGGTTTGTGAGAGACAATGGAAAGGATTTGAGAAGGTTTAAGGGTGTATTTATAGGCTAGAATTAGGGTTTAGTAACCCTATTAGGATTAGGAAAGTCTTAGGATTCGAAATCAGGAAAGTGGGACCCTCAGAAGTCAATTTCTGGATCTCCACACACAGCTGCGCAGACCTGACCGGTCGACCGGTACCAAGACCGGTACCATCGACCGGTCAACATAAAATGATGACTAATTGACCGTCTTTGATCCGATTTCGTACCTGCTTGTCATCCGCTCGTCCCGTCTGGCCCGGTGATGAACGAAAGACTTGCTATGACACCAAACCAAGGTTTTGACCGAGTTTACGGAGTGCGGGTCTTACAGGTACCTGCTACCGGTCTGCTCTGTGAGATGTGTTTTGACCTTGTTGGTTTTTTCGACCAACATAAACCCTAAGAAAAACTATTTTAACTCAACCCTAACATCGTGTAAGACCTTGTGTTAGGATGTTTGGATTCTGTGACGCGAAGCAAGCTATTAAACAAGTGTCAGGTAAGGGAATCGGACCTAAACCCTAATAATTTAATAACAGTAAAATGTTGTTAATAACTGTGATTCTGTGGACTGATGTTTGTGCATACTCGCATGTCATCCTTTACTTTCAGTTATTATTATTGTTCATGCATATTCGCTATGCTAGGATGTGACTGTTAGGCATGTGATTGTTTTCGTTGATGTATGGAATGGGAAGGGCCTGGGGTCTAGGATCATTCCTCACACTAGCACCTTTTTGTATCGTTTTGTCTTAGCATGCTTGGTGCAAGTAGGGTATCAGGGGGAGGAAGTGGCACTGTGGTCTCCAGCCTGGCCACTAGACTCTAGCTCTATCTCTATGTCGTAGGGAGCTGTGCTGGGATAGAGCCTACTGTGATGACATATAGGATTGGTTAGTTGCGAGCTCAGTTTGTAAGCCCTCACCAATAGGGGCTTACGTGTTGGTATGGATAGGGTATCAGGGGAAGTATTGGCAGTGTTTGATCTGAACGCTTTAGCTTTATCTCTATTCCATGGTGGGTGCATGTGGGACGATAGTGGTGTTTGATCCATTGGGCTACTTCACACACTTGTGTATAGAGGTGCGGTGGTCGCCAATCCTTTCTATAGCATATTACAAACTTAAACCAGACCATGATATGAATGTTACTCATGCATATGTTTGTTGCATTGTCTGATTGTCTTACTAAGCTAAGTTGTGAGCTCACCCTTGTGTACACATTATTTTTAGATGTTGATGCAGGTTATACTGTGGAGGACTATATGGATGCTTCGACGTATGGAGGTGTTGCTGCTTTGGAAGTGCAAGCAGGAGAGGACGAGCATGACGCTTCATGCAAGTGCCCTTTCTACGTGTACCTCTAGGATTTGATTTAATTTATTCTATTTATTTTTGGTTAGAGATACAATTGATGTAAGGATATTTATTTATATTTCGGTATTTGAATAACTGAATATTTTATTAAATTTATCAATAGATCACTCAGTTCATTTTTTAAGACTTCCGCTGTATTTTATTATATTCTGATTATGGTTATGTACAATGGTTTGTATGAGTGGATACAGTCTTATTGAGATCCTGGTGTGAACCGTTGGTTCAGTAACGGTTCACTCACACTTCTGGTTCAGTCGAAATTGGGGTGTGACACCTAATACCTAGCCTCTTTATCAAAAAAAAAAAAAAAACCTAATACCTAGCCTAGCTATAAGTGTAGGAGATATTAGTCATCCCACTTTGGCTGGGATATTATCACATGCAACTAATGAGATTTTGTCCTAAATCTAATGATGAACACATTTTATGTGTGAATTTAGGACATAAAATGTACATCTCTTATTTTATTTATGATGCTTCTCGGGTATGTAATGTTGATTTTATGTTTGTTGGGTGTAGGTGAAAGAATGGAGAAATTTGAGCTTGAAAAGATCATTTTATATATTTTTGGTGATCATGTCCAGTTAACTCACCTAGTCAATTCAACAGCCGGGCATAAGATGAATTTTATGAGGAGAGCCACGAATTTTGTGTATAAGATCAGCCTTGGACCAAGTCAAAGAGTAGCCCAATCTCATGTGAAAGATTTTATTCTCTTGAGAAAATATTCCTTACTTATTTGGAATCAAATTTGCAAGATTGGCATGGCATGGAAGAATGGAAAGCTCCAATCGATTATGAAAGTTTTCAAGAAGAGATAATGATGCTAAAGATATGATGAGTTGGTGAAAGATTTTTTCTACTCAAGAATCGTCCACATACAATGAACCTACAAGATTGGAATTTGGTTACCAAAATTATCTCCACAAAATCTCTTGTAATCCAATTATAAAGATTGATGGTGATCTTTACTCACTTGTATATATATGTGATGCTCAGCAATAGAAAAACGATCCAAGAATTCTATTATGAGTTTTTTTTTTTTTTAGTTTTGAGAATTTATGAGAGAGTTTGAGATTCTTAGTTTTCTTTTTTTTTCAAGTTGTGTTCTTTTTGCTTAAGTTTATTTTTATTTATTTTTTTTTTAAGTTTTAATTTTAGATTTAGATCTCTGTAGTAGGGTAGATAAATATAGGTTGTATCCCATTACTAATTTAATTTAGGGGAGAAGGCTCCCTTTGTAATCGTTTGCACATCGCCTTGGAGTGACAACAAGACGACGAGCAATGACAGAAAAATCTTCTATCGAGATAAGTTTTTCTTACATTCTTTTACTTTTAATTTCGTTCTTTTCTTGCAATAGAGCTGTGTTACTTTATGGTTAGTGGTTTCGTAAATTTTCGTACCGTTATGAATGATTATTATTGTTTTTATTGCTTAATTAATTTTTATTCGAAGTTATTAGGGTGTTAATTTAATCAAATCCCTTTGGTAAGCTTTGCCTTATTTGAATTAGGATAATAATGATTCCTCCCTGAGATCAACCCGCTACTGTACGATACCGTGCACTTGCGGTTACATACACAATCAATCTACATCATCTAGCACTAAACAAAAATGCATAATAGGTATGATAGATGAATGTTATAGTGGAATATTCTATCATTCTTGAAACTCAAATTAGGGTTTGAGGAGAAATTTGATTGAAGCCCAAATTTTTTTTGTTCTTTTTGCGACAGGAAAGAGGTGATTGATCTTAATTGGATTTCATTGGGAACCGAATCCTCTCCTCTACGGCTCCTCGGCTCCCACCCCATTCAATCTTTGGAGGGGGTTGGAGTTTGAGCCGGCTCACCCCTCCAACGGTTGGATGGGGTGGGAGCCAGGGAGCCGTGGAAGAGAGGATTTGGACGCATTTCACTGCGAGTTTGGTGCTGGGCAAGCGCTATGATTAGATTCAGTTGGTCTCCAGCCTTTATCTTTGGGATATGAGTCGATGATTGGATTTAGATAAAGGGATAGGGAATTAGGATAGAGTTTGATGAGTAACTACTGTCAATAGAACTGAAAATAACACCAGCAGAAATTGATGAAGAATTACTTAATTCGAACTTCAGTATAATTTTTTTTTTCCTACTCCCATTAAGCAATGAGCGTACAATAATTCTGTGACCCGCAAGGCTCCTTCTAATTTTTCCAAGTACAGTTGCATAAGCACGTTAGTATACCTTTTGTTCTAGTTATATATCAATTAGCTGATGTTTAGTTTTATCCATCTTTATATACTTCTTGAAATATTTGCCCAAAAATTAGTAATAGGTCCTCAAGTGTCGTTTGAATGAATGATTTTAATGAATGAATGAAAGTCTTACTTTTTTCTGTTAGCCAAACATGGGAAAGTTGTTGTGCCTTGTGAGAATGAGAGCAACATGAAAGATGGATAAGGACCCAAAAATGTTGATAAGGGGTGCATTTCTTCATCTTCAAGGTTTCCCTCCACCATACCGTTTTTGCAGGCCTTGCTTGAAGCATGAATGATCTGGGGCAGAAGGTGAGAGGGACTAGTTACAAACAAAACAAACTCCCACAATGTAGTATGGCGGCCAAATTGATCCCATAAATTGCCATCGACATGAACTCTTCTCAATTTTATCTAACACGGACTGGATTAACGAGGCTAACCAAGTAGAACATGGAATTGCTATTGATTCGAACCTGCTGCAAGCTAAATCTCAGTTTGGTGGGGTTAGTGCAGCTGCAACTGGTCATAGTAAGCAGGAACTGTTCAGTATGGCATGACAAGGATGTACTAGAGAATGTAAGGGCCCCAGTCATGTGGGGGGGGTGGAGTGGTTCTTTCAGGTAAATACTAAAATACCGTGTATAGTTTAGGATTGGAATCTTGTATGGCATTGATAAAGCTTATTATTGAAGAAACATAATCTATATAGCCAACCCCATTTAATTGGGATAACATTGAATTGAGAATAAAATTACACTTCTGTAATTTATGGGAACCATGCTTCCCTTGGTATCATTGCAATGACCTCTAGCAGGAAGCCAGTTTCATCTGGAGTGAAGTATATGCAAGAATATTCTCATTGAGGTAGAAAGATTATTATTATTATTTTTTTTGGTAGAAATTGAGGCAGAAAGAATGAGCAGCCCGAGAAGCAGCCTCCTCAGCATTGGAGTTAGCAGTTTACACCAAACGATATTTTTGTTGAAGGAGAGTCAAGGGCAGCATTGAAATCTTGAATAATACTAATGTTGACGTGGAGATTCATTTAAGATCACTACTGATCTATAGATGAAAAGGGGAAAGGTAAGGAAAGTCCAGTTTTCTTAGACTCAAAGGCTCTGTTTGTTTTGTTGGAAATATTTTACCGTAATTATCTTAGAAGCAAAATAAAATCGTGTAGGAATGAAAGATTCAGAATTTAGTGAAACACAATCTAAAAATGGTGAATTTTATTATTGTTACAAGGGTCTTATTTTTTCAAACATTACAAAGCATCTATTTTATCATATGAATAGATGATGTGTCCATTCCAACCATTGAAATGAGAAGATATAGTATAGATTAGCCACATATCAAATTTCGTAATCTTCTAATTCAATTAAATATCCTTTTTGTATTAGCATGCATTCCGTGTATATCCATAAAAATGTACCACTATAGACAATACAATATACTCTCCTAACTAATAGCTAGAACAAATGGTTTATATTAAAAAAATCATAAAAATAGATGGTTAAGGTTTATCTAGTGATTTTAGAAAGCATCACATTCCATTGTTATATTGTTACATGACCCTATAAAATATATTTAAAAAAAGCTACTTTCAATTTAAATTTTGGATGTTCTTCAAAAAGAGTCACATGGATCCGTTTATAGGATTATAATAAGATAATAAAGAGAAGGCTCTTCGCTGGATTGTTGTAACCTAGTTTTCAAGTATCAAGATCGGATTCGACATATTGGCCAATCCAGTACACAGATCAATAACCCAAGTACCACCCATGATCAGGCCATATTGGTCGATCTGACCTCTCTAATACTGAGTCTTAAATCCTTTGCCGTAAACATTTTGTTTCGGGAAGTGCCTCTTAGTGTGGTGGTGGTTGCTTGTTCGACTCCCCGGACCCTGTCTTCCGGTGGGGTTGAACCTGACAAGAAGAAAAAAGAATGAAGCAGTAGCAAAATGGCAGTGTTGCTAGGCATGGCAGCATGAAAAATAGATCAAAGTTTACCAAATTAAAGAAATGGTTATCTGGATTTTGTTATCTTCTTCTACTTTTTCTTTTTCTTTCTTTTTTTTCTTCTTTTTCTTTTCTTTTTTTTTTTTCCTCTCTCTCTTCTCTTCTCTTCTCTTCTGCGAGAGAGTTAGGATTAAATTTTTCAGGCCTTGAATCAAGATCAAGTCGAGCCAGAGCCAAACTAAATGGACACAGGGTTGGGTTAGTGTTTTAAAAAATCTGATCCAACCTGACCCTATGCAGCCCTAAACCCACCTAATGAATTCACAGGATCAACAACAGGTTGAAGCCATCTAAGTGAGAGGTTTATTCTAATAGCTACAGCAAACCAGGGTGCCACGGTTTGTGGGCTTGGCTTTGGCAATGCTTTGTGGATCTAAAGAAGAGGATTTGCTGGTGTCAAAACAAAGTCAAAAGTAGTGAGGTAAGGTTTATATTTGATGTCAAATATAGTATAACACGTGTAAGAGGATAATTGTTAAAATTAAATTTGAATGAGTGGATATTTATGGTAACTATAGACTTAAATGAAATTGTGGCTTTTGATTTTAAAAAAATAAGGTAGATAAATTATATATAGTCGTTTAATTTGAGGCTCCATTTTTTTTTTTTTGGTTTTAAACAAATGAGAGAGAATGTTAGGAATGTGAGAGGAAGTGAAAAAGCACCACCATGTAGTTGCCACACCGATTTCGTGGCTAGGGTTTCCACATGAAGAGCATGATTTCCTTCTCTCACTTTGCTTTTCTTCTTGGATTTCTTTCTGTTTAATCAATCTTCAACTTTTTCTATGTTTCTTTCTCTTTTCATTTGCTGAGAGACATCGTTTGTTATGGAATCCTCTTTGTCGGCTTCCTCTTCCGAGGGGGATCCGCATCCTCTCCTCCCAGCTATTCTGGGAGGATGGTGGTAACCTAGGTTCAGATCGTGACACGTGGATGAAGAAAATCCAACGGCCACGATCAAATCGTCTATGGGGTAAGGTGTTACACCAACTATCACGGAAACCTCACCCCTCTTTTTGAAATCAACTATCACTGAAACCTCACCCCTCTTTTTGAAATCGAGAGCAAACCCGTGAAAGCTCGGACACCAACCTAAAGCGGGGGCGAAGAGAGATGCCTCCTCTGCAACTTCTTCATCTTCGTTTCCCCTTTCTCTTCGCCACTGGAAAAAGGCAGAGCCTACTTGAGTAGAAATCCCTCCTCTACAACTTATTCATCTTCGTTTACCCTTTCTCTTCGCCGCTCGAGGATTTCTAAGCTCTATAATTTCTTGATCTTCATCTCCCCTTTCTCTTCGCCGTTTGAGGATTTCCTTCTGTCGGATAGAGGAAACCAATCTACCTGTGAAATCAAAGGTCTCCGCACAGATCCGCGAACCCTCTGCTTCATTCCAGGTATGGCTAGTTATTTCTCTCTCTCTCTCTCTCTCTCTCTCTCTCTCTCTCTCTCTCTCTCTCTTTCTCATAACTTTGGTGTTTAGGGTTGCGAATCCCCTAAGCTTTGTTTCTGAAATAGGGTTAGGGTTTCGTTTTGTTTTTGGTTCTTGTTACTTGTGGGATATTTAGGGTTTTTCATTATTTTGGACACAAGGCTTCGTTAAATCATACTTTGTAAGTGCTATGTGCCTATTTTTCATTCTTGTAATTTACTTCTTTTTTTAATGTTTTGTTTGTGATTTCATCTTCGAAATATTCCTCATTTGATCGATATGAGTCTCTGTGGGTTGAGCATTTCGGCTCTCTCTTGTTCAGCAATCTTCATAACTCCAAAACCCCTATTTGAAGCAACCTTCATACCCCCAAAACCCTTATTTCAGTTCGTTAGATTGTAATGTGTTAGAAGTTAATAAAATTTGTTTTTTTATCCTTTAAATTTATAACTAGGTATTTGGATTTTTGTAAATAATCAGTCGGCCCTTGTTGAGTTTTCTTTAAGGCTTTACATATATTTGTTCAAAAATGTTTCATTTTCTTCTGTTGAGTGCTGTTTGTTCAACATATACTTGTTCAACAATGTATTTGTAATTTTCTTCTGTGTTGAGTGCTGTTTGTTCCATTATGACCACTGTAGACCCTATAGTTTCAACTCTCAACAAACTATTTGTGGAAGAAATTGTTCGATTCAATTTATATTAAATAAAAGTAAAACTGAATCGATAGAAATTATTCGATTCAATTCAGTTTTTAATGGCTAGTTTCAGTCTAGTATTTACACCCTTTGATCCCTTTTCACTTCCTTTGAATAAGGCATGTGGAGGTTTCGAATGTCTTCTTCACTGTGTACATAACTGAGTGCTCTGCTGATGATTTTGTTTGTATAGAAGTTCTTGACTGTGTACATAATGGGTGTCTCTTGTTTTGATATCTCTTTCCCTATTGAGTAGTTCTTTTTTTTTTTGGAACCTTATCTCTCCTTCCTTGTAGTTTCCTTTACGTGATGGCTCCAAAATGTGAAAAGTGTGGTGCCCCTTGCGCCACACTCACAACAACTGAAGGCAAAAATATTGGCAGAAAATACTACAAATGCCAGCAACAGAATTGCAACTTTTTTATATGGGAGGAGCAATATAAGTTATGTAAGTGCGGAAGAGGCCAGTGCAAAGCGAGAACAGCAAAAACTATCACCAACATAGGACGACCATTTTGGTGTTGCCCACAATCCACAGAAGTATGATCCTGACACTTAAAGTTTTTGTGATTTGAATGAAATTTGTCAATTGTTTTTCACTATTGTGTTTAATTGCATTGCAGCTTGACAATCATGGGTGTGGGATGTTTGAATAGATAGAGGAGAGAGGAGAGATCATATCTAATCAAGAGACCAGGGAAAGCTCTCAAGGTTCGGTGATCAACATGCCAACTGAGGAGATAGGTCAACATTCTCAGTGTACAACGTCCAATACGGCAACTGCTTCACCTCCTTCATCAGAATATTTAAAAGGATATCTGAGAAGAGTAATTAGAGGTTATGGATTTCGAACTGGGATGTATGAAGAACTCCTTGATGCTGTCGAAAAACTAGACTTAAAGAAACCCTAAATGAGATTTGTTTTTCACTTTGTTTTATTTTTACTGTTTTTTCAATTGGATTAGGAACCAGATTGGTTGTCTACTTGGTAATATTAGTTGTTTTATATTTTATACTATTTTCCAATTCAAAGATGAAATTGTATGGGATTGTATTGATGTGTTGAGCAAAACACTATTATTGCCTTTAATTTGTTTAGTTATGATTTTCTTTATGGTTTCTATTTTATTGAATTGAATTTTGTTTCAATTTTAGCAATTTTTAAGCAATGGATGTTAGACTAAACAATGGATTCGATTGAATTTTGTTTCAATTTTAGAAAGTTTTAAACAATGGATGTTGGATTGATAAATTTAAGGTTTTGAAATTGTAAACAGGTATTGGGTCCTTTAAATGTTGAATTTCAACTGGATATTGAAATGTTTTAAAGATATTGTTTAACAGGTATTGTCTACAGATATATCACATCGGCCATTCCTCTCATAGGTTTTTGTATAAGAATGGTGGGATTTTATTGTCATTTCTGCCAAGTATACATTCTAATGGTGGTGCTTGTTATCCTATGGAATTGCATGGTCCAAAATAATGCAGTTCTATTTGGAAAATGTGATTGATCAGATAAGGATATAGAGGGAATCAGTGTAACTCGATGAGCTCCCACTTGGACATCACATCGGTTTCTGTAGATTCTGATTCAAATAGGACCATAATATTTCAAACCTCTTTTAAGAGTTGAGAAGAATTCGATCTAAAATCTAATTTTTTCTATTAAGATATAACATCAAAATATAGTATTCTAAAACCCATGTGGGTGGATTCCAAGTACTCCATTTCACTTTTTAAAGGGACTGACACTTCAATTGGTATATACAGTGTCTTCTCATATAAATCAAAAACTGACCTTTGATCACTAGCAAGCCCGTTTTGCCTCCAAAAGATAGAAACTAGCGAGTACATAATTCGTAGCATACGTTTTACATTACACTAAGAACTACAAGCGCAGTGCAATCATTGTTGTTAATACTGCATGATCCGACCAGCTCATCTAGCCTAGATTGGGCAAGGGAGAGTGCGATTCCTCTCGACAGAAATCTCAGAACAAGCCATTCCCCATAACCATAATCATAAGAATATAAATTTCCTTACCAAATAAATGACACGAAGAAATTAAATGAAATTAGATTCAATTTAGAAAGATGGTCGCAAATCACTACACCAGAATAAGTCTTTCCACCCACAAGACCACCAAAAAAATAAGTATATAATCGAACTCCAATCATAAAAAGAGTTCCAAACCTAATTACCCATTGAATACTACCATTTCACCCACAAAAACTCTGACTTATCATTGTTTATGTCCAATTACTTCAGAATGCAATAATAGTCAGAATGCAATAACAAATAAACCTCAAAATAAAACTAAGCAATATCTATTCATCAACCATCAGCATGGTTCTTATCCTCCAGCCTCAAATCCACCCATCAAAGCCCTCTCACCCCAGATCCTCCGGGCCAATTGGATATCCCTAGGCATGATTGTCACTTGCTTAGCATGAATGGCGCACAGATTTGTATCCTCAAAGAGACCAGCCAAGTATGCTTCTGCTGCCTCCTGCAGTGCCAACACCGCATGGCTTTGGAAATGAAGATCAGTCTGCAATCAGAAAAAATGCAAGCCAATTAGAATTTGGAGCCATCAAATCACAAGATACTCCAACTTTTAACCATAGTAAGAACATCATTATCGGTAGTTGAACTAGAAATCACCTTGAAATTTTTAGGACGACACAAAGGATAGCCAAATATGTTTGTAGGGTGGAATCCAAATTTCTGATTGTTTAGAGGCAAATTACTAGTCCAGTTAATTCAACTATGCACAACAGAATGCACCTATATTGACAAATCCAACTCACTCCCCCTCCTTTTAATTGGAATAAACTCTTAATGCAACATTCAAAGAAAAGTTTGCAGAATTTCCTAAAATGCACAACAAACACCATTTCATATATTGCCCAATATTGAGTTGGGATTTTTCAGTCCACTTAACTGCCACAAATACAACGGTAATAGCCCCTACTAAACAATACTTCCATTGCACAAAATTCATCTCCAATATATGATAACATTAGCATACACGAATATACAAATTGTCATTGTCTCTTTTTTCCATTGGATACCTAGGGCAATGGAACAGGGAGAGGGAAGAGCTAAAATTGAGCAATGGAACAGGGAGAGGGAAGAGGCTCAATCTGGAAAGAAGAATGATGGCAATATTGATCCAAACAATAATGAGGCTCTCTTTCTTTTGGGTGGTGTTGTAATCAGGTTTTCTATTGTTCTTGTATAGGTAGTCATACCTGGTTCTATGATCAATGACTTTGAGAATGGGTTCAATCCAGCTCAGGTAATGGAGATTGACTTCGTCTTTTAGTTATTATACAATTTAATTTGCTTCTATTGTCTTTTTTTAGTACTTTTCTTTAATCTATTTATTATTTATTCCTTGCTCCTTCTATTAAGAGTGAGATGCCTTCTGTGCAAAAGGTTTTTCAAGAGGAGCCACTGGTCTTAGCAAAGGGGAAAGAGATTTCTGTTTTCCCTCCTGTTTTTCAGCCAGATATATCTCAGGTTATTGGCATTATTAATTTATCCTTTAGTGCTTACTTTATTATTTCAATTTGATTTTTCTTTAGGGTTATTGGCATTTAGGTTATTGGCATTATCAATTTATCCTTTAGTGCTTACTTTATCCTGAGAAATTGTCATTTAGGGTCAACTAAACCCGCTATTACTCATCGTCAACAACAAAACAAACACATAGCGGCATGCACGCACACAAAATCTTCCATTTACAATTGCCAAACAAAATGAAAAGGAGTAGTGGGTTACCTGAATCCTGGCCAACTAAATTCCCTCCATCATAGGTGACTAAAAAATCATTAATTCCAACATATGGAGAGTCATTGTATAGGCATACTCTGGAAAGACAAACAATAAAAATATAAGCATAGACTAGTTTTATGCATAAGATAGATATCTAATGGTGAGAGTATTTTACCTGCCAATATTTCCTTGAACTTGTGAATGTGAGTTTGAGGCTTGAGAAGATATCAACATTGATTGGGAATAATCAAACGATGGCTACACAAAAAACCATTGGTTAAGTAAATTGGAAAATAGTTCATAAGAATTAATTTTATTTTAATATTACATATCATTACCATTAATAATGGCGTGAATGATTGATTGCTTTGCATTGACTGAGATCCTTGCAATGCTGTCCTTTAAATGAGACTGGGAGGCGAAGTTGGGATACCTAGATGTGAAGATTGAGATTCAGTAACCCCAATGTATTTCACCTTTTTCTTCTTCTTCTCAACCCAACTTTTATGCCGTTTACCACCTTTCCGACCTTCTTTCTTCTTCAGACCCTTTGCTTGACAGATGGCAACATTTTCAGTTGGAACAGTTGAAACAAAGTCATGATTCCTGAAAGTCTTTAACTTTGTCCTCACCTCTTTAAGCAGTCTGGATAAGAAATGAATATCCCTCTGCTGTAACCGAAGCTTCTGCTGCCAATTGCACCATGTTAGGACAAAGCAAATTGTAACGTTGTGTGCTATCTAAAACATGTGGGTCAGTTGGGGTTACATGACTTTCTTCCACTATGTAATCCCTTGCTGTCCTGGTCCATCTCTTCAAAATATAGCACTCTGGCATTAATACCATATCTTCCACATTCAATAGGATTCTCAATGCATGACTACATAAAATGCCGAAACTCTCAAATTTCTTGCAGCTACATTTTATCCAACCCTCAGATGGTTTGGATAATATTATAAATGCTTCTTTCTTATAATGAATAGCAATTAAGTACTCATGTAAATCACTATCTTCATTCTTTTCTTTTGTGTAGCATGAACCAATTAATGAATACTCTTCATGGAATGCCTCAAATATCGTTGGAGTATACCTTTCTGCTGTTTGTACCATGAGAGGAGTATTGGGATACATATTTCTAGGGAGTTTGTTTCTTGCATCAAATTCTACCTTCAACTCATTTTCACGCTCTCTCAAAATGCTTGAAAAACTGAACCACATCTAACTTGGAGCTCAAGTAGTCCTTCATATCCTTATTAAGACTTTCACTCAGTTGTGTGCTCTTCATTCCTATGGTTAGACTCTTCTTCATGAAATAGTTGGCCCATTTTTCTTTCACTCTATATGTACGATCTAACCATGAATCTATTGCAGTAGGATACGAAGTTATCAAATTCTGCCATGTCATTTCAAATTCTGACTCCTCATCATATTGATACATGCAAGCATTGAATTCTGTCAAAAAACTAGAACCTTCTTTTATTAAATTTCCTAGGTGCTTAATCCCATTTTGCATTAAGTGCCAAGAACACAAACCATGTCTTGTGGATGGAAACACTTGATGAATTTATTTTGCCATTGCAGCATCTTGATCAGTAAACATAGTCATTGACTGTTTCTGGTCATGAGCTTCAAGGAATGCCTCAAACAGCCATTTGAAAGATTTGGCTGTCTCATCATATAATAGTGCGGCCCCAAAAATTATTGTAGTTCTATGATGATTGAAACCTGCAAATACACCAAAGGGTCTATGCTCTTTATTGGTGAAAAATATAGTATCAAATGTGATTACATCACCAAAGACTGCATAATCCATCCTCATCCTATTATCAGCCCAAAAAATGTTTGTCATCTCATCTTCAGAGTCCATTTGTATCGCAAATCTAAATAAAGGATTTGATTTGATTTGCTGATGAAAGTAGTTGAATACGCTACCAGCTTCACCACAAGCTAAGTGGTGTTGTCTCTTGGTACGAAGATAATTCTGAACATCTACCTTAGTGTACCGAAGATTTTTCCACCCACCTACTTGCATACCCATGAAGTCATATGTTGCCTTACTTTTTATCCCAACATCATCTTCCAAATTAATCCCCATGGCATGTACATCTGATATATTGCGTTGCGAACGCATATATTTTGAAGTTGTTGTCATGTAACACCCCAATTCTGCACCATTCAGAACTGTGTGATGAACCACTAATAAACCAACGGTTCAACCAGGATCTCTAATAGGCGGTATCCATTAAAAATAAAACCATGCACATCCACAACCATAATCAGAATAAATACACAATAGCAGAAGTCTTATAGTAAATGAACTGAGCACTCTAAATGTAATAATCATAATTAAAATATCAAGTTATTGTTGTATCAACTGAGACATAAATAAATAAAATATCAATTACATCCTTTTATAAATTCAAATAAAATTCTAATAGAATACGCATGAGTTGCACTCGCATGAGGGGTCATGCGTATCCTCCAAGTCTTCAGCTTCCATTGCAGCAACACGCGCATACACCGGAGCACTCATATAATATTCAACTGTAGTACCTTCATCATCAACTAAAATATTTGACGTCGAGAGGGTGAGCACACATCATGGCTCAGTGAGCAAACAAAACAATGCAACAAACATATGCATGCATTCAATTCATATTTGGTCTGGTAAATAGTATGCAATGTGCTATAGAAAGGATCAGGTAGCCGAAGGTCACGTTTATTTATGCCGTACCTCTATACACAAGTGTGTGAAGCAGCCCAAAGGTAATGTTTATTGTCGATCCACATGTACCCACCATAGACAATGTACACGCAAAGGTCACATTTATTATTGTACACATTGCCCATACCAACACGTAAGCCCCTGCTAGCGAGGGCTCTCAAACTGGGCTCGCAACTAACCAATCCTAATGCCAATCAGTGTATCCAAGGCCTCACCCCAGCATCCCTCAATCCATAGAGATAGGGCTAAAGCCCCTCGGCAGAGTCAGAGACTACATGGTCCGAGACCACTTCCCCTCATACCCTACGACGTAATAGTTCTGCTAAGGTAATGGCGATACGATGATGTCAATGGACAAGACTTGAGTTAGAGATAGAGCTAGAGTGCTGAGGCCCCGCCTATGACACCTCCCCCTGATACTCGCTCGCATCAAGCACACCAACCACACACATACATCCACATGCCTATTCCTATCATCATCATCATCATCATCATCATCATCATCATCATCATCATGTTATAAACAATAAAAATAAATGCATGAACAGTAATAATAGAAATATTGGATGACATGTTGAATGCACATAACAATCATACACGCATAAAATCAATCATGGCATTGGACTCAAGAGTAAAATAATTTATTATTAACCAATTAGTTTAGGTCTTGTTCCCTCACCTTTACTTGATCGTAGGTCCTCTTTCAAGCTTTAAGAATCTACTATATATCGATATTATAACACTAGAAGACCTAATCAAGTCGATAGAATTTAATTAGAATTAATTCAGACTTTAAAAAGCATGCTGTTAACTGGGGGTCGATGGTCAGGGTCTGGTAGGGTCGATTGGCCATCGACCCCCCCTGCGACCCCTGTTGGTTTTGTCAAATTTTCATCCTTCAGTCCATTCCTTCGTATTTGGGGTCCTATGAGTTGCTTCTACAATCCATTCCACACATGTTCTATGGTCTAGAACCGTAGTTCATTTACCTATATGGTTTTTATGATTTTCCCCATAGTTTTTCATGAAAACCTAACCATGGATAGATGATTTGGGTTTCTCCTAGATCATTCCCTCTTCACTATCCATTCTAAGGTTTGTAGAATTACATGGAGATAGTACCCATACCTGAGAATTAGGCTTGTCTCTCTGAAGCCTTCTCTTTGATCTTCTTATCCACTTTCCTTCTCTTCTCTTTCTCTTCTCCTTCTCTTCTCTTTCTCTCAATCCAATTAGGGTTTTAAAAGAAGTGAAAGAGGCTTAGGAACGTCCTATTTATAGAGTAGAAACTCCAAAAATAAGTCCCATTAAGATTAGGAAAGAATCCCATTGAAATTTAGAAAGTTCCTAATTCACGGTTTCTGTCAACAGACTGGGGGTCGATGAAGGGGTCGGAGTTCCCATCGACCCCTGGTTCTAAAATGTCTGACCCCTGGTTAAAAACTCAAGGTCTGACTTTTATACTAGGGGGGTCCGACCCTACCTTGCGGGGTATGCGACCCTCCCCCTATTTTTAGTGTTTTTGGGTCAGTTTAATACCTGGGATCGTGATCTCCCTCACGCACTTGATTATTTGGCTCGACCATGATGGGTAGACCTGGTTCAAGGTGGTAAGACCGGGTTAGTTTTATACGGGTCTTACAACTCCCCCCTACTTATAAAAATTTCGTCCTCGAAATTGTACATACCTTCCGAGTCAAATAAATGAGGATATTGCTTTCGCATAGCATTCTTTTCTTCCCTTGTGATTTCTTCTATATCTCTACTTCTCCAGGTGACCTTAACAGATATCACGGTTGCGTAGTCGTTGAACCTTCCGACTAGTGATTTCAGTTGGTGCTACTTCAAATGTCAAATCTTCAGTCAAATTAGGTAAGTCTATTGTCAAAACGTGTATTGGATCCTTGACATACTTCTTCAATAAGGAAATGTGAAATACGTCATGCACACTTGACATAGATGGTGGTAGTGCCAACTGGTAAGCCACTTTTCCACGCTTAGCTAAAATCTCATATGGCCCGACATATCTTGGACTTAGTTTCCCTTTCTGTCCGAACCGTTTCAATCCTCGCATAGGCGATACTTTTAAGAATACTTTGTCACCCACGACGAACTCAAGGTCTCGGCGTCGGGTATCGGCATATTGCTTCTAAAGATTCTGAGCTATTCTCATTCTTTGTTTGATAATATCGACTACTCGACAAGTCTCTTCAATAAATTTCGGTCCAATAATACTACGTTCCCCAACTTCATTCCAAAACAAGGGCGTTCGACACTTTCTGCCATACAGTGCTTCATAGGGTGACATCTGTATAGTAGCCTGATAGCTATTATTATAAGCGAACTCAATCAGTGGTAACTTTTCATCCCATGATCCTTTAAAATCAATTACACATGCTCAAAGCATATCTTCTAGAATATGAATTGTATGCTCTGACTGTCCATCTGTCTGTGGATGGAATGCAGTACTAAATTTTAGTGTTGTACCCATAGCCTTTTGCAATCCTTCCCAAAACTTTGAAGTAAATCGTGGATCTCTATCGGACACAATGCTTTCAGGTACACCGTGTAATCGCACAATGTTATCCACATACAGCTTAGCTAACCTCTCCAGTGTATACAGAGGTCGTATAGGTATAAAGCGAGCTGTTTTAGTCAGGCGGTCTACAATCACCCAAACTGCATCAACTACTCGAGGAGTCAATGGTAATCCCGTGACGAAGTCCATAGTGATGCAATCCCATTTCCATGCTGGTTCCGGTAACGGCTGTAACAGTCCGGCCGATCTTTGTCGTTCAGCCTTTACTTTCTGACAATTTAGGCATTGAGACACGAACTTAGCTACATCTGCTTTCATTTCTCTCCACCAATATAGTTTCTTTAGAACATGATACATTTTTGTACTTCCAGGATGTATCGAATAGATGGTGGTATAGGCTTCTTTCATCAATCAGTGTCTGATGTCCAAGCTTTCTGTTTCAGGTACACATATTATTCCTTTGTACTTCAGTACTTTTCCTTTGTCCAAGGTAAACTCAGGGTTAGTTCTACCTTTTTCGATGTCCCCTTGTACCATTCTTAGGTAAGGGTCTGATTTGATAGCTGTCTTTACTTCATCAACTATATCCGGTATAATCTTCAATGCGGCGAACATATTTGAAAACCGATGAATAAACCCTTGGTTGGTTGATCCATCTGGTGCATCTATCACAAACTGCTCATTACCGTGCTTGAATACCTTTCTGTTAGTACACATTGCGGCAGTTGTGCTAACCTCTCCCTGAGATTTTATCATTGCCTTTCTACTCAACGCATCAGCTACTACATTAGCTTTCCCTGGATGATACTGGATATCACAATCATAGTCTTTCAATAGTTTCAGCCATCTTCTTTGTCTCATATTCAGCTCCTTCTGATTAAATAGATAAGTAAGACTTTTATGGTCTGATTTAATCTGAAACTTCTCCCCGTATAGATAATATCTCCATATTTTGACAGCATGTACTACTGCCGCTAGTTCTAAATCATGTGTAGGATAGTTCTTCTCATGTGTCTTCAGTTGTCTTGAGGCATAAGCAATTACTTGTTCTCCTTGCATGAGTACACATCCTAATCCCAGTCCTGACGCATCGGTGTACAAGATAAATGGTTGTCCTAGAATCGAGATGGTCAAGATTGGTGCTGATATCAATCTAGCCTTCAAGGTTTGGAAACTCTTCTCGCATTTATCCGTCCAAACATACTTCTCACCCTTCTTAGTCAAACTGGTAAGAGGTACGGAAATTCGGGAATAGTCTTCCACAAATCGTCGATAATATCCAGCTAGACCCAGAAAACTTCTAATTTCTGCAACGCTCTTCGGTGCTTCCCACTTTACAATAGCCTCGATCTTTCTGGGATCCACTTTAATTCCTTTAGCGGATACTACATGGCCTAGAAATGCGACTTCCTTTAGCCAAAACTCACACTTTATAAAATTAGCGTAGAGCTTTTCCTTCCGTAGTCGCTGCAGAGCGGCGTTTAGATTCTTAACATGCATTTCCTCATCCTTGGAGTAGACTAATATATCATCAATGAATACAATAACCGACGTATCCAACATGTCATGGAAAACCCAATTCATATGTTCCATTAAGGTTGCTGGTGCGTTTGTCAATCCAAAAGACATGACCAAAAATTCATAATGTCCATATCTGGTCCTGAATGCTGTCTTGGGGATATCACCATCCTTAATCTTCAGCTGATGGTAGCCTGACCGAAGATCAATCTTTGAGAACACTTTGGCAACTTGCAACTGATCGAACAGGTCATCGATCTGAGGCAATGGATATCGATTTTTGATTTTCAGTTTATTCAGTTCTTGGTAGTCTATACACAAGCGAACGCTACCGTCCTTCTTCTTCACGAATAATACTGGCGCTCCCCATGGTGATATGCTAGGGCGAATGTAACCCTTGTCCAGTAGTTCTTGTAGTTGTACTTTCAATTCCTTCAGTTCAGTAGGATCCATTCTATAAGGTGCTTTCGATACTGGTGCGGCTCCAGGTATAAGATCTATAACAAACTCTGTAGCTCGGTCGGGTGGTAATCCTGATAGTTCTTCAGGAAATACGTCTAGAAAGTCACGCACGACATCAATATCTTCCATTTGTGGTGCTTCCTTGGTAAGGTCAACCACAAATACTAAATATCCGACTGCTCCTTTATCAAGGCACTTCTTAGCCTTTAGCGCCGAGAGTATGAGCTTTCGTTTATGGAGAAGTTTGGTTCCCGAAAAACTGAACTCTGCTCCTTCCTTGTCTTTAAATGTCAGCTTCTTTTCGGCACACAATAAGTTTACAGAATGCCGAATTAACCAGTCCATTCCCAAGATGACATCAAAGTCTGCCATCTCAAGTTGGATCAAGGTCGCATCCAAGGTCTTTTCACCAATAAGAACTGGACATGATCCATAACCTTTTTCTAACTCCACTTCTAATCCCATAGGTGATCGTACAAGTAGTTTGTAGTCTAAGGATTTAAGGGGTAGATTTAACTTCTTTCCAAACGTCACAGATATAAAGGAATGAGTAGCTCCTGAATCAAAGAGTACTCTGGCGGGAATGCCATTAATAGGTACGATACCTGTGATTTGTCTTGGTTTAGTCTACATACTCATACAATATAATACAACTAACTAAAAATGTAAGTCATACCTGTGACCACATCAGGCGATGCGGCAGCATCCTCAGATGTAACCGCGTAAACTCGTCCTTGATGTAGCTGTTTCTTGGGCTTAGGACATTCCCTTGCTATATGTCCCACTTGGTTGCAGTTAAAACATTTTATCCCTTCAGTAATTGGCTTTTGTTGCTATTAAGCTACGGGGGTAGTCTTGGTTGCAGCGGTAAAGCCTTGAGCACGGAAGGGTTTGAATGTCTTGTTATTCCCTCCATTATAAGAATTTTCAACTGGCCTTTTGATACCTCTGTTTTGCATGAAATAACTCTCCTACTGGCTCGATTCTATAACTCGAGCAATTTGTGCCGCTTCATTATAAATTTTCTTTTCATGTCCCAGAACGTGCTCGCGGATGCTTCCCCTAAGTCCCATGACGAACCTTCGGGTCTTTGTGTTTTCCTCTTGCATACTAGTGGGTGCAAAGAAGAACAGTTCTTCATAACGCTGTTGATACGCATCCACGGTCACCTGCCCCTGATATAAACTTAGGAACTCTCTTTCCATATAAGCTCTGAAACTTCCCGGAAAGTACTTCTCAAAGAATGCCTCTTTATAAATATCTCAAGTCAGTTGGGCGTGCTTTGTAAGTAAATACGTCCTGGTGGACCTCCACCAATGGTGTGCATCTCCTTTCAGCATAGAGGTGGCACATAACACTTCTTCATTTAGTGTCATCATCATAAAGTTTCTTTCCATTTTGTCAACCCAATGTGCCGGCCATAAAGGATCTGCTGGCTTGCCATTGAATTCTCTGGGCTTTAGTTTCAAAAAATGCTCCACCAGTCTGGAGTGGTCTAGTTGCTGCGGGACATACGCTCCATACATAGGTGGTTGGTATTGATATCCACCTTGAGCTATCTCAGTATTCGGTACTTGAGCCTGCATGATAGGAGTCTGAGGTGCGTGGGGTACTGTGTTACTCCCCCCTGGTGTTGTGCTTGCCTGTCCAGCTGGCATTGGAGGTGTTTGTGCAGCTAGAAGAGTTATGCCTATGGCAGCTTGGATAGTAGCTTGTGCCTGTTGCATCTGTTGCAGCTGTTGGGCCAAGTTCATTACGACTGTGGCCAAGTCTGTAGGTGGAGCTGGCAGATTGGTAGGATTTTCCTGCCCATTTATGACGGACGGTGCCGTGTTCATATTCCCTTGTGTTCTCGATTGTGTCTGGTTATCTTTCCCCACAGGTGGTGGTGGTGGAATAGAGTTACGGCTCTGTCTGGTTACTCTGCGTCCCGCCATTTATTAATCTGATAGTGGGATTGCCTGAAATCATTGAACACAAGAGACAATCATTAAATACTTCATTCTCATATTTTAAAACCACTAGCCAATGCAAATTTCAAAATTTTCAGATCATTTTGTCGAAAATGCTGTGTTTTCACTACAGGGTTGATGGTGGGGGTTGATGGGTGTCCGACCCTTAGTCTGCGACCCTGGGAAATCACCCATTCTTCCTGAGAGCCGGGAGTCGATAGGGAGTCGGAGGATGTCCAACCCAGGGTGCGACCCCTGGTTCTCTGTCAAATTCCCGAGAGTCGAGGGTCGATGCGGGGGTCGATGCTTTTAATCGAATTTTTCGACCCCCGGACTAAAAAATTGATTTTTAAGTTTCGATTCAAAGTCCATTTCTCATTCTTTCTTCTCCGCTTCGACTCAACTCATCCCTCTGAGTTGCTACAGTGACAACTCCGATCCGTTGGTGGTTTGCACTCCTTGTTTCGTCGTCTACACCTCCGTTACAGGTATGTCTTCTACCTTTATATGTTTTTAGGTTTCTTTACCTAGGTTTTCGCTCGTTTATCTCGTATTTTTCAAATTAAATTTTTTCCAACCATAAAAATTTGATTTTTATTGGGGGCTTTTGTTGTTGGTGACTCGAGGAACGAAAGCCCTCAAAATATTTGAGTTTCATCGGTTGGTTATCGAGAAACTCGAAATTTACACTTTTTACCCTAATTTTGTCGAGATTTTGAATTTCTTGAAATTCCTTGCAATTTAATGTAATTAGTTGAAATTTCCGACTGTATGAGTCTCACAGAATAGTCTAGGATCTATGTAAGTCCTCCTGCCCACGCGTATGGGTGAAAAGTGAGGCTTTTGACCAATTTACGTCGTTATTATGTCGAAATTTTGGGGTTTTACTCTCTACTAATCCATTATTTGTTTTTCTTTCTTATTTGCAGATATTATGGCTCGTACCAAGGTACCCAGAGATTGCGACCATCTTCGCTTCCGTTCCAATGAAGTCGAGGCATAGTATGCCCACTACGCTCACAAGAAGGTAGAGGACGACCGCAAAGTGGACTTGGCTTGCTTAGCCTTGTTCAATGTGGAGGGGGCCTTTGGTGATATGGGCTGGCTTCCCATCATCACCTATGACGCGTGCACCCATCCTGACTTTGTACGCCAGTTCTACTATAATCTCCAGGTGGTGGGAGATTACAATGATGTTGAGAGAGGTGGTGAGCTTCGGATCACCAGTTACGTCAAGGGGGTTGACGTTTCATTCGATTATCGGCAGCTGGCCGACTTGTTGGGCATTTCCTATGCTAGCCCCTTGGTGTTCTGTGCTCCTGGAGAGCCCCAGTTCTTTTCTCTACAGATGAGGGCTGAGATCGATCGTCAGCTCATCAGACCTGATCACTGGGAGATGAAAGCGAGTTATCTGCATTCAGATCCACAGGTATACTGCAAGATTATTCAACATAATCTGATACTGCAGAGTGGACACTACGAGAGGGTCTCCCAGTTGACCTAGTATCTATTATACTGCATATGCACTAGGCAGCCCCGTCTGCCTTCCCTACATCATCATGCGTACGATGATTAGTGCCACATTGCCCAGTCACACTGGCAACCTTCCTTATGGACGCATGATCACTACCTTGCTTACCCGCCTGGGGATTGATTTATTGGATGAGAAGATTCAGGGGAAATCCTTCTCATTCCCCTGAATTGGGAGGCTATTTGCAAGATGGGCATGCGGGATGCCCAAGTCAGCGATGAGGAGAGGAACGCGATGGAGTACCCTCGCACTCGAGTGGAGATGGCCGACGCTGAGGCAGCAGCAACAGCAGTCGCTGGAGCAGGGGTTCATGGGGATGATGACGATCGGCTATACATGGATGTAGATGTCGTACCTCCTCCATCACCTACTCACGCTACTAGAGCTGGTCCATCTTCTTCAGCTGGTCCTTCGCATGCAGCTGGTCCTTCGTATGCTCCTTCTGATGACATGATGGGGATATTACATGAGATACGAGAGGCTCAGCGTATGTCTGACCTGAGGATGGGAGAGCTTCTAGAGGCTCAGCGCTTGTCCGATCAGTGGGTGGGAGAGCTTCTAGCTGCTCAGCACGTATTGGATCAGCGGATGGAAGAGTTGAGGGACGCTCAGCGTATGACTGACCAGCGGGTGGCTGATCTCACAGCTAGTCTCCAGACGACCCAGACTCAGAGCTTGGTTGACTAGAGTCTACGCTGAGGACGATGATAGAGACCGTGAGACACCGCCTCCCCCATTACCTCCAGCTTCTTGATGTACTTCTTTTATTTCTCTTTTTGTATTTTCAGAGTAATTGTCCAGACTGTGGACTGTACTCTGCTTTAATCATATATATATATAAATATTTGTTCTTCCTTTTGGTTGTATATAAATTTGTTTCTCATTTAATAGATGCATTATTCTCTTTCAGTTTAGTCTCAAACAACACAGATGCTTATGGTGTGTTATTATTGCGTCTTTTAAATTTTTATCCTATCTCAGTTTACAACCTTTTGTGGAAGTATACGGTTTCACAGATAAAGCCTGAGACGCTCTGATACCAAGTTGTCACACCCCAATTTTGCACCATTCAGAATGGTATGATGAACCGCTAATAAACCAACGGTTCAACCAAGATCTCTAATAGGCGGTATCCATTAAAAATAAAATCATGCACATCCACAACCATAATCAGAATAAATACACTATAGTGGAAGTCTTATAGTAAATGAACTGAGCACTCTAAATGTAATAATCATAATTAAAATATCAAGTTATTATTGTATCAACTGAGACATAAATAAATAAAATATCAATTACATCCTTTTATAAATTCAAATAAAATTCTAATAGAATACGCATGAGTTGCACTCGCTGAGGGGTCATGCGTATCCTCCAAGTCTTCAGCTTCCATTGTAGCAACACGTGCATACACCGGAGAACTCATATAATCTTCAACTGTAGTACCTGCATCATCAACTAAAATATTCGACGTCGAGAGGGTGAGCACACATCATGGCTCAGTGAGCAAACAAAATAATACAACAAACATATGCATGCATTCAATTCATATCTTTGGTCTAGTAAATAGTTTGCAATGTGCAATAGAAAGGATAAATGGCCAAAGGTCACGTTTATTGATGCCGCACCTCTATACACGAGTGTGTGAAGCCGTCCAAAGGTAACGTTTATTGTCGACCCACATGCACCCACCATAGACAATGTACACGCAAAGGTCACGTTTATTATTGTACCCGTTGTCCATACCAACACGTAAGCCCCTGCTGGCGAGGGCTCGCAAACTAGGCTCACAACTAACCAATCCTAATGCCAATCAGTGTATCCAAGGTCTCACCCCAGCATCCCTCAATACATCCATACAGATAGGGCTAAAGCCCCCCCGGTAGATTCAGAGACTACACGTTCTGAGACCACTTCCCCTCATACCCTACGACGTAATAGTTTTGCTAAGGTAATGGCGATACGATGATGTCAGTGAACAAGACTTGAGTTAGAGATAGAGCTAGAGTGCTGAGGCCCTGCCTATGACACCTCCCCCTGATACTCGCTCGCATCAAGCACACCAACCACACACATACATCCGCATGCCTATTCCTATCATCATCATCATCATCATCATATTATAAACAATAATTAAATATGCATAAACAGTAATAGTAGAAATATTGGATGACATGTTGAATGCACATAACAATCATATACGCATAAAATCAATCATGGCATTGGACTCAAGAGTAAAACACTTTATTATTAACCAATTAGTTTAGGTCTTGTTCCTTCACCTTTACTTGATCGTAGGTCCTCTTTCAAGCTTTAAGAATCTACTATATATCGATATTATAACACTATAAGACCTAATCAAGTCGATAGAATTTAATTAGAATTAATTCAGACTTTAAAAAGTATGATGTTAACTGGAGGTCGATGGTCAGGGTCTGGTAGGGTCGATTGGCCATCGACCCCCGTGCGACCCCTCTGGGTTCGTCAAATTTTCATCCTTCAGTCTATTCCTTCGTGTTTGGGGTCCTATGGCTTGCTTCTACAATCCATTCCACACATGTACTATGGTCTAGAACCGTAGTTCATTCACCTATATGGTTTTTATGATTTCTCCCATGGTTTTTCATTAAAACCTAACCATGGATGGATGATTTGGGTTTCTCCTAGATAATTTCCTCTTCACTATCCATTCTAAGGTCTATAGAATTACATGGAGATAGTACCCATACCTGAGAATTAGGCTTGTCTCTCTAAAGCCTTCTCTTTGATCTTCTTCTCCACTTTCCTTCTCTTTTCTTTCTCTTCTCCTTCTCTTCTCTTTCTCTCAATTCAATTAGTGTTCTAAAAGGAGTGAAAGAGGCTTAGGGACGTCCTATTTATAGAGTAGAAACTCCAAAAATAAGTCCCATTGAGATTAGAAAAGAATCCCATTGAAATTTGAAAAGTTTCTAATTCACGATTTCTGTCGACAGACTGGGGGTCGGAGATCCCGTTGACCCCTGGTTCTAAAATGTCCGACCCCCGGTTAAAAACTCAGGGTCTGACTTTTATACTGGGGGGGTCCGACCCTACCTTTCTGGGTATGCGACCCTCCCCCTATTTTTAGTGTTTTTGGGTCAGTTTAATACCTGGGATCGTGATCTCCCTCACGCACTTGATCCATTTGGCTCAACCATGATGGGTAAACCTGGTTCAAGGTGGTAAGATCGGGTTAGTTTGATACGGGTCTTACATGGCAAGTAGAGGAAATGATTATGATCTTCTTCAAAAACATATCATTGGTATTTGTCACATTCAGCAATGTATCGAATTCCCATTCTTGCTTTGCAGCTACTTCTTGTAGCTGCTCGACGCTTATTTGTATCTGGATCACGTTTTTCATGTCTCCTCAACCCAGATTTACTACATACAAGCACTCTCGAAGTGAAGAGTTTCTTACTATCATTTTCTACCATTTTCCAATGATAGGATTCTTTTCTGATACTAAAACCCATGCTTCTCCCGTAATCATTATAGAACTCATATGCTTTTTTCTCTGTTTCGAACATCATTCCAATCTTGGGTTTACCATCATCATCTTTTTTAATCTCAACATCTCCCATTGTAAACTAAAAAAAAAATTATAACCAATTCAATAAAAAATAAAGAATTGCATCTTCGTGTAAAAAAGAAAAAGCAACTGAATATTTATGAATGAAATCTCACAGAAGACATGACCTAAACTTGTAGATATATAGTTTTCTGAAGCATCCAAGTAATACTCAACTAGACACCTCAAGGTGCTACAATACATACCATAATTAAAACATGAAGTCAAAAATAGACCTCTTCCAAAAGAAATAAATACTTAACTAAGCCTTGTCCCAGCCACTCACAGCTGGCTAGACAACTTCTGTAAAAAAATCCACTCCGTTTAGAGAAACATGAACTGTTTAATACATAAGCAATCATGTCTAAGGTCATTAGTTCTACTCAGACCACTTGGGCTTTATTAACTTGAAAATAAAGCCAGATTTTATGGTGATCTTTTTGTTTAAGGTGATCCAAATCCTATTATAATCTCTCAAGTCTCACATAAAATGAGCATGTTTATTATATTGCCTCTACATATTGATTAAATATTTACAAGGGAAAAATTTTATTTTGACATCAACCACATACACATATACTCTAGTACTATTTGATGGCTAACTAATTGGCAACAAGAAACATAGATATGCTTCACCCCTGAATCAGCAACAGATTACATAGTAAATCTTATGTCTGGTTAAAAGTAGTACAACCCAAAGCTCCAACATGTTGGCGTGTCACACGATCAACCATACAATTATGTAAACCAAAAGAACGCAATAGAAACCGAAAAGAAAGAGAGAATATACACACTCTATGCACATTGGCAAATGGATTTAGTAGAAATGGAAAATTAGTAAAAGAATGAAGATGGGAACTCTCAATAGATAAAGAGAGAACCAATAACAAAAGAAACGTGGATAAATGGATCCCTACATCTAAATCTTCTCAATTTTCATGTTGTAAGGTCAAGGATGATAGCATAATTGGCTAAAACATTATCAGGTTTGCATAGAGAAGAGGGATCCTAGAGAAGAGTTGATAGGCTAAAGGTATTATTTTCCAGCATAATCCCATCCACCTCTAATATGATCTGAAGCAATAAAACGTAAATGAACATCCAAGAAGGACACAGAACTTACTGCCTTGAGTTGTTGTGAGTGTGGCACAAGGGGCACCACACTTTTCACATTTCGGAGCCATCACGTAAAGGAAACTACAAGGAAGGAGAGATAAGGTTCCAAAAAAAAAAAAAGAACTGCTCAATAGGGAAAGAGATATCAAAACAAGAGACACCCATTATGTACACAGTCAAGAACTGCTATACAAACAAAACCATCAGCAGAGCACTCAGTTATGTACACAGTGATGAAGACATTTGAAACCTCGACATGCCTTATTCAAAAGGAAGTGAAAAAGGATCAAAGGGTGTAAATACTGGACTGAAACTAGCCACTAAAAACTGAATTGAATCGAATAACTTCTATCGATTCAGTTTTACTTTTAGTTAATATAAATTGAATCGAACAATTTCTTCCACAAATATTTTGTTGAGAGTTGAAGCTGTAGGGTCTACAGTGGTCATAATGGAACAAACAACACTCAACACAGAAGAAAATTACAAATACATTGTTGAACAAGTATATGTTGAACAAACAACACTCAACACAGAAGAAAATGAAACATTGTTGAACAAATATATGTAAAGCCTTAAAGAAAACTCAACAAGGGCCGACTGATTATTTACAAAAATCCAAATACCTAGTTATAAATTTAAAGGATAAATTACAAAACAAATTATATTAACTTCTAACACATTACAATCTAATGAACTGAAATAGGGGTTTTGGGGGTATGAAGGTTGCTTTAAATAGGGGTTTTGGAGTTTTAAAGATTGCTGAACAAGAGAGAGACGTAATGCTCAACCCACAGAGACTCATATCGATCAAATGAGGAATTTTTTGAAGATGAAATCACAAACAAAACATTAAAAAAAGAAGTAAATAACAAGAATGAAAAATAGGCACATAGCACTTACAAAGTATGATTTAACGAAGCCTTGTATCCAAAATAATGAAAAACCCTAAATATCCCACAAGTAACAAGAACAAAAAACAAAACGAAACCCTAACCCTATTTCAGAAACAAAGCTTAGGGGATTCGCAACCCTAAACACCAAAGTTATGAGAAAGAGAGAGAGAGAGAGAAATAACTAGCCATACCTGGAATAAAGCAGAGGGTTTACGGATCTGTGAAGAGACCTTTGATTTCACAGGCAGATTGGTTTCCTCTATCTGACAGAAGGAAATCCTCGAACGGCGAAGAGAAAGGGGAGATGAAGATGAAGAAATTGCAGAGCTTAGAGATCCTCGAGCGGCGAAGAGAAAGGGAAAACGAAGATGAAGAAGTTGTAGAGGAGGATTTCTAGTCGAGTTGGCTCTGCCTTTTTCCAGCGGCGAAGAGAAAGGGAAAACGAAGATGAAGAAGTTGCAGAGAAGGGATTTCTACTCGAGTAGGCTCTGCCTTTTTCCAGCGGTGAAGAGAAAGGGGAAACGAAGATGAAGAAGTTGCAGAGGGATTTCTACTCGAGTAGGCTTTGCCCTTTTCCAGGGGCGAAGAGAAAGGGGAAACGAAGATGAAGAAGTTACAGAGGAGGCATCTCTCTTCACCCCCGCTTTAGATTGGTGTCCGAGCTTTCGTGTGTTTGCTCTTGATTTCAAAAAGAGGGGTGAGGTTTCAGTGATAGTTGATTTCAAAAAGAGGGGTGAGTTTCAGTGATAGTTGGTGTAACACCTTACCCCATAGTCGATTTGATCGTGGCTGTTGGATTTTCTTCATCCACGTGTCACGATCTGAACCTAGGTTGCCACCATCCTCCCAGAATAGCTGGGAGGAGAGGATGTGGATCCTTCTGAGGGGGGCCCAATTGGGGAATGTTGGGATTTTGGTCCCCCTAAACATTCACCATCCAAAATGGTTTTATCCTCAAATCCTGACACTGCTCAAGAGGTTCTAGTCATAACTAAAGAAGAGGATCCATTAAGGACACGCAGGCGAAGGGACAACTTGGAGGAGCAGGCCCGAGCGAGTAGGAGCAGGGTGGTCATAGATTAGGGAGTGCGCCCGATCGATCTGCTCTTAAAGGGGGGGGGGTCCCATAGTTTGATCACAAAGAGTAAATTGAGACCTGCATTTAACACTCAGTTAACCCTGGTCAGTAAGATTATATCTAGCAAAGCGGTACGGTGTTAGGCGGTGTTCGATGGGTTAACAGTGGCTTGGAATACTAAATCGGGAGTTCATTCTGCTCTTTTGACACCAGATGTTTATTGTAAGACCCGCACTCCGTAAACCCGGTCTAAACCTTGGTTTTGTGTCGTGACAGGTCTTCCGATCATCACCGGGCCAGACGGGACAAGCGGATGACAAACAGGTATGAAATCGGACCAAAGACGACCAAATAGTCATCAATTTATGTTGACCGGTCGATGGTACCGGTCTTGGTACCGGTCGACCGGTATGGCCTACGCAGCTATGTGCGAGAATCTGGAAATTGGTCTCTACGGGTCCCACTTTCCTGATTTTGAATCCTAGAAGTTTCCTAATCCTAGTAGGGTTACTAAACCCTATTTTTAGCCTATAAATACACCCTTAAGCCTCCTCAAATCCTTTCCATTGTCTCTCGCAAACCCTAGAGAAGAGAAAGAGGTTGGAAAGGAGAAGGAGCTAGGAGGAAGAAGAAGGAGCCGCCATTACCGTTCGACGAAGCTCACGCTACGCCAGTCAACGGTAAGTGTTCAAATCAATCTTCTTATCCTATGTTAGTTGTGTGGGTGGATCAATACCATGCAAAGTAGGTATTGATCTAAAACCCTAAATTGGCCAATAAACCCTAAGTTGCCGTCAAACCCTAGATTCGAGTTTCGAGATGATATTCATCGAAACGTGACTTGAATGAGTTGGGGATAACTCTAACTCCAGGTTTAGACTTAGAATGGATAGGAGAAACCCTGAAAATCTAGGAAGATGATCGACGGCAATCGAAAACCCATGTATGGTCTTCCGGAGACATACCGGTCGACTATACTGGTTGCACATGGTGCGACCGGTATGTTGCCACCGGTATCCCTCGGGAGGCTGGTCTGTGGGGACCGGCTGACCATACGGGTCGCCAGTCTTCCCCACAGAGCTGCGACCGGTATGTTGCCACCGGTCAGCTCTGTGAGGGTATTTTATAACCGTGTTGGTTTCCAACCAACATGAAACCCTAAACAATATATTCTAATGAGACCCTAATAATATTGTAGGACTTTGTGACATATCGTTTGGATCTTGCGACGTGGAGCAAGTTATCGAACGAGCGTCAGGTAAGGAATCTGACCTAAACCTAACAATTAAGGGACAGTAAATTGTTGTTAATCACCTGATTATATGAGATGTGTTGTTTGTGCATATTCACATGTCATCCTTTACTTTCGGTTATTATTACTGTTCATGCATTGATAGGATGTGATTGTTAGGCATGTGATTATTTTCGTTAGTGTGTGGAGTGGGGCATGGGCCTGGGATTGCTCTTCACATTAACACCTTTTGTAGTATTCTTTCTTAACATGCTCGGTACGGGTGGGGCATCAGGGGAAGGTCGTGGTACGGTGGTCTCCGATATTGATGTTGTCCCGGCCACTGTTATGTGGTACTGTGGTCTTCGAGTCGACGATGGCTTGTCCACGATGCTTTAGCTCTATCTCTATGCCGTAGGGAGTTATGTTGGGATAGGGTCTACCTGCGTATTGTTTCTATCCTAGTGAGTTAGTTGCGGATAGGGCATCAGGGGAGGTATGGGAATGCCTTAGCTCTATCTCTATGCCGTAGACGGCTGTGCTGCAATAGAGCATACATTGATGACATATAGGATTGGTTAGTTGCGAGCCCAGTTTGCGAGTCCTGGCCAGTAGGGGCTTAGGTACTGGTATGGGTAGAGTATCAGGGGAGGTACGTGGGTATCTTAGCTCTATCTCTATTCCATGATGGGTGCATGTGGGCCAATGGGGGTGTGAACCATGAGGTGCCACACACTCGTGTATAGAGGTGCGGGGGCCACCAAACCTTTCTATAACACATTGCAAACTTAAAACCAGACCACAGCATAAAACTGATTGTTACTCATGCATAATATTGTGAAACTGTCTGATTGTCTTACTGAGCTGTGTTGTGAGTTCACCCCTTGTACGTACATTGTTTTAGATGTTGATTCAGGTTACACTGTTGACGACTATATGAATGCTCCTGTGTATGGTGGTGTTGCGGCGTTGGACGTACAGGCAGGAGAAGACGAGCATGACACCTCATGCGAGTGCCCTTTCTGCGTGTACCTTTGATTTGTTTTCTTTATTTAATTTCCTTATTTTTGATTGGATTAAAGGGATGTAATGATATTATTTTATGTGTTTGAATTTGGATAATTGGATATTATTTAAGTTATCAATAGATACTCAGTTCGTTTTATTTAAAGTCTTCCGCTGTATATTTATATTCTGATTGTGGTTATGTGTAATGGTTTGTATGAGTGGACACGGCCTATTCGAGATCCTAGTGTGAATCATTGGTTCAGTGACGGTTCACTCACACCATTCTGGTTGGATCAGAATTGGGGTGTGACAACTTGGTATCAGAGCCTGTCCTGGTCCTTGTAAGCGACCCTAAGCCAATGCACCTGGTCCTGAGTCACCCGTCGGCTACGAGCCAGACAGCCCAACTCCTGACCCATCTCTCGCTGAGACTCTAGGATGACCCTCTGGGTGTCCCGGATCTCAGTGAACATGCTCAACACCGGGTCTGGGGAAGGATGAGAAAGCCCAGCTGTAGAAGAAGATGGTGGTGCGGCAGATGTAGGCTGTGGAGCTGGCGCTGGTACACCCTCGGCTCTATCCTCGTCATTATTCCGCTCGAGCTCGGCTGCATAGGCCGCATTGGCTACTGCTGCTGCGGCTGCTACCCTCCCAAGTGGGCGAGGGCGAGCCTCCAACTCGTCATCACTAACTGGCAGATCAACCATCTGCATCCTCTGAATGGCGTCCCAGTCTATGTCGGAGGTCATAGTGTCCTCAACGGTCACCTCGCCTCTCATGCTCACGCCCAGGCGACGTAGCAGGAAAGTAATGAGACGACCGTAGGGAAGGTTACTGGCCTAATCGGCCAGGGTCGCCTGATGCATGGTCCTAATGATGAGATATGGGAGAGAGACCCGCTCCCCCGTGCAGATGCAATAAGTAATGTACTGAGTGAGCTGGGATAACTCACTATAATGGCCGCTCTGGGGCACAATGTTGTGTTGGATGATGCGACTGTAGACTCGAGGTATAGGTCTCAAGCTAGCCGCCTTCATAGGAGCCCCAGGGTTGAGTATCTGATCTGCTATCTCTCGGCGCAGATCTTCAGTCAGATAGCCCTTCGCTTTGGGAGGGAAATACACTAGGTCTCCATCATTTGGAACCCCTAGAAGGTCGGCCAGCTGATGGGTGTTAAAGGAAATGGGAACACCCCGGACATAACTGGAGATACGTAAATCCCTACCTTGGTTGGGATCGTTCACATCTCCGTGCAGCTCCAGGTTAGCAAAGAAATGCTTAACCAGGTTAGGACGGGTGGTGTCGGTGTATGAAATGATGGGCAACCAACCAAGCCTGTCAAACGCCGCTCGCACGTCGAACCGGTCTAACTGCTCCAAGTTAACACGACGCTCAGATTCTATGCTTTTATTATCGAACCACGGGAATCGAGCTTGTGCCTCAAGAGAATGAAACCAATGCTCGTCAAGCTGAGAAACTGGTGGCTGGGGAGCACGCAAACTCGAGCCATGAGGGCGTTTCCCAAGAGCGCGTCGTGGAGCCATTTAAATTGCAAAACAAAAGAAACTAAGAAGAAAAAAGTTAGATTTTGTCAAAATTTTGGCAGCATAACGACTATAAATTGGGAAAAAGCCTCGAACTCACCCAAAAACATGGGGAGGAGGACTTACGTAACCCCCACACTCTTCAACAAACCAATCACAAGCAATTACAATAAGAAATTTCAAGAAATTAAGAAAAAATCAGAAATTTCAAATTTTTATGAAAACCTAGGTCAAAAGTTGTAAAAATTCGATTTTTAGGAAAACCGTTCGGTGAAACCCCAAATTAGTTGAGGGCTTTTGCTCTTGGGGGTCCCTAAACCCTTTCCTAGCCAAAGGAAAAGAGTTCCTACGATTGAAACATCTCGAACAAAGAAAAACCTAAATTTCTACATAAAGACGATATAAAAAATATATAAAAACATGAGAGAGAGGGAAGAGACCTACCTGGAGACGATGTTCTACGCTTGGAATGGAAGGGATAGGATTCAATTGGCACCGGTCGGACTGTAGCAACTCGGAACCCAGAGGAGAATCGCCACCGGAGAAGAAAGAAGTTGGAAAAGTGAGAAAAATCTCACTTTTTTGCGATTTTTAAAGCTAATCTGGGCATACCGGTCGACGGTTTTTGCCTATACCGGTCGACCGGTATCTCCCAGAGGTGCGACCGCTATGTCTCGGTCAGAATTTTGGTTCTGACCGGCGACTATACCGGTCGCAACCCTGTATACAGAGGTGCGACCGGTATGTTGCGACCAGTATGCACCAGAAGAGTTGGAAAAATTTTCTAAATTTTTTTTTTTTTTTAAAAAAAATTGTGTAAATTGAAATTTTATTTCTCGACTATTTCCCCTTGTATTATTCAAGACTAACACTACTATTATTGTGGTTCTCACGTGTTATGTCTTATTCTCAGATCCAAACAGAATAGTCTGAGATGGTGGGAGGAAACGGTCGTAGGGGTCGAAAGCGTCATCAGGCCAGGATGCGCCTAGAAGAAGAACAGGTTGAGCAAGACCATGTTAGAAAGCCAAGTCCGGAAGTGGAGGAGGAACAGGTCCCAGAAGTACCAACAAATTTACCTGGGCCGCCCCACAGGGATTCTGAGACCATTGTTACAAACCTGGTCTATCAGATGCAAGCTCAATAAAAAAAGTTCCTGAGCGAGGTACTGAAGATGCTCAAGCCAAGAGGTTCTGTTCCCATGGGAGGTACGCCTAAGTCTGGAGAGAGAAATACTTTACAACCAATGCAGGGTAGCCCAAGACCGATGGGCCAAGCACAGAACATACCACCACCGCATCAGTTCCCGTCGCATTCTGCTTACCCGAGAGCTTATCCGTACCCACCACCATGGTACGGAGCAGACACGCAGGGACAGCACGACCTGAGTAGGGCGGTGGATAGATTCCTGAAGTTGAAGCCTTCATCATTCACTGGTAGAACGGGGAAGCCATTGTGGCCAGCACAGTGGGTTGCAGAGATGGAGAAGAATTTCCGTCTGATGACATATACAGGGGAGGAAAATGTCTTATTTGCTACTCACATGCTAAGAGAAGATGCAAATGCTTGGTGGAATTCTACATGGGCATATCTGGAGACTAAGTATACACTGGTGGGTTGGGAAGTGTTTAAAGCTGCCTTCTTCGATAAATATTTTCCGAAGAGTTTCAGGGATCAAATGGAGAAGGAGTTCCTCAACCTACAGCAATCTCAGTCGACCGTGGATGCTTATAAGCAGAGGTATGAAGAACTATTCTTCTTCGCACCGGCAAGTATGCAAGAGGAAGAAACCAAGACACGTAGGTTCACTATGGGACTACGTGGAAGCATCAGAGAGCACATATTGGGTCTGGACAAGAAGATCTACAATGAGGCTGTGCAGGTTGCTAGAGTGATAGAGTCCAGTCAGAGGGACAGCTTCTTTGCTCAGAACAGGGGAGTGAAGAGACCTGCTAGTGAGAGTTCGGGTGGCGGTAATACTAGACCATTCCATCCATACAGGCTCAGACCGCTACAGTGCCTGCAAGGAACAATGCGGCACCACCTGTGCCACAGAATGCCGGATACAACCCAAATATCAAGTGTTTCAACTGCCAGCAGGTGGGTCATATTGCAAGGACCTGCACTCTACCGAAAAAGCAACCGCCCCAGCAAGGAAGAGTTTATGCGATCACCACTGAAGAAGCAGCTGCATCACCGGATGTGGTCACGGGTATGACTCTATCCCTTACTGTTTGACTTATCTTTATCATTTGTGTGTATGCGCATATAGAACTAAGGGATGATAGAAAATTCCAGGAATTGTAAATGTAGCTGGTATACCCGTCAGAGTATTAATTGACTCTGGGGCCACGCACTCCTTTGTCTCGATTTCTTTTGGGAAGCAAATGGAGTTACCAATCAAGCATTTGAACCCAAGCTTGATAGTTCGCTCTCCACTAGGAGTTGAAGTGGCTTTGACCGAATATTATGGACCATGTACTGTATGTATTGAGGGCCGAGACTTAGAAGCAAGCCTAGTAATACTCGAGATGGCAGACTTTGATGTCATTTTGGGAATGGATTGGCTAGGCCATCATTCGGCCATCCTATTATGTGGTGAAAGGAAGCTTGTGCTTACTGACAAAGAGGGAAGGGAGTATAGTTTCGCTGGGATCAAACTATCTAGGAAGCAGAAGTTGATTCTCTCCGCCCTAAAAGCTAAGAGATGCTTGGAGAAAGGGGGAGTAGGGTATCTGGTATCTGTAGTCGACATCACTGCCGAGGTGCCAAAGATGGAATATCTAGAGGTGGTACGAGAGTTTCCAGATGTATTTCTAGAAGATCTCCCAGGTTTACCACCAGACAGGACTACAAAATTTGTGATAGACCTTATGCTAGGTTTGGCGCCGGTGTCTAAAGCACCATACCGAATGGCCCCGATCGAGTTAAAGGAGTTGAAGACCCAGTTACAAGAATTGTTGGAAAAGGGCTTCATACGACCTAGCATATCGCCTTGGGGAGGACGAGGTATGGGCATTATGAGTTTCTAGTTATGTCTTTCGGGTTGACCAATGCTCCAGCGTCGTTTATGGAACTGATGAACCGAGTGTTTCATGATATGTTGGATACTTCGGTCATCGTATTCATCGACGACATATTGATCTACTCTAAGGACATGGAGACTCATACATCGCACTTGAGGGCAGCCCTACAACGGCTGAGACAGGAGGAGCTTTATGCTAAGTTCAATAAGTGTGACTTTTGGCGGAAGGAAGTGGCTTTCTTGGGCCATGTTGTATCTGAAGACGGTATCAAGGTTGATCCAAGCAAGATAGATGCTATAGTAGGATGGGAAGCACCAAAATCTATTGTGGAAATTCGTAGTTTCCTTGGGTTGGCTGGTTATTATAGAAGATTCATGGAAGATTACTCTAGGATCGCTGTTCCACTCACCAGATTGACCAAGAAGGGAGAGAAATTCATATGGACAGATGAGTGTGAGAAGTGCTTTCAGACTTTGAAGTCAAGACTAGTCTCTGCACCTATCTTGACCATCCCAGAACCAAGCGTATCGTTTACTTTATATACGGATGCTTTAGGGTTGGGTATTGGGTGTGTATTGATGCAAGGAGAACAGGTGATTGCTTATGCATCAAGACAGTTAAAGGAGCATGAGAAGAACTATCCTACGCATGACTTGGAGCTAGCAGTGGTTATTCATGCAATCAAGACTTGAAGACACTACTTATACGGTGAGAAGTTTCATATTAAGTCAGATCACAAGAGCTTAACCTACCTTTTCACTCAGAAGGATCTGAACATGAGACAGAGGAGATGGCTGGAATTGTTAAAAGATTATGACTGTGACATCTAGTACCATCCGGGTAAAGCAAATGTTGTGGCTGATGCCTTAAGCAGAAAGTGGGCATCGAAACCTGAGGCAGGACCAAGTACAAATGCTGCATTATGTGCCGCAGCTTCAAGTTCAATCGAAGGTGATGAAGAGTATATTATAGAGACTGCAGAAGATCCAGTTGAGCAAGGCTTGATTCATAAGTTCACCATGATGTTCGCAGCTTTGAAGATCTCACCGGATCTAGTTGATGAAGTCAAGGTAGCAATCCTACAGGATCCATATCTCAAGACAGTGCAAGAAGACTTAGAGAAGGGTACGAGCAACCCTGACTTCACCTTGGATTCAGACAGGGTACTCAGGTATCATGGACGTTTATGTATACCGGAGAGTGAAGAATGCGATATCAGAGATCGAGTTATGACTGAAGCTCATTACACTCCATATTCGGTACATCCGGGAAGTACCAAAATGTACCATGATTTAAGAAGACTATATTGGTGGAGGGGTATGAAAGCAGATATAGCTCGTTTCGTGTTCCAGTGTCTGAATTGTCAACAAGTTAAAGCAGAAAGGCAGAGACCCGCAGGTTTGCTACAGCCATTACCAGAACCTGCATGGAAGTGGGATTGCATTACCATGGATTTTGTTACTGGCCTACCTTTGACACCAAGGTCAGTGGATGCAGTTTGGGTTATAGTAGATCGACTCACCAAGACAGCCCGATTCATTGCGGTCAGACCTCAGTATACCATGGAGAAACTGGCCAAGTTACATGTGGATAATATAGACAGACTTCATGGCATTCCAGAGAGTATAGTATCAGACAGAGATCCCCGTTTTACATCAAAGTTCTGGGAGGGATTACAGAAAGCTATGGGAACGAAGTTGAAGTTCAGCACAGCTTTTCACCCTCAGACGGACGGACAGTCAGAGCGAACTATTCAAATTTTGGAAGATATGCTCCGAGCTTGTGCAATAGATTTCAAGGGAGCTTGGGATGAGAAACTATCACTTATCGAGTTTGCTTATAACAACAGTTATCAGGCTACAATTTAGATGGCCCCATATGAAGCACTCTATGAGAAGAAGTGTCGTACACCTCTGTTATGGAATGAAGTGGGAGAAAGAAGAATTGTAGGACCAGAGTTTGTTGAAGAAACTTGCCGAGTGATTGATCAAATCAAGGAGAGAGTAAAGACGGCTCAAGTTCGACAGAAGCACTATGCGGATAATCGACGTCGAGATCTGGAGTTTGCAGTGGGTGACAAAGTGTTCTTGAAGGTATCACCGGTGCGAGGTCTGAAACGGTTTGGTAAGAAGGGGAAGCTTTGCCCCAGGTATGTGGGACCATATGAGATATTGAACCGACGTGGTAATGTAGCATATCAATTGGCTCAACCACCATCTATGTCCAGCATTCATAACGTGTTCCACGTATCATTACTGAAGAAGTATGTCAGAGATCCATCGCACATCTTGATCGCTGATCCCCCAGACTTGACTGAAGACTTATCATTCGAAGTGGTGCCCGTGATGCTCTCGAGTCGAAAAGTTCAGCAACTTCGAACCAAGGATATCCATTATGTGAAGGTGCATTGGAGAAGCCAAAATGTTGAGGAAATTACTTGGGAAGAGGAGAGCGCGATGAGGAAGGAGTATCCTAACCTTTTCGACGATCAAGGTACGTTCAAATTTCGAGGCCGAAATTTCTTTTAAGGGTGGGGGAGTTGTAGAACCTACATGCAAATTTCGGGGACGAAATTTCTTTTTAAGGGTGGTGGAGTTGTAAGACCCGCATTCCGTAAACCCGGTCAAAACCTTGGTTTTGTGTCGTGACAGGTCTTCCGATCATCACCGGGCCAGACTGGACAAGCGGATGACAAACAGGTAAGAAATCGGACCAAAGACGAGCAAATAGTCATCAATTTATGTTGACCGGTCGATGCTACCGGTCTTGGTACCGGTCGACCGGTATGGCCTGCGCAGCTATGTGCGGGAATCTAGAAATTGGTCTCTACGGGTCCCACTTTCCTGATTTCGAATCCTAGAAGTTTCCTAATCCTAGTAGGGTTACTAAACCCTATTTTTAGCCTATAAATACACCCTTAAGCCTCCTCAAATCCTTTCCATTGTCTCTCGCAAACCCTAGAGAAGAGAAAGAGGTTGGAAAGGAGAAGGAGCTAGGAGGAAGAAGAAGGAGCCGCCATTACCGTTCGACAAGCTCACGCTACGCCAGTCAACGGTAAGTGTTTGAATCAATCTTCTTATCCTATGTTAGTTGTGTGGGTGGATCAATACCATGCAAAGTAGGTATTGAACTAAAACCCTAAATTGGCCAATAAACCCTAAGTTGCCATCAAACCCTAGATTCGAGTTTCGAGATGATATTCATCGAAACGAGACTTGAATGAGTTGGGGATAACTCTAACTCCAAGTTTAGACTTAGAATGGATAGGAGAAACCCTGGAAATCCATGGAGGATGATCGACGGCAGTCGAAAACCCATGTATGGTCTTCCGGAGACATACCGGTCGACTATACCGGTTGCACATGGTGCGACCGGTATGTTGCCACCGGTATCCCTCGGGAGGCTGGTCTGTGGGGACCGGCTGACCATACCGGTCGCCAGTCTTCCCCACAGAGCTGCGACCGGTATGTTGCCACCGGTCAGCTCTGTGAGGGTATTTTGTAACCGTGTTGGTTTCCGACCAACATGAAACCCTAAACAATATATTCTAATGAGACCCTAATAATATTGTAGGACTTTGTGACATATCGTTTGGATCTTGCGACGTGGAGCAAGTTATCGAACGAGCGTCCGGTAAGGGAATCTGACCTAAACCTAACAATTAAGGGACAGTAAATTATTGTTAATCACCTGATTATATGAGATGTGTTGTTTGTGCATATTCACATGCCATCCTTTACTTTCGGTTATTATTACTGTTCATGCATTGTTAGGATGTGATTGTTAGGCATGTAATTGGTTTCGTTAGTGTGTGGAGTGGGGCATGGGTCTGGGATCGCTCTTCACATTAGCACCTTTTGTAGTATTCTGTCTTAACATGTTCGGTACGGGTGGGGCATCAGGGGAAGGTCGTGGTACGGTGGTCTCCGATATTGATGTTGTCCCGGCCACTGTTAGGTGGTACTGTGGTCTCAGTCGAGCCGGCTTGTCCACGATGCTTTAGCTCTATCTCTATGCCGTAGGGAGTTATGTTGGGATAGGATCTACCTGCGTATTGTTTCTATCCTAGTGAGTTAGTTGCGGATAGGGCATCAGGGGAGGTATGGGAATTCCTTAGCTCTATCTCTATGTCGTTGACGACTGTGCTGGGATAGAGCATACATTGATGACATATAGGATTGGTTAGTTGCGAGCCCAGTTTGCGAGCCCTGGCCAGTAGGGGCTTAGGTACTGGTATGGGTAGAGTATCAGGGGAGGTACGTGGGTATCTTAGCTCTATCTCTATTCCATGATGGGTGCATGTGGGTCAATGGGGGTGTGAACCATGAGGTGCCACACACTCGTGTATAGAGGTGCGGGGGCCACCAAACCTTTCTATAGCACATTGCAAACTTAAAACCAGACCACAGCATAAAACTGATTGTTACTCATGCATAATATTGTGAAACTGTCTGATTGTCTTACTGAGCTGTGTTGTGAGCTCACCCCTTGTACGTACATTGTTTTAGATGTTGATGCAGGTTACACTGTTGACGACTATATGAATGCTCCTGTGTATGGTGGTGTTGCGTCGTTGGACGTACAGGCAGGAGAGGACGAGCATGACGTCTCATGCGAGTGCCCTTTCTGCGTGTACCTTTGATTTGTTTTCTTTATTTAATTTCCTTATTTTTGATTGGATTAAAGGGATGTAATGATATTATTTTATGTGTTTGAATTTGGATAATTGGATATTATTTAAGTTATCAATAGATACTCAGTTCGTTTTATTTAAAGTCTTCCGCTGTATATTTATATTCTGATTGTGGTTATGTGTAATGGTTTGTATGAGTGGACACGGCCTATTCGAGATCCTGGTGTGAATCGTTGGTTCAGTGACGGTTCACTCACACCATTCTGGTTGGATCAGAATTGGGGTGTGACATTTATCGGTTCACTTTCCAACACGATGTGGATCTCATGAATGTACTGGCAGAGGCTCTGTGGTCTGATGGAGGAAACTTAATTGTTCTAGAACGTTGGAATAACCAAGGCGTTTGGTCTTTTGATCGATTTCCACTATGGGTATAGGTTTTTGGACTTCCTTTACAGCTCATTACAGAAGGGATGGTTTCTAAAATAGCAGGCATTTTAGGTACACCTCTTAAAATCATGAATATTGATGGGCATTCCACCGGAAAGCAGATTTCCTATTTGGGTGTGTGCTATCTGTGGTCGATTCATACTCCTTTTAAGGGATTCATTTACTTTAAAACGCAAGTTTCAGGATGACCGACTGATCCTCTTCTGGTATGTGAAATTGCCGATCTTCTGTTACTATTGTGGCCGCCTGGGACATGAAAGTGAGCGATGTAGTCAGTTTTATGATGATTGCAAGCATCACATTTGGCTTCATCATTGTGTTGATCCATTCCAGCGTGATGAGATGCCCAAAAGTAAGTGTTGTCGGTGGAATCCATTCAGCTTCTCCGATTCTGCCACGTAGATGGAACACCTACACAATAAGAAGAGGGGTGGGATATACCCCGGGACTACTCCAATGCTAAAGTTAGAAACCTCCAAGGACATGCAGAATGGAGCTCTTAGTAATACACTAACTCCTTGAAGATGGGGGTTCCTTGAGATGTTGGCACCACCACCATCTTCCCTTTCTCTCTGGTGAAGTGAGATACTAAAACTGTAAAGAGAATAACACGTCAGAGGATTAATACCTAGTTAGGGTGCTTTTCTTATGGCATAGATGTTCTTTTTTTCTCTCCTTGCTTTGCAATTGAGATCCTTTTGCCATATATAAGTCCCCGAGGAAGCTTTCCAGACAAGCCTCTCCACACCTACTATCATCTCAATCACCAGCCTCTTAGGAAACAGTAGGTTTGGTAGGTTACGACCCCTTAGGGCAGCGCTGAGATGTCTTGTCAACTCCTTACGACCCCCCTTGGTCTTCTTCGACCCCCTTATAGTCCACGTCCTCCATATTTTCTGATGCTTGTCTCTGCCCTTACACTTTTATAGAGTGCCGGTCATGCTTTTGGCCGATTTGGTCCATGATATGGTGATCAGACCAGTCAAATCGACCTACTTGGCATTTATGGTTGGTGTCAGTATTTATGAGCATTAATGGTGGTCCATTAAATGCCCAGCTACCCCCATCAAACAGTCCCGTCATGTTAGGAACACCCTGGGGGGTCGAACACGAGTTCTTCATCTCTTATTCTCATTCCTTGCGCCTTAGATGTACGCCACGTGTCCTTTTCTCCAGGATCATCTTACATTCTCCATTGATGGTTAGATTTGTATCCATTATGATTTTCCCCTAACAGAACCCCTTTGCCTCCTTAGCGTCGTTTCGACCGAAGGAGACACATTTATGGGAAAAATGCTTCCTTTTTCCGCATGCGTATATATATCTCGATAGGTTCTTTGTAGAGCCTCATTCTCTTCCACTTTCTCAAAATCTTGAATGCCCACTTCCCTTACGTAACGTATGTAATGATCAATAACGGTCTGAGTGAGCCTTAATTGAATGCACCGGGCAATGTTTCCGTTTTGATCGAACCATTATTTCGATCAATCGACGGCAATCTTGCCATTTCTCATCCATTGTAACCATCAACGCGTCGCTTCCCTGTCCAAATGTCACATCTGTGATTTTGAATAATGGTCACACCGCTCAAAACCATCACGACTGCCAGATGGGACCCGCCTGTCAGCAAACTTATAAAATCCCGCCTTCTTCTCTTGTCTTCTTCCTCACACTTGAACGTATACAGTGCTCTCCGAGGATTTACCTTGCCTCAAGTTTCTCCGTTCAGTATCTCTGATCTTGCTCAAAGTGCTCTTTCTCCATCGCAAGAGGTTTTCGGCGATCTGTTTGTCTTTCGAGTAAGTTTCCACCTTTATTCTTTTTTGGATTTCCATTATTCATCTCTAACCAGTCATGGCTCGCGATAAGGCTATTGTCAGTCGTGCCTCTGAGCCTACCCTGCGTCGATCGCAGATCCAGCAATCTACCCAGGGTGAGGGTAGCTCAAGCGGTAACTCCGGTAGTCCTCCCCAGGATATCTCCGGTGAGACAGGTCCTTACTGTGTGGCATCTTTCAAGAAACCCCTAATGACTGAGTCCATAGTCCAAGAGCTTAGGGCTTCTTTCCTAAGAGGGCCACGATAGCAATTGTCCCAGCCTTTGCTGAGCTGATAGTTCCAGAGCCTGAAGACCGAGCCTGTCATCCTTATTCTCACTGGATGGTGATAAATTACAACATGTTCCTCTCCGGTTTTTTCTTCCCTTGTCACCCTCTCGTATTCGAGATTTTGGATTATTACGGCCTAGCCCCTGCTCAGCTTCCGCCCAATTTCTGGGCCCATATCCATTCCTTCATCATCTTCTTCCTTCGTTGCTGTGAGCCTCCCACCTTGAGGTTCTTCTAGTTCTTATTTGATCTAGGGGCAATTACTTGGAATAACCCCCGGACCCCCAAGACCGAGCCAAATGGCACCTATTACTTCTTTTATCAGAATTTAAATGTAGTTTCCTCCATGCTCGAATCCACCCCCTCTTCAATCTCCCATTGGAAGGAGAAATTCTTCGGGGCCATAGTGAGATGAGGCCATAGCCTATCAGGTATGCACACCTTTCCCATCAGTAACTGATGGCAATTTATCTACCCCTCAACGGTAAGGGTCGCCCCATTCCTAACACCGCTTGAGATGGAGACCCTTCAAAGGGTAGAAGAAAGAGGGAGAGCAGTCCAATACAAGGACCTGGGAAACAACAAGTTCTTGTTCCTGTACGGGCTAAGTAAGTTCCCTTTTAACCCCGGTTACACTAACTTGTCCTTCATTCTTTACTTTATTTTGTGCTTTGATTCGACCCCTAACACCTCAATGTTGCTTCTTGATGCAGTGGAGGGTCTTGATGACAACATGTGGGAGGATCTGATGGGAGCAGACTTGTTCTACCATCAGAAGAGAGAAAGGGAGGAAATAATTGCCACCGTGGCCCAAAAACTGGAGGCTCTTGAGAGGGCTGTGGACATGGCTCATGCCCTTCTTGCGGAAATCCCTCTACCACCTCCAGGGGATGCGCCTCCATCTCTCGACCCTACAATCCCGATTGATCAACCTACCGAACTGGAGTCGACAGAAGGATCTTCTTCTCGAGCCTTTGGGCTTACAACCCATACAGGAGAGCCGATTGTTCTTCCGATCATCGACGTCGCAGAGGATGGTATATCTTGTTCTTTTGTGCTTCCCCTTTTTGAATGTATCGACCCCGCCCTATAGTTCTGAGTGTTTCACCTTTCCTGTTTTGTACAGATGATGACGACCAGGCAACCATTTTTGAGACATTGCACTGATCAAAGAGAAGGAAGATAGCTTCTCAGACCCCCAGACTCATTTATCCTGGGGACACTCCTCAAGACATTCTGCAAAGGATTCCGACTGACCCTCCGCCATTACAATTTTTGCCACCGTCAGATGTGGCCATCGCCTTTGCACCCACCAGTTTATCAAGTAGGGCTTCTCTTGTCACCACAACCACCATCATCCTGGAGGTTACTCACACCCCTCCCAGTTCCATAGAAGCAAGCCTTGGCACATAGATTACAACAAGCACCACAGTAGCAGTAAAACCACATCTTTCGAGCACAACAACCCTTACTTTAGCACCTAAAGGTTTACCATCGGTTCCCACTGATTCGACCGTGGTAACCTCTTTTCTACCCTTGTCCGAAGACTTGCCCCCTTTGGCCCCTTCCACTTTCCCCCAGATAACCACTTCCTTTATGCCAGTACAATCTTCACCTTCTGGCCTACCTACAGAGGACAACACCAAAGGCAAGGGCCCAGCCATTTCGCCTGCCATCATGATCCCTAGTGATGATTCGACCTCAAGTTGGAGCTCCGTCGAGGCCTTTAGTGCAGGTTCGATTCCTCCAGTCGCCGGGTCAAGCTCCACAGTAGAGCCAATGTTGTTCACTCCCCCTTGGAAAGTCCTAACCATAGACACGGGGCTGTTTAACCGCTCGGTGGCTCAAGATATAGTTCACCATGCCTGCCTCTCTGCAGACGTAGACTTCATCCGGCAAGGTAAGCTTGAGAACATCGATCAGGGCCAATGTGCGGCCTTGTACCAGGTAAAACTCTCTTTCTCACTTCTTTTTTTTTAGTACGTACATATCTGACATCTCTTCTTCTTCTTTTGATATGTTTCACAGTTAATGTGCGAAACAAATTACTACCGTAAGATGCTGGTGAGCTCCATCTGCAAGCTGAAGGCACAACAAAATAATGAGCTTCTTTCGACCGCCTCAGTTAAGCGTGATCAAGCCATTTGGGATCATGATGCTGCCATTTTGGCTCAGATAGAGGCTGAGGAGAACTGGATAGAAGAGAAAGACAATCTATCTACTGAACTGGAAGTGGTCGAATAGGAGAGAGATGATGTAGAGGCCCGTGCGAAGGAGGCAGACAATCGGGCCAAGAAGGTAGATGATCATGCTAAGGAACTTGACATAAAATGGCGCTCTGCTGAAGCATCTTTGGACATGAACCGTAGGTGGCTTGCCTATGAGAGGACCAAGTATAGGCGGCTTGATGAGCACTTCACCACCCATGCCAAAGTCTTCGAGGCTGCCCAGAAAGAGCTAGCAGAGGTGTGGCTGCACAATGAAGTTATGTCGGACCAGCTCAAAGCAACCACCGACCTCTACAATCAATTGGAATAGGAGGTCAAGGATCTCCAGAAGACCCATGATGAACTGATATGGGAGAAGGCCACTATATATACGGAGAACAATAGGTTGCAGGTTGAATTGACCCATACCCTGACCAAGGAGAAAGCCCTCAAAGAGGAGGTAGCCATCATGAAGGATCAAGGTGTCAACATGCAGTCTTCCATAACCCGTCTGTCCAAAGAACTAGTCCAAGCCCATGCAACCACAGATCACCTAATCCAAGACCTGTCGTAGGCCCATGCCACTTTAGCATAGGATAAGGAGAAGACTCTGAGAGCATTGCTGGAATCTGATGACATGAAGGGCCTTTTTAAGAAAGAGAAAGCTCGACCCATCAGAGAATCCCTCCTCGTGGTTCATTCGCGGATGTCTGTTTATCTTCCTACCTTCGATTTTTCTTGCATCGCCCTCATGAACAAAGTGATTCGGGATAAAATCGATCAACCTTCAAACCTTCCCCCTCCATCGGCTTCTAGCACCGAGATAGTAGTGGTGCCTTCTCCCTAAGAGGTCGCTCCTCTCTTAGTTTTTCTATATATATATATTTATTTATTTATTTATTTATTTATTTATTTTTTTGGTAAGCCCCTTGGGCCCTGTTACTTATCTTTACATTTATTTTCTCCTTTACACTTCGCTTTTCTCCTTCACAAAGTAACTACACTATACTTACCCCCCCTGGTTTATGGTATTGTGCTCTGTCAACCACTATAAGACAGGCTCGGAGGTTTGAACTGAAGTTAGAGGCTACCCTGATAAGTAGATGGCCTCGGTATTATTTGAGCCCCGTAGGCCTTATCTCTTTTTTGAGACCCGTAGGCCTTATCTCTTTTTTGAAACCCATAGGCCTTATCTCTCTTCGAGACCCGTAGGCCTTATCTCTTTTTCGAGACCCGTAGGCCTTATCTCTCTTTAAGACCCATAGGCCTTATCTCTTTTTTGAGACCTGTAGGCCTTATCCCTCTTTGAGACCCGTAGGCCTTATCTCTTTTTCGAGACCCGTAGGCCTTATCTCTTTTTCGAGACCCATAGGCCTTATCTCTTTTTCGAGACCTGTAGGCCTTATCTCTTTTTTAAGACCCATAGGCCTTATCTCTCTTTGTGGGAGAGCTTAACCTTTGACCTGGCCACATACTTCTATGAAATAGAAATAAAGGAGTATAAAAGAGCCTTCATTAAACAAAAGATAAGCCTTACACGTAGTATCTTCGGAGGTTCTTGGAATGCCAAGTGCGTGGTATGGCCGACCCACCCATCGTCTCTAAGTGATACGACCCGACCTAGTAGCTTTAGCGACCCGGTATGGTCCCTCCCAATTTGGGGTCAACTTTCCCTGCTGAGTAGGGGCAGTTATAACCATTGATCGTAAAACCATGTCACCTATTTGGAATAAATTCTCCTTGACCTTGGAGTTGTAATACTTAACAGTTTTTTGCTGGTAGGCTGCTATGTGTAGTCGAGCAGTCTCATGAACATCTTCCAGCAGGTCCAAGTCCATCAGTAGAATTTTTTTGTTGGTATCTTCATTAAAGTTCAACATTCTGTAACTTTTTTCTACTACTTCGACAGGGATAACAGCTTCGGATCCGAACGCCAGCTTAAAAGGTGTAGCTCCTGTGGCAGTTCTTTCTGTAGTTCAATATGACCATACCACGTTTGGTAACTCTTGAGCCCATAACTTCTTTTTTTCTTCCACGCGTCAGGCTTGGCGGTGCAACAGGGTGCGGTTGGTGATCTCTGTCTACCCATTAGTTTCTCGATGTGCTACCGATGCAAATCTATGTTCGACGCGGTGGTCGCGGCAAAACTTTCCAAAGACTCGACTTGAGAACTGGGGACCATTTTTAGTAACCAATACTTGTGGGATTCCATACTTGTAGAGCACATCTAGCCTGAAGAACTCCACCACTTTGGGTGCAGTGACCTTGATCATTGCCTTGACTTTGATCCATTTGGTGAAGTAATCAATTGCCACTAAGATGTATTGAAATTGTCCTTTTACTGGGGGGAATGGTCCCAGAATATCCATACCCCATACGACAAAGGGAATAGATGAAGGGATGGGCTGTAGCTAAGCGCACGGGCGATTAGACATGGCGGCATGCTTCTGACATGCCTCACAAGTTCTAGCGTATCTTTCATAGTCCTGCATCATATGAGGCCAATGGTAGCCTCTCCTAATAATCTTGAAACACATGGTGCGTCCGCACTGGTGGGCTCCATAGATTCTCTCATGTACCTCTACCATGATAAGCCTTTGAAGGAGGGACGCAGCAAAGTAGAGGAAAGGTGTGAGATCTTTTATAGAGTACCTCATCATAGACAACATACAACCCCGCCTGGGCCTGAATGCGTTGAGCCTCCTTCTTGTCTTCTGGTAGCACATTTTCCCATAAATAAGTGAGCAAAGGATCCATCTAACATGGCTCGACGTCTACGAGCAAGACTTCCACCATTGGGTAAATGCTTGGTTGGGACAAGTGCTCCACATAGATTGGTACGTCAAAGCTGCTGAGATCACTTGACCCTAAGTGAGAAAGGGCATCTGCTTCAGTGTTCTGATCTCAGGGGATGCTGATCATTTCAAACTTCTCTAAGGGCTCGATAAGTTGCTTTACCAGGGCCAAGTATTTGGCTAGATGTTGCTGCCGGGCTTCATAAACCCCTGTGACTTGCCGTATGACCACTTGGGAATCTCCGTGCACCAATAAGTGAGTTATGGACAGTTTTCTGGATAACTTAAGCACCGCCACCAGGGCCTCATATTCTGCCACATTATTGGTTGTTGAGAAGCCGAAACTCAATCATGTCAACACCTTGAATCCTTCTGGATTGATGAGAACAATTCCTGCTCCTGCATCCTCCTTGTTTAATGCTCCATCTATGTACATGACCCAGAAAGGTTCCTCAGGGCCGAGAAAAACCTTGATTTTAGCCTCTTCAAGCGCTTGTTCTACATTTGACCCCTCTTCTTCACCACCTGGAAGGGTGTTTTCGATTAGGAAATCTACCAATGCCTGTGCCTAGATGGTGGTCCGTGGCTGGAACTTGAAATTAAATTCTCCTAACTCGACGGCCTAGTTGATCATGCGTCTCAACACATTTTCTCTAGAGAGGAACTTATTCAAGGGTCGATTCGTTAATATAGTGATGGAGTGAGACTGAAAATACGGCCGTAGTTTACGGGCAGAGACAACCACTGCTAGGGCTAACTTCTCGATAGATTGATACCTGGTCTCTGCATCTAGTAAGACCTTACTAATGTAGTAGATAGGATGTTGCACTTTATCAATCTCCTTGATTAATATACCACTAACCGGCCATGGTCATACCGCCAAATAGAGTAGTAAATTGTTTCCAGTTTCTGGCTTTACCAACAATGGAGGGGAGGATAACTATCTTTTAAGACTGTGGAATGCTTCCTCACATTCTGCCGTCCATTCGAAAGTCTTGGATCCTTTAAGAGTCTTGAAGAAGGGGAGGCATCGATCGGCAGACCTGGACATGAATCTTCCGAGAGAAGAAATTCATCTGGTAAGTACTTGTACTTCCTAGGGTGTAATTGGAGACTTCATACTTTGAATCACCTCGATCTTTGTAGGATTTGTCTCAATCCCCCTTTGTGACACCATGAATCCCAGAACTTACCAGACTGCACTCTAAAAGCACATTTCGAGGGATTTAGTCGCATAGAATTTCTCCACACTACCTCGAAGACTTCTTTGAGGTCCTTCAAGTGATCCAGCACTTTAGCTGTCTTGACCAGGAAGTCATCCACATATACCTCCATGGTCTGACCAATTTGTCTTTCAAATACCTTGTTGACGAGCCTTTGGTACGTCACCCCCGCATTATTAAGTCCAAATGGCATTATCGTGTAGTAGTAGGTGCCCTTGTTGGTAATGAAGGCAGTGTTCTCCTCGTTTTCTTTGGCCATCCTTATTTGATTATAGAAAAAATTTCATCTACACCCCCATCAAGGATTGCTAACATCATCTACACCCACAAGATTGCAAAAACAGCACCTAGGGCCACTTAACTAACGGAAATCACTAAAATTGTTAAAATATAATTTTACCCCTTATATTATAAATTAAAATATTAAAAAATTATATTGATTTATTAATTTGACCTTCCAATCAAACTTATATTTTCTCTCCCTCTTTCCTTTTCACTCTCACCCAAACCCTAACTCCTAACGTTAGAGTCCCTTGTGCGTTCCTACAACTCCAATGTTCACACGACCTGCAACTTGAGAATTTTCATGCTCTATTTTCTTGGTATTTTTTTCCCCTTTTTTAGTTGCTTCCCTTTGTTTTCTATCATGAGATTAAATATACAGAAAAACAGAAAAACAAGAATAAGAGAGTATATGAGTCTCGCTCGTAATCCCTTCAATAGGGATTGACATATTTTTTCTAGTAAACAACAGGGATTGACATGAGCATATTCGATTCTTCCCAATTTACCTTTTTTTCAGAGGTAAAAAGAACTTTCCCTTCCCTGAAATCTTATATGGGTATTTTCGTTTCTATTTTTAAAGTCCTACAAACGCCCCCAACTTGTTTAGAGTTCATGGAAACGGCGGGGCCGATCGATATTTTCTTATAATAAATTAAGAATTTAATTTGAAAATTTTGAGGTTTTCATTCCCTCCCTGAAACTGCCATTGCTAAGAATGAAGTTTCATAGAGGTTATCACCTGGGTTTTCTATAGTTTTCTTGTTGTTGAGGTGAATTCGCTTTCCAGATAAGTTACCTGATCAGATTTTGTGGTTATTATGAATAGAATTAAAAAATCTCTTTATATCAGAACTTGCATATTTTCTTGTCGAATTGGGTTTTTTTTAGCTCCTTTTCTTTTGATTTGTAGTCTGTGAATTTTGGATGATTTTGTTTCTGTAATTGTTTGAGAATTTTTGGGCTGGGTGAGTTTCTAGGGGATTTTTTGGTTCTAGATTCATTGTATTGCAGAGAAGTTTGGTCTCTGCTACCCAGAGACCGATCTTGTTTGGTTCTCTGTGGGTTTATTTGTGTAGAATTGTTAAAAAGTCTTTGATTGAAAGAAAACTAGAACCATTGTTTCCCGATTAGCAATGGCGAAGCCTACAGGAAGGAAGATGACACAAGTAGAAGGGAAATCTGGTGGTGCAAATGTGAAGAAGAACAAATCGGTAGACCATGACACCAAAGCCTACGATAAGGACACTGCCGTCTTCATCACCGTGTCTCAAGAGCTGAAAGAGGAAGGGAACAAGCTCTTTCAGAAGAGGGATTATGAAGGAGCCATATTAAAGTATGAGACAACCCTCAAGTGATCTGCAAAATCCAAAGTAGTAAAAGAAGAAGGTAAGAAGAAGAGGAAAGAAGAAGTGACAGAAAGAAGGGTAAAATTATCTTTTACCTTTACTTTAAGGGCAATATCGTCCATGAAATAGTCCAATGCAGTTGACATCAGCATCTAACGGGAATCTTCTGACGGAGTGGACTTCTTTGATTAGCACAGTAAAGTTTTTGGGACCTAAGTGATGTTTTTGCAATCTTGTGGGTGTAGATGATGTTAGTAATCCTTAATGGGGTGTAGATGAAATTTTTTCTTGATTATATCCTGAGTATGCATCTAGAAAAGATAACAACTCATGCCCAGTAGTGGCATCGATGAGCTGATCTATTCAAGGCAGGAGGTAGGAATCTTTTGTGCATGCTTTATTGAGATCAGTAAAATCAGTACATACACACCAGCGATCATCAGACTTAGGCACTAATACCACATTAGCCAGCCAATCTTGGTAATACACTTCCCAGATTAATTCAGCTTTTAACAACTTCTCGACCTCCCGGTCGATGATCACTTGCTTCTCTGCCGAAATGACTATTTTCTTCTATCGGATAGGGTGTTGGTGAGGATCTATCTTTAAGTAATGCTCTATAGTAGTCCACAAAATCCCAAGCATATCTTCAGGAATCCAGGCAAATACGTCAGAGTTCGCTTTCAGAAACCCAACGAGCTCTTGTCTTTGCTCCTCGGGGAGGGCTGAGCCAATGAGGAAAGTTTTTTCTGGATGGTCATCGTCAAACGGCACAGGGACATGGTCTTTGACCGCAGTTGTCTGTTCCATTGGGTAGTCATCACAGTATTCATCTAGCTTTATTACCTGAACAGGCTGATCTTCCTCGAGTGCAGCAAGGAGGCTGCATGACACCTCTTTGACACTGACTGGTCAGCCTTACAATATCCGACCCCCCATTCAGTGGGGAACTTCACGAGTAGATAATAGATTGACAGACAAGCCCATAGCTTATTGAGACCAGTTCTGCCAAGGATACCGTTATGGCTTGACCAGGTATCTACCACTATGTACTTCAGATTAACACTTACCTGTGCTGGATAAGTTCCCAAGCGAGTATCGATTCGGATGGCTCCCGTCACCCGTACTCCTTCTCTATTAAACCCTAGGAGAGAATATCTAATAGGCCTTAATTGTTCATCCTTGTATCCCAGCCTCCGATATGTGTCATAGTAGAGGATCTCACAAGCACTTCCAGTGTCAACCAATATGTGACTTACTTCTCACTCTTCCCCAATGGCCATCTTAATAACGAGGGGATCTTCATGAGGGGTGACAATGTCAATGAGTTCATCATCACCAAAATAAATATACCCCTCATACCTGGCTTTTTTTGAGGAGGACTCCTCGTCATTGTCTTTTGCTTCTCTGACCTTCTTTCCTTTAGTTGAATCTTCCTCTACAGGCTCGACCACGATCGAAAGTACTTCTTGCCGCATGTGCACCAGCCAGACAATCACCGTCAGGCATTCTGGGTGGCTCAACATCACATATTCATCATCGCTTAGTCCCAGATATTGCTCCGGTCCCGCCTTGCTTAATTGCCTCCGTGGGGGACTCGCTTCACAAATGGTTAAAACCCCTCTGGCAGATTGTTCTTTCATCATCGCGTGTTGACCTACCAGGCACAGGTCCACCTGGCCCATAAACCCCCTTGGGGGTGACATTGGGGGTGGCAAGGGCCTATGCTCGACCCTTTCCGCCATCCCCGGTACTGCCATTGGGGGAGGTGAGGGAAGGACCACTGTGGGTGCAGGAGGTGGGGGTGGCATCCTTCTTGGTCTACAAACTCAGTCCATCGTCCGTGTTAGATCAAATCCTCGACTAGGCCTTTTAGATGTCTGCATGAGTTGGTGTCGTGGCCGTGATCTTGGTGGTGCACACAATATTGTCGTCGGTCACATTCCCTGGGCCTGGTGATCATCTTAGGGGGAGGGACCAGCAAAGTGTCACCTCTCTTAATGTTGAAGATTTCAACCATGGTCCGGTTGAGAGGTGTATAGTTGGGTGCAGGGCGGGCTGAGTACAATTCTTTGGCCACTCTGATTTTCTTGCTTGCTTCTCCTTCTTTAGGAGCTTTCTCCATAACTTCATTCTTCTTTCTTTCTACAGTGGTTGGAGTTGGATTCACTTGCCCTGGCAACTCTGCCACAGCTTCCGCCCCTGATGCATATCTGTCGCATCGACTGAAGATTTCAGCATGAGTTCTGGGACACTTCTTGTTGAGAGAAAACACCAACTAGGGGTCCAGACAAGCTTTGGACAAGGTCGAAACGACCACGTCGGGCTGCAGGTTCTTAATATCTCCTGCTACTCCCAAGAAACAGGCGATAAATGGTCATAGTGGCTCCCTCTCACCTTGTTTGATTGCCATCAAAGAGATAAGTTCTTCTTCTAAGTTTGACTCCCCTGAAACTGGGAGAGGAACAAACTGCTAAGCTCCTTGAAGGTCCCCACCGATTTGGGGGGTAGATTATTGAACCATGTCCTCCTTGCCTCCCTTAAGGTGGACGGGAACGTTCGACAACATAAGGCGTCATGATGGCCATAAATGACCATTCCCACCTTAAAATTATCTAGGTGCCTTTTAGGGTCTGTCTTGCCATCATACCACCCTACATTGGGGAAGGTAAAGTTGATCGGCAGAGGGTGGCTCATGACCTCATCTGTCAAAGCCGTCTCTGTGACATACTCTTGGAGGGCTGCAGGATCATCCCCACATTTAACGTGTTGTACTCTATTCATTAGATCTTTACTAGGCACTCAAGCCTAGATGTATTTTCATCACTTGTGGGCGTACTTCCTGCGGAAGGAGTGGCCGCCACTGGTACAACTAGCAGGAGTGCACTAACTGATGGGATAGCTGTTGCTCTCTCGTCCCGTGCAGCATCGACCCTTGCCTGGGCTTCTTTTTGAACTCGCCTGGCTTCGTTGGCCCTTATTTGGCTATCTTCTCGGGTTCGTCTGGCAGCATCGACTTTCTCTGGGCCTCCCGTGCCTCCTCCTATTCTGTATACATCCTGCCTTGGGCCCTTTTACCTCCCTGCCTCGACCCCAGCCTATTCGAGATAGATTATCATCATGAGACAGCCTGGGACTCATGGTTGCTGTTGATTATTTCAGTAGAGTGGTACTCTGGGACATACTGGAAGTAGGGCTTTCCCTGGCGATCACTTCGACTTCTACCACGATAGGAATCAATCGAAGGGCTAGCCCGCCTTGGGCTGGGAGGCACAGCCTGTGGAGCTGAGTGTTTGGAATGTCAAGATCTCTGCGAGACTTCTGGGACATCAACTGGAGGCACCGAAGCAGGGTACACCTGTAGGCCTCTGTTGCAACAATTCTGTCAAAGTGGCCAACTACTAGGCTAGCCTATCAAATTGTACTCTGGTGACGTATTGAGTGGGGTCAAGGTTGAGACCGCCAGCTCCTTCTGCTGAAGGATCTTCTTGTAGAGCGTCTTGAGGGTCAAGACCTACAGGGATGTCCCATCGTTCTAGGCGTATATTTGTTTCAATGGGCTTGGCCTGGGTTTCCCAGAGGTTATAAGAACTTTCGACCCTTCCCATTGGTGCCATGGGTCCAAGGTGTGTCAAGGGTAATGGGTAGATGTCACCCGGTTAGGAAATAAGATGAAAAGGGTAGAAGAAAGAGATAGAAATTTTTAGGACAAGCTCAAGAGAAAGGAAAGATTTAGGGAGCAAAGTATGTTAAGGCCCCACGGTGGGCGCCACTCTATTGTCGGTGGAATCCGTTCAGCTTCTTTGATCCTGCCACGTAGATAGAACACCTACACAACAAGAAGAGGGACGGGATATACCCCGGGGCCACTCCAATGCTAAAGTTAAAAACCTCCATGGACATGCAGAATGGAGCTCTTAGTGATACACTAGAACTCCTTGAAGATGGGGGTTCCTTGAGATGTTGGCACCACCACTATCTTCCCTTCCTCTCTGGTGAAGTGAGATACTAAAATTGTAAAGAGAATAACATGCTAGAGGATTAATACCTGGTTAGGGTGCTTTTCTTATGGCATAGATATTCTATTTTTCTCTCCTTGCTTTGCAATTGAGATCCTTTTGCTATATATAAGTCCCTGAGAAAGCTTTTCAGACAAGCCTCTCCACACCCACCACCATCTCAGTCACCAGCCTCTTAGGAAACAGTAGGTTTGATAAGTTACGACCCCTTAGGGTGGCACTGAGACATCTTGTCAACCGCTTATGACCCCCTTGGTCTTCTTCGACCCCCTTATAGTCCACGTCCTCCATATTTTCTAATGCTTGTCTCTGCTCTTACACTTTTATCGAGTGCTGGTCATGCTTTTGGCCGCTTCGATCCATGATATGGTGATCAGACCATCAAATTGGCCTACTTGGCATTTATGGTTGGTGTCAGTATTTATGAGCATTAATGGTGGTCCATACAGACAGTAGTTATAAGCAAATATAAGTAAGCTGATTTTGCACATCACATAACCGAAAGAGGTCGGAGTTCGAATTAAATGCCCAACTACCCCCATCAACTGGTCCCGTCATGTCAGGATCCCCCTTGGGGGTCGAAGACGAGTTTTTTTTTCGGACATCTCTTATTCTCATTCCTTGCGCCTTAGATGTACGCCATGTGTCCTTTTCTCCAAGATTATCTTACATTCTCCATTGACGATTAGATTTATATCTATTATGATTTTCCCCTAACAATAAGTTCTCTACAGATCTCAAAGGAAGAGCCCTTCGAAAAGGCTTTTGGAGCAAGCTCAAGTGTTTCTTTCTTCTGAAATACCTTCGACAAGGTCATCGGGAGGTTCTTCAACAACGACCGTGCTTCCTCCATTTCCGGCTGCTACTCCAGTGACTGGGTCTGTCGACCAACCTATCCAACATGCGGAATTACCAAATTACTCTCTTGCAACTCCTTCTATGGTTCCAGATATTTCTGGAACATGTGGCACCAATACTGTGGTTACTCTTCCACTGCAGATTCTAGAGCCGCCTTCTACTATACCACCAATTCGATCTACTATCGCTTTGGATTCCAATGTTGGTCAAGTTATCGGGTTGGTGGATCTGCCGTCTGCTCATGTTTCAGATTATCCGCCCCAAAATCCAGTTAGCCTATCTGTGGCCCAACAAGCTTTTATCCATGACTATATTACCCATCATCCAGCTTTGGCTTCGGCCATCCTAAACCTCGCCCTTTAGATGTCCGGTTTATCTCTGGTTCGGTCCATTCCCTCAAACCTTTCTTCGACCATGCTCCCACAGCCCATTCCTCTTTCAGTGGCATTTCCACCTGTCTTAGTGCCTGTTATGGGTGGTGATCCTCGGCATTCTCGATCCAAACGACTAAGGCAAGAAGTGATGGAGTCTGGTGAGACGTCTTCTGAAACTGGGTATTTTTTAACGTATGGCGTCATGGAGGCTGGGGGAAATCAGCTCCACGGGGAGCCATGAAGCTTCTCTACTAAAACTGTCAGGGTTTGGGGAGAGCTTCGACGGTTCGCACCCTGTCTCATCTCCTTTGTACTGATAAGCCGGACATGGTGTTTCTTATGGAGATCTGGATCTCTCAACAGAAATTATAGCAGCTATTTCGACAATTTGTGTTCTCTCAACATTTTGTTGTTGAACCGATTAACTCTGCAGGGGGATTGGCTGTTCTTTGGAAGAATGACATAGCTATAGAAGTTGTGTCTGGATCGGCCCGCATCATAGATTGCCAAGTAACTTTACCACACTGACCCCCTTTTTATTTAACGTCGTGTGTCTATGGGGACCCAGTTAGAAGTCGCCACAGTTTAGTTTGGCAACAGTTGGAATCTTTGGTTGAATCTCACTCTTCCCCATGGCTAAGCTGTGGGGATTTTAACTCATTTTTATCTTGGCATGAGAAAAAAGGGGGTCGAGCTATATGCCCTTATGATACGGCTCCATTTCAACAGATGGTCAATCGTTGCAATTTTGTTAAACTTCATTATCATGGCCCTCATTTTACTTGGACCAACCGACGACAAGGTTTGGCCAATATTATAATTAAGTTGGACCGTGTATTTGCTAACCCTTCATGGTGCCAACTCTTTGATTAGGCCGCCGTGTTTGTCAAGGTTTCTATTGCATCAGACCGTAACCCCTTACTTCTGAGTTTGTATCGGCCTCTGAAATGGGCAAGACGACCTTTCTGCTATGAAGCGATGTGGTCATCTCGTCCTGACTGTCGAAGGGTAGTGCAGAGGTGTTGGTCCCTGGAGAGTTCAGAGAAGCTTGCAGCCTGGCAATTACAAGAAATGATTAACCACACACAGAAAGTTTATCACTTGGAATAAATTGGTTTTTGGTCATCTCCAAACCAAAATTGCTGATGTGAAACAGCAACTGCTTGATTTTCAAAGTTCTTCCCAAGGATTGTCCTCTTCTCACTGAAAGCAAGAGTTACAGCACCAATTATCTGATTTATTGCTACAGGAGGAAATTTTTTGGCACCAGAAATCTAGAGTCTCTTAGTTGCAATATGGTGATGCAAATACCTCGTTTTTCCATGCTACCACTCTTCACCATCGTCAGCATAATCGTATCCACCGACTTAAATTGACATCTGGTGAGTGGCGTAAACATGAACAGGAAATTTATAATGATTTTATATCTCATTTTATAACTGCTTTTACCAGTATTGGGATTACCTCAGGGGACTTGACCTCAATTTTAAGTTGTGTTGAACCAAGAGTAATTGCGGAAATTAACAGCGGAAATTAACAATGCTCTGTCGTCAAAACCAGATCTTGATGAGATTATACATATTGTCTTTGCCTGCATCTCTTAAAGCTCCTGTTCCAGATGGTCTTCCTTTGCATTTTTTCCAGAAATTTTGGGTGGAGACTCTCATCAGTCTCTATAGGTTTGTGCTTGAATTCTTCACTAATAGAATTTTAACCAATGAGTTAAATCATACTTATTTATGTTTCATTCCGAAAGTTCCTAGTCCTTATACTGTGGATCAATTTAGGCCTATAAGCCTACGTAATTTTGGTATAAAGGTGATCTCCAAATTAATGGTGAATCGATTGAAACCGTATTTGCACACTATTATTAGTCAACATCAATATGCTTTTGTGTAGGGCAGGCAAATTTATGATAATGTCATTCTTGCACATGAAATGTTTCACTTTCTCTGACATCAGAAAAAGACTAAATCCAAGTTTTTAGCCATTAAATTAGATATTCAAAAAGCTTATGACAGTTTGGAATGGGATTTCATCTATCATATTTTGAAGAAACTTGGGTTTCATGAAACATGGATTGCCTTAGTAATGAAATGTGTCCGTTTGATTTCTTATACTCTATTGTTAAATGGTGCTGAGAGGGGGACTATCACTCCAACTAGGGGTCTTCGACAGGGAGATCCCCTATCTCCCATCTTATTCATTCTGTGTGCTAATGCTCTTTCATGTATTCTTAATAGTGGCTCATCGACAGAATGCACAGGGGATTCGAATTCGAGGTCGATCTCCCCCTATAAGTCATTTAATGTTTGCTGACGACTATATTCTATTTAGCAGGCTTAATGTTGATCAGATTCTACATATTAAAGACTGTCTTGATATGTATTGTCAAGTCTCTGGCCAGAAAATTAGTTATGCAAAATCTTCCCTTTATTTTTCCCCTAACACTCCACCACGCTTTTGTAGATGGTTTTCGAAGCTGTTAAAGATTCCCTATGGAAGGTTGCCTTCTAAGTACTTGGGAACTCCTATGGATTTTGGGATTTCTAAGAAACTGCTTTCCAACAAATCCGTGGTCTCTACTTTGCATCAGCTTCAACATTGGAAGGCATCCTTGTTGTCAGGGGCAGGTAAGGAGATTCTTCTCAAATCTGTAGCCTTACTAAAACTTAACTATGTTTGCTCCTTCTTCAAACTTCCTATCTCTCTCCTAAGACAACTGCAGCAAGGTATGGTAGATTTCTATTGGAGTAGAGTTCACAAAACTAAGCCTATTTATTGGATATCTTGGCTTAGAACGTGTTTGCCCAAAAATAGAGGGGGATTAGGCATGAGAGATCCCATTCTTCATAATAAGGCTCTCCTAGCTAAATTAGCTTGGAGAATACGGACCAGTCCGCAAGCCTATTGGGTTCAATGCCTTAAGAGCATATACTACCCCAGTCAAATTTTCATGATGCTTCCCCTGGATTTCAGCCCCCATGGTTATGAAGAAGTGTATGTGAAGGTTTTAATGTGTTAAAAGAGGATCTGATTTGGAAGATAGGTGATGGTACTCAAATCTATATTTGGAATGATGCTTGGATTCCGACCCTACCAAATCACTGACCATTGTTTGTTCCTAGACCTGGCTGTGATGGCAAAGGGGTTAAAACATATCAAATTAACAAGTCCTCTTTGCTACAGGATCTCTAATCAGTCCAAACATAAAATCTGCAGAAAAAAGTAATAGAAAAAATTACTTATCTCGAAATCTGACTGTCAGAAATTTATGAAATTTGGTTTGGAAGTCTTTGATAACACTTATGAACACTCCTCCAAAATTAAAGAAGATCTGAGAAAAATTGAAGAAGTTGTGGGGCCTGAAAGTTGACTGAACCTGTTAGCGCCCCAGATCTGGAAGATGATTGATTGCTTCTAGTTTGGTAGTAGTTTATCAAGGAAACTCAATGGATCTACAGGTAGGCTATGTTTCCAGCCAATGTAGTATGTTTGAATCTCAAAACAAGAGTCAAAATATCAAGGAAGAAAGAGGAACAAGAGGTTGAGGCTCACAACCTGGTGAGGCTCAACCAGAAATTAATTACTTTTAATTTTTCTGGAAAAACTCTACTACAGCCAGCCTGCATTCTCTTTATTTATAGCTTTGAAACATTAAGAATAAAATAGGAAAGAACTAAACTTGAAAAAGCTAAACCTCCTTTATAACTTAGGAAGTTTCTAAAACATAGAAATAGGAAAGTTTCTAAAAACTAAAATTAGGAAACTAGATTTTAGGCAAGTCTTAATCTCCAAGCAACTAAGACTTCTAAACTAACTAGCCTAATTTTTAAGAAACTAAACAATGGAAATAAGTAAACTAAAAATTAGGAAACTAACCAAAAGATTCTAACTACTGCTGTTGGTACCGTTCACGTGTTCATGTGAACAGTGCTCACATGAACAGTGTGGGTTGGGCCCATGTTGACAGATCCTTGGACTGGTCCACTACTGGCTGGTCCTTGGACTGCATCAGGTCCTTGGACTGCATCAGGCTGTCCCTATTTATGGGTATCAGATTTAATAGATAATACCACAAAACAATGGAAGTTGGAGGTCCTGTGTGACCTGTTCCAACCACATGAGGTGTAGGCTATTTGACAAATCCAATTGCCTTTGATTCCTACCCAGGATGTTCTTATTTGGAAGGCTTCAAAGTCTGGGATATTCTCAGTTAAAAGTGCATATCATATGTTATCTAGTGCTTATTTCCATACATTGTATAATGATTCTACCTCTTCTTCTGGGGAGCATGGCTTGCAGTATCTTCTTTGGTCTGGCGAACTATATGGTATTCTAAGACTTTACCTAAAATCCGACATTTTCTTTGGAAATCCTGTGCAAGGGGTTTGCCTAGTAGCATCGATCTTCTATGTCGACATTCAGATGTTGATCTTCTGTGTCGGAGATGTAATGCAACGGAAGAGGATATTGATGTTGTACTTTGGATTGTAATTGTCGGCGGACCAAGTTTGATGAGAGAGAGTGTCTGTGGACTTCTCTGATGGTGTGATCGAGTTTCTGATGATGTGGCAATGATACTGGTAGTGTTTCTTGTGGTGAGGCATGAGCAATTGAAGAAATAAAAATTGAAGAGAGAGACTGTAGAGAGAGAAAGAGGAGAGAGAAATGTGGGTGGGACCCACTGTGCCAAGGTGGTATGCCACCATGACAGCCAGCCTGGCCGAGGGCCATGGCACCATAGGCAGTAGCCACCATTTGGCCGAGGACCAACCTCGGCATCACATAGCCGAGGCCAGCCATGGCTTGGCATGCCATAGCCGCATGCTAGGCAACAGCCATGGCATGCCTTGCAGCAGTAGGCCCACAAGGCAGCAAGGCCCGCAGGCCCACTGTCGCTTGGCCGCACTCCCTTGGCTTGCATCCTAAATGTTCGACGTATTATATAGAGAGAGTGAAATATTGTATAGAGAGAAGTTCTCTCGGGAACATTGACACATTCTATAGGTTTTTGTTAATGAACATTGGTTACAGACGCCATTACCAATGTTCTCGAGGGCAATTTGGTCCTTCTAGAAGTAAGAAGATATGAAATCGGTAGCCCAGATTGAGCCTCTGAACCCAGATCCTAATCTGATGGTCCAGAAAAATGCGGGCTCCAATGTATCTCAGGCACTGCGTTAGATTCTCCCGCCCAAACTGTGACTGGTTAGCCGCAAGTTAACAGATTGCACCATGTCACATGCAATTAGCGCATTGATTTGATGTAGCACGCATACCGTGAGGCGCTGTGATTGATCCAGATCCTGTGGTCTATATTGAATCCGATCGCGCCTGATGCGATTTATTTAGATCCAGCGGCGCACAATCGATCCCGTCTTTTTTGTTAGATCCAGCGGCGGTTATCAGAGATGCTACGATCGACCAATAAGAAGTCGATAATGCAGAGGCGGCTCAGCTATGGAGCGGCGCAGGTGCATAGAATCATTTGGAAAGATTCCCTTTCCTTATATATTACTAGTCGAACTTCGAACTGCTATAACTTCTTCATCCGAGCTCCAAATCGGACGGTTCAACTTGCACTTTCCTTATTTTCGAGCCCTCTACCTATTGGGAGCCGTTGGGAGTCAAAACATTGCTGAGAAAAATTGAAAAGAGTGCTTTGAAGCTTAATAGAGGGTTTTTTTAGGTTTTCATGCGGAGTGATCAATCACCAACTACCTCTTTTCTACCCATCAATGGATTGCTGAATCCATGTGAGAGGTTGATAGACTTTTTATTTTTTCATTCATGGTGATTATGGATTGTGTGGAGGAGATTGGAAGCCTATGAGCAAGGTGTGCTCCATGAATCAAGTTTTACTATCATTGAAGGTTGTTCAAGGATTCTCAAAGCAGTGTGGAGCTTCAAAAATTATTGCTGGCCATTCAAGAATGTCGTTTGTGAGATTTTCTCATTCCCTATCCTTTTAATGTTTTCTATGCACTGTATGCTAGTATAGGTGAAAAGAAAAAGTAAAATACCCATCTAGTTTGTGGGTTTCATTGTAGGACAATTCTTATAAGCCCCAAAAATATTTTATTTGTGTTGTGTTCAGTGGATGCTGGACACTGGCTATTGAAGCCTGAATCCTGGCGTTGTTACGCCCTCTCAGTTTTATGCTGGGAAAATTTAGGGTTAGTATCCTTGTCTGTAAGAGACTAAAAGTTGAGTATTGAGTAAGTACGGAGCCCGTGGGGCATTACTCCGTGGACTAGCCATCACATACTATGGTGGTGAACCACGTAATATCTCTGTGTTCTTTGTGTTTGTTTTCTAGTATATTTTGGAGTGTGTGGAATGGCTTGCAGGGTAGGTGTGAAAATCTGGTAGACCTGGCCACTGAATGGTAGCGAGGTGGATTTGCATACGCTTGTGTGTATATAAAAAATCAGATATCCATCAGCTTTGGGCAGCAGTGAATTTATCAGGGAAAAGTTTCCAATACTGATTCATCCCCCCTATTAGTGTCATATCAAGTTCATCAATTGAGATACCGAAGGAAACCCCGGCCAGAACCACACGTGCAAGTTTCCCTGCATGTGGCTCGTCCGTGATAACTTCTTCGGATTTGCGTGAATAGCACCTATTGATATATTGTTCTTTCTCTAGGGCAATTTGGTTGGGGTGTCCTCTCTCTGACTGTTCCACATGATCAGTCTATCTCTTATGGGCAATGGTTGGACAGTATTTACTATCTTCTTTTACACTATCATAAGTCATATCGAAGACTTATCATTTCTTATATGGCTTTTCGGAGTTGGCAAATATGAAAATTCAAGAATTTACTCTATTTTGAGCATAAACAACAATCCCCTATGGATGTCATTCAGATGGTGCATAGAGCTTTTGAGGAGTTCTGTAACATTCATAAGCTGGGTAACTTATTTGAAATGACTGTACAGGGACAGCCACTGTCTACAAGGCTTCATTGGGTACCACCCACTTATGGCATTCTGAAAATCAATACGGATGCCGCCTTATCCTTGGACTTGTCTCATAGTTCTATTGGTTTTGTTTGCAGAAATCATTTTAGTGAACCTGTCTTTGTGGGGGCTGAGGCGATAACATTTACATCATCTGTGGTGGGGAGGCTTTGGCTGTTCTTCGGGCATTGCTTGCAGCAATCCAGCAGGGGTATTCTCAAATTATAATAGAAACGGATAGCTTGGAAGTTGTCCAGTGTTTACAGGGTGTAAAGCTTTTTTTTGATGTTCAGTTAGACATGGTAATTAAGGACATCAGGGATGGTTTGGTTAAACAATGTAATATCTCTTTTGCTCATATTCCATGGTGGCTCACAGTCTGGCTCGCAAAGCTCTTTCAGCTTTTGGAATGTTATGGTGGGATAAGAATTCGGTATAGTTGAAAAATTTATGTAACTATGATGTAATTGCTGATGATGGAAGAAATGAACAATGATCCATGATTATACCGAGAAAAAAAATTATATAAAAACAAAAAGCAGCAATTTTAAAGGCCCACATGTAATTGAGTAGTGGAAAATAAAGTTTTTAGGCCATACTTTGTTTGTTTTGCAAGATACCCTATGTCCGTAAGTGTAGACATCTATTCTGTGAATGGATCTCACCAGTTGAAATAGAGACAAAAGAGGTTTATTTTATTTTATTTATTATTATTTTTTTGAGAGGATGTGGGATAACAGTAATGGATGGCCTAAAGCCCAGCTAATTTCTTGAGACACTTCTAGGCCCAAACCAGCAACAGTCCTTTTCTAGTGAAGCAGGCTGGGTCTGGTAAAAACTTGGTTATCATGACGATCCACCATTTTTTAGCTATGTGGGTAGCTGGTTTTGTCCAAATAATTATTGGATCAATTGTATATTTTATGGATTAATCACACGTTAAAAAAATTTCATAGTAACTCAAATCAAATATCATGTAAGTCTACATCTTCATATTTTTCAGTCTGCCTACCTATGTCCATGCACCCTTTTGATAATCTCTGGATTTTCAAAGCCTTTTTTTTAATCCGTTCAGCTTACTCTTTACGGGGACCTTGGGATCCACCTATCCACAAAATTTGGACCTTGTTGAATTTTCCACATGATAGATATTTGGACGACCATCTAGACAAGTTTATGGAGATGTTCCGTCCTGGATAACATTGTCCTTTTAAATGGTATAAAAATCCTCTCCCGCCCACCTGCCGCCGGCAAAGGACGGGATTTCAGCCGGCCCACCTCCCAATGTATTGGTAGGCGGGCCGACTGATCCCCAGCCCTTGGATCAGCGGCAGGAATCTCCTGCCGCGGGAGAGGATTCAGTATGATAAATTTTTTCCTCGCCTCCTATTTAGCGGAAGTTATGATTCCCAAGGACCCGTTTGTATTGGAGTTGCACGGTTGCGCTGGAAAAAAGTTTTTTGTCACCCTAGCAAAACCCCTTAAAGAAGAATAACAAGTCATGTGTAGTATTGAGGGAGATTATACGTAGCTTTTGCTGTGACAGGAGATCTGTACAAACCTTTTCATGGCTAGTAACCCACCCTAAAGAACTGTTCACTCTGGAGAGTGTTAAGTTTGGAGAAATAGTCTTTGGAAGATAGGATGATTCCATGGCTGGACTGCTAGTCTTTGGTTGAGTAGGCCATCCTACCACCTTAGCTCTCATGTGGGCACGCATGCATGATGACAAACCTGGTGGTACCTGGAAAAGTTGTGTAAGTGTCATGGATTTGAGATGCATGCATTAGAGCAAGAGGGTTTGAAAGATGCCAGGCTGCTCAATAAGGACAATGTGGTAGTATCACACTGAGTTTTTCAGGAACAATTTGGGCTTAGGAGTATCTTTCATTCTGAACATGAGTTCCAGCTGGCCTATGGTCCATGCTACAGGAAACTTCCCATAGAAGTTGGTTTTAACAATCATACAGTGCCTAACAAGAACTTCACACTGGGATCTATTCATAGTTAGAAGGCAGGGGACAAGAAAAATACAATGTGAGTTACAATTCGGTCTAATAGTCTAAATTTATCGTGTTAATGTATTTTCATTAAATTTTTTATGTAAATAAAAAAAGAGATCAATTTAGTTGGAATAAGAATTCGTTGTTACTAAAAAATAGGAGAAAATTAAAATTTTTTTTGGGGGTTTGAATGATAGCAGTCTACCCATCATTACTCTCCATTTCTACTCTATATTACGAATGTCTGAAATTGATGTCCTTGGGTCTAAAATCCCCCGAAAGGCAAGCTACTGACCATGGTCGTGTCGATCAGTGATCCCTCATCCGAAAAGGTTTAAAAATGAAAAGTTTGGGCGAAGAATATCCCCCAAAAAATAAGCAAAATTATGCAAGAAGTATACACAAATTTGCTATCGTTCTAGGGGTTCAAGTTGGATGGCTACAACTGGTAATAGAAGCTAAGGAGATTCGACTATTGTAATTGTGCGGATGAGAAATTGATTAGTTTTGAAGGAAATATCTCATTTGTCACATATGCCTAGATCAATCAACTTGTCCTTTGACGAAGTCCTATTATATGATTTGTTCAGTAATCAAATAATTAACAGAATTATCTATGAGAATTATCCTCTTATCAAGGTTTTATGGTTCCCCCACCTCCTAAAAAAATTGTCCTCTAATAAATTTGTTTGGAGAAATATCTAAGAACTACCTGAGAAGGATCTTGTTGCTGCTGGTTCTCATTCGAAGCTTTCCAAGGGTGACACCTATAAAACAAGGAAGTAGATAGGCAATGAGGGTGGGTTCCGAAAGTAGCCACTGATGCCTAAGTCAGAATGGTTTGCAAAAAGTTAGAGCTCAGTAACAAAGAAATACGAGCTCCAATAGAGAGAAGGTCTAGTAGTAAGACAGAGAGATATCTAAGCATGATCTGCGTGATGGGCTCTATATATAGAGAGGCATGGAGTGGCGTGTGAAAAGTAAAATCCTATTACCTTCAGAATAGGCTCTATATATAGAGGGGCACGGAGTGGCATGGATCTAATCACGATCTGCGTGATGTCTAATGATCTCGTGTAAGTTTTAGATCCTACACCACCAACTATGAGCTATTGTGGCAGTTGGATAAGGAGAGGGAGTGGACTCACTATCTGATCCCTTAGATCAGACATGGTTAGGTATACACAATAGCTTTCAGATGTCAATCTTCCGATGGGCCTTCCTTAAGTAGTTTCGAGATTTCAGCTCTCAAGTAATCTCGAGAGCTGACACATGGCCAAGATTAGGGGGAGCGTCCATGATTGGAACAGATTCGCAGTTATCTTCAGTGATCGTGGGGTTGTCCCTTCCATATAATTGACCTGCAAGGTGGCATCTGTAAAGAGCTTACATGTGCCTTAACATGTGTCTTTTCCTGATTGAGGATTCGTATTGGATGCATGTCCTTCTCTGATTGGAGGGTTCATTATTGCCCTATTAGTTTGCTCTTTTGGGTCTGCAAGGGCCGAGGGAGCAATGATGCTTTCAGCTTTGGTTTTGGTTGAGTTGTGGACCTCTTTGCCATGTTGGGTACATCGGAATCAGCTGAGCTATAGATTATCGAGGTTGGCTTCCATGTGACGTTGAGTCACTGAGCTTGCCCCTTTGGGCTTTCTTGGTTCATTTATGAACCATCTTCTAGTCAGAAATTATTTGATGGTACTTTTAGTGTGTTTTAAAAATATCCCGAGATATCTTCGTAATCCCGGATATCTTGCCTTCATTAAATGAGGCAGAGCTGCAACCGATCTTTTCTTGCCATGTGCAGCTATCGACCGGAGGTGTTGAGGCATCAGAGGTGATATGGCTTATGAGAGGTCGTCGCATGACGTTGTAAGAGATGAAATCTAAGGCATCATAGGTCGATCATTATCACAACTCTCTTCACTATGAAATAGTCTAGGAAGTTTAGGAGCCGGGAGCTGGGGGGTCAAGGGTAGAGATGCTCAAGAATTTTCGTCAAAACAAGGTTCTGGATCTGGGATTCCACCTAAGGGAACTAGGGTGACTGGAACAACAAAGAGATGTCAAACTTCTGGGACCTTGAAGAGTTCTTAGGTTGCTAGTGGCCTGTAGAGCTCTTGGGCTGCTTTTGAGAGGAGCACCGGCTCGATCTTTGGGTCACCTGCTACTGCTCTAGATGCCCTAGTGTTTTCCAACAATTGGATCTCACAGTAAATTCGGAGCAAGATAACCAAGGTCCCGCTCAATGCTTTTTGATTGTAGTACCAAATCCTGAAGTCAAATCCAGATGGTGGTATCCACTGGCAGTTATCCATTGGCTAGATTATAGGTAGCCTGGAGGCAAGGCCATGTCTACCTGGCAGAGGGGAGAACGGCGGGTCAGTCTGCCAACTCATATCCGTTGGTTATGCATAATCCCATAAGTGGCTTTCGTGACTGAGCCAGCTGGTCATCTGAGGAATTAGACGTGATATTCGGGTCAACCCTCGTGGCAACCCAAATCTTCCAGCGATCGACAACCAAAATGATCTACCAGCAAACCCCATGATCTATACAAACAATATCCACAATAATTATCAATAAATAATAATAACTGCAGTAGAATCATAAGAGTGGCAGCGGAATCATACTAGAGAATAGATGCTACTAATGTTATTAATACATAATTAGTTTGTTATGTCTTACAAATTGTTTCACAATAACTTTCATAATACATACATCCCATACTAATAACTTGAGTAAATTTGAATACAACCCCTTAGATAGGCCAAACCGTCATCTATTTACAGACAGCAAAATCATAGAGATAAGGCACTGACTTAGGTCCTGTAGATGCAATTCCTATAGGTATAGTCCTTGACATGATCTCTCAGCGGACCTCTACTAAGAAAAGTACCCTCAACATTATCAAGATCCATATCTACAGGAGTAGTAGAGGTACCTACAATCAAAGCTAAAAGAAATTCGATATGAAAGGTGAGCTCACAGCCTAGCTTAGCGAGAAGTCAGGTATCTATGCAATCCTATGCAACAATTTAATGAATACAAGACAGAATTAAATAAACAAGAAATTATGAGTGGCATTTAAGTGTGTATGCAATCATGGCTGGCCTATACCCTAGCGAGGATTTGCCCCGTACCCCACCACGTGAGTAAGTGCCCCGTACCCCACTACTTGAGCAATTGCCCCGTACCGCCTGAGTACTCTATACCCAACCTCTTGGATTAATTCCCCTCACTAAAGCATAAGTCATTTGACTAAGTTAATGCATAATGCATGAGCATATAATAAATAGGGCTACATCCCAGCAGAGATCCCTGTTCCACTCCTATGGACTAGTCATGCCCCCACTAAGGTGTAGCTGGGCATATGGCAATGTATTGTGCTCCCACAACTCCACACGATTATATACCCCACAACATAATCACATCCATATCAACAATCACCCAACATGGCATATGCACGTAGTAAATAAAACTATACTTCAGTAGAAATCCCCAGCTCCACTCCCATGGATCACCTTGTCCCTACTAGAGTATAGCGTGCCAAAATAGCCCGTGTATTGTGCTCCCACACTCCATATGCCCATCATATATGGTCTTAACAGGACTGCACCCCAACAGAGATCCTTGACTCCCCACTTCCATGGTTCATCATGTCCCCACTAAGGTTCAGCCAATTCTAATGTGAATTCATGAAGTTGCCCATTACATGAACCACCATATATGGGTTGCACCCCAATAGAGAACCCCAGATCCCCATTTCCATGGATCATCATGTCTCTAATAAGGTACCAACACACCAAATGGTACACATGCCCGTGCTCCCCCACGTCACGGGCACCATCATACATGGTATGCACACATAATGATATGAAAAGCTACACCCCATAGAGAACCTCGAATCCCCACTCCCATAGATCACCGTGTCTCTACTAAGGTGCTAATAACCAACAACATGGCCCTTGTATTGTGCTCCCACATGCCATACGTCTATTATAAAACATTTAGATAATTTATTGGATGATATGTTATAGCGAAAGAAATGGGCACACAACAAACACATGCTTAAACTCTACGTGACCCAACCCCTCATCTGTAGACACCAATGGTGTTGTTGAACCTTGAAGTTGGTAGAAGACTTAGTCCACTACCTTAGTTAAATAAGCTTTACTAGGTTGCTGAACATCCTTTAAACCGGCATGGACAAGTCCTAGTGTCCATGCATGGGTCCCAAGAAAAGTCAAGAATCGAAGGTTGGTCTTCTTAATGGTTACTAGGCTTATAAGTCAAAATAGACTGAATCAGAGGATAAACTAGGTGATCGTTCCTCTAGTACAGTGGGTCGGTTAACACTTGTCATTTCTTAAGTAAACTGGACCAGATGATGAATCATATGGTCAAGCATCTGGTAGACCATCCGGTTCATATCTACTGTTATAACAGTGTGGTTTCAGTGGGCTATTTGGAGGCTTAGCCAGGTGGTGGACCATCTGACAATGCCTCTGCTTGATATTAAACCTACACAGAGGCTTGGTCAAATAAAGCCATCCACTTCACCGGAGGAACTCACTAGGAGGATCGTACTCCCGGTTAGATGGCTCTGATTGGGGTTCTCCGGATATTACTTTGTCTGATGTGCTAAAGTATTTACCCCAATGGAGGACTGGTCTTCTATTAACCAGAGGTAGGGCCAACGCCGATTGTGCCTCCGGTTCAGGCGCAAAAACTAGACATGAACCAGAGAAGGTTTCCTTCTTTGGGGAATGTCTTCTCCACTTGGTTTCCTACCCTCTATGTGGTGGGAAACACCCTATTACTATTATTACATATAATTGGAGTCATTTAGACCCATTATCATCTCCATACATGGAGGAATCGATGACCTAGGATTCTAGGTAAAGGTTTGATCTCCATTAATGGTGAGTTTCACCATGGTCTTCATTAGCAAGAAGGAGAAGTAAATGAGGTATGTAGCATACCTCAATGAAGATCCTAGGGCTTGAGCTTGAGTTCCAAGCTTGAGCTCCACTCTTTCTCCCACTCTCACTCTCCTACGGTTTTGCAAGAGTGAAATAAGGGAGTGTGGGCTCCCTTTTATAGAACCCACGGAGAAAGACGGTGTCCCACTCACATACAACTAGATGCTGTCAACCGGGTGATGCATCATCCGGTTATGCATCCAGTTGGGCTTAAAAATAGGTTTAGGCATAGTTTTATGGGCCCAGTTTGGTGGTGATGTTTTCTAGGTTATGTATATCTCTTCCCACATGTTTTACTATCACTAAGTGATCCAAGAATTCGGCCCAACATCATATGGAGGGTCAAGGTCAGGGTGCCAATCATTGGCATAGTAAGACCCAACACAGAAGGGATTCGAGTTGGTGAGGATTCTGGGTTTGGGTCTTACAATAAGCAAGCTCAAGGGTAAGTCGATGGATATTAGTCTGTCGAAAGGTGCCGCCGGCTTATATCTACCAACTAAGCCTAGGCTCAAAATAATATAAGTATGGGGTGTAAGACCCGCACTCCACGAACTAGATCCAAACCTATGTTTCATGTCGTGACAGGTTTTCTAGTCATAACCAGACCAGACCGGACGAGCTGATGACAAACTACAAGTGCAGGTATAGACTTAAGAAATAAACATACTGGTCTCATGAAATGGGACATACCGGTCTCATGAACAGTCGATCGGTATGTCTATATAGGTAGACTGCTCAGATTGGAAAAGAATCCTAGTGGGTCCCACCTTCTAAATCTCAATCCTAGAGACCTTCCTTACGTAGGAAACTCTTCTAAAACCTACCTAACTCTATATATTTCCTTATTGAGCTCCTTAGATCCTTTTGTTGATTCTCATAAACCCTAGAGTCTGAGAAGGAGATTTGAGGAGCCGTAGAAGCAAGGAGGTTTGCAGAGAGCTATTGAGAGGAGAGCACCGTCGACCTAAAAACCTAAGGTGTGTACTCTATCTCTGTGTGAGGGACTAGGAGGGGTTGGTAGAGAATCAATACCATGGTTAGATAGGTATAGATGCAAAACCCTAAACCTCAAAACCTTTGATCCACAAGTAGGGAATTCTTAGGTAATGTTACAGGAATGAAAAAACTATGAATGAATGGACTAGTTGTAAAAACCTTGCCCAATCCTAGAATGGTGTAGGAGGTACCTTAGAAACCAAGTTAAAGATCGATGGAAGATGGAGATCAAATTGGTGACTTACAGAGCCTGTTCGATCGACATATCGGTGGCATATCTGTGATACTGGTACTATGATAGGTATCTCTCTGGAAGACAGCCAGAAGTGTCCGCTTTGACATATCGATTGACCATCTATAGATAATGGTATGACCGGTATGTACAGATTTGGATAATTTTCAATCCAAACTTTATCTCGATCCACATAAACCCTATGAAACTAATTCTGATCAACCCTAATGCTATGTAGGACTCATTGACAGTGAGGTTGGACTCTGTGATGCAAGGAAGCCTTGCTATCAAGTGTCAAGTAAGGGAATTTGACCCAACCCTAATTAACTAATAACAGTAAAATGTTGCTATTTACCCTTGTTTCTATGGTGTTTTGGTTGTGCATATTAACATGTCATCTTTACTTTTTGTTATTATTCTATCATGCATACTCGCTATGCCAAGATTGTGTTGTTGGGCATGTGATTATTTTCTTTAGTGCGTGGAATGATAAGGGCCTGGAGTCTAGGATCATTCCTTACACTAGCATCTTTTTGTATCGCCATTATCTTAGCATGCTTGGTATGGTGTAGGGTATTAGGGGGAGGACACGGTACTGTCGTTCAGCTTGATTGCCAGACTCGATGTAAGACCCGTGTCAATCTAACCCGGTCTTACCACCTTGAACCAGGTCTACCCATCATGGTCGAGCCAAATGGACCAAGTGCGTGAAGGAGATCATGATCCCAGGTATTAAACTGACCCAAAAACACTCAAAAAGGGGCGAGGGTGACATACCCAGTGAGGTGGGGTTGGACCTCCCCAGTACAAAAAGTCAGACCCTCAGTTTTAACCGGGGGTCGGACATTTTAAAACCAGGGATCGACAGGATCATCGACCCCCTCATCGACCCCCAATTGCCGCCAGAAATAGGAATTTGGAAACTTTCCTAATTTCGGTTGGACTCTTTCCTAATATCAAAGGGGCTTATTTTAGGAGTTTCTACTCTATATAAAGGACATCCCTAACCCTCTTTCACTCCTTTTAGAACTCTAATTGAATTGAGAGAAAGAAAAGAGAAGGAAGAGAAGAAAAAGAGAAGGAAAGTATAGAAGAAGGCAAAAGGAGAAGAGTTTCAGAGAAGGAGTACTCTTTTAAGGTAAGAATACTAATTCTATGTATTTTGTGAGACTTAGAATAGTTAATGAAAAAAGTATGATGTAGGAGAAACCCCAAACCATCAATCCATGATTAAGTTTCAATGGAAACCATGGAGGAGATCAACTAAACCATATGATATGTAAAGAGTAGTTCTAAACCATAGGAAGTGTATGGAATGGACTATGGAAGGAAGCCATAGGATTCAAACAAAAGAGAATGGACCAAAAGGTGATTTATCGACCAAACCCACGGGGGATCGCACCTAAGGTCGATGGACCCATCGACCCTGACATCGACCCTACTATAGGGGGTCGCAGTATACTGCTACCCTAGCATCGACCCGTCCTGCTACCCCCAGTTAACAACAAATTAGAAAAATTAGAATAAAATTTAACTAAATTCTATCGACTTTGTTAGGTCTTCTAGCAATATAATATCAATATAAAGGTGATTCTTAAAGCTTGAAAGAGGATCTACTAGCAAGCTAAGGTGAGGAAACAAGACCTAAACTAATTGGTTAATAACAAACTATTTTTATTTCTTGAGTCCAATGCTATGCCTGATTCTATGCGAACATGCTTGTAATGTGCATTCAACATGTCATCCAATATTTCTATTTATTGTTCATGCATATTTACTTTATTATTTATAACATGATAATGACCACGATGATAGGAATAGGCATGTGAATGTATGTATGTGGTTGGTGTACTTGATGCGTGCGAGTATATGGGGGAGTGTCATAGGCCGGGCCTCAGCACTTTAGCTCTATCTCTAAATCAAGTCTTGTGCATTAGCATCATCGTATCGCCATTACTTTAGCAGAACTATTACGTCATAGAGTATCAGGGGAGGTGGTCTCGGTCCTTGTAGTCTCTGACTCTACCGGGGGGCCTTAGCTCTATCTCTATGGGCATTCTGAGGGATGCTGGGGTGAGGCCTTGGATACACTGTTTGGCATTAGGATTGGTTAGTTGCGAGCCCAGTTTGCAAGCCCTCGCCAGCAGGGACTTATGTGTTGGTATGGCACTGTATAGCAATAAACATTAACCTTTATTGTACAATGTTCATGGTAGGGTGGATGGGGACGACAGTAAACGTTAACCTTTGGGCGGGCTACCACACCCTGTGTATAGAGGAGGGGTCAATAAACGTTAACCTTTGACCTCCAACCCTTTCTATTGTATATTGCAAACTTTAAACCAGACCACAGATATGAATTGAATGCATGCATATGTATTGTTGCATTGTTTTGTTTGCTCACTGAGCCATGATGTGTGCTCGCGCTCTGGACGTCGAATATTTTTAGTTGATGATGCAGGTACTACCGTTGAAGATTATGTCAACGCTCCAGTGTACGGGCACATGGAGACGATGGAAGTTGAAGAGGAAGTGGATACGCATGACTCCTCTTGCGAGTGCAACTCATGCGTATTTGATTAGATTTTATTTTAATTATTTGGATTTAGTAAAGACATGTAATTGGTATTTTATTTATGTCTCTGTTGAAATAGCATAATTGGATATTTTAATATGATTATCATATTTAGATTTCTCAGTTTATTTTATTATAAGACTTTCACTATTAAAATGGATATAGCCTACTCGAGATCCGGGTTGAACCATCGGTTTGTTGACAGTTCATCACACCATTCTGAATAGTGCGGAATTGGGGTGTGACACTTGAGCCCTATCTTTATTCCGTAGGAAACTGTACTGGGGTAGGGCCTTGAATACTGTGATGACATATAGGATTGGTTAGAAATGAAACTCATTTGTAATCCCTCGCCAATAGGGGTGTAGGTATTGATACGGTGTAGGGTATCAGGGGGAGGACGTGGTACTGTGGTTCAGCCTGGCCTCCAGACTCTAGCTCTATTTCTATACTAGAGTAAGTGATGTAGGGTGATAGCGGTGTGTGATCTGTTGGGCACGCTCATACTCTCGTACATGGAGGTGTGGTGGGCACGTCACCTTACCATAGCACTTTACAAATTATACCAGACCAAATGTGAATGTTATTCCATGCATTTTTGTGTATTGCATTGTTTGATTTTCTTACAGAGCTAAGTTGTGAGCTTACCCTTGTGTATACATTATTTTTAGATGTGGATGTAGGTTATACTGTAGAAGACTTTGTTGCTGCTCCAGCTTATGGAACCATTTCTGCTTTGGATGTGCAACCAAGAGAGGGCGAGCATGACACATCATGCGAGTGCCCGAGTGCCCTTTCTATGTGTTCCTCTAGGTTTTAGTTATTTCATTCAGTTTGACTTATAAGACAATGTAATAAAGGTTTATTTACATTTTGGTATTTGGAGATAATTGGTTACTTATATTTTATCATGTAGACTTAGTTCTTAAAGACTTTCTGTCACACCCCAATTCTGCACTGTTCAGAATGGTGTGATGAACCGTTAAATAACCAACGGTTCAACCAGGATCTCAAATAGACTATCCCCGAGTTATCCAAACTTACACGCATCCACAATCATAATCAGAGTAATACACAATAGTGGAAAATTTATAAATAAATGAACTGAGAACTAAGATGATACCATTAATTAAATAGTAAATTATTCTGTTTCCAACTGAGACATACTTATGTAAATATCAAATACTTTATAAATCCAAAGAAACCTATAAAATAGCTAATCAAATACACATGAGTCACACTCGCAAGAGGTGTCATGTATATACTCTTCAGCTCCAGCTTCCATTGCTGCGATATTCCCGTACGCGGACGCGTTCATATAATCTTCGACTGTGTAACCTGCATCATCAACTAAAAATATTCGACGTCGAGGGGTGAGCACACAACGCGGCTCAGTGAGTAGCCAAAACAATGCAACAATACATATGCATGCAAAAATCAATTTATATCTTTGGTCTGATTTATAGTTTGCAATGTGCAATAGAAAGGTTGGGTGGTCAAAGATTAACGTTTATTGACACCGCCTCTATATACAGGGTGTGGAAGCCCGCCCGAAGGTTAACGTTTATCGTCGTCCCCATCCACCCTACCATAACATTAAACAACAAAGGTTAACGTTTATTGCTATATAATGCTATACCAACACGTAAGCCCCTGTTAGCGAGGGCTTGCAAACTGGGCTCGCTACTAACCAATCCTAATGCCAAACAGTGTATCCAAGGCCTCACCCCAGGCATCCCTCGGAATGCCCATAGAGATAGAGCTAAGGCCCCCCGGTAGAGTCAGAGACTACAAGGACCGAGACCACCTCCCCTGATACTCTACGACATAATAGTTTTGCTAAGGTAATGGCGATACGACGATGTCAATGCACAAGACTTGAGTTAGAGATAGAGCTAAAGTGCTAAGACCCGCCAAAGGTTAATGTTTATCGATGTTCTCATCACACCTCCCCTGATACTCGCTCGCATCAAATACATCAACCACACACATACAAGCACATGCCTATTCCTATCATCATCATCATCATCATGTTATAAACAATAAAATAAATATGCATGAACAAATAATAGAAATATTGGATGGCATGCTGTATGCACATTACAAACATATTCGCATAGAATCAAACATAGCATAGGACTCAAGAAATAGAAAACAGTTTATTATTAACCAATTTAGTTTGGGATTAAGGTTCCTCACCTTAGCTTGTTATAAGATACTTTTCCAAGCTTTAGAATCACCGTTATAACGTTATTATATTGCTAGCAAACCTAACAAAGTCGATAGAATTTAATTAGAATTAATTTGGAATTTAAAACCATTCTGTCAACTGAGGGTCGATGCTAGGGTCGATGGGTCTATCGACCCTCCCTCCATTCTGAACTTCCCGAATGCTGAGGGTCGATGGTCAGAAACACCTAGGGTCGGATGGTCTATCGACCCTCGGTGCGACCCTCGATGCACTCTGGTCCAATTTCCACTTTTAAATCCACTCTTCGTGTTTGGGGTCCTATGGCTTGCTTCCTACATTCATTCAACAGTCATTCCATGGTCTAGCACCATGTATAATCCATCTAAATAGTTTTCGTGCATCCTCCTATGGTTTTCCATGAAAACCTAACCATGGATGGATGGTTTGGGTTTCTCCGAGATCACTCTCTCTCCAATAACTATCCTAAGGTCTGTAGAAACTCATGGAATTAGTATCCATACCTGAGAAGATTACTTTTCCTCTGAAATTCTCTTCCTTTTTGCTAGGTTCTCTTCCTTGCCTCTCTTCTTCCTCTTTTCCTTCTCCTCTCTTTCTCTCAATTCAATTAGGGTTGTGAAAGGAGTGAAAGTGGCTTAGGGACGTCCTTTAAATAGACTAGGAACATCCTAAATAAGTCCCATTGAGATTTGGAAAGAATCCCAATCGAAAAATATAGAAATTTCCTAATTTCTATATTCGTCAGAAATCGAGGGTCGATGATCCCGTCGACCCTAGGGTCTTAAGCTGTCCGACCCTCCCTTCAAATCTGAGGGTCTGACATTCTGTTTTGGGAGGTCCGACCCTACTTGGTTGGGTATGCGACCCTCCCCTAAAATTAAGTGTTTTTGGGTCGATTTTATACCTGGGATCTCGATCTCCATCACGCCCTTGGTCAACTTGACTCGACCATGATGGGTAACCTGGTTCAAGGTGGTAAAACCGGGTTAGTTTGACACGGGTCTTACACTTTCACTGTATTATTATATTCTGATTGTGGTTAGTGTGCAATGGTTTGCATGTCGACTTGGTTTTATTGAGATCTTGGTGTGAACCATTGGTTTAATGGCGGTTCACTCACACCTCTAATTCAACTGGAATTGGGACAAGATATGGGGTTTGTCGGTGGATAGTTTTCTAGCAAACCAATCCGCCTGCTACATCTGCCAACATGAACCCCATTATCAACCAAGACGGAGTTGGATGCAAAGGCTTGTCCTTGCTACTGCCTCACATAAGCCATTTGAGTCCAAGAACTAGACTCAACAGAGCTTGGTAGTGTGAGAGGTGGGGGGGAGTCTCTCCCACCTCATTTTAGTGGGTTTTAGATGGTGGGGATCATTTCCTCACCCATTGTGGTGGTTCTAAACTAAACCATATCCCTTATGGAGGTGTGCACAACCTAAACCAAGATTCTAGGGTTTCTTAACTACCATTAATGGTCATTAGCTACCACCATTAACGAGGGTTCATTATGAATCAAATAGGGAGAAGGAGAGTTTTCACTTACTTGGAGGATGAAATTTATGCAAGGAGTGAAGCTTGAGCATCAATCTTCCAAAATCTTCCAAGTCTTCTCTCACCTAAGGCTGCAACTCAACAAGATAGCTGAAACCCCAAATGAGGGTTTTGGCCTCTTTTTATAACATTGAAGAGAGAGAGTGTTGTCAATCGAGGGCTAAGCAGGTGGCAATCAATTTTTCGCTCCTACCTCCAGAATCTTTCTGTTTGTTAGGCTAGAAGGGCAGCCTTGTGTGCTGCTCTCAGGGCCTTATTCAATGGTGTGTACCTAAGGCCTTCTACATATACTGCAGGTCCGGGTAGAATTCCGAACCTAGGATCCAGGTGTAATGTTTGGGTCTACATCGGGTCCATTAGCTGACAGTGTGGGAAGACCCAATACATAAAAGTCCAAGTTGGTAAGGAATTTTCGGTGCAGATACAGACACTTTCCCCGACCTGTATTTCTTACCTGTCTCATCCATCTTAGGGGATTTATCTAACTTCTCAGCTCCCTTTTTGCCAAGGGGCCAACTGTCATAGCCCATCATGGAAAATCGGGTGTGATATCCGGGTTAACCCTGGTGGCAACCCGAATACATCCATGAATGATAACCACAATGATTATAAATTAAATCTCATAGTCTACACATGCAATAACCATAATAATCAAGAAGCATTAATAATATAAGCGAAAGCATTTAATACTGACGGATGCAACTATCATGATATCATATCCCATACTATGTATCGGTTTACAAATTACAAACTGTTCGTTCTCTACAAAATACTATCATATCTATATATATGTAGCCAAATCAAAAAGAGTAAATCTTTTACATTGCTTTGATAGATGTCTTCATCTACCAATAAAAAGAATCAAATGTATCAAGGAGGGAAAGAGTAAGGGGAGGGCTATGCCATGCGTAGACACAGTCGCTACAGGTGCTGCCCTCGCCGTGCTCTCCTCCAATATCGTTAGGACCAACGAGCAAACTTGCTAGAGGGGACTCCATAAACTTAGCAATAGAGAAATTACCTGTAGATGAATTTGAAAAAGAGTATCGATATGAGGGTGAGCTCCCATCCTAGCTCAGTGAGAAATCTAGTATCACATGCGTGAAACATACAATATGAAATGATATGAAATGCAATTTATTTTATATTAGGTCCTAGGTTTGTGTTACTACTTGGTATCATATTGAGACTCGGTCTAGCACTTTTGGACCTACCTACGGTTACCAAACCTCCAACTCTCAAATATCGGGCAAAGATAGAAGCTGAACAGACGACCCCAGGCCGTTAAACAACTTTTACAAGCAAATCCTCTGGTTTAGACGTAGAAACCAGGTCACGAACGGAGTTTGGTCTCCAAGCTTAGAAACTTGATTCCCACTTTATGGCTTACTATTTAGTTGGTGGAAAACTTATTCCCACCATTAATGTGACAAAAAGGAGTTATTAGAGCTCCATTTAACTCCATTAATGGAGTAGGTGAACCAATCTAAGTTTTCTAGGTTATTAATGGTGGTCAACATTAATGGTCCTCAACCACCAAGGATCCTAGCATTTAACACCATGAAGAAGGAGGAAGGTTGGTTAAACTTACCTCCAAGGGAGTCAGGGCTTGGAGCTTTAAGTTCCAAGTTCTTCTCCACTCTTCCCTTCTCTTCTTCTCTCTCAACACTCTTTAGTTCGGTCAAGAGAGCAAATAAGGAGGAGTGACCTCCTTTTGACAAAAATCAAGGAGAGATAGTCACTCAAACCTGTGTTCAACTGGGTGCTAACAACTAGTTGGTACACCATCCGGTTGATCAATCGATTGGGCCAAAATATGGACTATTCACCAGCCATTTGGCCTGGATGCTTTAAGATGCGCACACATTCCACCTAAGGTTTACTAGGGTACCTTACCCAACCAAATATAAGTAGTGAAAACTCACCTAAGGTTTCGAATACTACCATTGGGTATGCATCAAGTACTCCAGCAGTTGTGTGTTAAGACTTGGCACAAGAGGAATCCATGTTAGTAAGGGATTCTGGGTGCAGGTCATACAATTCTCCCAATTTATAAGAATTTTCCCCCCAAAATTAAGGCGAACCTGAGTCTTCAAGCAAATGTGAATATTTCTCGTGCATTGAATTCTCGCTTTCCCAAGTGGCTTCTTCAATAGCATAACTGTCACACCCCAATTCTAGACAAACCAGAAATGTGAATGAACTGTCATATAAATCAACGATTTATGCCAAGATCTCATAGGACCGTGCCAACAATTTAAACCAAACACATTCCACATCATAATCAGAGATAATAAAATAAATAGTGGAAGTTTTATTAATAATGAACTAAGTATCTAACATGATAAAATAAATAATAAGCTATTTATCTCCAAGTAACTTAAAACATAAATAATATCTATTACAAGTTCCATAGCCAAAATAGATGAGTAAACACATTGAAAACACTCGCATGAAGAGTCATGCTCGTCATCTACAGTTTACACATCCATTGCAGCCACATGTCCATATGATGATACGTTAATATAGTCCTCCACAGTGGTACTGGCATCATCAACTAAAACTATACGGCGTCGATGGGTGAGCACACAACATAGCTCAATGAGTAAACAAAATAATGCATAAACATATGCATGCATTCAATTTATATCCATGGTCTGGTGTAAGTTTACAATGTGCTACCGTAGGGATAAGCAACCACCACACCTCAATGCATGAGAGTGTGAGCACACCCAATAGATCACACACCACTATCGCCCTACATCACTCACTATAGATAGAGCTAGAGTTATTGGATCACACACCACCAGAATCCCCCTGATACCCTACCCTATACTAGTATGTATACCCCTACTGGTGAGGGCTTGTAATTGGGTTCGTGTCTAACTAATCCCATATGCAATCACAGCTTTGTATCCAAGGCCTTACCACAGCATCCCTTAGTACGCTTATAGAGATAGAGCTAGGGTCCGTCAGCAGGGCTTACAACCATACATCCACGATCATCCCCCTAATACCCTATGACATAGAGATACAACAATGTCAATGTGACGACTGGGTCAAAGCTACAACCTCTCCCCATCCAACACACCAACCACATACACATTACATGTCTATTCCTATCATCGCCATCATAACAAAAATATAAATATGCACGAACAAGATATATAGCATTTAATTGGATGACATGTAAGATGCACAAACAATCATACAAAGCATAGCAAAATCATAACAACAGGAAAATAAAAGAGAATAGTAGTTTGTTATTATCCAATTAGTTTAGGTCTTATTTCCTCACATATAAGTGATGTTTGTTCCTCTTCCAAGCTTTGAAAATTACTTTGAACTAGTTGGTAACCTAAATAATTTATGAATTTAGATAAGGGTTTGATTTTATCAAGTTATAGTAGTCAAAAACCTTGTCTAGTCTCAAAAATATACTTCCAATAAATGACTAGTTGTCTCTGTGGTCTCAGTTATATGTCGACCAGACATTGTGTGGTCGACTCTGTGGTGGTGCATATTGTCGACCACTGAAGCAACTGCATAAACCCTGGGACACTTCCTAAAAATCAATGGTCAACTCACTGGTCGAACCATGTAGTCGACCAGTGTGAGGACAATGGGAAATCGAATGATCCTCCTCGGGATGGAATGTGTATCCGTATCGATGAAGATCAATTGTTCTGTTGGAGTCGCCACCTACATTAAGGTCTAGGACCTCTAAAAATGTAGCCTCACCTTAAGGTAAGACTTCTATTGACTCATGACCCAATGTATCAGTTCTTTGGTCTGCCAGAGATCGGGTAAGTATTCAGGGTACGGTTATGGGAAGGTGTTAGGCACCCAAACCGCTCGATCAATATCGACCTCCTAAACTTTTTATAAATTCTAATTTTTGACTGTGCTTGGTCAACTGCATGACTAGGCTTCAATGGAGGATATCCTAAACTATGTTGCTAAGTTGTTCTAACCTAGGGTTCAGTCAATCATGTTTAAAAGCAAATAAACAAGCAAATGTAATGTACAATATTATACAGTGAACCAGACCAAAGATGGTTCGGTCTTGGAGTGAATCTAAGACATGTAAGACATCTCAAACTGCCTACGTATTCCAATCCTGGAAATCAAGTCCAAAAACGTAGTTCAAAAATGGGTTTTGTGATTAAAGATTATGGAAGTGATTTATGCATGTGCTTCAATTAGATTTTTTTGTTCAAGTTGAAGTTTATGCTAGATGTATGGTTGATGGGTGGCTTTGTACCGTATTTAGGATTCCCAAATTGCCTATGTATTCTAGGGTGTGTCCTAGAAATCAGGTACGACGTAGTTTGAAATTTTTGTGACAGTTGGATTTGAAATGTGTACCAAATTCCTTCCATTTTTGTTAATAGGATCTAGGGATGAGACCTAAATTCCTATCATTTTTATTGTTTCCATTGTTGTTAATAGGATCTAGGAATGAGACCTAAATTCCTACCATTTTATTTGGGATGTGTACCAAATTCTTTCTATTTTTGTTAATAGGATCTAGGGATGAGACCTAAATTCCTACCATTTTTATTTGAGATGTATATCAAATTCTATCTATTTTTATCAATAGGATCTAGGGATAAGACCTAAATTCCTACCATTTTTATTTGGGATGTGTACCAAATTCTTTCTATTTTTGTCAATAGGATCTAGGGATGAAACCTAAATTCCTATCATTTTTATTTTCTTTTTATTTTTAGGGTTTTCTACCCTAGTTACTATTTTTTTCCATTTTTAGGGTTTTCTACCCTAATTACTATTTTGTTTCTATTTTTAGGGTTTTCTACCCTAATTCCTATTTTTTTACAACTTTTAGGGTTTTCTACCCTAATTGCTATTTTTTCATTTTTAGGGTTTCCTACCCTAATTATTGTATTCAATGATAACAATGTAAGCAATCTAACATAGTAATGTGAGTTCAAATATAGCAGTGTAAACATTCAAATATGGCAATAAGCATTTAATATAGCATGAGAGTATGTGGCAAACAGATATAACAACAATGAGCATGTATGGCAGACAAATGTAGTAAATATGTGAGAATCAAGCAAAGCATGTGAGTCAAGCAAAACATGTGAGTCAGTCCAAAATTGGTATGTGAGTGTGAGCATCTAAAATATAGCATTGATAGCTAGCATCAAATATGGCATGTAATGCATCGTTTCATGCCAAATGGTAGCAGAAATAACAAATCAATCATTGGATGACCATTTGGCAAATACCTGTATGGTGTACTGCTTTGCATTGATTTGAAACCCCACTTCTATGAGTCCAAATTGGACAAAGAATATATCAGATCAAAGGTCTTTCGGAGATCTACAACTTCTCTGAAGAAATTGAGATCTCAAAATGCCTTCTTAACAATAAAAAATCAGACTTTCAAAATTTGACCAAACTGGTTCTAGATTCAGACCAGTCATGGGGAAATAATTATATTATATTTCCTGGATATCAAAAAAATATTCCATCAAAATGGGTGTCTCCTATACTTCTAAGTCTAACTTATTCATGCAGAGATAGAGATCAGAAGATGTCTCTAGAATCCATTTACATAAGCATTATTGTGGAACACGCAGCAAGATGATAGTTTTGTCAGACTGGACCAAAATGGGCACATGGGGCACTATATTTACTCAAAACATTTCTTAAAACATATCCTCGAAAGAGGACTCAAAGGCCAACATTTTGTCTCAAGGAAACTAATCCTAAAAAAGGCCATGGGCAGGTCAAAATCGTTCCCCTAGTACATGCAAATACACTGGTCAGGTATGTTCCAGATTCTAACCAGTTATACTATAAAATCAATATAAAATTATATAGCTGATGAAAATAGAATCTGAAAACATGGCCATTTAGATAACTGATAAATCTAACTTTTTCATTGAGGAACCTTATGCAAACGGAAGCATCTTCCTAATGCTAAACACCAATCTCAGACATGCATTGCAGTATGCTTTGACTTTAAAAAAAATAAAATGACAAAAGGGATGGGTGGTTCTTACCTCAGGCTTCTTCTCTCTGCTTCTCTCCTTTGCATCTTTTCATCATCCTCTTTGCTGCCTCTCTAATTCTTCTCCCTTTTCTTCTAGATCTCTCCTTCTTAAAACCTCTCTCTCTCTCTCTCTCTCTCTCTCTCTCTCTCTCTCTCTCTCTCTATTTTCATCTTATTCTCCTTTCTTGGATTCATTTTTTTCTTTTCTCTCTATTGAACGTTCCCTCCCTTCTTCTCCTACTTTTTTTTTCTTTTTTATACTCTTTTTTTATTATATACAAACCCTAAATCCCACTTTTTTACGTATCCTCTCTCCTTTCTTTCCTTTTTTTCAAAAAAAAATCTTTTGGATTCTAAAACCCTCATTCTCCCTCTCTCTCACGTCTCCCCTCTTTATTTTTTCCTTTTTTTCTCAAAGAATCTTTTTGGATTCTTCTAAATCTCCCCTCCTTTTCTTATCTTTCCTTTTTTCTCAATCTCTTTTGGATCCAAAACCCCAAATCTCTCTCTCTCTCTCTCTCTCTCTCACATTTCCTCTCTCTTTCATTCCTTTTTTTCTCAAAAAATCTTTTGGATTCTAAAACCCTAATTCTCCCTCTCTCTCACATCTCCTCTCTGTATTTTTTTCTTTTTTTTTTCCAAGAATCTTTTGGATTCTTCTAATATTCCCTCCTTTTCTTCTCTTTCCTTTTTTTACAATCTCTTTTAGATCCAAAACCCTAAATCTCTCTCTCTCTCTCACGTTTCCTCTTTCTTTCTTTCCTTTTTTTCTTAAAAAATCTTTTGTATTCTAAAACCCTAAATCTCCCTCTCTCTCACATCTCCTCTCTTTATTTTTTTCTTTTTTTTTCAAAGAATCTTTTTGGATTCTTCTAAATCTCCCCTCTTTTTCTTCTCTTTCCTTTTTCTCAATCTCTTTTGGATCCAAAACCCCAAATTTCTCTCCCTCATATTTCATCTCTCTTTCTTTCCTCTTTTTCTTAAAAAAATCTTTTGGATTATAAAACCCTAAATCTCCCTCTCCCACGTCTCCTCTCTTTATTTTTTTCTTTTTTCTCAAAGAATCTTTTGGATTCTAAAACCCTAATTCTCCATCTCTCTCACGTCTCCTCTCTTTATTTTTTTCTTTTTTCTCAAAGAATCTTTTTGGATTCTTATCATTTATATAATAATATATATTATATACATATATACACTCATATTTAATAAAACACATATATATACATATACAATATATAATATATATAAATACTATGCACATGGATGAACTGATTTGAAACTGGCTTGAGTTGACTGAGTTAAACTGATATGGGTTGAGCTGGGTTGGGCCAAAATTGACTTGGGTTGAGCTGAGTTGACTGGATTAATTGGGTTTTCTCTATCATTTCATGGGTCATTTCCGCTGTCATTTCGTACAAAATTTTTCGATAGCCTCTATTTTCAATTTTCTGCATTCACTTTGTAGAACATTAAAAATGAGGAATAATGACCTTGGAATCATCTGAATCCGACGTAGAACAAAAAAGAAATGAAGCTTTGAAATTCTAACGATAACTTTACATGCAAGCTTGCATGGGGCCCACTGGTGACTTCTACTGGAAATCCTTTACGTCCACTTTGAAGAGGACTAAAAATAAGGAATAATGGTACTTGAATCATATGATTCAGATATCGGATGATCAAGATATGATGATTTGAAATTCAAACAATCCAACTTGAGATAATTTGCATGAAAGCCCCTGGGATTATTTATGATAATTTTATAAGTCTCCCTTGTACATATCATCCGACTAAAATGATCATATCTTCTTCATTTGATGTCAGAATCGAGCAATTCTGGTCTCATTTTGAAGATAATTCCATGACCTAGGCATCCATGCAGAATTATAACCCATGACCTTACTGTGGGATCCATTGAAAACTTTCTCAAATTTACAGACCCATTGAAAACTTCATCGAATTCACAGTCAAAAATCCAAACTTTCAATCATCTTTCTTCCTTTAGTTGTCCATATACCAGTTGGACTTTGTTTAGTTGGGATGGCAAAAATGGGGTGCTTACAAATGCCCCTCTTCGGCCGAGATTGTGGGAAATTGAGGCTGAAGACAAAAGTGGCCCATTTTTGCATTATTCTACACTTGATCTGGAATCGACCGTTGCTCCCTTGAACTGATGCTGTAACTACTCTCCTTTTTTTTTCCACACTGTACAACAAACAACTGTAGATGTCAAGCTCCTTGAGTAGCAACCTCATAAGGTCTGTGACTTTGGCTCAAGACCACTCATGATGTAACTGTAACTATCAAGCTTCTTGAGTAGCGACCTCATCAGGTCTGTGACTTTGGCTCAAGACCGCTCATGATGTAACTGTAACTGTCAAGCTTCTTAAGTAGTGACCTCATCAGGTCTGTGACTTTGGCTCAAGACCGCTCATGATGTAATTAACTGTCAAGCTTCTTGAGTAGCGACCTCATCAGGTTTGTGACTTTGGCTCAAGACCGCTTATGATGTAACTGTAACTGTGCTTTGTGCTCTGGATTTGTAACCTCTGAATGTATAGCCTTTGGCTGTGTAGCCTTTGGATGTATAGTCTCTGGATGTGTAGCCTTTGACTGTGTAGCCATTGGCTGTGTAGCCTTTGGATGTGTAGCCTTTAGATGTATAGCCTTTGCCTGTGTAGCTTTTGGCTGTGTAGCTTTTGGATGTATAGCCTCTGGATCGAATTTGGGGTGTCCTAAATTGCCTACGTATCCTTTGGGACTTTCGTCCCTCCAGAATCAGGTTTCACGTAGTTCGGGCTAGAGCTTTCTCTCTCTTCCCATGATCTTTCATTCTTTCTCTTTTTCTTTTTATTTTTTTATTTTTTTTATTTTTTTATTTTTTTATTTTGGTTTGATCATCATGTTCTCTTTGTGCTTTTATTTTTCTTTTGCTGATCTTTCATTCTTTTCTTTGCTTGTATCTTGTTCACTTTTCCATTCTTATTCTGCTTTCATTCAGTCTTCTTTCTTCTCTGTACTTTCCCCTTTCTTTCCTTTTCTTTTTTTTTTTTCATTTCTCTTTTTCTTTTTCTTGTTCTTTTCAATTCCTTTCTTCATCCTTCTTCACTCCCAAAATGGGTTGAACTTTTCATAAATATTGAGGTAGCCACAATGGGGCTCAACATTTGTACTTTGTCCACTAACATTGCTCGGAATCCAAGAGGAACTAGAGATCATGATTTGATCAACTTTCCTTGACTTGACTTAATCTAGACCGAGAGAAACATGTTTCTTTTCTTTAAAAGGCAATTTTGATATGTTCTGCATTCCTGCCAAATTTACATGGGTTTCACTTAGATCAAAGGGCAATCAGGTCTTTTTAATGAGGGGCAAATGATGACAATGACTCAAATTTGTATGAGTCATCTTTCTCTTACATTCAAATAAACTCAGCTAGAGTTTCAAACAGGGGGCTCAACTAAACTCATGATGTTTGGATAAATGGGTGATTTTTCCCCAGTGTCTAAGTTCAAGTCTGTACACATTGATAGGCAGGCGAATTTTGAGTCATCAATAGAAATAACCTTTAAGAGATGCAACCCTACACTAATCTTTAGGAAAAACGTCAAAGAATGATTTTTCTTCTCGGTATCATTCAGATAGAAAATAAACACGCCAATATATGAACATGTGGCGGCTATGATGAGCAAGTTATGGAGGACTATTGTGATTCTTTAAGCGAGCATTTCAATTGTGGATACGCTTAGTGTTTAACTTTCATATTTGGATATTTGTAATATGTATTAAATTATGTTTTGGTTACTTGGAGATAAATAGAATATTAATTATTTGTCATGACTAGACCTCAGTTCATTATCTGTAAGACTTCCGTTATTTACTTTATTATCTCTGATTAATGTGGAATGTATTTTAGTTTAACATGGTGGGGATAGTCTGTTCGAGATCCTGGTTGAACCTTTGGTTTATTGACGGTTCATCACGTCATTCTGGTTGGTGCAGAATTGGGGTGCGATAACTTGGTATCAGAGCTCTCAGGCCTTGCCCATCAAACTTGAATACTTCCATTGGAGTCCATGAACTGAGTTAGGATAAATTAAAAGCTTTAATACAAACACACCATAAGCACCTGTGTTGGTTGAGAAAGAACTTAAACAAGACAATAATGTACATATAAGAGGTGGAACCATATGTATATATATAGAGACTAAAGAAAAAGAGAATCGAAATGTATCTCGATAAATAAATAACATATGGTATGGTCTACAAGTAGGATAGTTGTCTGAGTATACAAAGGATATAGTATAGTAACAAGAAGGAAGCATCTGTAAAGCAAAAAAATTAAAATACCGAGTTAGTACTCACAAGATGTGAAACTCGATATATGACAGAGGAAGAAGAAAATGGCTAGTAACGCCTAAATCCCTGTAGAGGAAAAGGGAAAGATCTCGGGCTGAATGCGATAGAGATAAGAGAACAATAGCTATACACAAAAAATGAGAGTAACTATAAAAGAAGATAAAGCTATACTCCTGGGTGACGTGGAGACTCAGAGTGAGATCCTCCACAAGCTGATCCATTGCCCGTTGAGCATTGAGAAGATGTTGCAACTCGACCCCACCACTATCAGGGTCGAAAACGGGTAATAAAAACTTATCTGAATATATGCTAAATAATGATAATCATATTGAAGCAAATCAAAGGAGATGAACAACCAGCCCACTCCAGCCAATCACCTGGACTACCAAGTACCTTGACCACGATTGTAATAAATTTAGCCAGACAAAATACATGAGCAACAACAAATGAGACCGACTATGCAAGTTGCTATGTGAATCACTACCCAAGTAGCCAATGCTACATCAACACCTCCGGGTCAAACCAAGTACAGTATCAATTGGTAGCAACACTGTACCCCCAGCACCTGTTAGCTATAATACAGTGCCTACCATACAACAAGTCCCAGTAATGCACACCCCAGTGCGAAAGCTTGGTACAGAACAAGCAGTGTATCAAGGTGGTGACCCTTATTAGCCATCGATATATGGGATAGCTGCATCATGACAGAATGATCCAACAAGGATTGAGGAATATTTTCTGAAGATGAAGCCTCAAACGTTTACAGCAAAGGATCAAAGATATTGTAGCCATATAACTAGATAGGTTATATAGGATGTGGTGCATTATTGATTTACTCTTATGATTATAGAGGATGCACATACCTGATTTTAAATTCTCATACTTTGACAAGATACCTTCTTGATTCAATCTGTCAATTGGAGTTATAGATATTGTTTCTTTAGTGTTAGTCCTGATTATACCAAATTGAATCACTCTCATGATAGACACCATGAAGAGAGATATGAACAGAATGAACAGTTAAATGTTTAATCATGTTGAGTGTATATCTTCTGATTTATACCTGATTTACGGATGTATGAAATCTTCTCCAAATTTACTCCTATAATGCCTTATCCAATGGCATTATATACTTGATAGAACCTGTAACCATGAGGTTAAGAATTGAAAAACCTTTATTCCCATGTATTTGGACCACCGTGCAACTTAACGACCTTTTGACGCCGGTTGGATTACCATAGATTTTACCCTGAATTCGAAAGAAGAAAATGAATTGCTTTTGGATAAACATTCTAACTCTTACATTTCTCGACATCCATTGATAAGATGTTTAGTGAATAAGGAATTATGGAAAGTATGATGATTAAGTTCAGATTAGATTCTATAGCCAAGGAACCTCCAATAAATAAATGGAGTATCTGTTTTGAGATTGCTTTATAAATGGATATGGTCATGTCTATAAAAGAGTGCATGAGCAAGAAATTAAGTAACAATCACAAGATATTTTTTGAGGTATATGAAAGAGAGATCAGGGTAGAACAACAATGATAAAGAAGAAGGTGTAAGCTAATGAGTTTTTTGGAGATATATGAGATTTTAAGCAATAGTCTTTGAAAAACTAGGAGATTAAGGAGCTAGAAGTGCTCTTAAGATCTTTATACCAGATTTTGCTAGTTTAAGCCCATTTGGACTAGATGTTGTATTGAATGAGTGTTATTAACAATGTTCGAATCATATGGATGGACAGAATCTGGATGCAACCTAAATTGACTTGAGATGGAAGACTTTGACGTCATCTTAGAAATAGACTGGTTGTCTCAACACTCTACAAAGTTGTTATGTGCATAGAAGAGATTATCATTCAAGAGTAAAGACGGCATATAATTTAGTTTTATTGGAAGCATGTTGCCTAAGAAGTGAAAGCTGATCCTCTCTACGCTAAAGGCGAAGAGATGCTTTGAAGAGAAAGAAGTTGGATATATGGTATATGTGGTATATGTTACCGAAGAACCACCACAGATGGAAGATATTGATGTGATGCATAAATTTCCAATGTATTTCCAAGAGACTTACCTGGGTTACCATTTGATCATATGATCGAGTTCGTCATCGACTTGTTACCAAGGACGATACTTGTGTCAAAGGCACCTATAGAGTAGTTCTTATGTAGTTGAAGGGATTGAGACTCAACTACGGGAGTTATTAGACAAGGGTTCTAATCGGCTAAGTATTGCATCACGGGGAGCGCCAATTCGTAAAGAAGAAGGACGGTAGTGTCAGATTATGTATAGACTACCGCGGACTAAACAAACTCACGATTCAAGAATCAATATCTTCTACCTCAGATTGATGACTTGTTTAAATAGTTGCAAGGAGAAAAGTTATTTTCTAAGATTGATCTTTGGTCGAGATATCATCAGCTAAAGAATTTGGACAGTGATATTCCGAAGATAGTTTTCAGAATTGAGATTGGACATTATGAGTTCCCGATTATGATGGTTGGATTAACCAATGCCCTTACATCTTTTATGGAGCTGATGAACTGGGTGTTTCATGACATGTTGGACACGTTGGTCATAGTTTCATAGATGATATTTTGGTTTATTCCAAGAATGGAGCAACTCATACAATGAATCTTGGAACAGCTTCACAACAGCTGAGAAGGGAAAAGCTTTATGCCAAGTCCAAGAAATATGAGACCTAATTAAACAAAGTGATCTAAGAAGATCACATAGCATCATAAAAAGGGATTAAAGTGGACCCTATTAAGATAGAAGTAATCTTATGGTGAGAAACACCTAAAGAATATTACGAAGATCAGAAGTTTCTTGGGTTTAGCTGGTTATTACAGACGATTCATGGAGGACCACTCTAGGATCACAATACCTCTTACCAAGCTAACCAGGAAGGGAGAGAAGTTTAATTGGACTGACAAGTGTGAAGAGTGTTTCGAAACTCTAAAAGTAAGGTTGATATCAACTTCCATCTTGATCGTTCCGATACCAAGGGAACCTTTTACCCTATACATCGAAGCTTTCGGATTGGATCTAGGATGCGGGTTGATGCAAGGTAAATAAATGATTGCATATGCTTCAAGAAAACTGAAAGAGCATTAAAAGAATTACCCTACTCATGACTTGGAATTATCGGTGATGAATTGTGCAATCAAGACTTGGAGACATTACTTATATAGAGAAGAATTTCATATTAAATCAGATCATAAGAGTCTTACTTATCTTTTTAATCAGAAGGAGTTGAACATCAAACAAAGAAGATGGCTGGAATTATTGAAGGATTATGATTGTGATATCCAATATCATCCAGGAAAGGTTAATGTAGTTACTGATGCGCTAAGCAGAAAAGCAATGATAAAATCTCAAGGAGAAGTTAACACGACTGAAGCAATGTGTACTACAGGAAAAGTGTTCAAGTACGGTAATGAGCAGTTCGTAATAGATGCACCGGGTGAATCAACCAACCAAGGGTTTATTCATCGGTTTTCAAATATGTTTGTAATAGTAAAGATTGTATCTGATATAATTGATGAAGTAAAAGCCGCTATTAAGTCAGACCCTTATCTGAGAATGGTACAAGAAGACATCGAAAAAGGTAGAACTATTCCTGAGTTCACCTTCAACGATGAAAAGGTACTGAGGTACAAAGGAAGAGTATATGTTCCTGAAACGGAAAAGTTGGACATTAGACACAGACTAATGAAGGAAGCTCACACCACCGCTTATTTGGTACATCCTGGAAGTACAAAGATGTACCATGATTTGAAGAAATTATATTGGTGGAGAGGAATGAAAGCAGATGTAGCTAAATTCGTGTCTCAATGCCTAATTGTCAGAGGGTAAAGGCTGAACGACAAAGACCTGCAGGATTGTTGCAGCCACTGCCAGAACCAGCATGGAAATGGGACTGCATCACTATGGACTTTGTCACTGGGTTACCATTGACTCCCCGAGTAGTTGACGCGGTCTGGGTGATTGTAGATCGTCTAACTAAGACAGCTCGCTTTATAGCTATACGACCACAGTATATCCTGGAGAGGTTAGCCAAGCTATATGTGGATAACATTGTCAGATTACATGGTGTACCTGAAAGCATTGTGTCTGATAGAGACCCACGCTTTACTTCAAAGTTTTGGGAAGGATTGAAAAAGGCTATGGGTACAACGTTGAAGTTCAGTACTGCATTCCATCCTCAGACAGACGGGCAGTTGGAGCGTACTATTCAGATTTTAGAAGACATGCTTTGAGCCTGTGTTATTGATTTTAAAGGCTCATGGGACGAGAAACTACCATTGAATGAGTTCGCCTATAACAACAGCTATCAGGCTACTATACAGATGTCACCCTATGAAGCACTGTATGGTAGGACGTGTCGAACTCCTCTGTTTTGGAATGAAGTTGGAGAACGTAGCATCGTTGGACCAGAGTTTGTTGAAGAGACTTATCGAGTAGTCAACATTATCAAGGAAAGAGTTAGAACAGCACAGAATCGTCAGAAACAGTATGCGGATACTCGACGTCAAAACCTTGAATTTGTCGTAGGTGATAATGTATTCTTGAGAGTATCACCTATGCGGGGTTTAAAACTATTCGGACAGAAAGGAAAGCTACGTCCGAGATGTCACACCCCAATTTTGCACCATTCAGAACAGTGTGATGAACCGCTAATAAACCAACGGTTCAACCAGGATATCTAATAGGTTATATCCATTAAAAATAAAACCATGCATATCCACAACCACAATCAGAATAAATACACAATAGCGGATGTCTTATAGTAAATGAACCGAAAACTCTAACTGTAATAATCATAATTAAAATATCATATTATTTTTGTATCAACTGAGACATAAATAAATAGAATATCAATTACATCCCTTTATAAATTCAAATAAAATTCTAATAGAATACGCATGAGTTGCACTCGCATGAGGGGTCATGCGTATCCACTAAGTCTTCGACTTCCATTGCAGCAACACGCACGTAAATCGGAGCACTCATATAATCTTCGATCGTAGTACCTACATCATCAATTAAAAATATTCGACGTCGAGAGGGTAAGCACACATGATGGCTCAGTGAGCAAACAAAACAATGCAACAAACATATGCATGCATTCAATTCATATATTTGGTCTGGTAAATAAGTTTGCAATGTGCTATAGAAAGGATAGGTGACCAAAGGTCATGTTTATTGACACCACACCTCTATATAGGAGTGTGTGAAGCCGCCCAAAGGTAACGTTTATTGTCGTCCCACATGTACCCAACATGGACAGTGTACACGCAAAGGTCACGTTTATTGTTGTACTCGTTGCCTATACCAACACGTAAGCCCCTGCTGGCGAGGGCTTGCAAACTGGGCTCGCAACTAACCAATCATAATACCAATCAGTATATCCAAGGCCTCACCCCAGCATCCCTCAATACGTCCATAGAGATAGGGCTAAGGCCCCCGGTAGAGTCAGAGACTACACGGTCCGAGACCACCTCCCCTCATACCCTACGACGTAATAGTTCTGCTAAGGTAACGGCGATACGACGATGTCAGTGGACAAGACTTGAGTTAGAGTTAGAGCTAGAGTGCTGAGGCCCGACCTATGACACCTCCCCCTGATACTCACTCGCATCAAGCACACCAACCACACACATACATCCACATGCCTATTCTTATCATCATCATCATCATCATATTATAAACAATAATTTAAATATGCATGAACAGCAATAATAGAAATATTAGATGACATGTTGAATGCACATAACAAGCATACACGCATGGAATCAATCATGACATTGAACTCAAGAATAAAACAGTTTATTATTAACCAATTAGTTTAAGTCTTGTTTCCTCACCTTTACTTGATCGTAGATCCTCTTTCAAGCTTTAAGAATCAACTAAATATCAATATTATATCACTGGAATACCTAATCAAGTCGATAGAATTTAATTAGAATTAATTCTGACTTTAAAAAGCATGCTGTTAACTGGGGGTCGATGCCAGGGTCGGAGGTTCCATCGACCCTGGGTGCTACCACCCAGATTCTAGACTTCCCGAACACTGGGGGTCGATTGTTAGGGTCTGGTAGGGTCAACTGGCCATCGACCCCCCGTGAGACCCCCGTGGGTTTAGTCAAATTTTCATCCTACAGTCCATTCCTTCGTGTTTGGGTCCTATGGCTTGCTTTTACAATCCATTACATACATGTTCTATGGCTTAGAACCATAGTTTAATCCCCTACATGATCCCCCATGGTTTTTCATGAAAACCTAACCATGGATGGATGATTTGGGTTTCTCCTAGATCATTCCCTCTTCACTATCTATTCTAAGGTCTATAAAATTACATGGAGATAGTATCCATACTTGAGAATTAGGCTTGTTTCTCTGAAGCCTTCTCTTTGATCTTCTTCTCCATTTTCCTTCTCTTCTCGTTCTCTTCTCCTTCTCTTCTCTTTCTCTCAATCCAATTAGGGTTCTAAAAGGAGTGAAAGAGGCTTAGGGACGTCCTATTTATAGAGTAGAAACTCCCAAAATAAGTCCCATTGAGATTAGGAAAGAATCCCATTGAAATTTGGAAAGTTCCTAATTCATAGTTTCTGTCGACAGACTGGGGGTCGATGAGGGGGTCGGAGATCCCGTCGACCCCTGGTTCTAAAATGTCTGACCCCCGGTTAAAAACTCAGGGTCTAACTTTTATACTGGGGGGGTCCGACCCTGCCTTGCTGGGTATGCGACCCTCCCCCTTATTTTAGTATTTTTGGGTCAGTTTAATACCTGGGATCGTGATCTCCCTCATGCACTTGATCCATTTGGCTCGACCATGATGGATAAACCTGGTTCAAGGTGGTAAGACCGGGTTAGTTCGATATGGGTCTTACACGAGATATGTCGGGCCATATGAGATTCAAGCTAAACGTGGAAAAGTGGTTTATCAGTTAGCACTACCACCATCTATGTCAAGTGTACATGATGTATTTTATATCTCATTGCTAAAGAAGTACGTCAGAGATCCAACGCACGTTTTGACAGCAGATCCACCAGATCTAACTCATGATTTGACATTCGAAGTAGCACCAACTGAAATCACTAATCGAAAGGTTCAACGTCTACACATTCGTGATATCTACTATGTTAAGGTCACCTGGAGGAGCCGAGATATAGAAGAGATCACATGGGAAGAAGAGAATGCTATGCGAAAGCAATATCCTCACCTTTTTGACTCGGAAGGTATGTACAAATTTCGAGGATGAAATTTTTAATAAGAGGGGGGGAGTTGTAAGACCCGTATCGAACCAACCGGTCTTACCACCTTGTACTAGGTCTACCTATCATGGTCGAGCCAAGTGGACCAAGTGCGTGAAGAAAACACAAGACCAGGTATGAGTCTAACCCAAAAATAGTAAATGTGAGGGTAGGGACACATGCCCAAACAGGTAGGGTCGACCCCACCTCAACAAAAGTCTAACCCATGACTTTTTAGTCGTAGGGTTGGAAGACTAAGAAGGTGTAGGGTCGACGGATCCTGCGACCCTACGTCTGACCCAACGATAACAGACAGAAACCAAAAATTAGGAAATTTTCCTAATTCCAAGGGGATCTTTCCTAAACTCATTGGGACTTATTATGGAGGGTTTTCTCTATAAATAGAACGTCCCTTAGCCTCTTTCACTCTTTTAGAACCATTATTGAGAGTGAGAGAAAGAGAAAGAGTAGGAACAGAAGAAGAGAAGGAACTTGAAGAAAAGACTAAGGAAGAGGAGGAAGTTCAGAGAAACCTCTGAATAAAGGTATGAACCTAATTCCTTACCTAAATAAGAAATCCTAGAATAGTTATGAAGAACATAGGATTAAGAGAAACCCAAATCATCCATCCATGGACAAGTTTCAAGAGATTCCATGGAGGAAATCATTATGGACTATGAATAGTGTACAACTTGTAATTTTGAGTCATAGAACAATCATAGAATGGACCATGAAAGTAAGCCAAAGGATCCAAACGTAAAGGAATGGACTTTAGAATGAAAGGTCGACTCAGAATACGTGTGGTCGCACGTAAGGTCGGATGATATCCGACCCTATGATACCACAGGATCGACCACATGCCCTCGGGAAGTCCCAGGGAGGGTGTGGTAACACGTAGGGTCGAATGGTATCCGACCCCACGTCCGACCCTACACCCTAGGGTCGCAGAAACTACTACCCTAGGTGCTACCCTACCTGCGACCCTACAATTTCAGTTAGTCTAAATCTATTGAAATTAATTCTAATTAAAATCTAACAACTTTTTAGGTATATCTAGTGATTTAAAAGTGATTCATAAAGCTTGAACGAGGATCTACGCTCAATCAATGGTGAGGGAACAAGACCTAAACTAATTGGCTAATAATAATTGTTTTTACTTATTGAGTCCAATACCATGAATGATCCTATGCTTGTATGATTGTAATGTGCATATCACATGTCATCCAATATTCTTGTTATTATTGTTCATGCATATTTAATTTTTATTTATTTATAATATGATGTTGATGATGATGCTAGGAATAGGCATGTGATTGTATCTGTGTGGTTAGTGTACTTGATGCGAGTGGGGCATCAGGGGGAGGACGTGACACTGTGGTTCATCCTGGTCACCAGACTCTAGCTCTATCTCTACTCAAGTCTTGTCCACTAACATCGTCGTATCGCCATTACTTTAGCAAAACTATTACATCGTAGGGCATCAGGGGAGGTGGTCTCGGACCGTGTAGTCTCTGAATCTGCTAGGGGGGCCTTAGCTCTATCTCTATGGACGTATTGAGGGATGCTGGGGTGAGGCCATGGATACACTGTTTGACATTAGGATTGGTTGGTTGTGAGCCCAGTTTGCAAGCCCTCACCAACAGGGGCTTACGTGTTGGTATGGGTAGGGCATTAGGGGAAGTATGTTGCGGTGCGGTCCTAAGCACTTTAGCTCTATCCCTATTCCATGGTGGGTGCATGTGGGGGCGGCAATGGTGTTTGATCCATTGGGCAGTTCCACACATTCGTGTATAGAGGTGTGGTGGCTACCTATCCTTTCTATTGCACATTACAAACTTATGAACCAGACCAAAGATATGAATTAAATGCATCCATATGTTTTTTGCATTGTTTTGTTTACTCACTGAGCTCAAGTTGGAGATCTGACCCTCGCACGCGTAATTATTTTTAGTTTCTGATGTTGCAGGTATTACGGTTGAAGATTATGTCGACACGCCAACATATGAACATGTAGCGGCTACGATGAGCAAGCTATGGAGGACTATTGTGAGTTGTTAAGCGAGCGTTTCAATTATGGATACACTTAGTGTTTAACTTTCGTATTTGGATATTTGTAATATGTATTAAATTATGTTTTGGTTACTAGGAGATAAATGGAATATTAATTATTTTTCATGACTAGACCTCAATTCATTATCTGTAAGACTTCCGCTATTTACTTTATTATCTCTGATTAATGTGGAATGTGTTTTGGTTTAACATGGTGGGGATAGCCTATTCGAGATCCTGGTTGAAACTTTAGTTTATTGACGGCTCATCACACCATTCTGGTTGGTGCAGAATTGGGGTGTGACAGAACTCCTCTACGGCCCTCAGTTTGGCCTCTCTAATGCGGGCCCCCATAGAAGCTTCTAGCTCCTCCTTCTCTCTGCAGAGGCCATCCAACGTCACCTCGTTGGCTTCCCGTTCATATTCTCGAGCCTTCTCCATAGCTCCTTGGCTCTCTTGGGTGTACTTGAGCTAATCCCTTAGAGAAGCAGCCTCGTCCCTCTGTATCCACCTCTAGCGGTAGCTGGGTCTTCGCGGCTGTTTGATTCTAACCTACAGTTAGGTCTTTTGATCCTAGCCATTACTTACTTGGAAGAAAAGTAACAGAAGGCTGAAGCGGAACACACTAGGAGCTTGAATCGATGAGAGAGCTTTGATCATTACAAGCAGACGAGGAAGAAGAAGGGAAACAAAGCCCAAAAGGGTGGGACTTATATAGACCCCGCCTCCAAAGCTAATGCCCATCCTTGCCTCGAATTTACACCTCACTCCTAACCTAGGCCATGATGGCCTACAATCTATTGTAACGGCTTCAACTGAAGCGTTAAAACAATTGAGGGACACATAGCCACAGCTTATGCGATCAGCTCTCGTCACATTAATGACAGAGCGGTTCACCAAGCGTCTCTGACAGGAAATCGAGACAGCCACGGGACCCACGTGATCGTTATAGAAATTCAAAAATTCCACACAAAAGACAGTCACTCTCCGCGCCACTGTTCCACATTGTGCTCAGGACCTTGCCAACTCATCACCTCGCGTACCTCAGATAATTCCTCTGGAGGAGGTCTATGCGGCGGCACTCATTGATTAAAGCGGAAATACATTTGTTGCTCTCCCAGCCTTTGCAAGCCCACGAGAGCAAGGGGCATCTAATATGGGGATTACCACCCCCTATTACGGGTCGTCACACGTATGCGATTCATGTAGCAAAAGCAGTCGAGTGACACATATATTGTGCCTCGGAGGCACCGAGCCATGCGACATGTAAGACCCGTGTCAAACTAACCCGGTCTTACCACCTTGAACCAGGTTTACCCATCATGGTCGAGTCAAATGGACCAAGGGCATGAAAGAGATCGAGATCCCAGGTATAAAATCGACCCAAAAACACTTAATTTTAGGGGAGGGTCGCACACCCAGCTAAGCAGGGTCGGACCTCCCAAAACAGAAAGTCAGACCCTCATTTTTGAAGGGAGGGTCGGACAGCTTAAGACCCTAGGGTCGACGGGATCATCGACCCTCGGCTTCTGACGAAACTGAAATTAGGAAATTTCCTAATTTTCGGTTGGGATTCTTTCCAAATCTCAATGGGATTATTATAGGACATTCCTAGTCTATTTAAAGGACGTCCCTAAGCCACTTTCACTCCTTTCACAACCCTAATTGAATTGAGAGAAAGAGAGAAGAAGGAAAAGAGGAAGAAAGGAGGCTAGGAAGAAGGCTTAGTAAAAAGGAGAAGAATTTGCAGAGAAAAGTAATCTTCTTAGGTATGGATACTAATTTCATGAGTTTCTACAGACCTTAGGTTAGATATGGTTGAGTGTAGGATTTTGGAGAAACCCAAACCATCCATCCATGGTTAGGTTTTCATGGAAAACCATAGGAGGATGCACGAAAACTATCTAGATGAATTATACATGGTTCTAGACCATGGAATGATTGTTGAATGAATGTAGGAAGTAAGCCATAGGACCCAAACACGAAGAATGGATTTAAAAGTGGAAATTGGACCAGAGTGCACCAAGGGTCGCACCGAGGGTCGATAGACCATCCGACCCTAGGTGTTTCTGACCATCGACCCTCAGCATTTGGGAAGTTCAGAATGGAGGGAGGGTCGATAGACCCATCGACCCTAGCATCGACCCTAGCATCGACCCTCAGTTGACAGAATGGTTTTAAATTCTGAATTAATTCTAATTAAATTCTATCGACTTGGTTAGGTTTGCTAGCAATATAATTACGTTATAACGGTGATTCTAAAGCTTGGAAAAATATCTTTTAGCAAGCTAAGGTGAGGAACCTTAACCCCAAACTAAATTGGTTAATAATAAACTGTTTTCTATTTCTTGAGTCCTATGCCATGTTTGAATCTATGCGAATATGTTTGTAATGTGCATACAGCATGCCATCCAATATTTCTATTACTTGTTCATGCATATTTACTTTATTGTTTATAGCATGATGATGATGATGATGATAGGAATAGGCATGCGCTTGTATGTGTGTGGTTGATGTGCTTGATGCGAGCGAGTATCAGGGGAGGTGTGATGAGGACGTCAATAAACGTTAACCTTTGGCGGGTCTCAAGGACTTTAGCTCTATCTCTAACCAAGTCTTGTGCATTGGCATCGTCGATCGCCATTACCAGCGTAAGTATTATGTCGAGAGTATCGGGGAGGTGGTCTCGGTCCTTGTAGTCTCTCGACTCTCTGGGGGCCTTAGCTCTATCTCTATGGATGTTCGAGGGATCTTGGGGTGAGGCCTTGGATACACTGTTTGGCATTAGGATTGGTTAGCGAGCCCAGTTTGCAAGCCCTCGCTAACGGGGGTTTACGTGTTGGTATAGCATTATATAGCAATAAACGTTAACCTTTGTTGTATAATGTTATGGTAGGGTGGATGGGGCGACGACGTGAGCGCGGGCTTCCACACCCCTGTGTATAGAGGCGGTGTCAATAAACGTTAACCTTTGACCACCCAACCTTTCTATTGCACATTGCAAACTATAAACCAAGACCAAAGATATAAATTGATTTTTCTTTGCATGCATATGTATTGTTGCATTGTTTTGGCTACTCACTGAGCCGTGTTGTGTGCTCACCCCTCGACGTCGAATACTTTTAGTTGATGATGCAGGTTATACAGTTGAAGACTTTATGAACACGTCAGCGTATGGGAATGTAGCAGCTATGGAAGTTGGAGCTGAAGATGATACACTCGACTCCTCTTGCGAGTGCAACTCGTGTGTATTTGACTAGATATTTTTATAGGTTTCTTTATTGGATTTATAAGACATGTATTTGGTACTTTTACCTTTTTGGTTTAAATACAGAATAATTTGCTATTATTTATGAATACCATTTTAGTTCTCAGTTCATTTATTTATAAGACTTCCGCTATTGTGTATCTACTCTGATTATGATGGTGAGTGTATGAAGGTTTAGGTAACGCGGGGATAGCCTATTTGAGATCCTGGTTGAACCGTTGGTTATTTAGCGGTTCATCACACCATTCTGAAATGTGCGGAATTGGGGTGTGACACGACATCCCCTTTGGGCCTCGATAGAGTCTGAATGAATGCTTGACCTCGAAGGGTCAGAATCTCAAAAAGGGTACAAGGTTTATCTCTTTTGTCGGAGTCTCGACCATTGTCATAGAGCCTCGACAGCATCGAAACCCTACTCCGCACCATAGCGCCTCAGATGGATTAGGGCCCCACGGCATCACCAATATAAATTAATATTCCTGCTAGCGTGGTCGTAAACCCTATCCAAAGATCCATTCCAAATAGGGAAAGACCTTTTTTGGAATGATGCCCTGGAGCAATCTTTGAAATCTGATGACAGAGTCATGATTCGACCATCTAATATGGAAAGATTCTTTCGATCCTCAAGGCATCGGGTGTGATTCAAGCCGCCGTGATGATATCTTGCCTTATCAAGAGAGACACCAGACATTCCTATTCATACTACCCTCAGTTTATATGTCTGAGACATACATAGGTAAACACAGACTAAATTCTTCTCATGCACTCAGACCGAGAAAGCTATCAGAACTCTTCTCTGACAAAAGGGATAGCCAACTATGTGCCAATCCCATACTGTTTGTTCATTGGACTTATTTAAGCATCAGAGTGGTCTAGGGGTTTCACAACCCGACCGTCACACAGTTTGTGTCTTCTTCTTGTGCATAATATTTCGGCGAGCTGAAGGATAACCCGGTTCGGTGCGGCAACAAATATCATGACCTTATCCTGAGGGTTTTCAAGCAAATCTGGTTTGATCTGAATGACATGCTCGCTGAAATCAGTTAAGTTGATCTGTTTCCTTTCCCCTTTTGTTTGTTATTGGAGCTCAAAGAAACCCTTTTGTCGGTTATTGGAGTTCAGGGTTTTTTTCCGATCAGTAGCAGACATTGTTTTGAACGAGTCCTGTTCTGTTGCAAAGTAAAGTTTTACCAAAATGACTCAACTTTCTTCTGAATTTAATTGAATCTATAAAACAAATTCAAAGAAGAAAGCATATAGATCCAAATCGTACAACAAAACTGACAGCTTCTTAAAATGAACTTCAGTTTTTCAAAAGAAACTCTACTAAACTAACATGGTTCCTAACACCACACAATACAGCTCGTGTTGCCGTGAATTAGCGTAGATTGTGTGGGATCAACGAATAGCGAGGTATTGGACTATGCTTGAAGCACATAAATGGGCCTTATCGAGAGAACATTTCTGGGGTAGTGGTGGCTATGATGGAAACTATAGCTGGACAATAGAGCCGGAGCCCGAGAAAACCGGCGCCGGAGAAAACGGACTTGCACAAGAGAGATGTGAGGTAAATGTGAAAATAAAAAGGGAAAATTTGAAGATGTAAAAGGTAAATGTGAAAATAAAAAAAAATATATAAAAATCAAAATCAATGGTGTTTTGATGGTAAAAAAAAGTCTTTTTAACTATTCTGTGAATCTAAATAACGTTTAAGTATTTTCAAGGTGTTAGTGATATTATCGTGAAAAAAACAAACAAGTGAGATTAAATCATACTACATGGGTTGTGACTTAAATTTTCCCAAAAACGAAAAGCAAAGACTTCCATGAGTTTTGTTTTTTTTTTTTTTTTTTTTTTTTGAAATTTTCATTCAGAAGACAATTACATCTTGCTCATGAGGTAAGTTTCGCTAATATTCTGCCATTTTTACAATTGAACCAAAATAAATATCAAAAAGAATTTATGGTCAATTCCAACAATATGCATGTTACAAGGATCGGCATTGATTGGAATCGTGATTGGCCAATCCAAACCAAATCGGCAGCATATAATCAAATTAATCTTCGGAATAAGCACTATTTCCAAAGATTTGGAAAAGGTTACACGTTTTTCAGACTAATATATAAACCGTGTTTAATTCGAATTTTATCTGAATTTATTAATAAAGAGCTTTAACCCTAGGGCCAGTTTGATAATACTCATGTTCTTGATCTGTTTCTTTTGTTCTAGAGTCACTTTATTGCTTTTGCTCTAAAATCAGTTTTTTGAGAACAAAAAATACTATTTGATAACGCTACTCTATATCTGATTCCAGAGCTTAATTATTGAGAATAGAATCTCATTTGGTAAAAAAAGAATTTGAAATCGTTTCCAGATCTAGTGGTGGTGTGGTGGGTGGTGGGTGGGTGGGTGGGTGGTGGCAGTGGTGGTGGCAATGGTGGTAGTGGTGGTGGCAATGGTGGTAGTGGTGGCGGTGGTGATGGTGGTGGCAGTGGTGGTGGTGGCTGTGGTAGTGGTGGTGGGGGTGGCGGCGGTCTGTTTTAGCTCTGTTTCATTTGCTTTGGAGCAACAAGAGCTAGTGCCACCAACCACCGCCACCAGCCACCAACCAGCCACCAACCACCGCCACCACCACCACCATCACCCACCACCACCACCACCACCCCCTGTCGCCACCACCACCAACCACCCACCACTGCCACCACCATCCACTACCACCCACCGCCACCCTTCACCACCACCTCCCACCCACCACCACCGTCACCAACCATCACCACTCACCACTAGTGCCACCATCCACTACCCACCAACACCACTCTGGAGTTCATGACTAAATTAGGTTAACAAACATGTTTCTACTCCCTCACACTTCTGAATCCTTTTGAAGTTGGAGTAAAAATTTGAACCAGAAGTAAGAATCCCAGAATTGAAGTTTTATCAAACAGCCCCTTAACTCCCAAATTTGGGATCCCAGAGTCAAATGGAGTTGGGTTCACTCCCTAGGAGCTTGGAATCGGACCGGATTTACCAAATAGTATTCGACTATCAAATTGCTCCCAGGGAGACAGAGTCAATGGAATCCAAGAGCGGGAGTGTTATCAAACGAGGCCTAGACCTCTCCACTTCCATGCATTATTCAACTTTGCATGTCTTTTCAATGTAGGAATAAATATGAGTATAAAAACAACATCATAATACAAACCAAGTCATTAATTTTGTTTGCTTTTCTAATGTAAAATTAAATCAATCCATAATACAAATTAGATCATTAGTTTTGTTGGCTTTTTAATATGGGATTAAATGGGAATAAAAATCACACCATAATATAAAGGAGAAGGAAGTAACATATAGAAAACTTAAAAAAAAAATAGTGTACAGAAAAATGGAATGGGGTCTACCAAGATGATTGGAAACATGACTTTATGAACATTATGATTTTATGAACAATTACTTTATAAGGATTAAATTGGTAGTGCCACCGTAATGAAATCTAACGTTTCACATGTATGGAATGTAAGGAAATCTAACTACCCACTTATATATCCATACACTTCTATTATGTATCATATAATTATTTATGAACTAAATATTATTATAATTTTATGTCACTTGTATATTACTTAAGTAAGATCATTGATTGATATTATGAAATAAGAACACTAAATACTAAAATTAACACCCTAATTTTTTATCCGAATTTCTTTTACAAATAATTCCCAAATCAATCTGAATTCAAATTTTATTTTAAGTCTGTATTTTTTTTTTCGCATATTTTACCGAAATATTAAATTTTCAAAACGAATCATTTCGTTCTATTCTTCCAACAACTTGTAAGTGAATTTTCTAACCAGTCATGCTCATACGTGTAAGGAAAAGCCATAAAATGTTCATATTTGGTGTAGCATCGCAATCAACATGACTCTTATCCCAAAATAAATAAATAAATAAAAAATAATAAAAGGCAATCAACATGACAACACGCAAATGACATGAACCCAACTTGACAAATATGCCATGGGCTATATAAGGTCATTATTCGATTGAACAACATTAAATTATTGCAGTTTCTGCAAATTTCAATCATACAAGCTCCTTATCAAGACCCTAAAATATCGTTATGGGCAAGCTGCCACACGTACTGGTTGTACCGGCCCCAGCACAGAGCCATGTCATGTCCTTAATGAGGCTTTCCCACAAGTTGGCAGATCATGGGATCAAGATCACATTTGTAAATACAGATTTCATACAATCAAAAGTAACGGTTCCAATGCTGAGAAAAGGTGCCGAGGAGAATAGTAAGATCCATCTTGTCTCAGTTCCAGATGGATTGGAACCAGACGATGACAGAAGAGATGTTCAGAAGCTAAGTGAATCCATCTTGAATGTCATGCCTGGTCATTTGGAGAACTTGATTAAGAGAATCAAGGAATCAAATGAGGATGAGGAGCTCACTTGTATCATCTCCGATATGACATTTTGGTGGCCACTAAAGCTAGCAGAGAAGATGGGAATCAGGGGAGCTGCATTTTGGCCTGCAGCAGCAGGAACTCTTGCCTTGTCACTTCACATATCTACGCTTAAAGAAGCTGGAATCATTGATGATAATGGTGAGACTGATAGACCCGCTGTTAGGAACACTTAAGAATATGCCTGCTCTTTCTTTCTGATACTTTTGATTTTCTTCGTATCATTCAGATTAATCCAGTAATAAGTTCTTGCCATTACTTCTCGTTTACATACATCCAAAAAAAGTTAGGGTTGGGTATGTAGACATCAAATCCTAATCACAGTACAGAAAAGTAAAACAAAATAAAAAGAAATAATCATACAATCCAAAGATTAATGTGGTTCTACAAGAATTTCTGCTTTACCTCCACGAGAGATGATAACTGTCTCACTATCAATGGAGTACGGGGTAATAGCTGTTCATCCTCATGTCTTTCGTCTAATATAAAATTCCCTATAGCGAGTTCATCCTCAAGCCCTCAGGCCCTACAAGCTTTTAATGGACCTTTGAAATTAGCTATGCCACTGAATAAAACACATCCTACTCCCAACAGGGTATTTCAAAAAAAAAAATATTTTTTTTCGGGGTAGATTGGTAGTACAAATTCTGCTAAAATTTAGTTAGGAATTACAAATAGAATCTTCAAAACCGTTCAGTGTCAATTGAGCGACATTATTATTATGAGCCTTCATATTGTTCAAGTTTTTCACATTTCACCCCGTCCTATTAAGTAAAATAATTTCCATTAATAGGACGTGGGATGACCCGTTCATTCAATTCTGATGCTCATAACTGCGCTTTTTTTTTGTAGGAACACTTACAAAGAATGAGATGATCCAGTTGTCTCCGACCATGCCTGGCATTAGCACCTCTGAGTTGATATGGAACTGTACGGCTGACAAGAACATGCAAAAGGTCATCTTCGAAACAGCAGTAAATGCTAATCAGGCCATCAAAGCATGCAACTGGATTCTCTGCAACACTGCTCTTCAGTTGGAACCTTGGGCCAGTGATTTAATACCAAACATCCAACCCATCGGTCCACTGTTCTGCATTAACTGTCATGACCAATCTGCCTGCAATTTTTTGCAGGAAGACTCAACTTGCATGAACTGGCTTGATCAACAACCTCTGCGGTCGGTAATTTATGTTGCCTTCGGAAGCATCTCATCCTTGAACCAGCAACAATTCAATGAATTGGCTCTTGGGCTTGAATATGTCGGTCGGCCGTTCTTGTGGGTTGTTAGACCTGACTTCACTAATGGGCTTGTTACGAAATACCCAGATGGATTTATAGCCAATCATGGAAAGATTGTCACTTGGGCACCCCAACAGAAGCTGTTGGCTCACCCTTCTATTGCCTGTTTCTTAACCCATTGTGGTTGGAACTCAATCTTGGATGCTGTAACCATGGGTGTTCCCTTTCTATGTTGGCCTAACCAATTTGACCAGTTCCTGCACAAGAACTACATTTGTGATGTTTGGAAGGTTGGTTTAGCATTGAATCCTGATGGATCTGGAATCGTTTCTGGAGACCAAATTAGAAAAAAAATTGACAAATTGCTTCGTGATGAAGATATAATAGCAAATTCCTTTCAGTTTATGGAAGTGGCTACCAAGACCATCAATGAAGGGGGAACTTCTTTCAATAACCTTGGGCTTTTTGTTGAACAAATCAAACAATGACTATGTTCTCTACTTTCTTAAGCTACTTTTATGCTATTCTTACCGTTTCTTAAGCTACAGCTGTGTTCTTCCACGTATCAATGGGGAATCCTTATATTAAAAGCACTCTAGGAGTTATGAGTGTTAAATAAATATAATTTCATAAAATCTTCAATACATACAAGTACAATTTAGGAGAAAAAGAACTACCAAAGAGAAGATGTTGTTCAGTAAAAATAATTAGAGTTGGGTGTTTTTACACTATGTTTGGATCATGGGAGTTTTGAAACCCATCAATCATTAGAAGCCTGAATTCCTATGGGTTTTATGATACATTACAGAAGAAATTTCCATAATGACAGATCAATCCCATCCAATCTGTTGTAAATCTCAGCCTTCATAGCATCTTCTGCGCATCAGTAGTGTGTTGTACATTCACTCCCTTAGGATATGCATTTTATAGAATCTGAATGTTATAGTTGGGTTTTGGTCAATTCTACGATTGGGACACCTGTTACAAAAGAAGAAAGACAATCGAATTGGGCGGGTAAGTTAGCTCAAGGGCGATAAATAGATGAACTCAGAAAGAAGATATCCGAATTCAAGGTAAAGAAGGGCTATTTGGTAGTAAAATAAGTATGAGAGGTTAATAACATAAAAGTTCGGTCCATTTACCTTCGAAGTGAAAACATTTATAGAGCATGGAGTGGCTAGAGGATGTCCCCTTGCAGCTGCATCGATCTCAGGACTCGTTCCGAGATCTCAAGGAAGTCCCAGTGGTGGATAGGGAGTCTTTGTGCACATCTCCTCCTAAGAGAGAGGAGTCATGGTGGTGTAGGGCTAAAATATGATTGTCTAATGTAGATCCAGCGATCATGTCACAACCCAATTCTGGTCTAACCAGAATGGTGTGATGAACCGCCAATAAACCAACGGTTCACCCAGGATCTCGCATAGGTCGTACCCACCATATCAAACCAAACACACATTCCACATTAATAATCAGACATAATAAACAAATAAGTGGAAGTCTTACAGATAATGAATTGAGAGTCTAACAGTGATAAATAAATATTTAATCCAATTATCTCAAAACCACAAGACATAAAAATAAATAATCAGTTACATATCTGATGTTAAAACTATAACTAAACTTAAGCAAAAACACATTGGTTGCACTCGCATGATGAATCATGTGCATCTTCTTCAGCTTTTACGTCCATCGCAGCAACGTGTCCATACGTCGGCGCGTTCATATATTCTTCACCGGTAGGACCTGCATCATCAACTAAAAATATTCGACGTCAAAAAGGTGAGCACACATCACGGCTCAGTAAGCAAACAAAATAATGCAACAAACATATGCATGCATTCAATTCATATCTTTGGCCTGGTTTTATAAGTTTACAATGTACTATAGAAAGGTTTGGTGGCCGCCGCACCTCTATACATAGTGTGTGAATCCGCCCAATGGATCAAACACTATTGTCGTCCCACATACACCCACCATGGAATAGAGATAGAGCTAAAGTGTCCGGATCAAACACCGCCAACACTTCCCCTGATGCCCTACCCATACCAATACGTAAGCCCCTATTGGCGAAGGCTTGCAAACTAGGCTTGCACCTAACCAATCCTAATGTCAAACAGTGTATCCAAGGCCTCACCCCAGCATCCCTCAACACGTCCATAGAAATAGAGCTAAGGCCCCCCGACAGAGTCAGAGACCACACGATCCGAGACCACCTCCCCTGTTGCCCTACGACGTAATAGTTCGGCTAAGGTAATGGCGATACGATGATGTTAGTGGACAAGACTTGAGTAGAGATAGAGCTAGAGTCTGGTGACGAGGTCGAAGACCACCATGCCACTTCCTCCCCCTGATGCTCGACTCGCATCCAACACACCAACCACACACATACATTCACATGCCTATTCCTAGCATCATCATCATCATCATGTTATAAATAAATGGAATTAAATATGCATGAACAGTAATAGCAGAAATATTGGATGACATGTAAAATACACATTACAAGCATACCAACATAGAATCAATCATGGCATTGGACTCAATAAAAATAAACAGTTTGTTATTATCCAATTAGTTTAGGTTTTGTTCCCTCACCTGTTACCAATACTCGATGTCCTTCCATGCCTTGAAATTCTCTTTGAATTGATTAAACAACCTAAAAGTTATATGAATTTAAGTTAGGGTTCATATGTGACATGTTAGAATAGTCAAAAATTGAAACAGAGCACCGATAGGTGTCTGATTGGTCCTATGGTCTCATGTTGTATCGACCTTACTGTCTATAGGATGCCCTACGGTCCCATATGGTGCGACCGCAGCTACGACCATATGATTTCTAAAATCTTCCCGAATTCCTATGGTCGATCCTTAGGTCATACTTGTAAGGCCCGTATCGAACTAACCCGGTCTTACCACCTTGAACCAGGTCTACCCATCATGGTCGAGCCAAATGGATCAAGTGCGTGAGGGAGATCACGATCCCAGGTATTAAACTGACCCAAAAACACTAAAAATAGGGGAGGGTCGCATACCCAGCAAAGTAGGGTCGGACCCCCCCAGTATAAAAGTCAGACCCTGAGTTTTATACCGGGGGTCGGACAATTTAAGAACCAAGGGTCGACGGGATCTTCGACCCCCTCATCGACCCCCAGTCTGCCGACTAAAATCGTGATTTGGAAACTTTCCAAATTTCAATGGAATTCTTTCCTACTCTCAATGAGACTTATTTTGGGAGTTTCTACTCTATAAATAGGACGTCCCTAAGCCTCTTTCACTCCTTTTAGAACCCTAATTGGATTGAGAGAAAGAGAAAAGAGGGAGAAGAGAAAGAGAAGAGAAGGAAAGTGAAGAAGAAGATCAAAGAGAAGGCTTTAGAGAAACAAGCCTAATTCTCAAGTATGGATACTATCTCCATGTAATTCTACAGACCTTAGAATAGATAGAGAAGAGGGAATGATCTAGGAGAAACCCAAATCATCCACCCATGGTTAGGTTTTCATGGAAAACCATGGGGAAAATCATGAAAGCCATATAGGTGAGTGAACTACGGTTCTAGGCCATAGAACATGTGTGGAATGGATTGTAGAAGTAAGCCATAGGACCCTAAACACGAAGTATGGACTGTAAGAGGAAAAATTGACTAAACCCACAGGGGGTCGCATGGGGGGTCGATGGCCAATCGACCCCCAGTGTTCGGGAAGTCCAAACTATGGGTGGTCGCACCCAGGGTCGATGGAACCTCCGACCCTGGCATCGACCCCCAGTTAACAGCATGCTTATTAAAGTTTGAATTAATTCTAATTAAATTCTATCGACTTGGTTAGGTCTTCTAGTGATATAACATCGATATATAGTTGATTCTTAAAGCTTGAAAGAGGACCTACGATCAAGTAAAGGTGAGGTAACAAGACCTAAACTAATTGGTTAATAATAAACTATTTTATTCTTGTGTCTAATGCCATGAATGATTTTATGCGTGTATGATTATTATGTGCATTCAATATGTCATCCAATATTTCTATTGTTACTGTTCATGCATATTTATTTATTGTTTATAACATGATGATGATGATGATGATGATAGGAATAGGCATGTGGATGTGCATGATTTTATTTTTAATGGATACCGCCTATTAGAGATCCTGGTTGAACCGTTGGTTTATAGCGGTTCATCACACCGTTCTGAATGGTGCAGAACTGGGGTGTGACAACTTGGTATCAGAGCATCTCAAGCTTTATCTGTAAAATCGTATACTTCCACAAAAGGTCGTGAACTGAGATAGGATAAAAATATAAAAGATGTAATAATAACACACCATAAGCATCTGTGTTGTTTGAGACTAAACTGAAAGAGAATAATGCATTTATTAAATGAGAAACAAATTTATATACAACCAAAAGGAAGACCAAACGTTTATATATATATGATTAAAGCAGAGTACAGTCCACAGTCCGGACAGTTACTCTGAAGTACAAAAAGAAAAATAAAAGAAGTACATCAAGAAGCTGGAGGTGATGGGGGAGGTGGTGCCTCACGGTCTCTATCATAGTCCTCAGTGTAGACCCTGGTCAACCAAGCTTTCTGAGTCTGGCTTGTCTGGAGACTAGCTGTGAGATCAGCCACCCGCTGGTCAGTCACACGCTGAGCCTCTAGAAGCTCTCGCATCCTCAGGTCAGACATACGCTGAGCCTCTCGTATCTCGTGTAATATCATCATCATGTCATCAGATGGAGTATACAAAGGACCAGCTGCATGCGAAGGACCAGCTGCATGCGAAGGACCAGCTAAAGAAGACGGACCAGCTCCAGTAGCATGAGTAGGTGATGGAGGAGGTATGGCATCTACATCCATGTATAGCCGATCGTCATCATCCCCATGAACCCCTGCTCCAGCGGCTACTGCTGCAGCCTTAGCATCAGCCATCTCCACTCGAGTGCGAGGGCTCACCATCGCGTTCCTCTCCTCATCATTGACCTGGGCATCCCGCATGCCCATCTTGCAGATGGCCTCCCAATCCAGAGGCGATGAGAAAAAATTTTCCTGAATCTTCTCATCCACTAAGTCAACCCCCAGGCGGGTAAGCAAGGTAGTGATCATGCGTCCGTAAGGATGGTTGCGAGTGTGACTGGGCAACGTGACACTGATCATCATACGCATGATGATGTAGGGAAGGCAGACGGGCTGCGTAGTGCATATGCAGTATAATAGATACTGGGTCAACTGGGAGACCCTCTCATAATGTCCACTCTACGGTATCAGATTATGTTGGATGATCTTGCAGTATACCCTTGGATCTGAGATAACTCGCTTTCATCTGCCAGTGATCAGGTTTGATGAGCTGGCTATCGATCTCAGCCCTCATCTGTAGAGAAAAGAACTGGGGCTCTCCAGGGGCACAGAATACCAAGGGGCTAGCATAGGAAATGCCCAACAAGTCGGCCAGCTGTAGATAATCAGATGAAACGTCAACCCCCTTGACGCAGCTCGTGATGCGAAGCTCACCACCCCTCTCCACATCATTGTAATCTCCCACCACCTGGAGATTACAGTAGAACTGGCGTACCAAGTTAGGACGGGTACATGCGTCATAAGTGATGACAGGGAGCCATCCCATATCACCAAAGGCTCTCTCCACATTGAACAAGGCTAAGCTAGCCAAGTCCACTTTGCGGCCTCCCTCTACCTTCTTGGGAGCGTAGTGGGCATAATGTGTCTCGACTTCGTTGGAACGGAAGCGAAGACGGTCGCGAACTCTGGGTACCTTGGTACGAGCCATAGTATCTGCAAATAGAAAGAAAAACAAATAATGGGTTAGTAGAGAGGAAAAACCCGAGATTTCAACATAATAATGATGTAAATTGGTCAAAAGCCTCACTTTTCAGCCATACGCGTGGGCAGGAGGACTTACATAGATTCTAAATTATCTTGTGAGACTCAAACAGTCAAAAATTTCAACTAATTAGATTGAATTTCAAGAAATTTCAAGAAATTCAAAATTTCGACAAAATTAGGGCAAAAAGTGAAAATTTTGAGTTTATCGATAACCAACCGATGAAACTCAAATATTTTTTAGGGCTTTCATTCCTCGAGTCACCAACAACAAAAGCCCCCAATAAAAATCAAATTTTTACGATTGGAAAAAGTTTAATTTGAAAAATACAAGATAAATAAGCAAAAACCTAGGTTAAGAAACCTAAAAACATGAAAAGATAGAAGAAATACCTGTAGCGGAGGTGTAGACGACGAAACAAGGAGTGCAAACCACCAACGGATCGGAGTTGTCACTGTAGCAACTCCGAGGGACGAGCTGAGTCGAAGCGGAGAAGAAAGAATGAGAAATGGACTTGAATCGGAACTTAAAAATCAGATTTTTAGTCTGGGGGTCGGAAAATTCGATTAAAACAATCGACCCCCGCATCGACCCCTTCATTGACCCTCGGCTCTCGGGAACCTGACAGAGAACCAGGGGTCGCACCTAGGGTCGGACATACTCCGACCCCCCCCCCCATCGACCCTCGGCTCTCGGGAAGAATGGGTGATTTCCCAAGGTCGCAGACTGAGGGTCGGACACCCATCGACCCCCACCATCGACCCTACAGTGAAAACACAGCATTTTCGACAAAATGATCTGAAAATTTTGAAATTTGAAATGTTTAGTGGTTTTTAAAATATGAGAATGAAGTGATTAATGATTGTCTCTCGTGTTCAATGATTTCAGGCAATCCCACTATCAGATTAATTAATGGCGGGACGCAGAGCAACCAGACAGAGCCGTAACTCTATCCCACCACCACCACCTGCGGGGGAAGATAACCAGACACACCCGGAAACACAGGGGAACATGAACACGGCACCGTCCGTCATAAATGGGCAGGTAAATCCTACCAATCTGCCAGCTCCACCTACAGACTTGGCCACGGTCGTAATGAACTTGGCCCAACAGCTGCAACAGATGCAACAGGCACAAGCTACTATCCAAGCTACCATAGGCATAACTCTTCCAGCTGCACAAACACCTCCAATGCCAGCTGGACAGGCAAGCACAACACCAGGGGGAAGTAACACAGTACCCCGCGCACCTCAGACTCTTATCATGCAGGCTCAAGTACCAAATCCTGAAATAGCTCAAGGTGGATATCACTACCAACCACCTATGTATGGAGCGTATGTCCCGCAGCCACTAGATCACTCTAGACTGGTGGAGCATTTTCTGAAACTGAAACCCAGAGAGTTTAATGGCAAGCCAGTAGACCCTTTATGGCCGGCATACTGGGTTGACGAAATAGAATGAAACTTTATGATGATGACATTAAATGAAGAAGAAAAAGTGTTGTGTGCCACCTTTATGCTGAAAGGAGATGCACACCATTGGTGGAGGTCTACCAGGACGTATTTACTTACAAAGCATGCCCAACTGACTTGGGATATTTATAAAGAGACGTTCTTTGAGAAGTACTTTCCAAGAAGTTTCAGAGATTCTATGGAAAGAGAGTTCCTGAGTTTATATCAGGGACAGATGACCGTGGATGCGTATCAACAGCGTTATGAAGAGCTGTTCTTCTTTGCATCCACTAGTATGCAAGAGGAAAATACAAAGACCCGAAGGATTGTCATGGGACTTAGGGGAAGCATCCGCGAGCATGTTCTGGGACATGAAAAGAAAATCTATAATGAAGCGGCACAAATTGCTCGAGTTATAGAATCGAGCCAGAAGGAGAGTTATTTCATGTAAAACAGAGGTATCAAAAGGCCAGCTGGAAATTCTTATAATGGAGGGAATAACAAGACATTCAAACCCTTCGTTGCTCAAGGCTTTACCGCTGCAACCAAGACTATCCCCGTAGTTCAACAGCAACAGAAGCCAATTACTGAAGGGATAAAATGTTTTAACTGCAACCAAGTGGGACATATAGCAAGGGAATGTCCTAAGCCCAAGAAGCAGCTACATCAAGGACGAGTTTACGCGGTTACAACCAAGGATGCTGCCGCATCGCCTGATGTGGTTACAGGTATGACTTACATTTTTTTGTTAGTTGTATTACATTGTATGAGCATGTAGACTAAACCAAAACAAATCACAGGTATCGTACCTATTAATGGCATTCCCGCCAGAGTACTCTTTGATTCAGGAGCTATTCATTCCTTTATATCTGTGACGTTTGGAAAGAAGTTAAATCTACCCCTTAAATCCTTAGACTACAAACTACTTGTACGATCACCCATGGGATTAGAAGTGGAGTTAGAAAAAGGTTATGGACCATGTCCAGTGCTTATTGATGAAAAGACCTTGGATGCAACTTTGATCCAACTTGAGATGGCAGACTTTGACGTCATCTTGGGAATGGACTGGCTAGTCGGCATTCTGCAAACTTATTGTGTGTCGAAAAGAAGCTGACATTTAAAGACAAGGAAGGAGCAGAGTTCAGTTTTTCGGGAACCAAACTTCCCCGTAAACGAAAGCTCATACTCTCGGCGCTAAAGGCTAAGAAGTGCCTTGAGAAAGGAGCAGTCGGATATTTAGTATCTGTGGTTGACCTTACCAAGGAAGCACCACGAATGGAAGATATTGATGTCGTGCGTGACTTTCCAGATGTATTTCCTGAAGAACTACCAGGATTACCACCCGACCGAGCTACAGAGTTTGTTACTGATCTTATACCTGGAGCCATACCAGTATCGAAAGCACCTTATATAATGGCTCCTACTGAACTGATGGAATTGAAAGTACAACTACAAAAACTACTGGACAAGGGTTACATTCACCCTAGCATATCACCATGGGGAGCGCCAGTATTATTCGTGAAGAAAAAATACGGTAGCGTTCGCTTGTGTATAGACTATCGAGAACTGAATAAACTGACAATCAAGAATCAGTATCCATTGCCTCGGATCGATGACCTGTTCGATCAGTTGCAAGGTGCCAAAGTGTTCTCAAAGATTGATCTTCGGTCAGGCTACCATCAGCTGAAAATTAAGGATGGTGATATCCCCAAGATAGCATTCAGGACCAGATATGGACATTATGAATTTTTTGTCATGTCTTTTGGATTGACAAATGCACCAGCAACCTTTATGGAACTTATGAACCAGGTTTTCCAAGACAAGTTGGATACGTCAGTTATAGTATTCATTGATGACATACTAGTCTATTCCAAAGACGAAGAAACTCATGTTAAGAATCTAAGCGTCGCTCTGCAGCGACTACGAAAGGAAAAGCTCTACGCCAAATTTACAAAGTGTGAGTTTTGGCTAAAGGAAGTCGCATTTCTAGGCCATGTAGTATCCGCTGAAGGAATTAAAGTGGATCCCAGCAAGATCGAGGCTATTGTAAAGTGGGAAGCACCGAAGAGCATTGCGGAAATTAGAAGTTTTCTGGGTCTAGCTGGGTATTATCGACGATTTGTAAAAGACTATTCCCGAATTTCCGTACCTCTTACCAGTTTAACTAAGAAGGGCGAGAAGTTTGTCTGGACGGATAAATGCAAGAAGAGTTTCCAAACCTTGAAGGCTAGATTGATATCATCTCCAATCTTGACCATCCCGATTCCAGGACAACCATTTATCTTGTACACCGATGCATCAAGACTGGGATTAGGATGTGTACTTATGCAAGGAGAACAAGTAATTGCTTATGCCTCAAGACAACTGAAGACACATGAGAAGAACTATCCTACACATGATTTGGAACTAGAGGTAGTAGTACATGATGTCAAAATATGGAGACATTATCTGTACGGGGAGAAGTTTCAGATTAAATGAGACCATAAAAGTCTTACTTATCTATTTAATCAGAAGGAGCTGAATATGAGACAAAGAAGATGGCTAGAACTATTGAAAGACTACGATTGTGATATCTAGTATCATTCGGGAAAAGCTAATGTAGTAGCCGACGCGTTGAGTAGAAAGGCAATGATAAAATCTCAGGGAGAGGTTAGCACAACTGCCGCAATGTGTACTACCACAAAGGTATTCAAGCACGGTAATGAGCAGTTTGTGATAGATGAACCAGATGGATCAGCCAACCAAGGGTTTATTCATCGGTTTTCAAATATGTTCGCCGCATTGAAAATTATACCGGATATAGTTGATGAAGTGAAGACAGCTATCAAATCAGACCCCTACCTAAGAACAGTACAAGAAGACATCGAAAAAGGTAGAACTAACCCTGAGTTCACCTTGGATGAAGAAAAGTACTGAAGTACAAAGGAAGAATATGTGTACTCGAAACAGAAAGCTTGGACATTAGATATCGATTGATGAAAGAAGCCCATACCACCATCTATTCGATACATCCTGGAAGTACAAAAATGTTTCATGATCTAAAGAAACTATATTGGTGGAGAGGAATGAAAGCAGATGTAGCTAAGTTCGTGTCTCAATGCCTAAATTGTCAGAAGGTAATGGCTGAACAACAAAGACCGGCAGGACTGTTACAGCCGTTACCAGAATCAACATGGAAATGGGACTGCATCACTATGGACTTCATCACGGGATTACCATTGACTCCTCTAGTAGTTGACGCAGTTTGGGTGATTGTAGACCGCCTGACTAAAACAGCTTGCTTTATACCTATACAACCTCAGCATACACTGGAGAGGTTAGCTAAGTTGTATGTGGATAACTGTGCGATTACACGGTGTACCTGAAAGCATTGTATCAGATAGAGATCCACGATTTACTTTAAAGTTTTAGGAAGGATTACAAAAGGCTATGGGTACAACATTGAAGTTTAGTACTGCATTCCATCCACAGATAGATGGACAGTTAGAGCATACAATTCAGATTCTAGAAGATATGCTTCGAGCATGTGTAATTGATTTTAAAGGATCATGGGATGAAAAGTTACCACTGATTGAGTTCGCTTATAATAATAGCTATCAGGCTATTATACAGATGTCACCCTATGAAGCACTGTATGGCAGAAAGTGTCGAACTCCTTTGTTTTGGAATGAATTTGGCGAGCGTAGTAATGTTGGACCGGAATTTATTGAAGAGACATGTCGAGTGGTAGACATTATCGAAGAAAGAGTGAGAACAGCTCAGAATCATCAGAAGCAATATGCCGATACCTGACGCCGAGACCTTGAGTTCGTCGTGGGTGATAAAGTATTCTTAAAAGTATCGTCTATGCGAGGATTGAAACGGTTCGGATAGAAAGGGAAACTAAGTCCAAGATATGTCGGGCCATATGAGATTCTAGCTAAGCGTGGGAAAGTGGCTTACCAGTTAGCACTACCACCATCTATGTCAACTGTGCATGACGTATTTCATATTTTCTTATTAAAGAAATATGTCAAAGATCCAACGCACGTTCTGACACTAGATCTTCCTAATTTGACTGATGATTTGATATTTGAAGTAACACCAACTTAAATCACTAGCCGAAAGGTTCAATGACTACGCAACCGAGATATCTATTATGTTAAGGTCACCTGGAGAAGTAGAGACATGGAAGAAATCACATGGGAAGAAGAGAATGCTATGTGAAAGCAATACCCTCATTTATTCGACTCAGAAGGTATGTACAATTTTGAGGATGAAATTTTTATAAGTAGGGGGAGTTTTAAGACCCGTATCGAACTAACCCGGTCTTACCACCTTGAACCAGGTCTACCCATCATGGTCGAGCCAAATGGATCAAGTGCGTGAGGGAGATCACGATCCCAGGTATTAAACTGACCCAAAAACACTAAAAATAGGGGGAGGGTCACATACCCAGCAAGGTAGGGTTGGACACCCCCAGTATAAAAGTCAGACCCTGAGTTTTATACCGGGGGTCAGACATTTTAAGAACCAGGGGTCGACGGGATCTCCGACCCCCTCATCGACCCCCAGTCTGCCGAAAGAAATCGTGAATTGGAAACTTTTCAAATTTCAATGAGATTTTTTCCTAATCTCAATGAGACTTATTTTGGAAATTCCTACCCTATAAATAGGACGTCCCTAAGCCTTTTTCATTCCTTTTAGAACTCTAATTGGATTGAGAGAAAGAGAAGAGAAGGAGAAGAGAAACAGAAGAAAAGGAAAGTGGAGAAGAAGATCAAAGAGAAGGCTTCAGAGAAACAAGCCTAATTCTCAGGTATGGATACTATCTCCATGTAATTCTACAGACCTTAGAATAGATAGAGAAGAGGGAATGATCTAAGAGAAACCCAAATCATCCACCCATGGTTAGGTTTTCATGGAAAACCATGGGGAAAATCATGAAAGCCATATAGGTGAGTGAACTACGGTTCTAGGCCATAGAACATGTGTGGAATGGATTGTAGAAGTAAGCCATAGGACCCTAAACACGAAGAATGAACTGTAAGAGGAAAAATTGACTGAACCCACAGGGGGTCGCATAGGGGGTCGATGGCCAATCGACCCTACCAGACACTGATAATCCCCAGTGTTCGGGAAGTCCAAACTATGGGTGGTCGCACCCAGGGTCGATGGAACCTCTAACCCTGGCATCGACCCCCAGTTAACAGCATGCTTATTAAAGTTTAAATTAATTCTAATTAAATTCTATCGACTTGGTTAGGTCTTCTAGTGATATAACATCAATATATAGTTGATTCTTAAAGCTTGAAAGAGGACCTATGATCAAGTAAGGATGAGGGAACAAAACCTAAACTAATTGGTTAATAATAAACTTTTTTATTCTTGAATCCAATGCCATGAATGATTTTATGTGTGTATGATTGTTATGTGCATTCAACATGTCATCCAATATTTCTATTGTTACTGTTCATGCATATTTATTTATTGTTTATAACATGATGATGATGATGATGATAGGAATAGGCATGTGGATGTGCATGGTTTTATTTTTAATGGATACCGCCTATTAGAGGTCCTAGTTGAACCGTTGGTTTATAACGGTTCATCACACCATTCTGAATGGTGCAGAATTGGGGTGTGACAATACTGGTCATGCAATGGTCGACCATAGCTGCGACCTTGAGATTTCTGGTCACAGTCTACATCAAATTCGAGTTCCTCCTGGGTAAATTCTTCTGTTCTTCAATGGGTTTTATTCTAAGGTCATCCAATAGCCATCATTAGTAATTTCTTATCAACCCTAATCATCAAATTCACTCCTCATGGTTCTCCTTGGGATTTTTTCAAGGAATCACATAGATCATAATAGGTTGATATTGCCTATCCTCCATAGAAGTCTTATTCCTTAGAGTTTACATTTCCATAGATTCATTTCATACCTTTGCCTATGATAGAGAGTTAATCTCTTCTCAGCAAACTCTTCTCCTTAAATTTTTCTTCTTCTCCTTCTCTTCCTTCTCTTTCTCTAGGGTTTACTAATGTTCTAAAAGAGTGAAAAAGGACTGAGGGATGTCCTTTATATAGAGGAAAACTCTCCATATTGAGTCCTCTTTTAATTAGGAAAGCAATCCCTTAGTTTAGGAATGTTTCCAAAACTCATAGTTTGATCTGGGTTTCTCACGATCGATTATACGGTCGCATAAACCATCGACCGTAGGGTCAAAATCATCGACCGTGGGATTCTAGATTTGATATTTTTTGATTCCCTTCCTTATGGTCGACCATTCTTACCCAGGCATGCGACCTTAGGTATGTTTTTAGTGTTTTTAACTCGATTCTCATACCTAGTTTGTGATTTATCTTCACACGTTCGGTCCACTTGGTCCAAAAATGATGGAAAGACCTGGCACGACACGGTTAGACCAAGTTAGTGGAGTCCGGGTCTTACAAGTCCCCCCTCTTATATAAATTTCATCCTCGAAATTTGCACATATCTTCCGAGTCGAATAGGTGAGGATATTGCTTCCGCATAGCGTTCTCTTCTTCCCATGTAATTTCTTCTACATTTTGGCTTCTCCAAGTAACCTTAACGTAGTAAATGTCTCGGTTGTGAAGACGTTGCACCTACTGGCTAGTGATCTCAAAAGGTACTACTTTGAACGTCAAATCTTCAGTCAAATCCGGTGGATCCATTGTTAATACATGTGTTGGATCTCTGACGTACTTCTTCAATTGTGAAACATGGAATACATCATGTACACTAGACATTGATGGTGTTAGTGCTAACTAATATACTACTTTTCTACGTTTATCTAGAATTTTGTAAGGTCCAATATACCTGGGACACAGCTTTCCCTTCTGTCCAAACCTTTTCAAACCACACATAGGAGATATTTTCATAAATACCTTATCACCTATGGTGAATTCGAGATCTCTGCATCGATTATCTGCATATTGCTTCTGACGATTTTGAGCTATTCTGACTCTCTCCTTGATAATTTCGACTACTCGACAAGTCTCTTCAACAAACTCTGGTCCAACAATACTCTGTTCTCCAACTTCATTCCAAAACAAAGGAGTTCGACATTTCCTACCATATAGTGCTTCATAGGGGGACATCTGTATAGTCACTTGATAGTTGTTGTTACAAGCGAACTCAATCAATGGTAATTTCTCATCCCATGATCCATTGAAATCAATAACACAAGCTCGAAGCATGTCTTCTAAAATCTGAATAGTACGCTCCTACTGTCCATCTGTATAAGGATGGAATGCAGTACTAAGCTTCAATGTTGTACCCATAGCCTTCTATAATCTTTTTCAAAACTTTTAGATAAAATGTGGGTCTCAGTCGGACACAATGCTTTCAGGTACACCATGTAATCGGACAATATTATCTACATAAAGCTTAGCTAACCTCTCTAGGGTATACAGAGGTCGTATAGCTATGAAATGAGCTGTCTTAGTCAAACAATCCACAATCACCCAGACCGCGTCAACTACTCGGGGAGTCAATGGTAACCCGGTGACGAAGTCCATAGTGATGTAGTCCCAATTCCATGCTGGTTCTGGCAGTGACTGCAACAATCCTGCAGGTCTTTTGCCTTTAAGCCTTTAATTGCTGACAATTCAAGCATTGAGACACAAATTTAGCTACATCCTCTTTCATTCCTCTCCACCTATATAGTTTCTTCAGATCATAATACATCTTTATACTTCCAGGATGTACCGAATAAACGGTGGAGTGAGCTTCCTTCATTAGTTTGTGTCTAATATCCAAGTCTTCATTTTCAGGAACACATACCCTTCCTTTGTATTTTATTACCTTTTCAACATCCAAGGTGAACTCAGGAGTAGTTTTATCTTTTTGAGATCTTCTTACACCGTTCTCAGATAAGGGTCTGATTTAATAGCGGCTTCCACTTCGTCTAATATTATCAGGTACAATCTTCAATGTAGCAAACATGTTTAAGAATAGATGAATAAACCCTTGGTCAGTTGATTCATTCAGAATATCAATCATGAACTGCTCTTTACCGTAATTAAATACTCTCCCAGTGGCACACGTCGTATCATTTGCACTAACTTTTTCTTGGGATTCTGTCATAGTTTTCCTACTTAATGCGTCAATAACTACATTAGCTTTTCCTGGATGATACTGGATATTACAATCATAATCCTTCAATAATTTCGGCCATCTTCTTTGTCTTATGTTCAACTCCTTCTAATTAAAAAGATGAGTGAGACTCTTATGATCTGATTTAATCTAAAATTTCTCTCCATACAAATAATGTCTCCATATCTTAACAGCATGTACTACTGCTGCTAATTCCAAGTCATGAGTGAGATAGTTCTTCTCATGTGTCTTCAGTTGTCTTGAGGCATACGCAATTACTTGTTCTCCTTGCATAAGCACACGTCCTAAACCTAACCCAGACACATCGGTGCACAAGGTAAATGGTTGTCCTGGGATCAGAATAGTCAAGATGGGAGTTGATATCAATCTAGCCTTCAATGTTTGAAAACACTCTTCACATTTATCGATCCAAATAAAATTTTCTCCTTTCTTTGTCAGACTGGTGAGAGGTACGGCGATTCTAGAGTAATCTTCCACGAATCGTCGATAATAACCAGCTAAACCTAAGAAACTTCTAATTTCTGCAACATTCTTAGGTGCTTCCCATTTCACAATGGAATCAATCTTGTTAGGATCCACTTTAATTCCTTTAACGGATACAACATGGCCTAAGAAAGAGACTTCATTTAGCCAAAACTCATACTTTGTAAATTTTGTGTAAATCTTCTCTTTTCTTACTCGCTGCAGAGCAGCTCTTAGATTTGTGACATGAGTTTCTTTGTCCTTGGAGTAGACTAGTATGTCGCCAATAAATACAATAACTGACGTATCCAACATATCATGGAATACCCGATTCATGAGTTCCATAAAAGTTACGGGTGCATTAGTTAATCCAAAAGACATGACGAAAAATTCATAATTTCCATATCTGGTTCTGAATGCTGTCTTCGGAATGTCACCTTCCTTAATCTTCAACTGATGGTAACCTAACCGAAGATCAATTTTGGAGAACACTTTGGCACCTTGCAACTGATCAATCAAGTCATCGATCTGAGGCAACGGGTACCAATTCTTGATTGTAAGCTTATTCAATTCTTGATAATCTATACACAGTCGAACGTTACCGTCTTTCTTTCTCACGAAAAATACTGGCACTCTCCATGGTGATATGATAGGTCTAATATAACCCTTGTCCAGTAATTCTTATAATTATACCTTCAATTCCTTCAGTTCAGTAGGATCCATTCGATAGGGTGCTTTTGTTACTGGTGCGGCTCCGGGTATAAGATCTATAATGAACTCTGTCGCTCGGTCGGGTGGTAGTCCTGGTAGTTCCTCAAGAAATACATCCAAAAATTCACGCACAACTTCAATATCTTCCATTCGTGGTACTTCTTTGGTGAGGTCGACCACGGATTCTAGATACTCAATTCCTCCTTTCTCAAGGCATTTTCTAACCTTCAATGCAAAGAGAATGAGTTTTTATTTACGAAAAAGTTTGGTTCCTGCAAAACTAAACTCTGCTCCTTCCTTGTCTTTAAATGTCTATTTCTTTTCTACACATAATAGGTTTGCAAAGTGCGGAGCTAACCAATCCATTCCTAAGATAACGTCAAAGTCTGTCATCTCGAGTTGGATTAAGGTTGCATCCAAAATCTTCTCGTCGATAAGAATTGGACATGGTCCATAACCTTTTTCTAGTTTCACTTCTAATCCCATGGGTGATCATACAAGCAGTTTATAGTCTAAAGGTCTGAGGGGTAGATTTAACTTCTTTCCAAATGACACAGATATAAAAGAATGAGTAGCTCCAGAGTCAAAGTGTACTCTGGCGGGTAAGCCATTAATAGGTACGATACCTGTGATTTGATTTAATTTAGTCTGCATGCTCACACAAGGTAGTACAAAACGAAAGGTTCAGGTCATACCTGTGACCACATCAGGTGATGCGGCAGCATCATCAGATATAACTGCATAAACCTTTCCTTGCTGTAGCTGCTTCCGTGGCTTAGGACACTCCTTTGAATAATGTCCTACTTGATTACAATTAAAGCACTTAACTCTAGCACTACATTGCTTTTGTTGAGGTTCGACTGTCGGAGTAGTCTTGGCTACAGTGTTAAAGCCTCGAGTATGGAAGGATTTAAATGTCTTTGAGTTTCCTCCGTTGTACAAATTTCCATTAGGCCTTTTAATACCTCTGTTTTGAGCAAAATAACTTTTCCTCTGGCTCGATTCCAATACTTGAGAAATCTGTAAAGCTTCATTATAAATCTTTTTTTTCAGTCCCAATACATTCTCACGGATGCTTCCCCTAAGTCCCATGACGAACCTTCGGGTTTTGGTATTTTCCTCCTGCATGCTAGAGGGAGCAATGGAAAATAGTTCTTCATAATGTTGTTGATATGCGTCTACAGTCATCTGTCATTGATACAGACTCATAAACTCCTTTTCCATTTGATCTCTGAAACTCCTTGGAAATACTTCTCGAAGAAAGCTTCTTTATAGATAACCCATGTCAGTTGGGCGTGCTTTGTTAACAGATTACTTCTAGTTGATTTCCTCCAGTGGTATGCATCACCTTTCAGCATAAAATTGGCACATAACACCTTCTCTTCTTCATTTATAGTCATCATCATAAAGTTTCTTTCCATCTCATCGATTTAGTGAGCTGGCTATAACGGATCCGATGGCTTGCCTATAAATTTCGTCGGCTTTAACTTCAGGAAACGCTCGATCAGTTAGTAGATAGACTGTGTGCTTGCCGCCCAATCCTTCCCAACTCTGGCCGCCTGTAGCTAATGTTTTCCCAGTAGCGTCTCGTATGCACCTTCGCGCTAAGCCGTCAGAGCACAAAAGTGGATGCTAAACTAAAGGTGCATCAATGGATACCTTCTGCCTCAAACACTTCTCCAGCGGCTTCACTGGTCGTTGGTCTGCCATTCTCAGTGTCTAGAACTAGAAACTATAGTCAGAACATCGGCTTACCAATCGCCTACCATATCTCCTTTGTAAGGTCTCTCTAGACCCTCCGTCCACCATCATCCTTTGTAAAGTCAAGATCAAGCTGATACTGTGCATATACTCCATACATAGGTGGCTGGTACTGATAATTTCCTTGGTTATACCCGCCTTGCGGTGCTTCAGGGTTTTGCACTTGACCTTGTACTACTGGTGTTTGCGGTGCTTGGGGTACAGTGTTGCTACCACCAGGAGTAGTACTAGCTTGTCTTGTAGGTAGAGGTGTCGTGTTTGCAGTTGGGAAAGCCATTCCCAGCTTGCATGTTGGCTTGTACTTGCTGTATTTTCTACAATTGTTATGCTAAATTCATCACTGCAATAGCCAATTCTGTAGGTGGTGCAGGTAGGTTGGTTGGGTTTGCTTGGGTGTGCACATTCTGAGGTGCAGCATTCTGAGTTCCAATATTTCCTTCCTGTCCTTGCTGACCTTCATTGTCATTAGTCTCCAGAGGTGGTAGAGTTGGGTTTGCATTTTGTCTCCTTCTATTTACTCTTCTTCCAGCCATTTAAACTCTTGGTTGAATGATACTTGGAAAGGTTGTACATGTGAGACAAGATATGATGGTTGTATTGGGTTAGTCTCACAATGGAAGGCGAAAGAAAAATAAAATTAATAGGCAAAAGTTCAAGCAGAATCAAAATGCACACAACAGTAGGTCATACGGTTGATGGCATAGGTGCGACCATCACATCCCTGACAACATACCGAGACCCTATGGTCAATCATATGGTCGATCCTACGGTCGATGGTTTTTGTCGAATTGTGCGACCGTAAGATCCAAAATCAGTTTTTAAAAACCTAATTTCGAGAGTTTTCCCTCTCATTGTACTTCTTTCTCCTACAGTCTCTACTCAATTCGCCACCAGTGAGTTGCTATAGTGTCGACCATACAAACTTGGTGATTTTTCCTTCGATCTACAACCCACATTCCGTTCCACGAGGTATGTTCTCTGCTCTCTTTCATTTTTAAGCTTTTATACCTAGGGTTTTTGTCATTTGTAGGGTTTTCTTCTAATTAATATTTTTTCTAACCGTAAAAAATTTGATTTTATTGGGGGCTTTTGCTATTGGCCACCCAATGGATGAAAGCTCTCAAGAAAATTTTAGTTTCATTGTTTGGTTTGGTAAAAATTTCAAAATTTCCATTTTTGACCTAAAATTTGGGGTTTTTACCCAATTGTCAAAAATTTTCAAATTCGACCTACCTAGTTAAAATTTCTGATTGGATATGCATTGCAGGATGGTTTGGGACCTATGTAAGTCCATTTGGGTGAAAAGTGAGGCTTTTTCTCATTATACATGGTTATGCTGTCAAATTTTTCCAAATTTTCTAACTTGTTTTTCTTATTTTCTTTTCTTACAGCTATCATGGTTCACACCAAAGTTCTTCGAGTTCATGACCTACTTCGCTTCAGCTCTGTGGAAGCAAAAGTGCAATATCCTTGGTTTGACCAAAAAAAGGTTGAAGGGGGTAGATGTGTGAACTTAACCCACTTAGCCCTGTTCAATGTAGAGAGGGCATTTGGTGATATGGGTTGACTTTCAGTGATCCTATACGAGGCTTGCACTCGCCCGGACCAGGTTAAGCAATTCTATTTTCACCTTCAGGTGGAGGGTGACCTAGAGGATGTGGAGAGGGACAGAGAGCTTCGGATCACCTGTTGGGTGAAAGGGGTTCCGATTTCTTTCAACTATCAGGAGTTAGCTGATCTCCTAGGTATCTCTAATGATGGGAAATTGGTTTAGTATGCACCCAGAGAGCCACAGTTTCTGTCTATACAGATGCGTGTAGAGATAGATAGTCAGATTCTTCGAGATGATCGCTGGGAGGTAAAAGCAGTCAACCTGCGTCTAGAGCCACGTGTCTATTGCAAGATTATCCAGCATAATCTGATTCCCCATGGCGGACATTATGAGATGATCTCATAGCTGACTCAGTACCTTCTGTACTGTATCTGTACTAGGCAGCATGTCTGCTTTCCATACATTATTCTCTGGACCATGCATCGAGCTACTTTTCCTGACTCGAGAGGCAACTTTCCCTATGGGCGGTTAATCTTCACCTTGCTCGCTCGTCTACAGGTGGACCTAGTAGATGAGAGGATTGTTGAGGACACCGTCTCAACTGACCTTGATTTGGAAGGTCATTAGCAGGATGGGCATGAGAGAGATACAGGTCAGTGATGATGAGAGGAATGCTATGAGACGTCCTCTTACTCGGGAAGAGGCAGCAGATGTAGAGGCGGCAGCAGCAGCAGCAGCAGAGGTAGCAGTAGAGGCACACGAGGGTGGTGATGAGGAGGATGATGATCGGATGTATATGGATGTGGATGCCATCCCTCCTCCATCGCCATAGCATTCTACTAGAGCTGGCCCTTCTAGGGCTTCTCATTCAGCTGGCCCTTCTAGGGCTTCTCATTCAGCTGGCCCTTCACGCCCACACCATCGGCTGACATGATGGGGCTGTTACATGAGATTAGAGAGGCTCAGCTTGTGACCTATTGGAGAGTAGGAGAGCTTCTAGATGCCCAACGCTCTACAGACCAACGGGTAGCAAATCTGGCAGCTAGTCTCCAAGCGACTCAGACTCAGGTGGCTTGACTCGTGAGAGTATATGCTGAGGACTACCATAGAGATCGTAAGGCACCTCCTCCTCCAACACCTCCAGTTCCATGATTGCCCTTTATATCTTTTTCCTTTTTATACTATAGAGTAATTGTCCGGACTGTAGACTGTACTCTGAATTTGATGTACATTTGTCTTTTTTTTTCGGCATATATATTTATAAAATTGGTTTTCCCTTTACATATGTGCATTATTTTCTTTCTTAGTTTATGTCTCATAACTCACAGGTGCTTATGGTGTGTTCTTATTATAGCTTTTAAATTTTATCCTAACTCAGTTCATGACTCATGTGGAAGTAATTAGGTCAATGGGTAGAACCTGAGATGCCTTGATACCAAGTTGTCACACCCCAATTCTGGTCTAACCAGAATGGTGTGATGAACTGTCAATAAACCAATGGTTCACCCATGATCTCACATAGGTCATACCCACCAATCAAAACAAACACAAATTCTACATTAATAATCATAGTTAATAAACAAATAAGCAAAAGTCTTACAGATAATGAACTGAGAGTCTAACAGTTATAAATAAATATTTAATCCAATTATCTCAAAACCACAAGACATAAAAATAAATAATCAGTTACATATCTGATGTTCAAACTATAACTAAACTTAAGTAAAAACACATTAGTTGCACTCGCATGATGAATCATGCGCATCTTCTTCAGCTTCTATGTCCATCACAGTAATGTGTCCATACGTTGGCGCATTTATATATTCTTCAATGATAGGACCTACATCATCAACTAAAAATATTCGACGTCGAAAGGGTGAGCACACATCATGGCTCAGTAAGCAAACAAAATAATTCAACAAACATATACATGCATTCAATTCATATCTTTGGCCTGGTTTATAAGTTTGCAATGTGCTATAGAAAGGTTTGGTGGCCGCCGCACCTTTATACACGAGTGTATGAATCCGCCCAGTGGATCAAAAACCATTGCTGTCCTACATGCACTCACCATGGAATATAGAAAGAGCTAAAGTGTCTGGATCAAACGCCACCAACACTTCCCCTGATGCCCTACACATACCAACATGTAAGCCCCTATTGGCGAGGGCTTGCAAACTGGGCTTGCAACTAACCAATCCTAATGCCAAACAGTGTATCTAAGGCCTCACCCCAGCATCCCTCAATACATCCATAGAGATAGAGCTAAGGCCCCCCGACAGAGTTAGAGACCACACGGTTCAAGACCACCTCCCCTGATGCCCTATGACGTAATAGTTCTGCTAAGGTAATGATGATACGACGATGTTAGTGGGCAAGACTTAAGTAGAGATAGAGCTAGAGTCTGGTGACGAAGTCGAAGACCATCATGCCACGTCCTCCCTTGATACTCGACTCGTATCCAACACACCAACCACACACATACATTCACTTACCTATTCCTAGCATCATCTTCATCATCATATTATAAATAAATGAAATTATATATACATGAACAGTAATAGCAGAAATATTGGATGTCATGTGAAATACACATTACAAGCATAAGTGACATGTTACAGTAGTAAAAAATTGAAACAACGCACTGATAGGTGCCTGATTGATCCTATGGTCTCATGCTGTATTGACTTTACTGTCTATGATCGATGCCCTATGGTCGCATATGGTGCGACCGTAGCTGTGACCATATGATTTTTAAAATCTTCCCAAATTCCTATGGTCGATCCTCTGGTCATACTGGTCATGCTATGGTCGACCATAGCTGCGACCTTGAGATTTCTGGTCATAGTCTACATGAAATTCAAGTTCCTCCTAGGTAAATTCTTCTATTCTTTAATGGGTTTTTTTCTAAGGTCATCCAATGGCCATCATTAGTAATTTCTTATCAACCCTAATCATCAAATTCACTCCTCATGGTTCTCCTTGGGATCTTCTAAAAGAAATCACATAGATAATAATAGGTTGATATTGCCTATCCTCCATAGAAGTCTTATTCCTTAGAGTTTACATCTCCAGAGATTCATTTCATATCTTTGCCTGTGATAGAGAGTCAATCTCTTCTCAGCAAACTCTTCTCCTTAGTTTTTTCTTCTTCTCCTTCTCTTCCTTTTCTTCCTTCTCTTTCTCTAAGGTTTACTAATGTTCTAAAAGAGTGAAAAAGAGTTGAGGGACATCCTTTATATAGAGGAAAACTCTCCATATAGAGTCCTCTTTCAATTAGGAAAACAATCCCTTAGTTTAGGAAAGTTTCCAAAACTCGGAGTATGATCTGGGTTTCTCACGGTCGATCATACGGTCGCATAAATCGTCGATCGTAGGATCAAAATCATCGACCGTGGGATTCTGGATTTGATATTTTTGGTTCCCTTCCTTATGGTCGACCATACCTACCGAGGCATGCGACCTTAGGTATACTTTTATTGTTTTTAACTCTATTCTCATACCTGGTTTGTGATCTATCTCCACACGCTCGGTCCATTTGGTCTAGAAATGATGGGAAGACCTAACACGACACGGTTAGACCATGTTTGTGGAGTGCGGGTCTTATAGATCAGATTTGCTATAACAATTGTTGGATGGGCCGATGGAATAATGGAACCCGTTTCGTCTTCTTTGGAGAATACGACATGTGGAAAATATCGCTAAAAGTAGACTGCCCAATAGTTATCCTTTCGGGCTGATGTTCTGTACATGGAACGTTGTTTGTAGGCATTGAACCATGTAGATTTCCAGGCCCTTAAGATACTGACATGTAGGTGTCTATGTCACTGATCTAGGGGGTGCCACATGCCGGACCCTAATTGTCCTCATTCTGAACTATCTTAGTAATTGCCCTTTGCTTTTCTGAGCTAAATAAGGTCAGGGGAGCAATAGTGTTCAGAGCGAGCTTGTTTTAGCTAACGCAGTGGCTACATCCATTGATATACGACCTTAGAGGTAAGCTTGAGCAGAGTTGCCTCGGCAGCTTGGAGCATGAGCCATACAAGACGACCAAGAGCAAATTTATGCTCGTTGATTTTGCTGAAGTTGAGTCATCCAAGACGACCTAAAATGGAATCTTTTTGAAATGGCATTCAAAGAAGGTATGATAGAGTAATTTAAATCAGCAATTAATGTGTTTTCTGTCGAAATCTTTGCGTTTGGTGGAATATTTGCATGGCATTTCAAGCTGATGTCTCTTTGCAGGGAAATAGCTGCCAGGTGGAGCATTTTACCGCTTGAAATTGAGGCGTCTAAGATTATCATTATGAAACTTTTTTCTGAAATGACATGTCGATGATTCAGTGACTACCACGTATGCTATGCACTAGTCTCGTGAAAGGACAATTCACCTTCTTGGATCTGGTGATCATTTCACCAATTGCAGTGACTCCTAAGGTGATGCCATGTGTTCTACTTTTTGGGGGGAGGCAAGGCCTTCGAACCATCGCACCTATAGAGCTTTGAGTTGGAGGCTGCCAAGCTGGCGATTACCTTGGAAACCGAAGGGATGAACCTATTGGGATGATCTTCGAGTCCTATAAATAGGACTATTGTCTTTTTCTTTCTACTTTGCTTTCTTATTTCTTACTGAAACTCTACCAGAATTTCTATTACTACTTCTGATGTTTATTTCCTTCTTCTTGCTACATCAGTAAGTTTACCATCTTCTTCTGATTCTTTAGATAAATGGTTGAGGAGATATTCAAGTCTGCTGAGTTCTTGAAATGGGGAAGACCCAAGGATTCTAGGGTTTCTCCAACCCCCTCGAGATTGAGGCCACAACTACGGTGAGGCCATTGACGTTCTTTGGAGGAGCACTGGAGGTGCAATGGTCTCGTGAGCACCATAGGCTTAGTCGCTCTTTTGGGCATAGATCTTTTAGGGACTTTAGGGTCCCTGCATCACACTCTCCTTCCATTCCCATTAACCCTAGGTCAGCTAACGTGACTTCTACCTTATAGTCAAGGAGTGCTGAACTGGTGGGCTCATGGATTCCCGTTCGCGATGAATCCATAGAGCTGGGCCTATACAGGGTAGCTCATGATATTCAACGTAGGTTATCCTAGGCCATCATTGACACCATCGGGTGGAAACATGGTGTTCCTAACAATATTAAGTTGAGGGCACTATTGCCCCATGAGCGCTCTTTTTTGTTTCTGTTCAACAAATGCCCCTGTATGAGGATATGTTCATATCGGGGTTCAGATTTCCCATTCCTCCAATTGTTGTGGAGATTTTAAAATTTTTCCCTTTGGCTCCAACCTAGATTACCCCAAACAGGTGGGGTTACATCATGGCTTTTTTCTTCATTTCCTTTAGGCTAGGAGTTTGGCCCACTATGGCACTTTTCTTTTATCTCTTGGCCCTCACCTCCATCACCAAAGATCATCCACATGACCCCAAGGTTAAGGTGGAAAGTGGGTACTACTACTTTAGTGCCTATCCTGCTAAGGGGCCTATATGATGGAAAATAATTATTGGGCTACCGTCTTCAACCACCATTGGAAGATGAAGTTTTTTTTTACATTAGTACGACCTGACATTTCGTACCTGGGATCACCTTGGATGCCTTTAGACTGTACATGAGGCAGCCTTCAAGTGTCCATACTGAATGAGAGGTCAGTCTTAGGCCGAAATAAGAAGGCGGCTTTGGAGGCTTCAGTTCGGAGAACAACCATTGAGTACTCAAGCCTTTGGGAAGGCAATTTCTTGATCCTTTGTCTTTGTCAGTCAATAGTTGATTTTGCCTTTGACATTCTGTCCTGTGTTTTTTTGTGTTGCAGTGATGTTTTCCTACAAGCAACTGGACGAGTTTCTTCATGATGATGATGAAGATCTCTCTCGTAAGGAAGCTGAGGTGTTGGCTAACAAGGCGAGTGCCAAAGGGTTGTTCAGGGGGTTGAAGCAATATTAGCTCCCTAAGACTTCCCAACTATTCCAAGGTGCCCATTCAAAGGTATACAAAAAGAAGAAGGCTGAGTTTGAAGCTGGGGGCTCAGTAAGTGGCTCAAAGAGGAGGAGGGTCCTTGGGGCTGCTGAACAGGAGGAAACAATTAATGACAAACTCCTCTTTTCTATCTTTCTTTTTTGTCTCATTCTACTGATGGCCAGATGTGATGAGCTCTATTCCCATCTTGGATGAGCTGATTCCTGGTCCAATAGTTGGGGAGACATATGAGGCTACTGGGGAAATTCCCTAAGAAGGGCACCCTAGTGCTTTTGGGGGCCAGAAGAAGAAACTATCCATGTTGCTGCTGCTGATGCGGATTGCCATGGTTCCACCGGGGTAGAGGCTTCTGAGAGACCCAAAAGGGTTTGAAAATCTGTTGCCTCCAGGAAGGGGAAGGGCATTGATATATTCTGCCCGGATTGGGCCTTTACGGCTGATGACTCAGTAGAGGCAGAAGGAGTCACCAGGGAGGTCATCCTCTCTTTACCTCTTCCTCGAGACGTGGACTGTAAAACTCGTACCCAGAAAACCCAGCCTAACTTTGATTTTTTTTACCGTGCAAGGGTTTTCACCGTCGACGAACCCGACCCCATGTCAACTTGAGGACCTACTTGAACCAGGTATGAACCATTTCGATCAAACTTAAAACTTTAGACTTAAAACTCACAAAACCAATCACCGGTCTCGACAATCGGTCTCGAAAAGTCTCAATCAGACATCACGACCGGTAAGGCCTGGATAGACTACCCGCAAAAGATAAATTCAAAACTCTATTTCAAGTTAGTGTGAGAATATTCCCTAGACCTAGGGATGATCCCAATGGGTCCCACCTTACTCCTAACTGATCTAGAGTTAGTTGAGGAGGTGGAGAACCTCAGGAACTCCTTTGGATGCCAATTGGCAATCCCTTATAGTCTCCAACCTTTTAAGGAGTTCTTGTAAGACCCACACTCCACTAACCGGGTTTGACCGTGTTATGCCAGGTCTTCCCATTATAGCTAGTTGGAGCAAACCAACCATGTGAAGGAACTACAAGGCTAGGTGAGTAAATTAACCCAAAAATAGTGTATTTTGGTTGAGTGGAAGCACAAACTACCTTGTGTGGTCGACCACTCAGTTAGAAAGTGAGGTCAGTCAAATTTAGTTGAGCGGAAGCACAATCTGCCTTGTGTGGCTAACGGGTTCTACAACTACACAGTCGACCACACAAATTCAGAATAGGCTCCGAGATTTGGAAACTTTCCAAAATTAGAGGATCTCTTTCCTAGTTGAGAGAGGACTCTATATGGAGGTTTTTCCTCTATATAAAGGATGTCCCTTAGTCTTTTTTACTCTTTTAGAACCAAATCTTAAACCCTAAACCTAAGAAAGAGAGAGAAAGAGAAAGAGAGAAAAAAAGGAGAAGGAGGCTTAGAGAAGAGAATTTGCTGAAGGAGTTGCTATCTGTCTCTATAGAAGGGGCAAGGGTAAGGAATCTATTCTTATAGATGTAGGTTGGTTAGGATTAATCTCCCAACAATGAGTTGATGACCTAAACCTAATGTGTGATTGAGATCATGTGATTTCTCAATTGAATCTCAAGAGAAACCATGGAATAGATTAGGGAATGAATTGTGATGGAAAAACCAATGAATCAAGCCATAGATCGACCCTAGGAGGTGTTCCAAGAAGGAGCTAGGTGTTAGACTGAGAAAAATCTTCGAACACAACCAGTAATTTGTGTGGTTGCATCAGTGGTTGACCACAGAGTGACCAGTGAGCAACCACAGACTCTTAAAAAGTTTACACAGGGTTGTGTGGTCACATCAGTGGAAGCATGATGTACAACCACACAGTCGGCTACACAATTTTAGAAAGCTTATTTTGAGGCCAAACTTAATGTTAAACTATTATAACCTAATATCATCAAACCCTATTCTAAATTCATCAATTGTCTAGGATGTCTACTAGTACAAGTTGATTTTCAAAGCGTGAAAGAAAGTTAATACTATAATCTAAGGTGAGGAAACAAGACCTAAACTAATTGGTTAATAACAAACTATCTTTTATTTTATTTTCTGTCAATTGATATGATGCCATACTTGTATGATTGATTGTGCATCTCACATATCATCCAATATTATTGTTATTCCTGTTCATGCTTATTTATCTTATTGTTCTACTCTATTGTTGGTGATGATAAGAATAAGCATGTGCTTGTGTAGGGTTGATGTATTGGATTGGGTGGAGTATCAGGGGGAGTGTAGCGGTGTGTGATCCATGAGGCTCTAGCTCTATCTCTATTCTGTTCACCACATTGACATCATCATATCGCTATTATCTTAGAGGAACTAGTACGTCATAGGGCATCAAGGGGGTGTTTGTAGACCATGTAGTCTTTGACTCTGCCGAGGAGCCCTAGCTCTATCTCTATGGATGTATTGAGGGATGCTGGGGTAAGGCCTTGGATAAATATAGATGGCATTAGAATTGGTTAATTGCAAGCCTAGTTTGCAAGCCCTTACCAGTAGGGGCATAAGTACTGGTCTGGGTAGGGCATTAGGAAAAGTGTTGGTAATGTGTGATTTGGACAGTTTAACTCTATCTTTATTCCATGGTAGGTGCATGTGGGGCAAAAATAGTATTTGATCCATTGGACGGATTCACACATTCGTGTATAGAGGTGCGGTGCTCGCCAATCCTTTCTACACACATTTACAAAATTAAACCAGACCAAAGATATGAATTGGATGCATGCATATGTTTGCGCATTATTTTGTTCACTCACTGAGCTCATGTTGGAGAGCTGACCCTCTCATGCGCCATTCTTTTTAGTTTCCGATGTGGCAGGTACTACCGTCGAAGATTACCTCGATGTGCCAACATATGGACGTGTGGTGGCTATGGATGTGCAGGCTGTGGAGGATGAGTAAGACTCATCAAGCGAGTGTTTCAACTATGTCTACACTTAGTGGTTAACTTTCATATTTTGATACTTGTAATATGTATTAATTATGTTTTGGTTACTTGGAGATAACTAGATTATTTAATTATTTATCATGTTAGACCTCAGTTCATTATTAATAAGACTTCGGCTATCTACTTTATTATCTCTGATTGTGTGGAATGTGTATTTGGTTTGGATTATTGGCACAATCTTTACGAGATCCTGGCTTATTGGTTCTTATGATGATTCATTCATCCAAAATTAGGGTGTGACAATTATACCCCAAGAAGTAGACTCCTAAACCATAAAACCTTCTCAAACCACTCTCTCTCTCTCTCTCTCTCTCTCTTAGAATATCATTCCAAACCCTAGAGCTCAGCCAGAAAACCCAGTCTAACTTAGATTTTCTTATCTTGCCATGGTTTTCCACCGTCGACGAACCCGACCCCATGTCAACTTGAAGACCTACTTGAACCAGGTATGAACCATTTCGATCAAACTTAAAACTTTAGACTTAAAACTCTCACAAAACCAATCATCGGTCCTGATAATCGATCTTGAAAAGTCCCTGCCGAACATCGTGACCAGTAATGCCTGAACAGACTATCCGTAAAAAATAAATTCAAAACTCCATTTCAAGTTAGTGTGGGAATATTCTCTGGACCTAGGGACAACCCCAATGGGTCCCACCTCACTCTTAACTGATCTAGAGTTGGTTGAGGAGGTGGAGAACCTAAGGGACTCCTTTAGATGCCAATTGGCAGTCCCTTACAGTCTCCAACCTTCTAAGGAGTTCTACCCCAAGAAGGAGACCCCTAAACCATAAAACCTTCTCCAAACCACTCTCTCTCTTAGAGTATCATTCCAAACCCTAGAGTTCTGATGCGTTCTCAGAGAGAGGAGAGAATTGAAGGAGGAAGAAGGAGGCTGGAAGGAAGACTTACCATGGGAATCACTGAAGGGTTTCGATATCATCGAACTGTAGCTCAAAATTGTTGTATGTAAACCCTACCTTACTTTTTATCTGGTCTTAGACTAAGTAGAATGAAGGAACCTTGGTTCATTAACCATTAATGGATCCATCCTCCATTGATGGCTGAGCACCGAAGGAGGCTTCATGGAATTCTAACTAGGGATTGGACATTGCAAAAATTAAAAGGTAAACCCTAAACTAAGTAATCAATTATTGATGGATTCACACAGCCTAGGTTAAGATGTGGTAATCCCATATGGATGTCGGGCCATGAACTCCACAATGGAGATCCATCGTAAGAAATACTTGGTTGGAATCCTGAATAAGAAAAAACCCAGACCAACTCTTCGGAGAAGGTCCAATCGTGACTTAGCGGTCATGAAATACGCAACCGGATACACCACCGGGTATATTCAGGAAGGCCCTGGGATGTTATCGGTCTTGACATCAGGTCACAATATCTATGAGAGGACTTGCGACTGGTTGGGACTAGGAAGGTTCCTAAGAGCATCTGATCCCAACCACTGGTCTTGATAATCAAAACTGGTCAGTCGCAATCGGTTAGCCCCAAAAAATCCTGTATTAGGCTGAATTGATTGAGCAATGTTATTAATGAGATTCCCACAAAATAGGTGACTCACACATAATCAAGAGTGACCATTGGACTAAGAATAATGATTATCTTTAAATATCAGGTGAGGGAACAGACCACCTATCCTACGTGTGGAATGATTTTTATTTGATTATGATTGTGAATACTATGATCTGATTATGTTAACATGTCATCCAATAATTGTTCTTGCATCCATTTGCATCCTTTTTATTATGAATATTGTAAATGTATGTGAATATGAATGTGCATCATAAGTAGTGGTGAAACGGTCGAGGACCGTAGGATCCGACTCACTGATTGTTTGGCTTGTGATGTTCTTGCACCCCTAGCTGGATGACAGCATCTTGGGGGGCAAAACGGATGGACTGAGATTCCTACTGGGTGTGTGTGAGGAAACTGCAAGAGATGACATGTAGAATGATGACTAGTGTGGCAACCCATGTATGTGAACCTGGCCAACAGGGGGTTAGGTGTTGGTATGGATAGGGGAAAAGGGGGAGGTGTTGGAAATGTACGTTGGAGCATCATTGGCCAAGCCTTTGCCCTAGTACTGTCTATCTTTGGGATGATGCGTGAGAACACTAAGGCTATTGGTGTAGGCTGGTGAGCACCCATTCTCTCCTGTGCATGGAGGTTATGGCCAGCTTTGATGAGTATGGTTAGGCCTTCCCATAGCTATAGCATACATTATAGCAGACCAATAGTATAAACTAGGATTAATAATTTGATCATGCATATTGCCATTTGCCTGTCTGTTTTCTCATTGAACTCAAGTTGGAGAGCTCACCCTTGTGTACACAAACTTTTTAGTTGATGTTGTAGGTAGCACTGTAGCTGATTATGTGAATACTCTGACTATCTCTTCTATGGCGTACATGGACGTGCAAGCTCTGGAAGGGGATGAATATGATGCTGACTGTGAGTGTGACGCATGCGTATTTGAATAGGATAAGCAAGAGACGTTGTGTCTGTTGCTGAGGATAATGATGAAGTTCTTTTAGTTTATTTACTTTTCATTCAGTTTCATTTTATTTTCTACAATACTATTTATAGCCCAATGTTATGGGGCTGAATTATGAATTTAAGAATGGTTTTATTTGTGGTTGTGGATGATGGAACCAAGATAAGCTTGATACAATGCTTCTTATTTTATTTAAGTATCAATAGAAAGCTCAGTTGGTTTAGTAATTTCCACTATTTATATAACTCTAATTAATTAATTGTGACATTGGTCATGATGTGGTTGAGATGAGCATGAAACCACTTAAGAGATTCTGGGTTGGACCGAACATAAAGTAAGTGTCGGTTCAGTTAGCTATGAAATTTTACATAAAGTAAATTTAGGGCGTGACATGGACCGTTTGGGTACTCTCACAGATGAAGAGTTGGAGAGGGAATACTTTCTCAATGGTGTAGAGGTGAGCTTCTTTGCTTCATAATTTGTTGCTATGTTCACCATTGGATCTCTTCTCATGTGCATGGGTTCAAATTCTGGAGGCACTTAATTCGAGGAGCATCCTCTGGCTGAAGTACTCCAGTCTAAGGAGTGCTCACGTATAGTGCTGCAAAGGAGGAGGCCCACTCCAAGTTAATGGAGGAGAGTGGGCAAAAAATCATTGCTTTGCTAGAGGTGGTGGAGCAAATAAAGATGGAGACTGAGCAATTGAAGGCCGTTGTTGACAGCAAGAGGGAGCTCAGTGTGGAGTACCGATCTCAGGCCTCTTCAAAGGACGCCGAGCTGGTACAACTTCTGGCTGCCCTTGGCACTGCTGAGACTGCTAGGAGGCAGGCTGAGGCAGATGCTCACAAGGTTGAGGCCAAGGCTGCACAAGCGAATGGCTGACGAGTTAAAGTCTTCCCAAGGAACATTGGCCGAGAAGGCTAAGGCGTTACCCAGAACTGCTGCTGTGGAGTGCTTCAAGGAGAGTAGAGGAGGTGTCCAGTGGGCTCTCTTGGTGTCCTATGACGTCATGGATGACATGGCTTTATTCATCTGAGAATTCATGAAGGTAAGAGTACCAAGCTTTGACTTCTCTGAATGCAACATCATGCAAAATTTGATTCCAAAAGCTATATAGATCCAGAAGTGAAAGGACCAGGAAACCCAAGAGAAGGCCGAGCGCCAAGCTGAGCGTGAAGCCCGTGTTGCTAGTACACTGTCAACAGTTATGCCCGCTCCTCTTAACAGCCAAAAGGGGACTTCGTCCTCTTCTCTCCCTGCAAAATCATCTAAAACTCCTCCTCCACCACAAAAACCAAGCAAATGATGATGATGAAGTTTAACTCTTTTTTTTTTATGTAAGTACAGATCCTTTCTGTCTGTTTTTTTTTTTTTTAATGAATGAAGAGGTAACTTTTTCCAACTTTGTGTTGTGTGCTTCGATTTAAACCTATGCCTATTGGTTGCCCCATCTGAGGTCGGCTTAGATGTTATCTGGGATGACCTCAGATCTTTATTCTCAATTTGGGTTCATAAGTAAAATTCGAGCTTTTTGATTACAAGTCACCCCCTTGTAACGGCCTTAGTGTAACTAAGCTAACCGTGTGGCACTTAGTTGCTCACAAGCCTTCTTGAGAACTAAGTAAGCCTAAGAGTAGAGAACACAAGAGAGCTTTTAGAAGAATGGGCTTCTATTACAAAGATCTCTTACAATGCTTGAGTGCAAAGTGTGCAGAGTGCCTTGGCCAAATGAGGCTTGCCCTATTTATAGGCACCCTTATGTACAATGAATGGCTAAGATTATGTACAAGTGTCTATAATCTAACGATTAGGAATGTTCTAGGACATTCTCCTAGAACATTCCCCCTTTCTAAAAGAATTCTAGAGAATGTAGGGTCTTCTAGAGTTTTCCATAAGTACAAAGAATGTGGAGGTTTCTAGATAATGGGCCAACCCACTAACCCATGTGCCATCCCATGGGTCATGTAGACGGAGCGGGTCATGGGTCGTGACATTCTCCCCCACCTAAGTTGTAAACGTCCTCGTCGCATCATCTTCATGGAACTTCTGTATAATCTCTTGGAACTGCCAAAGTGCATCTGATGGTTCCCAACTTGCTTCACTCTCTGGTAGTCCCTTCCACTTGACTAGGTATTCCCTATAAGGAGGTGCCTCTCCTTTTGATCACTCTATCAGCCATCACATACTCAGCCTCCTTCTCATAGGAAGTGACAACACCCATAGATGCTTGAGTTGAAGTTCCATGATTTGGATCTTCCATGTCTCCATGATAAGGCTTTAGCATGCTTGCATGGAAAATCGGATGGATCTTGAGCTTGGGAGGAAGTTTTACCTCATATGATACCTTACCCACCTTCCTCACAATCTCGAATGGCCCTTCATATTGGCGAACCAGTCCTTTGTGTACAGACCTTAGGGACTTGAACTGCTAGGACACGAGCTTTAGTAGTACCAAGTCGCCTACCATGAAATGTTCTGGTCGTCTGTCCTTGTCGGCCCATTTCTTCATCTTCTTAGTGGCTTTGTCTAGGTAAGACTTGGCCACGTCCATCTTTTCATGCCACTCCTTCGCAGCCTTGAACGCCGAAGGGCTCCTCCCTGTGTATTCTGTCACAAGTGTATGTGGCATCAAAGGTTGTTGTCCAGTGGCTACTTCGAACGGGCTTTGGTTTGTCGCCTCACTCTTTTGAAGGTTTTAGGAAAATTGAGCCACATCAATCAGCTTGGCCCAATCTTTCTGGTTGGCACTCACAAAGTGCCTCAAGTATATCTCCAACAAGTTGTTGACACGTTCGGTCTGTCCATCAGTTTGTGGATGGAAGCTTGTAGAAAAATGGAGAGCCGAACCTAACAACTTGAACAGCTCCGTCCAGAACTTGCCCGTGAAGCGAGGGTCTCGATCGCTAATGATCGTGCGTGGCACACCCCAATACTTCACTATGTTCTTGAGGAATAGCCTTGCTGCTTCTTCTACGGTACAATCTCTAGGGGCTGCTACGAAGGTGGCATACTTAGAGAACCTATCAACACCCACCATTATAGAGCCGCATCCTTCTGACGTGGGTAGTGCGCTAATGAAGTCCATAGATATGCTCTCCCATGGTCTTTTTGGTGTGGATAGTGGTTCTAACAATCCTCTTGGTTGTTGTTGCTCCACCTTGTCTTGTTGACACACAAGGCAGGTCCTCACGTAGGCCTCTATGTCATCCTGCATCTGAGGCCAGTAATAGGCCGCTTCTAGTAATGCCCGTGTGCACCGTTGTCCTGGGTGACCAGCCCATTTTGTGTCATGGCACTCACGGATAAGGTTCCGTCGTATGTTATTCCATTTAGGAACATAGAGTCTTCTCTTCTTGGCATAAAGCAAGCCGTCCTTCTCCCAAAAGCGTCGCGTCTTACCTTCCCTTGCAAGGTTAGTCAAGCTCTTAGCCATAGGGTCGTGCTCTAGCCCCTCTTTGATTAAGTCTATCAATACTCCGTTTGGTTGGCTAAGAGAGGCCAGTTCTGCCTTCCTACTCAATGCGCCGGCTACACAATTGACTTTATCAGGTTTGTACTCGAAGGTTATGTCGAACTCCGCCAAGAAGTCTTTCCACCTAGCTTGTTTGGGACTTTGCTTTTTCTGGGACTGGAAATAGCTAGTGGCGACGTTGTCTATCTTTACGACGAATCTCGAGCCCAGAAAGTAGTGACGCCACGTTCTAAGACAATGTATCACCGCAGTCATTTCTTTGTTACGGACCGTATAGCGTCACTCTGTCTCATTGAGCTTGCGGCTCTCGTAGGCAATTGGGTGTCCTTCTTGCATCAGCACCCACCAATAGAAAAATCGGAGGCATCGGTGTGTACTTCAAACATCTTGCCATAGTCGGGCAAGGCAAGCACGAGGATCCTCTGTCACTGCCTCCTTTAGTTCTTCAAAGGTGTTTTGACATGCATCCGACCACTGCTACGCCATATTCTTCTTGAGAAGGTCCATCAAAGGGGCTGCCCTTGTAGAATATCCTTTGATGAACCGTCGATAGTAGTTCACCAAGCCAAGGAAAGATCTTAGCCTAGTGACCTTTGTAGGAACGCCCCACTCTTTGATTGCTCATACCTTGTTATCATCCATAGCTAATGTACCACCCCCGACCTTATGACCAAGGAACATTACCTCCTCTTGGGCAAAAGAACATTTCTCGTTCTTCACGTAGAGTTGGTTGTCCCTTAATACCTTGAAGACAATCTTCAAATGTTCCACATGTTCCTCCAAAGTATGGCTATATATGACGATGTCATTCAGGTAAATGACTACGAACCTGTCCAGGTAAGGGTGGAACAATTTGTTCATGAGAGTACAAAAAGTTGCTGGAGCGTTGGTGAGGCCAAAGGGCATGACTAAGAACTCGTACGCTCCATAGCGTGTCACACATGTTGTCTTAGGCTCATCCCCTTCTGCAATGCTTACTTGGTGATATCCCGACCGTAGGTGTAGCTTGGAAAAATACTTTGCTCCACCAAGTTGATCAAATAAGTCGGCTATCAAAGGAATAGAATATTTGTTCTTGATAGTTACCTTGTTAAGGGCCCGGTAGTCGATGCATAATCGCAACGAACCATCATGCTTTCGTTGGAAGAGGACCGGTGCACCATATGGAGCTTTGGATGGACGAATGAACCCTGCATCTAGTAAGTCTTTTAGCTGTCTCCTTAACTCCTCCAACTCCGGTGGAGACATGCGATAAGGTGCCTTGGCAGGTGGTTTGGCGCCAGGTTCCAGCTTAATTGCGTGGTCCACTTCCCTCCTAGGTGGTAGCCTCTTGGGTAGCTCGGCCGGCATTACATCCTTGAATTCTCCAAGGACATCTTCAATGGGCCTAGGCAATGTCTCTGCAGGCCTATCTTCTTTCTCCTCAAGTAAAGTGGCGAGGTAAGTTGTCTCTCCTTTCTTGACCCCCTTTTCTAATTGCATTGCCGATAGCAAATTGGGGCCATTCTTGGTCCCTTGGACTGTTGGGACTATGCAAGAAGCTCCCTCTTCCATGATGCATACTGTGCTGATGGGGGGCATGGCTATGGCATTTACCTTTCTTAGGAACTCCATGCCGAGCACTACTTGAAAATCGTCCATAGGAACCATCGATAGGTCAACGGTGCCCTTCCACGTTCCTATGCTCATCTTAACCCCACGAGCCATGCCATGAATGGGACGAGCTTGGGAGTTAACCGCCTTCAACCAACCCCCTTCCTTGGACACCTTTAGGCCTAACTTCTTTGCCTCGTCCATCGAGACAAAGTTGTGAGTCGCACCTGTGTCAACCATGGCGCAAGTGGGCTTACCGTTGAGGTGTATCTCTACGTACATCAGCCCCTTTTGTGAGGTGGTGGTCTTGACCTCCGTCGTCTTGCCCTTGATGGCTGCTAGTTGTAGCGATCCCATATGGGCTTCTTCTTTCTCGTCATCCTTCTCCTCAAGTAGAGCTGATAGTGCTTTCCTCTTAGGGCACTCCCTTGTCTAATGGGGTCCATTGCAAAGGAAACATGGGCTCGATGGTTTACGCCTATCTCTTCTGTCATCCCTTGCTTTACCATCCTTGTGTGAGGAGGATGTATCCAATCCTTCCTTTGAATAGGACTCTTTGGATGACGACTCTCCCCCACTTCTACCGTTGTATGCCTTCTTGGGCTTGGAGGGTTCGTCTCTCTTGCCGCTGCTATGGCTGAAGTAACATCTTGTACTCCCCGCCGTTGCAATTCTTGTGTGGCCCAACCTTGGAGTCCATCCATGAAGTTGAATAGTAATTCTTCTTGAGTCATACTCGGGACATCTAACATGAGTGTCGAGAATTCCTTTACATAGTCCCGAATAGACCCAGTTTGTTTGAGTCTTTTGAGACTCCTCCTCGCCAAGAATGTAGCGTTCTCAAGATAGAATTGCTTCTTTAGCTCTTTCTTAAAGCTATCCCAAGTATTTATAGTGCACGTTCCTCTTTCCATGTCTGCATGCCTCCTACGCCACCATAGAGTAGCTGTGTCTTTAAGGTAGAGAACAGAAGTTTGCACCTTCCTTGGCTCTTCAAGTGAGATTGCTTCAAAGTATCTTTCCATTTGCCACAAGAAGTTATCGACTTCTCGGGCGTCACGTCGTTCATCGTAGGACATTGGCTTTGGCACCTCCACCTTAGGCGCCTCCTTAGGGGTAATGGCTCCTCCAGCCACGGCTAGTTTGCATAATGCCCAATCGGCTCGCATTTCTTGCATTTGGGCTTCAAAGGTAGCCAACGTTTGCAATATTTGAGCTTTGAGAGCATCGAACTCACCTTGTAGATGCGTTGTGGTGCTGCGAACGGTTTGGTCGAGCCCTTCGAGTTGGCCATTGAACTCCTCCTTGAGTTCTCCCAAGTGACCTTCGAGCTCCTCCTCATTTAGTTCCATGGCATCAACCCTGTCTCAGGTCTCACCCGTAACTACCTCCACTTGATGTAGTCGGCCTCCATCGCACCTACCAAGTCTGTGGACTTGTCCTTGCTCCTCTTGCTCTTCCCTGTGTTGGGGTTAGCATCCCTTTCTCGTTCCTCCTCGGGGTTCACTATGTTGTGTACCTCCAAGGTGTTCGACATGATGTCTATGTTGCTGCACAGGTGTCTCCCTTGTAACCGCGCTCTGATACCAAATGTCACGGCCTTAGTCTAACTAAGCTAACCGTGCGGCACTTAGTTGCTCACAAGCCTTCTTGAGAACTAAGTAAGCCTAAGAGAGTAGAGAATATAAGAGAGCTTTTAGAAGAATGGGCTTCTATTACAAAGATTTCTTACAATGCTTGAGTGCAAAGTGTGCAGAGTGCCTTGGCCAAATGAGGCTTGCCCTATTTATAGGCACCCTTATGTACAATGAATGGCTAAGATTATGTACAAGTGTCTATAATCTAACGATTAGGAATGTTCTAGGACATTCTCCTAGAACATTCCCCCTTTCTAAAAGAATTCTAGAGAATGTAGGGTCTTCTAGAGTTTTCCATAAATACAAAGAATGTGGAGGTTTCTAGATAATGGGCTAACCCACTAACCCATGTGCCATCCCACGGGTCATGTATACGGAGCGGGTCACGGGTCGTGACACCCTGCTGGCCTGGTGAGTTCAAATATTGGGCTTAGCTGGTCAAATATTGTTGCTTGGGATGGCCAGGGTGTTTGCTGCAACAAAATTCCCTAAGCAGGTTAACATCTTTGGTCGCCCAAATTAATTAACACAAAAAGTCATTGGCTATAGATCTTTCCTGAATGGAAAGAATATTGAGTCCCCTATGGGCTCTCTGAGATTACTTGGTCGCTCCACCGACTTGTGTAGGACTCCAGAGAATCTTTTTGGCTTACGAAGATGCAAATGGTCAACTTCAAAGAAGGCTAGGATGCCCCTACCCTTTTGATCGGGTATAATGAGTTAAATGATTGGTACAAAAGAGAATTTAGAATGGAAAAGTACTTTATTGATGTCTATAATCTATACATTCATTGGTAAAACTTGTGAAGATTACTAGAGTGCCAAGTCCTTGGAATAGCTTACCCCCAATAGTCTCTAAGTAGCATGTGCCTGGACGAATTGTCTTGGCGATGTAATATGGACCTTCCCAGGTTCGTTAGAGTTTTCCTTGCTTCTTTGGTTCTAAGACTGCAGTACAACGTAAAATAAGGTCTCACTACAAAAAAAAGGGTTCAATTGTGACACATTGACAAAGTTATAGCGGCGGTTATTATTAACGTCGCTAAATATCCTCATTAGAGGCGGTTCTATACGTAATAAAGATGGGTATTATCACTGCCACTATACTAACCATTATTTCTATCGATAATGGTAGGAATGCTTCGTTTTTTTAGAGGCGGTAAAATAACCGCCGCTAAATACGTATTAGAGGCAATAAAAACAACTGCTTGTAAATTGAGGGATTGAATACATAGAGACGGTTACTACGGTCACAAAAAAGGTAAAGAGAGCATTCAGGGTCAGTATCCATTACCGACTCCATATAAATAGTTAGAGACTGTAAATTACGGTTGCTAAGTATTTGTTAAAATGGTAAATTATACAGACACCCCCTCTACTATAGTGAAATTACACAACACTACCCTATTTTTTCAAAAGTTACACAGAATACCCCTATAATAATGCTATCATACAATCTCGCCCTTACCATTACTTTCAACTTAACGGCAGATGCTCAATTTTTTTTAAGACGAAAATACCCTTACTAAGGGTAAAATGACTAAAAGGTTTTCTTCTACTGTATTCCTCTTTCTTCTCTTCACTTCCATTTTCTTCTCCATGGCTTGGCGTCTCAGAGTTTCTTCTCCAGGTATGCCTCTTATTCCTCCATCTTTTCCTTCATCTTAAACCCTAGAATACTTCGATTGAATTTCTATACATTCCAGATTAGTACCAATTGAGCCAAATTAGGTGCTGCTTGTTCAGAATTTAGATTGCCGATTCTCGTTTTCTTTCCCTGCATCAAAGCTCCCATCATCTTCTTCCTCTACACTTTTGTTCAAATCCATACCATTCATCTCTTTCCCGAAATACCCCTCTCTCCCATCATCACTCAGCTTCATGCACTTCCCCTCCATGGATTGGAGGGACCAAGCTTTCTTCTACTGTTCCAATGCAAGACCCAAAACCTGGAAAGCCAACTCAGCATTCCCACACTCAATCCCCACAGGAGAACCCGAAAATCCAAAACAGGGAGAAAGAGAAGAAGATGATGATGGAACAGAAAAGTTCACCCCTGCAAACCCTTTGCAACCTTCGGCACCGTTACCCTGACACATGGTGGATTGCAGGTGTTGTAAACTCTTCTTCTCCATCAAACCAGTTAAAAAAGAAACGAAACAGATTGGGATTACAAAAACTAAAAATAAAGAAATCCTCAAATTAAGATAGCGTTTTTGTGGTTTCTAAGCTTCAAGAAGAATTGCCAGGATTCGTAGATAGAATTGCAGATGGCCTTGGTTGGGCCTTCTTACTGGTGTTACAGATGCAGTCGATTTGTCAGGGTGTGGGTTCGAGATACTATTGTCTGCCCCGATTGTGATGGTGGATTTGTTGAAGAGGTCGATAACCCACCTTCCCGGGCTGCACAGGCTGATGCTCGACGCGAACGGTTCCCCGCCGCTGCTATGTACATGATCGGGAATCGACCGGGGGATCCAATTGGTTTTCCCTTCTGATCACAACTGAAGAATTAGAAAAAGAGGAAGTTTTTTTATTGGAAAACGCAAGACCCAACAAGAGATTCCCCTCTGAAACCTCCTGCGAGAGTCACAAAAACGTTAGATGTTGATCAGAAAACTAAGAACTTTAACCCCTTTCCATATTTTAATCTCCCCCTCGCGTTTCCTTAGTGGGGTTTGTTTTATGGAGCAGGAAACAATGGGAGAAGAGTTTCCTCTCAGTGGGGTTATGTTAACTCAGAGAACACATAGGCGGTAGTTGGAGAAAAAAGAGGAACAAAGAGAGATTTTCATTTGAGAATAAAGAGGAACAAAGGGTATTTTTGTCTTTAAAAAATTTTGACCATCTGCCGTTAAATTGAAAGTAACGGTAGGGGTGAGATTGTATGATAGCATTGTTAGAGGGGTATTCTATGTAACTTTTGAAAAAGTAGGGTAATTTTGTTAATTTCACAACAATAGAGGGGTGTCTGTGTAATTTACCCTTGTTAAAAAAAAACGAATATTTGTTTCTATTATTTTTTTTCGCATTCTTTTATATATATGCGGCAGTAACTTTTCAGTTCCTGCTTTAGATTTTTCCTCACAGTTTCTCTGCTTTCTTCTCCTGCAAAAAAACGATCGAATCCAAATCTGTAGCCCAAGCTCCATTGCCTGCCCTTCTTCTTTCTGTTGAAGAGCAAATCGGAAGCCCAAGCCTCATCGTCTTTTCTGTCGAGCCTACCCATGCACTTCTATGGTAAGCCCAAGCTCCTTCGCCGGCTCTGTCGAACAGAAAATCCGAAGCCCAAGCTCCATCTTCTTTAGTTATGGTTATTTGTTGGTAATTTACATGTAAGGCATGATACGTGGCAAAATAATTGTAGGAGGTTATAATGGAAGGGAAAGTTTATGAGTAGGACTTTGTAACAGAAATAGATTGGCCCTTGATGAGTTGTCATCGGCTATATAACGAGGAGAGATGAATAGAAAGGCATTAAACATTAGTCTAATCACCTCTCTCTATTCTTCTTCCCTTCTTCGTCTCTCTTTCTAGGAGTTCTGTTACCCTCACAGTAATCATTTTTTATACGATTTGTATCATTGGTGCTTTCACTGTGAGAGTTCTCCCATAGACTCTCACTGGGCAATGATGAATGCGCATTGGCGAACCTGTTCGAAGCTCTTCCGACTCTTAGACTTCATGGAGGAAAAGCTCGATATGTTCCACCACCCCCCTTCCTGTTCATTGCCGGTTCTATTACCACTACCCAACCCACTGGTTACCCTTCCTACTTCATTCCAGTCCACTTTGATCTCCTTCGCCGTTTTTCACCAGTGCCAATACCCACATCAAACAGAGTCTCAGCCTTCCCAACTTCAATCTCAGTTTCAACTCCAACCCTTAAGCCTCCACATACCCACCCCAATCTAGCCACCAACCCTCCAAAGCTTCCTGTGAACCCACCGCAACCTCCAGATAACCCTCCGCAATCTCAATTTCAGCCACCGTCCCAACCCCAATCTTTCATTCAGACCCAAATGCAGCACCTGCCTGATAATCCTTCCCAGCTGCAGCTGAACAATAATCATTCCTAGCTACAGTTGGCTCAGGCATCTCTAACAGAGAGCCTGTCCAAGGCTCGATCTACAACAACATATGTGTCGAAGAGTTTGGGAGCGAAGGAATACCAGCCGCCGGAGGATCGAGATCCAACTCCCAGTGTAGATAATGGAGGATTCAAGTTTGGACTTGAAGATCTGATGACCATACCCCCGGCCGAAGAGCCCTCCTTCGATGGGAAGTTCTTAACTATGCAACTCGCTACGGTTAATATTGAGATGTCTACGACGGATCCCCCTCACTGCAAGCCCCGGCAACTTTTCTTATTGGTATATGCCTCGACTGATGAAAGTCCATCAAATACCAGATCCCACTTACCAGGGAACTGCTGCAACGCTCCTAGCCGACCTTGCGATTGTTCCCAAATTAATTACCAAGTCGGATTGGGTCATCCCAATAACACGGTCAATGATCGACAGGGTCTTGTTAACCTTATTAGGAAGAAGCCTAATGAAAAGCTCTAGCTGCGCATCAAGCTTGGTCTTGTTGGTCAAGTTCTCAAATATGACCTTGTCCAAAGCATTGGACGAATCGTTGATGAGTTTCCGAAGAGAGATCTCCTTGTCCCTGTAGAAGGCGTTAATGATAAGATTGAGAAGCTGGTTGCTCATCAATGATACGAATCATATCAGAAATAGTCACTTCGAGGATAAGCGACCTCCTAGAAAGAGAGACGAAGAAGAGAAGAAGAGAGGAGATTAGACTAATGTTCGATGCCTTCTATTCATCTCTGTCCTCGTTATATAGCCGATGACAACACATCAAGGGCCTACCTATTTCTGTTACGATATCCTACTCATAAACTTTCCCTTCTATTATAACCTCCTACAATTAGTTTGCTACGTATCATGCCTTATATGTAATTACCAATACATGACCGTAACATTCTCTATTTAACCCTGCCACTCCCGCACTTCTTGGTAAGTTTTGTAGATTTAGGAGTCCGAATCGTCTCCTATGCGTACGGGCATAGGAGAGATGGCAGAAACCATTGGATGGCCGCCAAGTGGAAAGGCAGCCATCCAATGGTGGTGGTATTACAATATATATATATATATATATATATATATATTTTATTTTATTTTATTTTATTTTATTTATTTATTTTTTTTTTGTAGTCTGCCTTTATGCTTCTTCTTCTTCTGTTTCTCGTCTCAGTCTCCTCTCTCCTGCTCTCTCCTCCTCCTCCTTCTTCGTTCATTCTAAGTCTTTTTTTTTCTTCTTCTAGTTTTTTGTCTTCTTCTTCCACCTCTTTAAGTCTTTTTTTTCTTCATCTGGTCTTCCGTCTTTTTCTTCCAATGATAAGCACTGCAAGGCAGATGGTGGGGTACAAGATTGAGTTAGGGGAGTGGAGGAAGACCACATCTCCCTTCACACAGTGATTGTGTTTTGCTGCAACTGATAAAGGGGGAGATCGATGACTATTTCAAAACAGTGGGCTTATAAGAATGCAGCTACTCAATAGTTTAATCCGAATGAAGAAAAAAAATTAGTAGAAGAGGAGGAAGAAGAAGACATTGAGAGGAGGAAGAAGAAGACGGAAGACCAGAAGAACAAAAAAAAACCTTAGAAAGGAGGAAGGAGGAGGAGGAGAGAGGAGGATGAGACCAAAAAGAATAAAAAAAAAAACGATTTTGTTATATAACCATTGGATGGTTGCCTTTCCACTTGGTGGCCATCCAATGGTCTCCGCCATCTCTCCTATGCCCGTACGCATAGGAGACGATTCGGACTCTAGATTTAGAGGTTTTTTCTGCTTGTTTTTGTGTATTTTTTCAATCGTGCGATTCGCATTCTTCTTCGTTTCTTTGATTTTAGAACCCTAGCTTCGATTCTTTTCTATCGAAGAGCGTTTCTTGCTCCAATCCTTCTTTGATTTTAATTCTTATTCCATCTTTTCCCCTTCTCGTTGTGTTTTTGTGTGCATCTCTAGTTCTGGTGAGTTTATCTTTCTAATGTAGTGTTGGGTTCCTGTGTAAATGGCCACGGACAACATAAACAAAAATAAAAGAGAATAGTTGTAAGCATTACTTGTGCAGTTTCCTTGGTAGTTTTCCCTGACATTTTCCACGTTGTTTCTCTTGATGTGTCCGTATTGTCTCTCAAATTAGTTGAAAATTTTAAATGGCATTACCCATATCATATCCTTTCCAAGTTTAATGCACTTTTGAGTTGTCCAGCTCATTTATTAAGAGGCTCATTAATTGGCACTCAAACATTTGTAAACAAAAAAGATAAAGACTATCACAATGTTTCAAGATAAAGGCTCATTCTGAGTTATGTTTGTACTTAAATTTCAAGCAACCAGGCTGATCCCTACATTATAAATAGGAATTGGCTGGGATTTTCCATAAAAACTTCCAACCAAGCTGCTCTTTTACTCTTTTTTTTTTTTCTTTTTTTTGCTTAATTTTTTTTGTTCCATTGTTTTTCTCTTAAGATGGTGACTGAGTTGTTGATGGATGCATGAGAACCAATTCAGAGAACGGCATGGCAGAAAGAGTTACTCAAACAGTGAGTTATAAATTGATATTTTCACACTATATTGGTCCTTTTTATCCTTGCTTCTCACTCTCTTTCAAAATAGATGTTAGATGAAAAAGAAAATGGAGGAATCTATCCATTTGAAGTGATAATTGTGTTTATAATTATTTACAAATTGTTCTGTCAAACAAAGATTCTAGTGATTTTTAAGAGGGTATTCAGATTGTTCTTTAGATTCTACATTGTTTCTCTTAGAGTAGTTCATCACCCCTGTAGACTTTTCTTTTTGATTACTGTTTATATGTCTCTTCCTTAAAATAGGTGATGGAAGGGTATGGTATGCTTGGTCAGGCTGGCCGAAGTGGGAAGTCATGTGTATCTGTTGGTCAGAGCAAACTTGCTGCCAAAATTGCAAAGTGTGTTGTCATCTACTCTTTTTTTTTTTTTTTTCTGTTATTACATTCTGTCTTTTACTGGTTATACTTAAATCTCTTCCCAACCTATTATAAATTTATTCTTCTAAATTATTAAATGCTTCAGAGTAGTAAAGTATTGGACACTAGGTTATGTTTTCTACCATCTGTTTTCATTTAATCTTCAATTCTTAACCTCAATCTTGTCTACATGGCCTCATTTCTTGCCTGACTGTTTTCAGGTTCAAATAAAAGCACTATGGCAACAGTGGTGCCATGTCAGGATGGACTTCTAGTCTGGTCTTTACACCTGTGTAGGTTTGTATCTAGAGGATACCGTCATTTACTATTTCATGTTTTCCCTTGTTAGTTGTTATCCATCCTATGGCTTTTGTTTTAAATTGTGCTTTTTTTATCTTCTATCTTAATCATCACTGCAGAGTTAGAATCCAATATTTGCACCAAGTGGAAGTGAGCTGGAAAATTTCTCTGTTGCTGGATTTTTTGTATGGCATTGTTTTGGGGCTAGTAGAATGACTTCATTGAAGTGGGTTAAGCAAACTAAGGTCTAACCACTACGCCACAATGCCATTAATTCCGTACTTCGGCAGCTCTTCCTACAAAAATACTCCATCTTGATGCAATAGATTGAAAGAGCCGAGGATGAAACTTTCTAGCTTAGTGGTGAAAGGAAGCTATTTATTTCAGTGTGTTGCAATATAAAAGGTGCGACTTTCTTGAATCTTCATTTTGGTTCTTGTTGCTTTTGAATGGAGATTGTAAAGGAATAAAAAAAGAGACTGCTGAAAAAGAACCTTTAGATATGTTCTTGGCATTTAATAATCCTAGAACGTTTATGAAGTGTTTCATTATGAGAGCAGTTTGTTTTGTTGATTCTGATATTTGCTACTATATAGTTATTGTCTTTCTATTTTATGTGCTGGTTTGGATTTTTTATACTTGCTAAGTATTCATTTTTCAATGCTAATGACACTGAGTTCATTATGTCTAATTACAGGGAATTGAACTCACAAATCCACAGGATAATATTGCAAATCAAATTGGTAGTGGTACTTGGTAGTACTCAGAGTACCTACTTCTCGGAAGGAAGAACATTCTCAAATATTAAGAGGAAGAGGATTTGAAATCATCGTAGAGGTTGTCTCTGTATCCCAGTTCTAGGCAGGCCAAGAACAGTTGGTTTTGACACTTTAAGTGAAATCTAATGGCCAAATGTAAGCTGACAATGGGACAAATAAATTTCCTTTCTGATCATGCGTTTTTATGTCATAAGCTTTCATTTTGATGGAAGTTTTGGCTGCAGGATTTTTCTATAAAGACCGTTTTGTCACCCAGATGTGTACCTCATTCAGTAGTTGTTTTCAACTTAGACTGAAGTCAATGGCTGGTATTCCCATTTTTAGTATAGTATCACTGAAAGCTCCTCCATGTATAAATCTTTTTTTGTCTGCTGGCAATCTTCTTACTAATTGAATAAACAAAAGGAACTAATGGGGTTCAGCTAGGTGCTATGACCTGTTCTGTGGGGAAACTCTAATGTTTGATCTCAACCCAGTTATTTTGCAAAATAGTAGGGATGTTCATTCTCAGATTAGAGTACTTGGTCCATTTGGCTGCCACTACTTCTTGTCAAGCTTTCTTGTGTCTCTTTCAATTAAAATGAACTTACGGCTTGTTGGGGCTGGCTCAGTTTGCTTCAGGCTCAGGATCTGCTTACTAACGAATATTTGTCTGCCACCAATTGTTAACACAGGAGTTATTGTATTGTTAAATGTGAATCTATGGGATAGTTTGGAACATAAAAATAATGGGCACCATCGTCAATTTGATTTTCATAAAATCTCCCTTATGCACTTGAAGTGGTAGGTCTGATGTGAAGTCCCATTAAGCAACCTACTGAGATCAGTCTTTTTATTTTTGGACTCTGTTGTTTTATTTCCTGTTTTTATTACCAGGAAATGTTGTGACTCTTCAGAAACAATGACTGTTTTTTCATTTTAACTAATTGACAATCATTGCTTGCTTTTCTTTTTCTTGTGTAATGAGAGGAATGCAACAAAGGGATCAGGAGGTTAATGCGGTTGGGTAAGTATTGCTCCACTTGAAACTTGTGGGATTTTAGTCCTCAATGATTCTAGTAAACTTGAAAAATCATTATCATAAATTTCTTGTTTATGGATGGCTGGCCTCCAAAGCCAACAATGTGAATGAAGAGCTCATGATGTTCAAGCCAGACATGGATGTCTATGGATATCCTCTCCCCCTCTCCCTCTTCCTCTCTCTCATCAAGTCCTAGTTTCCATGTTAAATCAGGGTGCACAAATAAAAACTGTCCCTAATGACATTCTTTTGTGAGTATATATTGGATAATATATAAATTCAGATTCTATGTTTCTCTGCTTTCTATACAATTAGATAGATGTATTGGTTGACCATCCTGAAGAAAATATGCGATTTATAAAGAGTACCATGTGTACTAGTGTCTTCAAAGAATGGTAATATGGAGATTGGGGAGGTCTTGGGAGTGTTTTATCTTGGAAGAAAGGATGCTCCAAGCATAGAGGACTTACATTGATTTTTCTTATTATTTTTTTAACATTCTCTCTCTTCCATTCTCCCTCCCTTACTGTACGAACCATTTTTGTTTCTCCTATTGGTTTCATGTGGGGACTCCTTGCTTAGAGATCCCTCTCCCTTTTTCTTAATAGAGCTTGTTGATCCTTTTCTTTTTTTTGGGTCTTATTTTGGCATTTGGGCCAATTAATGGGGATACAGTTTTGTGCTGTACAGCCTTATTATTTAACTAAAATGATGATGATAATTTCCTAAGTCTATTTACCCTTCTAGTTTATTTTTTATGTTGTTATTAAGTCTATTTATCCTGATTTTGGCAGGAAACTCCAAGAGTGTTGCTAATTTTCCTTCTAACGTTGGGACAAAATTATTGAGTGCTTCCTTAAAAGAATTGAGTTTCTCACTAAAGTTACAGCTCAATTATGTTTATGAGTGCTCTATTTGCAGGTTGTGTTGACTCCCACTCACCTAGCCATATATAATCATGGAATATACTTTCAATTCTGATTATTTTTTGGTTATTGCAGATAATCTGGGTGACAATGTACCAGATATTGTTGGATGGGTTCTGACCTATTTGGTTCTTATGCTGAATCATCTTGTGCTGCACTGTTTGTTGCATCGATATCTTCATTCAGCATTGAACATGACTTCTCTGCCATGTCTTACCCTCTAATAATAAGCTCAATGGGGACTGTTAGTTGCATCAATATCTTCATTTGGCATTGAAACATGACTTCTCTGCCATGTCTTACCCTCTACTAATAAGCTCAATGGGGATTGTGGTTTGCATGATCACCACACTTTTTGCTACTGATCTCTTTGAGATGAAAATGTGAAAGAGATTGAACCATCCTTAAAGAGACAATTTCTCATTTCAACAATCTTAATGGCTGCTGGGACTAGCGTTGTCACCTTCTTTCCTTTGCCTTCTGAGTTCACTCTCTTTAACTTCTGGGAATGAAATGACTGTTAAGAACTGGTAACTCTCTTCACTATTGTAGTATTTTGTCTGTGGTGAGCCATATACTTGTCTCATATACTTGTCTATCTGACTTTTAATTTTCTTTAATTCAACCTGGTACATCTTCATTTGTGTTTCAATTGGCTTGTGGGCAGGACTTGCCATTGGATATACTACTGAATATTACACTAGTTTTGCTTATAGGTGAGTCATGCCATTCTCTCTCTCTCTCTCTTTCTCTCTCTCTCTCTCTCTCTCTCTCTCTCTCTCTCTCTCTCTCTCTCTCTCTCTCTCTCTCTCTCTATGGTATTGTTTATCAAGCATGTTGAAAATTATAATATGCTCCTCAAAAGATGTAATTTTTCTCAGGTTGGATCTTTTTAATTTGATCATTGGATGCAGCAAATCTGCCATGGAGATCTTAAGTTGGAAAACACACTCTAAATAGATGGGAGCTCTGCATCACATCTAAAAATATGTGACTTTGGGTTCCAAGGTTATTATTATCGTGTTTCTACAAACTGTATTCATTTTGATTGCTTTAGGTACTTATTGTTCTGCCTTGTTTTGCAGTCATCTGTCTTGCATTCTCAACCAAAATCTACTGTAGGAAGACCAACCTATATTGCACCAGAGGTACTATCCAGGAAGGAATATGATGGCAAGGTGATAATGTTTCCCTTCTTTTTTAGTTCACTTTTGTAACTTGGTCTGGTCTCTTAAAACTAATTCTCAATATGTAATCCTTGGGAGCTGTAGATTGGGGATGTTTGGCCTTGTGGAGTAAGTTACTATTTTTATGCATCTATTTAATTATTACTATTTGTGAATGATGACAGGTGAACATATCTGAGGTGAATATCAGGTAATGGCATTGCCCTGATGGGGCATTTAAAAAAAAAAAAAAAACTTTAATGGCGGTTATTAATTCTGAATATGTTTGCAGGCTGTAAATTCCCATCACTAAATACACTTATTAGAGGCAGTAGACAAAATCGCCACAAAATAATGCAAATTGGTACCTTTTCAGAGGTGGTATGTAACCGACACTATTGATTATTTAGCTACGGTTATCTAACCTTTAAAATACCGCCTCTAAATATACGAAACACGGGCGGTACATTACCCGTTGCTTATTATTTGCGTCGGCACCTTTAGTGATTGTTCCGATGGTTCATTTACCGTCGCTAAATGTTACAGAGATGGTTTACCTGTATTAGCGACGGTTATTACCGCCGCAAAAAATCCATTTTTTGTAGTGTCTCCAATGATGAAGTGGCATTCCCGGACTTTCGAGTTGTAATGTCGGGCTACCCTTTGCTAGTAGACTGCCACTCGACGAGCTGCTTATCCTCGGATGTCTTCTAAGAGGTCGAGCTTACAACGAAGGTTATCATTGTTATGTTCTTCTGAGTAGTGTGAAACTCGATAGTTTACTTTGTTGATCTCTACGGGGATTACAATTTCAGCCCCATATGCCAACATAAATGGGGTTTCACCTGTCGGTGTCCGCGCTGTGGTTCTGTAAGACTAGACCATGCTCGACAACTCTTTTGTCCAAAGGTTCTTGGCTTTATCGAGTCTTCTGGCCAATTCTTTAAGGAGCGTTTGGTTAGTGCCTTATGTCTGACCATTCGCTTCTGGATGGTCGATCGATGTGAATCTTTGTTGGATGTTGAATACCTTGCAAAAGGCTTCGAACTGTTTTCTTGTAAATTGCGGTCCATTGTCATTGATTAGGATCCTAGGGTTCTATATTTGTAGATGACAGAGAGTCTGATGAATTCTTCAATTTTCTCCATGTCTATCTTTCCCATAAGTTGTACTTTAATCCATTTGGTGAAGTAATCGATGACGACCACCACATATTGATGTTGATATTTGGCTTTTGGGAAAGGGTCCAGAATATCCATACCCCAAATTGCAAATGGGATCGGTAAGGGTATGGGATACAATTTGGTGGTCGATTGTCTTTGAGTATTGGCATGTTTTTGGCGGTTCTTGCACTTTTTGGCATATTTAGCGCATGACTTCAGCATATTGGGCTGGAAGTATCCTCATCAAAGCACATTATAGCATAGCTTTTCCGCTGATGTACCTTCCATTGAATCCTTTGTGAACTTTATGCATGGATTGCAGTGCTTCTGAAGGCCGAAGTCATTTGAAGAGTCGCCGAGTAAAAGATTTCTTGTACAAAAGTCCTTCATGTACACAGTAGTTGACCAACTTTGCATGTATGCGTCGAGTCTCCTTTTTTTCGGCTGGCAGCACGTTGTCCTTTAGGAAGCTAAAATCGGGTCAATCTAGCTCGGCTCAGAATCCACATGAAGAATGGCCGAGCTATGCATAGTAGAGGCCAACCTCTTGACATCTATGTAGACTGGATCAGTGAAGTCGATGAGGTCGGCTTGGATGAGCTTACTCAAAGTATCTGTGTCATACTCCGTTCCTGATGTATCAGTATTATGGAATGTAACGTGATCTCCTCATCCTATTAGGCCATTGAAATCCCCTTCCAGGATTACATTTCATAGGATACACAACTACAAATACATAACGATACCCACACAAGGTAAACATCAACCTGCTCAGAGTGACTAAAGAAAACAATATATATATTTCCAAATAAATCAGCAAAAGTCTTATCTCAAGTCAAAAGTAGCTGACGTCTACAATTTATGAAAGTAATATTCAAAATATTATTCAAGTAAAAATGTTTCCAAGAGCTTAAGTGTTATTTAAAAGATTTGGACAATACGTCCCCAATAAATAATTTGTTTAAACACTAGTAGTATTATGAAAAAACGTTTATGCCTATCCATAGACACATTCATCACACTCGCAATTGGAGCTATGGACAGCCTCATCGCTATCACCATTAACATCCTCCACACCAGATGGATAGTACCTCAGAGTGTCAACATAGTCACCAATGGTTACATCTGCATCAACTAAAATAATGTGTGCACATGGGGTAAGCCCAACCACTGAACTTAGTAAGGAAATCAAATATGTAACATATAAAATGCATGAAATTACAAACTACGATCAGGTTTGATAATTATAAGTGCCAGCTTAAGACAACCCACACACAGAGTCTCCAGGCTACATGGGTCATTTCCATCAGAATGAATGTCGTCTCACTCGGTGTACAACAACATCCCCCATGTATGGGTCCATTGTCTTGGTCTACACTGATCGCAACTCATCCCAAGTCTACCTTGTGGCACTTGAGGAGGTGATAATCCCACTGGTCGACTCGTCCGCCCATCCACACTACATCGGGTATAGGGAGCATTACATCTATGTTATGCCACCCTTTATTGGACCCATGCCATTACATAACCCCTTAATGGTTAGGGGTACAGTTATATGGGTAATTAATGTTCGACTAGCCATGTTGACCTAATTAGTCATATTACTGGACTATAATGTTGCTAAGTTTTCGACCCCATCCGAGCCCCTACACAGGACATCGTGACTTAACTAAGTTATATATGGTCAATGCAAAGCAGCACCAGTAAGAAGTGGTGCAAGCATCCCATTCCACCTACCTTCCTCCTTACCGACTTAACCAGATATCATGAATCAATCACAGATCAGTCACTTTCATGGAAAGGTGGCGAGTGTCCCATTCCACTCGCCCTCCAATCCCTACCGGCATTGCTGATCTCAAACGCAAGGATGTATATGCATGAGCAAGCAAAACGGTAAATTGGATGATATGTTATTACACAAGCATGTTATCAATCTTACACAACATCATAACAACAAGTTCATATGCAAACAAAGGTCTAATCCCCTTACCTGAGCAGTAAACAAAAAATATTATCGAAATACGGCTTGAATAGCTTGCCTATGTTTTCTCGTACCTTTAACAACATTAAAATAATAGTTATTAATTCCTTTGTTCATTATGCATCTCTATCGTTTGCTCAACATTACATCCTATTAATTAATAATAGTTTCTAGCGGTTTGGTAGTCTGATTTTGACATAATACACTTGCTGTCCAAAGGTTCCAAGCGTTACTAGGAGTGAACAACAAGTATAAAATCACCTTCATTGGTTAACATTCAAAATAATAGAGAAAACATATCCATAAATATTATTTAGGGATTCCAAGCCCATAAGTAGTCTAAAATAAATCATAGCAAGCTATTGGCCAAGTTTGGTCGAGAACGGAAACCAAAATCATGTGTGACTGATGAGCACAACAGCACCTCACCAACTATAGGGCATGCGGCTTGGCTACGGGACGTATGGCAGGTGTCACAATCGCAGTCAAAACTTGGCCGAAAGTCTATGATTTCAACATTGAGGTGTTGCTTAGATTTCTCCGAGTGTGATTATGGAGTTTGGGCTCATTGACCCTTGTTTTCATCATGTTTTGGATACCATTTTGACTAAACCCATAGCCGAAATACTGAATCTGATTTAGAATCCTTCGGATCCAAGTTCTAACCATTATGTCACTGGGGTTTCTTGGTTTTAATCCATCTAGAGTCATTCATAGTCATCCTTGAAAAACATAGGATGCTTTGATCTATTTAGAAATAGTTTTACCGATTTTTCTTATCGTTTCTACGGTCTTGGGTTCATTAATAATCTGATCTAACATCCAAACAAGCACTTGTGTGCTGACCATCATTGGTGTATAAGGATCTCTTTCAAGGTATCACTAGAGTATTGATCCTCAAAGTTCTATTAGATATTATGGAATTGAAAACATCAAAGAAGTTTGAGATTCTTACCAATAGACCGCTCTCCGTCATAGTTTCATCGAGCATACAACTTGAGAGTCCACCAAGGTTCACTCTTCTCTCTTTCTTTCTTTCTCTCTTGAGCGCGTGTGTCAGAGGAAGGGTTCTCCCTTTTTCTTCCTCCTTTCTTCCTTCTTCTTGGATCTCTCCTTCTTATTCTTTCTCCCAAAATGCATCAAACCTCTTCTCTTCCTTTCTCTCTTTGTTTCGGTTAGTCTAGGTGATAGAATAGAAGAGTAGAGAGGACTCTACGCATGATGGTGATTTGGTATGAGAGATCCTTAGGATCTCAATTTTAAGCACGTACCTGAGAAGCTTTCCATAATTGGTGAAAACCCAATCTTTTTCAATGGGTCCCATGGTTGATTGGTGAAAGACTAACCTAAACCATTGGAGAGATGGTCTATGGTCCATCCTCATGGTCCTTTGTTGGGTTGACAATCAACCATGGTCAAACATAAACCAAAATCCCTTGGTTGGCTAAGTTTTCATGTATTAGTAGGACCCGGGGCTTACAGATTAAAAACTAGTTTGTCGGCTACGTACAGCTGATGCGCAGCTTAATGTCATTTCCTCACAGCCGCACGTCGCATCTGCACAACCAAAATTTGAGTCCAGGCTACATGCGACTGATGGCACCGTCCGCAAGACCTGCTGGACCACCTGTCCAACCACACGACCAAAATGGAGTGTAAACTCCTGCGTATGGTGTTAGATGAAGTCTACCTTTCCTCCATTGTGTATTGCCCACTTTGGTCATGTCATACCGATCCGTTCATCATGGTAAGACCTGTTACAAGCTAAAACTTCTAACCTGGGACTGAAATTTGGGCACGGGTTTTACAACTCCACCCCGCTTACAAAAATTTTGTCCTTAAAATTTTGACGTTCCTACAACCTCAACAATTATGGCTATCGCTTACGTATATCATTCACCTTTTACCATTAGGTTCCTTCGTTTTTATGGTCTTTCCATAGGACTCCGACAAAAGAAGTATTGGGATTTGAGTCCTTTACCTTCTTGGTCTACAATGGTTGAAAGTTCCACTGTATATAACAAATTGGCCTTTGCCTAGGGCGGTTCCATGGTCAACACTTGCATCAGGTCTCTGATGTACTTCTTTATCATTGACACATGGATCACGATGTAAACGTCGGGTAGGGCTAGCAGTAGAGCCGTTTGGTAAGATCGCTTCGCTTTTTCCCAGTACTTCATAAGGTCTGATATAACAAGGACTCGGCTTCCCCTCTTACCAAATCTCTTTATTCTTCGAAGGGAAACACCTTTAAGATACCAGCTTCTTCGGGGAGTAACGAGGCTGAGTGGTCTTGATTTTTCCTCTAAACCCTTTGACCTTTTCATAAGTTTTTTGAATGATGTCATCCCAAAATATCTTCTTTCACTGACATTAGTCTAAAACAATAAAGTCTTACACCTTCTTCCATACAATGTCTTAATTTAATGACAAGTCAAACTCTTATAAAAATTTGGCCACATCGGCCTTCATTCCTTTCCAATCAATTGCTCTTCTTCCGTTCATGGTACATCCTTGTACTTCCCAGTGCATGGAGTGGAGAGTGGTATGGGCATCCTGTTTCTCTCAATGTTTCCATCACTATTTGGCACACACATCATTCCTCGAAGTATAATAATTTATCATCTCTTTATGAAATCAGGAACTAACTTGCCTTTGTCAAGGTCCTTGACAACCATACTAAGGTGGGGGTTCTTAAGTACCGATTCCCTTATACCAACTTCTGATAAGTACGGCTTGAGGCTCATAACTAAGGCATCAGTCATTACATTATCCTCTTCGAGGTAGTACCGTATATTGATCTCATAGTCTTTCAATAACTCCAATCACCACCGTTATCACTTTTTAGTTCCTTCTAATTATATAGGTAAACCAAACTCATTTGGTCAGACATGATGTTGAATGCTCCACCACACAAATGGTAACTACATGTTTTCAAGGTAAAAACCACCACTGTCAACTCAAGATAGTGAGTGGGGTAGTTCTCCTCGTACTTATTCAGTTGTCTAGAAGCATATTCAATAACCATGTCATATTGCATCAGTACACAACCCAACCATTCATTGGATGCATCAGTGTACATTGTGTAACCAGGCGTTCCAATAGGTATGGTCAACGTCTAGAACTTTCTTTCCACTTGTTAGTTCATCCAATTTTCTTGGCCTTTCTTGGTTAGTTGTGCTTGGGAGTAGTGGAAAGGACACAATCCTTGGTAAATCATCAGTAGTATCCCACTAAACCAAGAAAGTTTTTAACTTCTGTGACCATCTTTAGGGTTCCCCATTCCAATACTGCTTGGGCTTTTCTAGGATATGAAGAGATTCCTTCACCTGAGACAATACGTCCAAGGAAAACTATTTTTACTATTATCTTCGACTAAAATTTTTATTTCACAAGTTGTAATACGAACTTCTCATCCTTTAGTCATTGCAGCACTTCCCTTGAGTGCATCTCTTGATTTGAGTAGCTAGAGTACACCATGATATCGTTAATGATTACAATGACAAACATAAGGAGATCATGGAATACTCTAATCATTAACTCCATAAATGAGGCAGGAGCATTGGTTAATCCAAATGACATGACTAGAAATTTACAATGACCATAACGGGTTAGGGAGGTTGTTTTGGAGACGTTACTTTCACTGATATTTAATTGATGGTAGCTAGACCATAGATTGATCTTTGAGAACACTGTAGCCCCTTGTAGTTGGTTGAAAAGATCATCGATCTTGGGCAATGGGTACCGATTCTTGGTAGTGAGTTTGTTCAATCATCAATAGTCAATACATAGCCTCACACATTCGTCCTTTTTCTTTATAAACAAAATAGGCACTCCCCAAGGTGATACTTGGTCTCATGAAGCCTTTGTTTAGTATTTTTTGTAATTGAACCTTGAGTTCTTTGGGTGCTACAGGCGCCATTTGGTATAGGGCCTTAGACACTGGTGCTGACCCTGGGAGTAGGTCGATTGCAACTCAGATGCCTTATTGGGTGGCAAACCTGGTAAGTCCTCCGAAAATGCATTTGAAAACTCATTTACTATTATTTTCTCCTCGAGTTTTGGGACTTTTCAGATAATGTCTCCTACAGATGTATTGCACCCAGTACAACCTAATGCTAATATCTTACTTGTAGACAAGGTTGAGATGAACATCTTTTCATTTCATTGGCTTGTTTCCAGAGAAATTAATTGATGTTTCCTTATCTATCTTGAATGAGATTTTTCTCAATGCACAGAGGATGCTGTCTTTGTGAGTGGTTAGCCATTCCATTCCTAAATGTTACGTTGAAATTAGTCATGTCTATTAGGGTCAGATTTGTGTCCATCTGTTTATCTCCTTATATTTGACAGGGCCCGTGGAAATGGCACAATTCCACTTTATGTCCCAATGGTATGCTACTACAGGTTGAGATTCCAAGGGTTTTAGGGGTGTTCCCAACATCTAAGCGAAGATGGGAGATATTAATGAACGAGTCGCATTCGCGTAATAAGGACTTGAGCCGTTAATCCAAATGTTGTTATCGTTCCAATACCATATGGTAGTCTATATTTCAACCTCAAATGCACATAAATAGAATAGCAGAGGGAAAGTAGCTGTCACCATGTCAGTGGTCTTTCCTGCTTCTTCAACAGTTGTAGAATAAACTTTTCCCTTTTTCAATCCTAGTTTTGCTAGGTATCGACAGTTCCTAGACAGGTGACCCTCTCTATTACAGTTGTAACATATTCTTGGTGGTGGTGCTTGATGAACACATTTTATGTGTGAATTTAGGACATAAAATATACATCTCTTATTCTATTTATGATGCTTCTCGGGTATTTAATGTTGATTTTATGTTTGTTGGGTGTAGGTGAAAGAATGGAGAAATTTGAGCTTAAAAATATCATTTTATGAATTTTTGGTGATCCTGTCCAGTTAACTCACCCAGTCAACTCAGTAGCCGTGCATAAGACGAATTTTATGAGGAGAGTCACAAATTTTGTGCATAAGATCAGCCTTGGACCAAGTCAAAGAGTAGCCCAATCTCATATGAAAGATTCCATTCTCTTGAGAAAATATTCCTTAGTCATTTGGAATCAAATTTACAAGATTGACATGGCATGGAAGAATGAAAAGCTCCAACCGATTATGGAAGTTTTCAAAAAGAGATAATGATGCTAAAGATATGATGAGTTGGTGCAAGATTTTTTCTACTCAAGAATCGTCCATATACAATGAACCTACAAGATTGGAATTTGGTTACCAAAATTATCTCCACAAAATCTCTTGTAATTCAATTGTAAAGATTGATTGTGATCTTTACTCTCTTTTATATATATGTGATGCTCAGCAATAGAAAATCATCCAAGAATTTTATTATGAGTTTTTTCTTTTAGTTTTGAGAATTTATGAGAGAGTTTGAGATTCTAAGTTTTTTTCTTTTCAAGTTGTGTTCTTCTTGCTTAAGTTTATTTTTATTTATTTATTTTTTTAAGTTTTAATTTCAGATTTAGAACTCTGTAATAGGGTAGATAAATATAGGTTGTACCCCATTACTAATTTAATTTAGGGGAGAAGGCTCCCTTTGTAATCGTTTGCACATCGCCTTGGAGTGACAACAAGACGACGAGCGACGACAGAGAAATCTTCTATCGAGATAAGTTTTTTTTTATATTCTTTTACTTTTAATTTTGTTCCTTTCTTGCAATAGATCTGTGTCACTTTATGGTTAGTGGTTTCGTAAATTTTCGTACCATTATGATTGGTTATTATTGTTTTTATTGCTTGATTAATTTTTATTTGAAGTGATTAGGGTGTTAATTCAATCAAATCCCTTTGGTACGCTTTGCCTTATTTAAGTTAGGATAATAGTGATTCTCCCTGAGATCGACCCATTACTGCACGATACCGTACACTTGCGGTTACATACATATTTAATTCACATCAAGTTTTTGGCGCCGTTGCAGGGGAGGCAAGCCGTTATTTTTCCTATTTTAAATAGTTCAAAGTGATTTAAAAAAATGCAAAAAAAAAAAAAAATTTCATTGAATTCTAAGTGATTTTAAAAAAAAAGGGAAAAGAAAAATGCAAAAAGTTTACATTGGTTTTTATGCCTTTTTTACACCTCCGATCCGTTAGGTTGGAACAGTACAATCGACGGTCCAATCCTGACCATGATATGGTGTTAAGGGATGCTGGCTCTCGAATTATCAAGAGGAATAACGACCAATAGCTTCGACAGTAACGGTGTTGTTTCTCAAGGTAATTGCAGATATGACCGGTCTCTAAGCCATTGATCGTCAGGAGGTTTGCAATGTCCCCGATTCGAAAAAATCCAGCTTTTCGCATCGAATTTAGAAGAAAAAGAAAGAAAAAAAATTATCATTTGAAACAGTTTTGTGCATGAGTGTATGGACTCGTGATGCTAGCAATCGTCTAGTAAGAGTCCCATCATTTACAATGGCTGAACCAAAGATTACACTTAAGGATAGATTTTCCCCTGCTAGGGCAGCACAACCTTCATGTATTCAATTGCCGGCTGCTACAGGCAACAACTATGAATTGAAAACTCAATTCATTACCATGCTTCCTCATTTTCATGGGTTATCTTCAGAGGATGCATACTTGTTCCTTCGTGAGTATGAGGAGGTGTGTGCCCTCATTAAAATGCAACAACTCAGTGATGATGCTGTCAAATTGAGGTGCATCACTTTTTCACTCAAGGATGTAGCTAAAAAATGGCTTTATGGTCTTCCCACAAATTCCATTACATCCTGGGAAAAATTTACTGTGTTATTCCTTAAAAAAAATTTTCCTCTTCACAAGACAAATAAACTTCGAGGGGATATAATGCGGTTCAAACAAGAGTCAAATGAGTCTTTTTCAAGACTCATGGAAAGGTTCCAAGGTCTACTCTAAGAGTGCCCTCACCATGGTATTGAAATATGGCAGCTTTGTCAAATTATTTACGAGGGGATAGACTTTTCTACCAAGAAAATGCTTGAGTCTATGTGTCCTCAAGGATTCACTTCCTATGAGGATTCTAACGATGCTTGGAACTTTTTGGCGGATCTAGCCAAAAAAACAAGAGAGTGGGAGTCTGTGCAGGAGACAGATCGCACCCAAAGAGGTAAAGGTTACTTTGTCGATGGCATAGTAGCTAAGGAGGCACACTTAGATAGCCTTATCAAAAGGATAGAAGCTTTAGTTCCTAAAGACCCTATCCGAAAGTAAGTCCTAATGTGCAACTGGTGTCAAACTCCTGGACACACAATAGAGGAATGCCCTTCACAGGGAAATTCTCAGAATGCTAATGTAAGTGCACTTTACAATCCGTATAGTAACACTTACTGTCCAGGATGGAGAAATCACCCAAATTTTTCTTGGAACCAAGGGAACCGTGTGGATCCATCCCAATTTCCAAATCAAGGTCCTCCCAGTCACACCAGGCCATATGCTCCCCCTAGACCCAATTTTGTTCCCCAAGGTAATTTTCATCAACCCCCTGGGTTTTCTAACATGGGTGAGCCAGCCAGACACAGTGAGTTAGAGAAGAATGTGGCAGCTCTAATGACAGGGCATACCAGTATGGAGAGGACACTTACCCAATTGGTTACCCTAATGTGTGAAAAGAACAAGAGTATTCTGCCTAGCCAACCAGAGACCAACCCATGCCATCACCCACAACCAAATAGGTCAAACCCTCAAGTGAATGGCATAGAGAGTCAATCAGGGTCCTCCAAACAATGCAATGCAGTCCATGCATTACGGAGTGGCCAAAATACCTACGAGATGAAGCACCAAGAACAAATCCACAGTTGTTCCCGTTAATGTTCCCCAATCTGAGGCAGCTATTGAGCCTCTTTCTTCTGGTTCGTCTGATGAACCTGAAAGACCCAAAGAGACTGTCCCAGACAGAGTTTTTACTCCACCAGCCCCATTCCCTAATAGGTTGGTAAACCAAAAGAAGACTACTTTAGTTGATAAAATTTTAGAGGTCTTCAAACAGGTAGAATTGAATATCCCACTTTTGGATGCAATTGACCAAATTCCTATTTATGCAAAAGTCCTTAAAGACTTATGCACACAAAAGAGGATTAGTCAAATTCCTAAAAAGGTATTCTTGGCTGCACATTTAAGTTCCCTTCTGAACCATCCTGTGGCAGCCAAATACAAGGACCCTGGCTGTCCTACCATCTCTTGCATCATAGGAAACACTTTTATTGATCATGCTCTGCTAGACATAGGTGCAAGTGTGAATCTTCTACATTATCATGTTTACCAACAATTAGGATTGGGAAAGTTGAAACCAACGTCCATCTCACTTCAACTAGCTGATCGCTCTGTAAAAACTCCTAAAGGAATGGTAGAGGATGTTTTGTTAAAGGTAGAAGAATTTCTTTTTCCTGTGGATTTTATTGTTTTAGAAATACATACTGTCTCCAATAGGGATCAAATCCCTATCATTTTGGGGAGACCGTTTCTGGCTACAAGCAATGCACTGATAAATTACAGGAACGGTCTCATGAAACTGTCATTTGGTAACCAAACTATTGATTTAAATGTATTTAGGCTGGGTAAGCAACCGAATGAGGAAGTACATATGCTCCAAGAATTCCCTGACCATGTAGAGACCACTTTTGACATTGACTTTGACTCGAAATTCTTGCAGTGTATGGAACCGTTGGGAGGAGTAGTGGATACTTTCTCATCAGAGGCATGGAGTATCCACACACCTGTGGAACCTCTAGGACCTCTATCCACTGCCAATCTCAAGCCCTCAATGGTTGAACCACTAGCTTAGAATTAAAGGAGTTACCATCCACTCTGAAGTATGCCTTTCTAGGACCTGACCAGACTCTTCCTGTTATTATTGCATCTGATTTGACTTCTAATCAGGAAGAAGAGTTAGTCAAACTCTTACAAAATCACAAGGAAGCCTTAGGTTGGACTGTGGCTGACATCAAAGGTATTAGTCCGTCTATTGTTCAGCATCATATACACCTTATGGAAGATACCAACCCCTCAAGGGAACCTCAGAGACGGGCAAATCCTGTGATGAAGGAAGCCATTAAGAAAGAGATTCTAAAGTGCTTAGCTCATGGGATCATATATCCCATATCTGACAGTGAGTGGGAAAGTCCGGTACATGTGGTACCAAAGAAGTTAGGAGTCACTGTAGTTGCTAATGTTGACAATGAATTGATTCCAACCCGTATCCAAACAGGATGGAGAGTCTGCATAGACTACAGAAAGCTGAATACGGCAACATGGAAGGATCACTTCCCTTTGCTTTTCATTGACCAAATATTAGAGAGGCTGGCTGGACATGAATACTATTTCTTCTTAGATGGATACTCCGGTTACAATCAAATCCCCATTTCCTTAGATGACCAACACAAGACCACTTTCACATGCCCCTACGGAACCTATGCTTACCGGCACATGCCTTTTGGGCTATGCAATGCCCCTGCCACTTTTCAAAGGTCCATGATGAGCATCTTCTCAGATATGGTAGAATAATATTTAGAAGTATTCATGGATGATTTTCTGTGCTTGGGTCTACTTTTTCTGATTGCCTACATAATCTTTCCTTAGTTCTTGTCAGGTGTATGGAGAAAGATTTAGTTTTAAATTGGGAGAAATGCCACTTCATGGTAAAACAGGGCATAGTGTTGGGTCACATCATTTCCAAAAAGGGATCATGGTTGACAGAGCCAAAGTAGAATTGATTGAAAAACTACCTGTTCCCTAATCTGTTAAGGACATTCGCTCCTTTCTAGGGGATGCCGGTTTCTATCGGAGGTTCATTAAAGATTTTAGTAAAATTGCTCGTCCTCTCACCTCTTTGCTTGCTAAAGACCAGCTCTTTGATTTTAATGATGCCTGTCTTAAGAGTTTTAGTCAACTCAAAAAGATTTTGACCATTGCCCCCGTTATTCAGGCATCCATATGGACATAGCCCTTTAAGCTTATGTGTGATGCTTCTGATTTTGCATTAGGAGCTGTCCTTGGGCAATGGATCAATAAATTACCCCATGTAATTTGTTATGCAAGTAGGACTTTAAACGATGCACAGCTTAATTACACTACCACTGAAAAAGAATTCTTAGTTGTTGTATTCGCTTTAGAAAAATTTTGTGCCTACTTGATAGGATCCCATGTCATTGTGTATACGGATCATGCCGCTCTCAAGCATCTCTTGTAGAAAAGGGATGCCAAAGCTCGTCCCATTAGATGGGTTTTGCTTTTACAAGAGTTTGACTTAGAGATTAGGGATAAACCAAGAATATAAAATCTAGTTGTTGACCACTTATCCCGACTGCCTAATTCTTTGATTGTCGATTCACCAGTCAACGAGTCTTTCCCAGATGAGTAGTTATTTGCAATATCTAGTGAGCCTTGGTTCGCTCATATTATAAATTACTTGGTAACGGGTGCGACCCCTTCCCATTGGTCCGCCCAGGATAGGTATAGATTCCATTCCCAAGTCAAGTACTATTTTTGGGACGATCTATATCTGTTCAAGACTTGCCCTGATCAGATTATCAGGAGATGTGTACCTGACCATGAACAACAATCTGTGTTGTCTTATTGTCATGATCAGGCGTGTGGTGGCCACTTTGGGCCAAATAAGACTGCGGCCAAGGTTTTACAGTCTGGATTCTACTGGCCTAGTTTTTTTAAGGATGCATTTAATTACTGTAAAGCATGCCCTTCTTGTTAGTCTTTCGGCCGCATTACCAAGCGGAATATGATGCCACTAAACCCAATTCTGGTGGTTGAAGTTTTTGATGTTTGGGGCATCGATTTTATGGGTCCGTTCCCAAAGTCTTTTGGGAATGAGTATATCTTATTAGCTGTGGACTACGTGTTCAAATGGATAGAAGTTGTTGCTACTAAGACCAATGACCACAAGGTAGTCATTAAATTTTTAAAGGAGAATATATTCTCTCGATTTGGTACCCCTCGAGCTATCATTAGTGATAGGGGGAAACACTTCTGTAACAAACTATTTGAGGTCATTGTTCAAAAATATGGTATTACCCATAAATTGGCAACCCCTTACCACCCTCAGACTAGTGGACAGGTTGAAGTGTCTAATCGACAAATCAAGCAAATTTTGGAAAAAATTGTCAATCCTACTCGTAAGGATTGGTCCATTCGCCTCATAGATGCTTTGTGGGCTTATAGAACTGCTTTCAAAACCATTCTTGTTCAATCTCCTTACTGCCTGGTGTATGGAAAAGCCTACCATCTACTAGTCAAATTGGAACATCGGGCATTTTGGGCAATTAAAAAATTAAATTTTGATTTGTCAGATGCTCACACTCATAGAGGACTCCAGCTCTCTGAGTTGGATGAATTGAGAAATGATGCCTACGATAGTGCCCACATCTATAAAGAAAAGACCAAGGCTTATCATGACAGACATATCCTTCGAAAGTCTTTCACCCCTGGAGACAAGGTTTTGCTTTATAATTCTCGTTTGCATATTTTTTCTGGTAAACTTAGATCTCGTTGGGAGGGCCCTTATATTGTTCAAAATATTTTCTCATCCGATGCAATTGAGATTTCAAATCCAGGTACAGGTGCAACCAGCAAAGTGAATGGCCAGCGCTTGAAGCCATTTTTGGAGCTTCCACACGACTCCACTGAAGAGGTCATGAATCTTCATGAGTCTTTTTACACTGATCCTTGATTCAGGGAGTTTTTTCTTTCCCTTGTCCTTGTCTTTTATTTTTCTGTATACATTGAGGACAATGCATGATTTAAGTATGGGGAAAGGGTTGCGATTTCATTAAAAAAATGAATTTTGAGCTTTCATTGTAAATTTTAACTTTTTAACTTTAGTTTTTGGGAAAGTCAATCACTATTTCTATGGTTTTGACACAAAAGAGGAAGGAGAAAGAGACCTAGAAAACTATCACATACGAAGTAATGAAACCCTATGTGAGGATAGTACTTAGGCTATATTTTGAGATGAGAATTAAGTTAGAAAATACATCTTACCTCTCTTGAAGGGATGAATATTTTATGGTTATAGTTGGTAATTTCAACCTTTGAATAAAGCTGAGACCTCCTTGTACTATAAAAAAAAATCATAATAAGAAAATAATAATATAAGAGTTTTTTTGTTCTTAGAACTATACAGGACATTCTGCCTCAAGAAGCGAGGTGTCTTGATTGAAATTCCTTGGATACAACTTTTGTTAAAAAAAAAAAAGTATTCTTTAGCATCATTGTCTTTAAAGATATATGCCAAAAGCGAAGCTACATAGTAACATGGGAATGCATAACCACCTGCACTTCTCAAGCCAATTGTAGTGGAGTAGCTTAAAGAGGAAGAAAGAAAAAAAAAATACAAGTGTTAAAAGCTATTCTTGGGTCTTGGTTACCAGTATGTTACAAAGGGTTCACCCTAAGGAGAGATATGTTTGGAAGATATAACAAGGTTTCCTAATTGAGATGCAACCTTAGTGTTTAAATCATATGAGGTAGCAATGTTCAATTGTGGGGGTTTCTATGTTTTCTTGATCCCAAGTTGAGTGTCTTGACTAATAAGATATGTGTGTGCTCTCTTTCCTTAATACCAAAATTAAAGTTTGAAATTTCTATATGAATTTTGTGTGTTTATTCTCTGAAAATACTCACGAGACACAACTCGTCCACTAGGGGGTTTAAAGGCTTGTTGCACGTGCTAAGTGCAATCATGATTCCTACGAAAGTGAGTTAGGATTTTATTTTATTTTTATATTTTTCTTTGCTCGAGACTAGCAAAGCTCAAGTGTAGGAGAATCTGATGAACACATTTTATGTCACACCCCAATTCTGCACATTTCAGAATGGTGTGATGAACTGCTAAATAACCAACGGTTCAACCAGGATCTCAAATAGGCTATCCCCGTGTTACCTGAACCTTCATATACTCACCATCATAATCAGAGTAAATACACAATAGCGGAAGTCTTATAAATAAATGAACTGAGAACTAAAATGATATCCATAAATAATAGCAAATTATTCTGTATTCAACTTGAGACATAAATATTTAAATATCAAATACATGTCTTATAAATCCAATAAAGGAACCTATAAAAATATCTAATCAAATACACACGAGTTGCACTCGCAAGAGGAGTCGTGTGTATCATCTTCAGCTCCAGCGTCCATTGCTGTTATATTCCCGTACGCAGACGCGTTCATATAGTCTTCAACTGTGTAACCTGCATCGTCAACTAAAAATATTCGACGTCGAGGGGTGAGCACACAACACGGCTCAGTGAGTAGCTAAAACAATGCAACATTACATATGCATGCACATCAATTTATATCTTTGGTCTGGTTTGAAGTTTGCAATATGTAATAGAAAGGTTGAGGTAGCCAAAGGTCGCGTTTATTGACTCCGCCTCTATACACGAGTGTGTGACGTTACCCGAAGATCACGTTTATCGTCAACTCACATGCACCCAACCATGAACATTATATAACAAAGGTTACGTTTATTGCTATATAGTGCCATACCAACACGTAAGCCCCTGCTGGCGAGGGCTACAAACTGGGCTCGCAACTAACCAATCCTAATGCCAAATAGTGTATCCAAGGCCTCACCCCAGCATCCCTCAGAATTCCCATAGAGATAGAGCTAAGGCCCCCCGATAGAGTCAGAGACTACAAGGACCGAGACCACCTCCCCTGATACTCTACGACATAATAGTTCCGCTAAGGTAATGGCGATACGACGATGCCAATGCACAAGACTTGAGTTAGAGATAGAGCTAAAGTGCTGAGACCCGCCAAAGGTTAACGTTTATTGATGTTCTCATCACACCCCCCCTGATACTCGCTCACATCAAGCACATCAACCACACACATACAAGCACATGCCTATTCCTATCATCATCATCATCATCATGTTATAAACAATAAAGTAAATATGCATGAACAAATAATAGAAATATTGGATGGCATCCTGTATGCACATAACAATCATATTCGCATAGAATCAAACATAGCATAGGACTCAAGAAATAGAAAACAGTTTATTATTAACCAATTTAGTTTGGAGTTAAGGTTCCTCACCTTAGTTTGCTATAGGATGTTTTTCCAACCTTTAGAATCACCTCTACAGTGTTATTATAATGTTAGCAACCTAACAAAGTCGATGGAATTTAATTAAAGTTAATTACCAATTTAAAAACCATACTATTATCTGAGGGTCGATCAGAGGGTCGATGCTCAGAATGCATAGGGTCGATGGGTCTATCGACCCTGTCCTCTATCTGAACTTCCCGAATGCTGAGGGTCGATGGTCAGGGTGCATAGGGTCGATGGGTCTATCGACCCTGTGTGTGACCCTCTGTGCAATCAGGTCCAATTTCCAGTTTTTAATTCATTCTTCATGTTTGGGGTCCTATGGCTTGCTTCCACATTCCATTAAACATTCATTTCATGGTCTGAAACCATGATTCATCCTCTTAAATAGCTTTCATGCATTCTCCTAGGGTTTTCCATGAAAACCTAACCATGAATGGATAGTTTGGGTTTCTTCGAAATCCTACACTCAACCATATCTAACCTAAGGTCTATAGAAACTCATGGAATTAATATCCATACCTGAGAAGATTACTTTTCTCTGGAAATTCTTCTCCTTTTTGCTAAGTCTTCTTCCTTGCCTCCTTTCTTCCTCTTTTCCCTCTTCTCTCTTTCTCTCAATTCAATTTGGGTTGTGAAAGGAGTGAAAGTGGCTTAGGGACATCCTTTAAATAGAGTAGGAATGTCCTATAATAGTCCCATTGAGATTTGGAAAGAATCCCAATCGAAAATTAGGAAATTTCCTAATTTCAGTTTCGGCAGTAAGTAAGGGTCGATGAGAGGGTCAATGATCTCGTCGACCCTGTGGTCTGACACTGTCCGACCCTCTGTCCATTTTTCAGGGTCTGAGTTTCTAATTTGAGAGGGTCGACCCTGTTTAGCTGGGTATGCGACCCTTGCTCTATTTTAAGTGTTTTTGGGTCGATTTGATACCTGGGATCTCGCTCTCCTTCACGCCCTTGGTCCATTGACTCGACCATGATGGGTAAACCTGGTTCAAGGTGGTAAGACCGGGTTAGTTTGACATGGGTCTTACAACTCCCCCCAACTTATAAAAATTTCGTCCTCAAAATTGGACGTACCTTCTGAATCAAATAAGTGAGGGTATTGCTTCCGCATAGCATTCTCTTCTTCCCATGTAACTTCTTCCATGTTTCTACTTTTCCAAGTGACCTTAACATAGTAGATATCTCTGTTGCATAGACGTTGAACCTTTCGACTAGTGATTTCCGTTGGTGTTACTTCAAATGTCAAATCATCAGTCAATTCTGGCAAATCCACTGTCAAAACATGCGTTGGGTCTTTGACATTCTTCTTCAATAAGGAAATGTGAAATACGTCATGCACGCTTGACATAGATGGTGGTAGTGCTAACTGATAAGCTATTTTTCCACGCTTAGCCAGAATTTCATATGGCCCGACATATCTTGGACTTAGTTTCCCTTTTAGTCCGAACCTTTTCAATCCTCGCATAGGCGATACCTTCAAAAATACTTTATCACCTACGGCGAACTCTAGATCTCTTCGTCGAGTATCCGCATATTGCTTCTGACGGTTTTGAGCTGTTCTTACTCTTTCCTTGATAATGTCGACCACTCGACAAGTCTCTTCAACAAATTCTGGTCCAACAATACTACGTTCTCCAACTTCATTCCAAAACAAAGGAGTTCGACACTTTCTGCCATACAGTGCTTCATAAGGTGACATTTGTATAGTAGCCTGATAGCTATTGTTATAAGCGAACTCGATCAATGGTAACCTTTCATCCCATGATCCCTTGAAATCAATTACACATGCTCGTAGCATATCTTCTAGAATCTGAATTGTGCGCTCTGACTGTCCATCTGTCTGTGGGTGGAATGCAGTACTTAACTTCAACGTTGTACCCATAGCCTTTTGTAGTCCTTCCCAAAACTTGGAAGTAAATCGGGGATCTCTATCTGACACGATGCTTTATGGAACACCATGTAATCGAACAATATTATCCACATATAGCTTCGCTAACCTTTCCAGTGTATACTGAGGTCGTATAGGTATGAAACGAGCTATTTTTGTCAGACGGTCTACAATCACCCAAACTGCGTCAACTACTCGAGGAGTCAATGGTAGTCCTGTGACGAAGTCCATAGTGATGCAGTCCCATTTCCATGCTGGTTCTGGTAACGGCTGTAACAGTCCTGCGGGTCTTTGTCGTTCAGCCTTTACTTTCTGACAATTTAGGCATTGAGACACGAACTTAGCTACATCTGCTTTCATTCCTCTCCACCAATATAACTTTCTTTAGATCATGATACATTTTTGTACTTCCAGGATGTATCGAATAGATGGTGGTATGAGCTTCTTTCATCAGTCGATGTCTAATGTCCACATTTTCTGTTTCGGGTACACATATTCTTCCTTTGTATTTCAATACTTTTTCTTCATCCAAGGTGAACTCAGGGTTAGTCCTACCTTTCTCAATGTCTTCTTGTACTGTTCTCAGATAAGGATCTGCTTTGATAGCTGTCTTCACTTCATCCATTATATCCGGTATAATCTTCAATGTCGCGAACATATTCGAAAACCGATGAATAAACCCTTGGTTGGCTGATCCATCCGTTGTGTCTATCACATACTGCTCGTTGCCGTGATTGAATACCATTTCGGTAGTGCACATTGCCGCAGTCATGCTAACTTCTCCTTGAGATTTTATCATTGCTTTTCTGCTCAATGCATCTGCTACTACGTTCGCTTTTCCTGGATGATACTGGATATCACAATCATAGTCTTTCAATAGTTGCAGCCATCTTCTTTGTCTCATATTCAACTCCTTCTGATTAAATAAATAAGTAAGACTTTTATGGTCTGACTTAATCTGGAATTTCTCTCCATATAGGTAGTGTCTCCATATCTTGACAGCAAGTACTACTGCCGCTAACTCCAAATCATGAGTGGGGTAATTTTTCTCATGTACCTTCAATTGTCTCGAGGCATAGGCAATCACTTGCTCTCCTTGCATAAGCACACATCCTAATCCTAATCCCGACGCATCAGTATATAAGGTAAACGTCTGTCCTGGAATAGGAATAGTTAAAATCGGGACGGATATCAATCTGGTCTTCAGTGTTTGAAAACTCTTTTCACACTTATCCGTCCATACAAATTTTTCTCCTTTCTTGGTCAAACTGGTAAGAGGTACGGCAATCCGAGAGTAGTCTTCTACAAATCTCCGATAATAACCAGCTAGACCCAGAAAACTTTTAATTTTTGAAACGCTCTTTGGTGCTTCCCATTTTACCATAGCCTCGATCTTACTGGGGTCCACTTTAATTCCTTCAGCGGGTACTACATGGCCTAGAAAGGCGACTTTACTTAGCCAAAACTCACACTTTGAAAATTTGGCGTATAACTTCTCTTTCCTTAAACGATGTAGGGCTGCGTTTAGGTTCTTGATTTGGGTTTCCTTGTCCTTGGAGTATACCAATATGTCATCAATAAATACTATAACCGACGTATCTAGCATATCGTGGAAAACTCGGTTCATAAGTTCCATGAACGTTGCCGGTGCATTAGTTAATCCGAATGACATCATTAAGAATTCATAATGTCCGTATCTTGTCCTGAAAGCTGTCTTCGGGATGTCACCTTCTTTAATCTTCAGCTGATGATAGCCTGATCGAAGATCGATCTTTGAAAATACTTTTGCTCCCTGTAACTTATCGAACAAGTCATTGATCCTAGGTAGTGGGTATCGATTCTTGATGGTCAGTTTATTCAACTCTCGATAGTCGATACATAATCGAACGCTACCATCCTTCTTCTTTACGAACAACACCGGTGCTCCCCATGGAGATATACTGGGTCTAATATAACCCTTATCCAGCAGTTCTTGTAATTGCACTTTTAATTCCTTCAGTTCAGTAGGAGCCATCCTATAAGGTGCTTTTGATACTGGTGCGGCTCCGGGTAGAAGGTCTATTACAAACTCTGTGGCTCCGTCGGGTGGTAATCCGGGTAGTTCCTCTGGAAATACATCGGGAAAATCTCGCACGACATCAATATCTTCCATTCGTGGCGCGTCCTTGGTTAGGTCGACCACTGATACTAGATATCCGATGGCTCCCTTTCAAGGCACTTCTTAGCCTTTAATGCTGAGAGTATGAGCTTACGTCTCCTGGGAAGTTTGGTTCCCGAGAAATTGAATTCTACTCCTTCTTTGTCTTTGAACGTTAGCGGTTTGCTGAATGCCGAGCTAACCAGTCCATTCCCAAGATGACGTCAAAGTCTGCCATCTCAAGTTTATTTAGGTTGCGTCCAAATTTCATCCATCCATACGATTTGGACATTGTTCCAATACAACATCTAGTCCAAAAAGGGCTTGAACTAGCAAAATCTGGGGTAACGGTCTAAGGAGATTGTCTAGTTCCTTCACCTCTTTTGATTTTTCAAAGACTATCATCAAAATCTCATATTGCACTCATTAGCTTGTATTTCTTTTATCACTTCTGTTCTATCCCGATCTCTCTTTCATATACCTCGAAAAATATCTTGTGATTGTTACTTCATATCGCAAGTCTATCTATAAGCATTAGGGTATATGCTTATAGTTTCATTAATTCAGCCCAACTATTTTGGTCTTTACTTAATCATATCCCTCAACATTGGGCATAACTCCATTATCATTGTATTAAATCGAGTACTACTTATGCCATGACTTTATCCTTGTATCCACTCTTAAATTTGCCTTTAGGAATCTTCTACCTTGTCAAAATTCATACCGATATAGCCATCTTTAACTCTACTTTAAGTGCTATCTATTTCTTTACTGGTTACTCTTGATAGTTCTAACTTTTGCTCATGCACTCTTTTATAGACATGATTCATATCCATCCACTTAGAAATCTCAAAATAGATTCTCCATTACTTCATCGAAGGTCTCTTGGCTATAGCATTTAATCTGAATCCAATCATCTTCCTTCCAATAATCCAATTATCACTAAACATCTTTATTAACAAAGGTCAGGGAGTTGATGAATCAGAATGTGCATCCAAAATAATTCTTTTCCTTCTTTCAATTATCATAATGACAACCACTTGCTTTATCTAGCGAATCTAGGTTTCAAGGATCAGGAGTAAATCTGTGGTAATCCAATCGGCATCAAAAGATCATTAAATTACACGGTGGTCCAAATATATGAAAATAGAGGTTCTACAGTTCTTGACCTCATGGTTATAGGTTCTATTGAGTATATATAATGCCATTGGTCAAGGCACTATAGGAATAAATCTGGAGAAGATTTCATACATCAGTATATCAGGTATAAATCTGGAGAAAATTTTCGTACATCAATAAATCAGGAGATATACGCTCAACATGATTAAGCATTTAACTGTTCATTCAGTTCGTATCTCTGTTCATGTTTTCGATCATGAGAATGGTGCAGATTGGTATAATTAGGACTAATACTAAAGAAACAATATCTGTAACTCCAATTGACAGGTTAAATCAAGAAGGTATCCTGTCAAGACACGAGAATTTAAAATCTGGTATGTGCATCCTCTATAATCATAAGAGTAAATCAATAATGCACCACATCCTATATAATCATATCCAGTTATATGGCCACAATTATATTTGATCCTCTACTGAAAACGTTTAAGGCTTCGTCTTCAGAAAATATTCTTCAATCCTTGGTCGGATCATTGCAACTATCCCATACATCGGTGGCTGGTAAGGTTAACCACCTTGATATACTGCTTGTTGTGCACCAAACTTCTGCACTGGGGTATGCATTACTGGGACTTACTGTATGGTAAGCACTGTGTTATAGCTAACATGTGTTGGGGTACAGTGTTGCTACCAATTGGTAGCGTACTAGGTTTGACTCGGAGGTGTTGATGTGGCATCGGCAACTTGGGTAGTAATTTACATAGCAACTTGCATAGTCGGTCTCATCTATTGTTGCTCTTGTATCTTATTGGGCCAAGTTTATTACAACCATAGCCAAGGTATTTGGTAGTCCAGGTAGATTGGCTGGAGTGGCCTGGTTGTTCACCTCCTCTCATTTGCTCCAATCTGATTATCATTATCCATTATCGACCCAGATAGTGGTGGGGTCAAGTTTCAACCTCTTCTTAATGCTCAGCGGGTAATGGATCAGTTTGTGGTGGAACTCACCCTGAGTCTCCACGTCACCCAGGAGTATAGCTTAAGCTTCTTTATAGTTGCTCTTATTCTTAATGTTTGGCCATTATTCTCTTATCTCTGTTGGATTTAGCCAGAGACCTTTCCCTTTACCTTTGCAGGGAATTAGGCATTACTAGCCATTTTCCTTCTTCCTCTGTCTTACATTGAGTTTCACATCTTGTGAGTACCAACTCGGTATTCCAATTTTCTGCTTTACAGAAGCTCCCTTCTTGCTACTGTACAATATCACTTGTATACTTAGATAACTACCCAACTTATAGATAATACCCAATATTATTGGTTTATCAGGATACATTTTGGTCTTCTCTTTCTATTTGAGTGTATATATATGGTTCCACCTTTTATATGTACATTATTGTCTTTTTAAATTTGGTCTCAATCATCACTTGTGCTTATAATGTGTTAATATTACTGTTTTTATTTTATCCTATCTCAGTTCACTATTGTTGTGAATGTATGATAGTTCAGCGGGCAAGGCCTGAGATGCTCTGATACCAAGTTGTCACACCTTAATTCCATACATTTTTGAATGGTGTGATGAACCGCTAAATAACCAACGGTTCAACCAGGATCTCAAATAGGCTATCCCCGCGTTACCTGAACCTTCATATACTCACCATCATAATCAGAGTAAATACACAATAGCGGAAGTCTTATAAATAAATGAACTGAGAACTAAAATGATATCCATAAATAATAGCAAATTATTCTGTATTCAACTTGAGACATAAATATTTAAATATCAAATACATGTCTTATAAATCCAATAAAGGAACCTATAAAAATATCTAATCAAATACACACGAGTTGCACTCGCAAGAGGAGTCGTGTGTATCATCTTCAGCTCCAGCGTCCATTGCTGTTATATTCCCGTACGCAGACGCGTTCATATAGTCTTCAACTGTGTAACCTACATCATCAACTAAAAATATTCGACGTCGAGGGGTGAGCACACAACACGGCTCAGTGAGTAGCTAAAACAATGCAACATTACATATGCATGCACATCAATTTATATCTTTGGTCTGGTTTGAAGTTTGTAATATGCAATAGAAAGGTTGAGGTAGCCAAAGGTCGCGTTTATTGACTCCGCCTCTATACACGAGTGTGTGACGTTACCCGAAGATCACGTTTATCGTCAACTCACATGCACCCAACCATGAACATTATATAACAAAGGTTACGTTTATTGCTATATAGTGCCATACCAACACGTAAGCCCCTGCTGGCGAGGGCTGCAAACTGGGCTCGCAACTAACCAATCCTAATGCCAAACAGTGTATCCAAGGCCTCACCCCAGCATCCCTCAGAATGCCCATAGAGATAGAGCTAAGGCCCCCCGGTAGAGTCAGAGACTACAAGGACCGAGACCACTTCCCCTGATACTCTACGACATAATAGTTCCGCTAAGGTAATGGCGATACGACGATGCCAATGCACAAGACTTGAGTTAGAGATAGAGCTAAAGTGCTGAGACCCGCCAAAGGTTAACGTTTATTGACGTTCTCATCACACCCCCCCCTTGATACTCGCTCGCATCAAGCACATCAACCACACACATACAAGCACATGCCTATTCCTATCATCATCATCATCATCATGTTATAAACAATAAAGTAAATATGCATGAACAAATAATAGAAATATTGGATGGCATCCTGTATGCACATAACAATCATATTCGCATAGAATCAAACATAGCATAGGAATCAAGAAATAGAAAACAGTTTATTATTAACCGATTTAGTTTGGAGTTAAGGTTCCTTACCTTAGTTTGCTATAGGATGTTTTTCCAAGTTTTAGAATCACCTCTACAGTGTTATTATAATGTTAGCAACCTAACAAAGTCGATAGAATTTAATTAAAGTTAATTTCCAATTTAAAAACCATACTATTATCTGAGGGTCGATCAGAGGGTCGATGCTCAGAATGCATAGGGTCGATGGGTCTATCGACCCTGTCCTCTGTCTGAACTTCCCGAATGCTGAGGGTCGATGGTCAGGGTGCATAGGGTCGATGGGTCTATCGACCCTGTGTGCGACCCTCTGTGCAATCAGGTCCAATTTCCAGTTTTTAATTCATTCATCATGTTTGGGGTCCTATGGCTTGCTTCCACATTCCATTAAACATTCATTCCATGGTCTGAAACCATGATTCATCCTCTTAAATAGCTTTCATGCATTCTCCTAGGGTTTTCCATGAAAACCTAACCATGAATGGATAGTTTGGGTTTCTCCGAAATCCTACACCCAACCATATCTAACCTAAGGTCTATAGAAACTCATGGAATTAATATCCATACCTGAGAAGATTACTTTTCTCTGGAAATTCTTCTCCTTTTTGCTAAGTCTTCTTCCTTGCCTCCTTTCTTCCTCTTTTCCTTCTTCTCTCTTTCTCTCAATTCAATTAGGGTTGTGAAAGGAGTGAAAGTGGCTTAGGGACGTCCTTTAAATAGAGTAGGAATGTCCTATAATAGTCCCATTGAGATTTGGAAATAATCCCAATCGGAAATTAAGAAATTTCCTAATTTTAGTTTCAGCAGTAAGTGATGGTCGATGAGAGGGTCGATGATCCCGTCGACCCTGTGGTCTGACACTGTCCGACCCTCTGCCCATTTTTCAGGGTCTGAGTTTCTAATTTGAGAGGGTCAACCCTGTTTAGCTGGGTATGCAACCCTTGCTCTATTTTAAGTATTTTTGGGTCGATTTGATACCTGGGATCTCACTCTCCTTCACGCCCTTGGTCCATTGACTCGACCATGATGGGTAAACCTGGTTCAAGGTGGTAAGACCGGGTTAGTTTGACACGGGTCTTACATTTTATGTGTGAATTTAGGGCATAAAATATACATCTCTTATTCTATTTATGATGCTTCTCGGGTATTTAATGTTGATTTTATGTTTGTTGGGTGTAGGTGAAAGAATAGAGAAATTTGAGCTTAAAAATATCATTTTATGAATTTTTGGTGATCCTGTCCAGTTAACTCACCCAGTCAACTCAACAGCCGGGCATAAGATGAATTTTATGAGGAGAGCCACGAATTTTATGTATAAGATCAGCCTTGGACCTAGTCAAAGAGTAGCCCAATCTCATGTGAAAGATTCTATTCTCTTGAGAAAATATTCCTTAGTTATTTGGAATCAAATTTACAAGATTGGCATGACATGGAAAAATGAAAAGTTCCAATCGATTATGGAAGTTTCAAAAAGAGATAATGATGCTAAAGATATGATGAGTTGGTGCAAGATTTGTTCTACTCAATACCATATACAATGAACCTACAAGATTGGAATTCGGTTACCAAAATTATCTCCACAAAATCTCTTGTAATTCAATTGTAAAGATTGATTTTGATCTTTATTCTCTTGTATATATATGTGATGCTCAGCAATAGAAAATCATCCAAGAATTCTATTATGAGTTTTTTTTTTTTTTTAGTTTTGAGAATTTATGAGAGAGTTTGAGATTCTTAGTTTTTTTCTTTTCAAGTTGTATTTTTCTTGCTTAATTTTATTTATTTTTTTTTTTTTAAGTTTTAATTTCAGATTTAGAACTCTATAGTAGGGTAGATAAATATAGGTTGTACCCCATTACTAATTTAATTTAGGGGAGAAGGCTCCCTTTGTAATTGTTTGCAAATCGCCTTGGAGTGACAACAAGATGACGAGCAATGACAGAGAAATCTTCTATCGAGATAAGTTTTTCTTATATTCGTTTACTTTTAATTTTGTTCCTTTCTTGCAATAGATCTGTGTCACTTTATGGTTAGTGGTTTCATAAATTTTTGTACCGTTATGATTGGTTATTATTGTTTTTATTGCTTGATTAATTTTTATTTGAAGTGATTAGGGTGTTAATTCAATCAAATCCCTTTGGTACGCTTTGCCTTATTTGAGTTAGGATAATAGTGATTCCTCCCAGAGATCGACCCATTACTGCACGATACCGTGCACTTGCGGTTACAAACATATTTAATTCACATCAGTGCCATATCGAATGGAGCCAAAGGGGAACTACCCATGACAAGTACCTTGGAGGACGTCTTCTGGTCAGGCATAGTCTGGTATGGCTTTTTGACCATACGATTATTAGTAACCAAAATGCCTAGCTTGACTCCATTGAATACTTGCCTATCCCTCGACTAGCTAGGTGTAAGCACCCCATTTTTACCATCCTAGCTAAACAAAGTCCTGCGGGCGTGTGGACAACAAAAGGAGAAAGATGATCGAAAGTTTGGATTTTTGACTGTGAATTTGAGGAAGTTTTCAATGGGTCTGTGAATTTGAGGAAGTTTTCAATGGGTCCACAGCAAGGTCATGGGTTTTAATTTTGCATGGATGCATAGGTCATAGAATTATCTTCAAAATGAGACCAGAATTGCTCGATTCTGACTTCAAATGAAGAAGATATGATCATTTTAGTCAGATGATACGTACAAGGGAGGTTTATGAAATTATTATAAATAATCCGAGGGGCCTTCATGCAAATTATCGTAAGTCGGATTGTTTGAATTTCAAATCATCATATCTTCATCATCCGACATCGGATTCAGATGATTCCAAGGCCATTATTCTTCATTCATGATGTTCTACAAAGTGGACGTAAAAAATCCCGGGTAGAAGTCACCAGTGGGTCCCATGCAAGCTTGCATGCAAAGTTATCGTTAGAACTTCAAAGCCTCATATCTTTTCCGTTCTACGTCGGATTCAGACGATTCCAAGGCCATTATTCTTCATTTGTGATGTCCTACAAAGTGGACGTAAAAAATCCCAGGTAGAAGCCACCAGTGGGTCCCATGCAAGCTTGCATGCAAAATTATTGTTAGAACTTCAAAGCTTCATATCTTTTCCGTTCTACATCGGATTCAGATGATTCCAAGACCATTATTCTTCATTTGTGAAGTCCTACGAAGTAGACGTGGAAAATATTTCCGGTAGAAGCCTCCGAAGGATCTCATGCAGAATGGTCAGCCAAATTATCGATAATTAGTCCGCTTAAACTTCAAAAATTCATAAGTTGATCATTTTACTTCCAAATAAGGTGATTCAAGTTCCTATATTCCTCATTTTTAATGTTCTACAAAATGAACGCAAAAAATTTGGAATAGAGGCCATCGGAAAATTCCATGCGAGATGACAGCAGAAATGACCCATGAAATGACAAGGAGAGAAAACCCAGTTAATTCCAATCAATCCAGTCAACTCAGTTCAAGCCAGTTTTGGTCCAACCTAGCTCAACCCATATCAGTTTAACTCAGTCAACCTAAGTCAGTCTCAACCCATTTCGAATCAGTTCATCTATGTGCATAATATATATATATATATATATATATATATATATATATATATATATATATATATATATATATATATATATATATATATATATATATATATATATATGTATGTTATTAAATATATGTGTATATATGTATATAATATATATTATTATATGTAAATGATAATCCAAAATATTTTGAGAAGAAAAAGGAAAGAGGGGAGAGAGAAAACGTAAAAGAGAAGGGGGATTTAGGGTTTTGAGATAATCCAAAAGATTTTGAGAAGAAAAAGGAAAGAGGGGAGAGAGAAACCATGAAAGAGAAGGGGATTTAGGGTTTTGAGATAATCCAAAAGATTTTGAGAAGAAAAAGGAAAGAGGGGAGAGAGAAAACGTGAAAGAGAAGGGGGATTTTGGTTTTGAGATAATCCAAAAGATTTTGAGAAGAAAAAGGAAAGAGGGGAGAGAGAAAACGTGAAAGAGAAGGGGATTTAGGGTTTTGAGATAATCCAAAAGATTTTGAGAAGAAAAAGGAAAGAGGGGAGAGAGGAAACGTGAAAAGGGAGTTTTTTTTAGGGTTTCTAGATGGATTTAGAAAAAGATAAAAAAAAGGGGAGAGAGAGGACGTGAAAAGGGAGAAGATTTAGGGTTTATAGATTTTTTTCAAAAGGGAAAGAAGGGGAAGATAAAAGGGACGTGAGAGAGAGAAGAAAGAGGGGATTTTTCCAAAAAAAAAAACGTGAAAAGCTTAGGAAGCTCGTTTTTGGGAGAAAAAGAAGGGAAGAAGAGAGAAAAAAAAAGGGAAAAGAAAGAGAAAAACGTGGCTTTTTCTAAGGGGTTAGGTTTTGGGAGAAAAAGGGAGGAAGAAGAGAAAAAGGAGGAAAAACGTGGTTTTTCTAAGGGGCTAGGTTTTGGGAGAAAAAAAAAGGGGGAGAGACGCCCAAGAGGGGAGAAAAAAAGAAAAAATCGATAGAAAAGAGAAGAAGAAGAAAATAGAGAAAGAGAGAAGGAGAGAGAGAGAGAGAGAGAGAGAAAGAAAGAGGTGTTAAGAAGGGAAGATCTAGAGGAAAAAGAGAGAAGGATCAGAGAAAGCAGCAAGGAGGATGATGAGAAGATGCAAAGGAGAAAAGCAGAGTAAAGAAGCCGGAGGTAGGAGATCCATCCTTTCTGTCAGTTATTTTTTTCAAAGTCAAAGTATACTGCAAATGCATGTCTGAGATTGGTGTCTAGCATTAGGAAGATGCCTCTGTTTGCATAAGGTTTCTTGAGACAAAATGTTGGCCTCTAAGTCCTCTTTCTGACCATGTACTCGGATTTTATTTTCATGAGCTATATGATTTTATATTGATTTTATAGTACCACTGGCCAAAATCTGGAACAGACCTGACCAGTGTATTTGCCTGTACTTGGGGAATGTTTTCGACCTACCTATGATCTCTTTTAGGATTAGGTTCCTTGAGACAAAATGTTGGCCTCTGAGTCCTCTTTCTGACCATGTATTCGGATTTTATTTTCATGACCTATATGATTTTATATTGATTTTATAGTACCACTGGCCAGAATCTAGAACAGACCTGACCAGTGTATTTGCCTGTACTTGGGGAATGTTTTCGACCTACCTATGGTCTCTTTCAGGATTAGCTTCCTTGAGACAAAATTTTGGCCTCTGAGTCCTCTTTCTGATTATATATTCGTATTTTATTTTCATGAGCTATATGATTTTATATTGATTTTATAGTACCACTGGCCAGAATCTGGAACAGACCTGACCAGTGTATTTGCCTGTACTTGGGGAATGTTTTCGACCTGCCTATGGTCTCTTTTTGGATTAGCTTCCTTGAGACAAAATGTTGGACTCTGAGTCCTCTTTCCGAGGATATCTTTTAAGAATTTTTTGAGTAAGTACAGTGCCCTATGTGCACATTTTGGTCCAGCCTGACAAAGCTATCATCTTGCTGCGTGTTCCATCATGTTTTGATTGATTCTCATATGCTTTGGTTGTTTCTCACATGCCATATTTGATGCTATATTTGTTCACATGCTATGTTTGGATGCTCGTATGCATAAACTACTATAATTGGAATGATCACACCGCCATAATTGGAATGGTCACACTGCCATAATTGGAATGATCACACTGCCATAATTGGAATAATCACATTGCCATGATTGGAATGCTACACATGCTTATTGCCATATTTGTCTGCTACACTTGTTCACATGCTATATTGGATGATTACTGCCATGTTTGGATGCAAACTTACCATGTTTGTATTGATTCACATGCTCACTTGCCATTTTTGACTGATTTGTTGCTAAATTTGAATATATTTCCAACACTGCTATATTTGGAATACTATCATTGATATAGTTGGAATATTTTCATTTGCCATATTTGTCTTGGAAAGAGAAAAAATAAAAAAATAGCAATTAGGGCAAGATACACCCTGAAATAAAAAGAATTGAACAATTAGGGTAGGAAACCCTAAGATGGAAAGAAAACAATAATTAGGGAAAGTGAAACCCTAAAAATAAAAAATAACAATTAGGACAAAATAAATCCTAGAATAAAGAGAATAATTAGGGTATGAAACCCTAAAAAATGAAAATCACAATGAAAAAGGATAGGAAACCCTAAAAACCTAAAAATGGAAATAATAAAAATGGTAGGAATTTAGGTCTCATCCCTAAATCCTATTGATAAAAATAGAAACAATAAAAATAGTAGGAATTTAGGTCTCATCCCTAGATCCTATTTACAAAAATGGAAAGAATTTGGCACACATCCCAAATAAAAATTGTAGGAATTTAGGTCTCATCCCTAAATCCTATTCACAAAAATGGAAAGAATTTGGTACACATCCCAAATAAAAATGGTAGGAATTTAGGTCTCATCCCTAGATCCTATTGACAAAAATGGAAATAATTTGGTACACATCCCAAATAAAAATGGTAGGAATTTAGGTCTCATCCCTAGATCCTATTGACAAAAATGAAAATAATTTGGTACACATCCCAAATAAAAATGGTAGAAATTTAGGTCTCATCCCTAGATCCTATTGACAGAAATGGAAGGATTTTGGTACACATTCCAAATATGACTTTCACAAATTTTGAATTACGTCATACCTGATTTCTAGGGTACACCCTAGAATACGTAGGCAATTTGGGAATCCCAAATACGGTACAAAGCCACCCATCAACCATACATCCAGCATAAACTTCAACTTGAACAACAAAGAATCTAATTGAAGCAAATGCATAAATCACTTCCATAATCATTAATCACACAAACCATTTCGAACTACGTTTTTGGACTTGATTTCCAGGATTGGAATATGTAGGCAGTTTGAGATGTCTTACACATCTCAGATTCAGTCCAAGATCGAAATATCTTTGGTCCGGTTCACTGTATAATATTGTACATTACATTTGCTTGTTTATTTGCTTTAAAACATGATTGGCTGAACCCTAGGTTAGAATAACTTAGCAACCTAGTTTAGGACATCGCCCATTGAACCCTAGTCATCCAGTTGACCAAGCACAGTCAAAATTAGAATTTAAGGAAAGTTTAGGAGGCCGATATTGATCGGGCGGTTTGGGTGCCTAACACCTTCCCATAACCGTACCCTGAATACTTACCCGATCTCTTGCAGACCAAAGAACCGATACATTGGGTCACGAGTCAATAGAAGTCTTACCTTAGGGTGAGGCTACATTTTTAGAGGTCCTAGACCTTAATCTAGGTGGCGACTCCAACAGAACAAATCGATCTTCATCGATACAGGATACACATTTCCATCCCGAGGAGGATCACATCGATAACCCATTGTCCTCATAGTGGCGACTCCACTGGGGATGAATATACAGACTCCTAGGATACTTTCCTTATATTGATTTGCTTGACATTTGATGCTAGATCTAGGGTACTATATTTATTGTTTGTACATATTGTTTTGGGGGGAATGGGTTCAGTCCCACTTTCGTGCGAGTAACCGAATCGGGTCCCATGCATGTGGGGCAGCCCACTAGGCGAAACACATAGCCTTGGCCTGTACTTTGTGAGACCATGATCGGTGAGCAGCCTCTAACGAGCATTTCTTGGGTCCGCCTGGGAATGCGTTATGCTACTCCACGTCGCTTGGATCCTTGCAACATAGTATATAAAGGGAATGGGGGCCCATTATTCATCGAACATTCGGTGATAGGTTACCCCGTCCTCGTCAAGGTGGCCTTTTCTGTCCTAACCCAGTTTGAGCCATATGTATGTTATTTTTGGTCCATCTTTGAACCAACTTGGTAAAATCTACTCGATCATAATATTTACATCTGAGACGTCGAAGTTCTGCCCGTTTTTATCCTTGACTTGTCAACATGTTTGGATCTACACTTGAGTATTCTTGTCTCTCACTTGTTGGGAGCGTGAGGGTTACGTATACCCGCATACACATTAGTATGGGCGGTCTGTACATGCCCTCCATCGTACAAAGCTCATTGTGTTGATCTGTTCAATATTGAAACGTCAATCTCAAAAAACGATCAGAAAATCTTCATCACGGTATAGATACTGTGATCAAGTAGAAATTTATCGGTTTTTTCAATCATGAACCGCTTTTGTCATCCATCATGAAAACTACAAATAAGCATATCCGTTTCAATTTTTTGAAATTTAATGAACCACATGGTCGAACCTTGGTGCTATAATGATCCATTCGGATCTTAAGGCCCCAAGACCAATCATGGGGTTATTCAAATACAAATAAATTGTTACAGATGATGTCTAATGGTCGGTTTTCATGAAGGAGCTAACTTTGTTTGGTCAAGTCAGCTTATATGTGTATGTGCATCCTTCTCGTGTCCAGTCACTTCTGAGTCTTAACTTTCGTTCATTGTTTATATAAAAATAAAATTAAAAAAAAAAAAAAAAAAAAAAAAACAAAAAAAAAACAAAAAAAAAACAAAAAAAAAAAAAAGAAAGAAATGTTGAACTAGGGAGGATATAATTGTCTAGACTTAAGAGAACACCTGAGTGTGTAGACAAAGCATCCACTCTTATTACATCCTCTCATAAAAAGGTCTCATCATCACCGGTTCATGTCTCGGTTCATGTCTCGGTTCATGTTCATAAGGAGGACTTTTGTACCTCAAAATATTGGAATGGTTGGAAGACAGCATATTGAGAGCCCAAATATTTCAGAATGGAATTGAAATTCCAAGATCAGAGTTGAGGAATCCAAGAGGGTAGAAATCTGAATCATAGATTCTGAGAGATTATATGTTTCTTTCCCATACTAGCATACCTGCCAAATTTAAATGGAAAAAAAAACTGAGATTGGAAAGCATTTCATTCACCCTTGGCAATTGAGCCACTTTGACTGAAAGAGTTGGTTTCCGACTCCCTAATTATTTTCATCACCCAAGGTGACCCAAACTCGAAGGAGTAGCCCTCAAACCTTCAAGAATGGCCCACCCCACCTCCCAAAATACAGGATGAAAAGGAAGACCATGTGGTCATTATCCCAAAATTAAGGTAGCCTGAAAATAAACTTCATGTGCACCCTAAACTGGGGCACAACCAAAATGTCAGTGTACACTAAATTGGGGCACAATAAAAATATCAGTACACCCTAAACTGGGCATAATTAAAATGTTAATGGAATCAAAGTGGGGCAAACCAAAAAGGTGATGGACCAACAAGGGTATAGGTCAGAGTTTCATGACATCCAAACTAGGGCATAAGATTGGAATACATTTATCCCAAATTGAGGCATTGGCCAGGTGAATGTCAAACCCAAATTGGGGCATAAATCAAAATGGTAATAGACCCAAGAGGGGTTTATCTCAAGATGGAGAGGGTCAAACACATGTCGATAGATAGGCGTAATGAGCCTTACTAGCGAAAGTATGAACGGAGATTCGGTCCTACAACCAATCATAAGTTGGCGTCAATGATGTCGTATCCAATTGGGGTAACTCGGTGAATTACTTGTCTAAACTGGCTACCATTAGTATCTGATAGATCATCTATGTTTGGGCTTAAGTTCGATATGTTTGTAGATGGTCCAGTCCAAAATGCTCTGAAAAAAATGAACAATAATCATCTCATTTGAGACATCAACAACAGTGCTTTACTACTTCCAATCCATTCCTTCCCAGTTTGATATTTCTTCCTCTTCCATGTCCGTTGCTAATTCTGACTCTGATGACGATTGAGATGAAGGGCCACAACCTGAACTTCTACTCCATCGGCCTTTAGAGAAATGAAAGCTCAACACACACGTGAAAGTTGAAGATAATTACGTTGAAGTCATGCAAGCATTCTCAAAGATACAAGTTGGAACATCAAAATGTCATCCCATTTGGTCGATTTATAGAAAGAATTTTTTTGGGATATTCTTTGAAAGTAGAGAACATTTACAAACTCATACAAGTGGTTCATTTAGTTTTACAAGAATGGGTTTACACATAAGGCATTATCAAGTTTACATCAATCCAAGTGATCAAGTCTTCTACAAGTGCATGAAGTCTACAGACATAAAATATGCTATAGATCAACCTCAAAGCCAAAGATGAGCTCAAAAAAAAAATGAGAGAGGAAAGAAAAAAGAAAGAAAGAAAAAAAAAGAAAAAAAAAAGAGAAAAAAGAAAAAAAGAAAAAAAAAGAAAAAGAAAGAAAGAAAGAGCTATACAAAATAAAGAGGTTGGTTAGCATACTACATTGGAACAATGATGGTGGACAAGTTCAACTATGGTGCATAGACATGAAGCAACTACTTTGAAACATTAATGATGAGTGAGTTCGATTACAAGGCATGTACATGGGGCAACTCCTTTGGAGCCCTGCTGATGGACAAGTTCAGTTATAGAGCAATAAGACAATTGGTTCTCGTACAATGACATATAGACACCATTTCTTAGAACCTGATTGGAGACATGATCGTTTGTTGTGATTCATGTTGTGTGTTGAACTAGATTTTTGATATTGGTCACTACATCCCGCCCGTACAGGGGGTGGTCTCATCACTTTGTTGTCATCAGAGGATTTTTCTTTTCGGCTAAAGACTCTCTCTCCCGTCCATCAATCTGACGGTCTTCCACAAAGTCTACGTTACATGCCCTTACTTCAAATGTCACAACATTTTTATGGTATCGTTTCTTGTGAACATGTCGTCTTGTTATGCATAAATATTGTTCAATAAATCTGACTGGAATATCTATCTGTCGTTCATCATTTCGACGGCGTCCAAGAATTTCATAGTCTTTTGTTGCTAGCCAATAAAATGGCATCGCTTAGTGGAGATCAATCCATTCTACATAAACAACCAAACACTCTCCCAATGGCAGACCCATTGGATAGTTTCTTATCTGTCCATTTGGACCTTCGTCGTCATACTTGTATACAGACTTAAAGGATTTGGGCCCAGACATGGTTATAACCGATTCAGCATCTGAACATAGCTTGTTGAAACTTGTTTTCTATCTGAGTGATACTGAGAAGAGAAAGCATTCTTTGACATTTTTCCTAAAGATTAGTGTAGGGTTGCATCTCCTTAAGGTTATTTCTATTGATGACTCAAAAGTCGCCTGCTTATCAATGTGTGCAGACTTGAACTCAGACACTGGGGAAAAATCACCCATTTATCCAAACATCATAAGTCTAATTAAGCCCCTGTTTGAAACTCTAGCTGAGTTTATTTGAATGTAAGAGAAAGATGACTCATACAAATTTGAGTCATTGTCATCATTTGCCCCTCATTAAAAAGACCTGATTTCCCTTTGATCAAAGTGAAACCCATATAAATTTGGCAGGAATGAAGAACATATCAAGATTGTCTTTTAAAGAAAAGAAACATGTTTCTCTCAGTCTAGATTAAGTCAAGTCAAGGAAAGTCGATCAAATCATGATCTCTAGTTCCTCTTGGATTTCGAGCAATGTTAGTGGATAAAGTGCAGATGCTAAGCCCCATTATGGCTACCTCAATATTTATGGAAAGTTCAACCCATTTTGGGAATGAAGAAAGATGAAGAAAGGAATTGAAAAGAACAAGAAAAAGAAAAAGACAAATAAAAAAAAAAAACACACACACACACATACACACACACACACAACAACCAGCCCGAACTACGCAGAACCTGATTCTGGAGGGACGGAAATCCCAAAGGATACGTAGGCAATTTGGGACACCCCAAATTCGGTCCAAAGGCTATACATCCAAAGGCTACACATTCAGAGGCTACACATCCAAATGATACACATCCAAAGGCTATACATCCAAAGGCTACACATCCAGAGGCTTTACATCCAAAGGCTATACATCCAAAGGCTATACATCCAGAGGCTACACATCCAGAGGCTACACATCCAAAGGCTATACATTCAAAGACTACGCAGCCAAAGGCTACACATCCAGAGATTACAAATCCAGAGCACAAAACACAGTTACAGTTACATCATGAACGGTCTTGAGCTAAAGCCACAAACCTGATGAGGTCGCTACTCAAGAAGTTTGACAGTTACAGTTACATCATGAGCGGTCTTGAGCTAAAGTCACAGACCTGATGAGGTCGCTACTCAAGAAGCTTAGCGATTCTGATTACATCATGAGCGGTTTTGAGCTAAAGTCACAGACCCGATGGGGTCGCTACTCAAGGAGCTTGACATCTACAGTTACACCATGAGCGGTCTTGAGCCAAAGTCACAGACCTGATAAGGTCGCTACTCAAGGAGCTTGACATCTACATTTTTTTGTTGTACAGTGTCAAAAAAAAAAAAAATTTACAGCATCAATTCAAGGGAGCAATGTTAGAATCCAGATCAAGTGCAGAATAATACAAAAATGGGCCACTTTTGTCTTCAGCCTCAATTACCCACAATCTCGGCCGAAGAGGGGCATCTATAAGCACCCCATTTTTGCCATCCCAGCTAAACAAAGTCCTGCGGGCGTGTGGACAACAAAAGGAGAAAGATGATCGAAAGTTTAGATTTTCGACTGTGAATTTGAGGAAGTTTTCAATGGGTCTGTGAATTTGAGGAAGTTTTCAATGGGTCTGTGAATTTGAGGAAGTTTTCAATGGGTCCACAGCAAGGTCATGGGTTATAATTTTGCATGGATGCATAGGTCATAGAATTATCTTCGAAATGAGACTAGAATTGCTCGATTCTGACATCAAATGAAGAAGATATGATCATTTTAGTCAGATGATATGTACAAGGGAGGTTTATGAAATTATTATAAATAATCCGAGGGGCCTTCATGCAAATTATCGTAAGTCGGATTGTTTGAATTTCAAATCATCATATCTTCATCATCCGACATCGGATTCAGATGATTCCAAGGCCATTATTCTTCATTCATGATGTTTTACAAAGTGGTCGTAAAAAATCCCAAGTAGAAGTCACCAGTGGGTCCCATGCAAGCTTGCATGCAAAGTTATCGTTAGAACTTCAAAGCCTCATATCTTTTCCGTTCTACGTCGGATTCAGACGATTCCAAGGCCATTATTCTTCATTTGTGATGTCCTACAAAGTGGACGTAAAAAATCCCAGGTAGAAGTCACCAGTGGGTCCCATGCAAGCTTGCATGCAAAATTATTGTTAGAACTTCAAAGCTTCATATCTTTTCCGTTCTACATCGGATTCAGATGATTCCATGACCATTATTCTTCATTTGTGATGTCCTACGAAGTGGACGTGGAAAATATTTCCGGTAAAATCCTCCGAAGGATCTCATGCAGAATGGTCAGCCAAATTATCGATAATTGGTCCGCTTAAACTTCAAAAATTCATAAGTTGACCATTTTACTTCCAAATAAGGTGATTCAAGTTCCTATATTCCTCATTTTTAATGTTCTACAAAATGAACGCAAAAAATTTGGAATAGAGGCCATCGGAAAATTCCATGCGGGATGACAGCGGAAATGACCCATGAAATGACAAGGAGAGAAAACCCAGTTAATTCCAATCAATCCAGTCAACTCAGTTCAAGCCAATTTTGGTCCAACCTAGCTCAACCCATATCAGTTTAACTCAGTCAACCTAAGTCAGTCTCAACCCATTTCGAATCAGTTCATCTATGTGCATAATATTTATATATTACATATATATATATATATATTTATGTTATTAAATATATGTGTATATATGTATATAATATATATTATTATATGTAAATGATAATCCAAAAGATTTTGAGAAGAAAAAGAAAAGAGGGGAGAGAGAAAACGTGAAAGAGAAGGGGGATTTAGGGTTTTGAGATAATCCAAAAGATTTTGAGAAGAAAAAAGAAAGAGGGGAGAGAGAAACCGTGAAAGAGAAGGGGATTTAGGGTTTTGAGATAATCCAAAAGATTTTGAGAAGAAAAAGGAAAGAGGGGAGAGAGAAAATGTGAAAGAGAAGGGGGATTTCGGTTTTGAGATAATCCAAAAGATTTTGAGAAGAAAAAGGAAAGAGGGGAGAGAGAAAACGTGAAAGAGAAGGGGATTTAGGGTTTTGAGATAATCCAAAAGATTTTGAGAAGAAAAAGGAAAGAGGGGAGAGAGGAAACATGAAAAGGGAATTTTTTAGGGTTTCTAGATGGATTTAGAAAAAGAAAAAAAAAGGGGAGAGAGAGGACATGAAAAGGGAGAAGATTTAGGGTTTCTAGAGTTTTTTTCAAAAGGGAAAGAAGGGGAAGATAAAAGGGACGTGAGAGAGAGAATAAATAGGTGATTTTTCCAAAAAAAAAAAAAAAAAAAGGAAAGGGAAAGAGAAAAAAAAAATGTGAAAAGCTTAGGAAGCTCATTTTTGGGAGAAAAAGAAGGGAAGAAGAGAGAAAAAAAAAGGGAAAAGAAAGAGAAAAACGTGGCTTTTTCTAAGGGGCTAGGTTTTGGGAGAAAAAGGGGGGAAGAAGAGAAAAAAAGGAGGAAAAACGTGGTTTTTCTAAGGGGCTAGGTTTTGGGAGAAAAAAAAAGGGGGAGAGACGTCCAAGAGGGGAGAAAAAAAGAAAAAATCAGTAGAAAAGAGAAGAAGAAGAAAATAGAGAAAGAGAGAAGGAGAGAGAGAGAGAGAGAGAGAGAGAGAGAGAGAGAGAGAGAGGGAGAGAAAAAGAGGTGTTAAAAAGGGAAGATCTAGAGGAGAAAGAAAGAAGGATCAGAGAAAGCAGCAAGGAGGATGATGAGAAGATGCAAAGGAGAAAAGCAAAGTGAAGAATCCCGAGGTAGGAGATCCATCCTTTATGTCAGTTATTTTTTTCAAAGTCAAAGTATACTGCAAATGCATGTCTGAGATTGGTGTCTAGCATTAAGAAGATGCCTCTGTTTGCATAAGGTTCCTTGAGACAAAATGTTGGCCTCTGAGTCCTCTTTCTGACCATGTACTCAGATTTTATTTTCATGAGCTATATGATTTTATATTGATTTTATAGTACCACTGGCTAGAATCTGGAACAGACCTGACCAGTGTATTTGCCTGTACTTGGGGAATGTTTTCGACCTGCCTATGATCTTTTTTAGGATTAGGTTCCTTGAGACAAAATGTTGGCCTCTGAGTCCTCTTTCTAACCATGTATTCGGATTTTATTTTCATGAGCTATATGATTTTATATTGATTTTATAGTACTACTGGCCAGAATCTAGAACAGACCTGACCAGTGTATTTGCCTGTACTTGTGGAATGTTTTCGACCAGCCTATGGTCTCTTTCAGGATTAGCTTCCTTGAGACAAAATGTTGGCCTCTGAGTCCTCTTTCTGACCATATATTCTGATTTTATTTTCATGAGCTATATGATTTTATATTGATTTTATAGTACCACTGGCCAGAATCTGGAACAGACCTGACCAGTGTATTTGCCTGTACTTGGGGAATGTTTTCGACCTGCCTATGGTCTCTTTTAGGATTAGCTTCCTTGAGATAAAATGTTGGCCTCTGAGTCCTCTTTCCAAGGATATCTTATAAGAATTTTTTGAGTAAGTACAGTGCCCTATGTGCCCATTTTGGTCCATCCTGACAAAGCTATCATCTTGCTACGTGTTCCATCATGTTTTGATTGATTCTCATATGCTTTGGTTGTTTCTCACATGCCATATTTGATGCTATATTTATTCACATGCTATGTTCGGATGCTCGTATGCATACACTACTATAATTGGAATGGTCACACCGCCATAATTGGAATGGTCACACTGTCATAATTGGAATGATCACACTGCCATAATTGGAATAATCACATTGCCATGATTGGAATGCTACACATGCTTATTGTCATATTTGTCTGCTACACTTGCTCACATGCTATATTGGATGATTACTGCCATGTTTGGATGCACACTTACCATGTTTGTATTGATTCACATGCTCACTTGCCATTTTTGACTGATTTATTGTTAAATTTGAATATATTTTCAACACTGCTATATTTGGAATACTACCATTGATATAGTTGGAATATTTTCATTTGCCATATTTGTCTTGGAAAGAGAAAAAATAAAAAAAATAGCAATTAGGGCAAGATACACCCTGAAATAGAAAGAATTGAACAATTAGGGTAGGAAACCCTAAGATGGAAAGAAAACAATAATTAGGGAAAGTGAAATCCTAAAAATAAAAAATAGCAATTTGGGGAAAATAAACCCTTGAATAAAGAGAATAATTAGGGTATGAAACCCTAAAAAATGAAAATCACAATGAAAAAGGATAGGAAACCCTAAAAACCTAAAAATGGAAATAATAAAAATGGTAGGAATTTAGGTCTCATCCCTAAATCCTATTGATAAAAATAGAAACAATAAAAATAGTAGGAATTTAGGTCTCATACCTAGATCCTATTCACAAAAATGGAAAGAATTTGGTACACATCCCAAATAAAAATGGTAAGAATTTAGGTCTCATCCCTAGATCCTATTCACAAAAATGGAAAAAATTTGGTACACATCCCAAATAAAAATGGTAGGAATTTAGGTCTCATCCCTAGATCCTATTGACAAAAATTGAAAAAATTTGGTACACATCCCAAATAAAAATGGTAGGACTTTAGGTCTCATCCCTAGATCCTATTGACAAAAATGAAAATAATTTGGTACACATCCCAAATAAAAATGGTAGGAATTTAGGTCTCATCCCTAGATCCTATTGACAGATGGAAGGATTTTGGTACACATTCCAAATCTGACTCTCACAAATTTTGAACTACGTCGTACCTGATTTCTAGGGCACACCCTAGAATACGTAGGTAATTTGGGAATCCCAATTACGGTACAAAGCCACCCATCAACCATACATCCAGCATAAACTTCAACTTGAACAACAAAGAATCTAATTGAAGCAAATGCATAAATCACTTCCATAATCATTAATCACACAAACCATTTCGAACTATGTTTTTGGACTTGATTTCCAGGATTAGAATACGTAGGAAGTTTGAGATGTCTTACACATCTCAGATTCAGTCCAAGACCGAACTATCTTTGGTCCGGTTCACTGTATAATATTGTACATTACATTTGCTTGTTTATTTGTTTTAAAACATGATTGGCTGAACCCTAGGTTAGAATAACTTAGCAACCTGGTTTAGGACATCCCCCATTGAACCCTAGTCATCCAGTTGACCAAGCACAGTCAAAATTAAAATTTAAGGAAAGTTTAGGAGGTCGATATTGATCGGGCGGTTTGGGTTCCTAACACCTTCCATAACCATACCCTGAATACTTACCCGATCTCTTGTAGACCAAAGAACCGATACATTGGGTCACGAGTCAATAGAAGTCTTACCTTAGGGTGAGGCTACATTTTTAGAGGTCCTAGACCTTAATCTAGGTGGCGACTCCAACAGAACAAATCGATCTTCATCGATACAGGATACACATTTCCATCCCGAGGAGGATCACATCGATAACCCATTGTCCTCATAGTGGCGACTCCACTGGGGATGAATATACAGACTCCTAGGATACTTTCCTTATATTGATTTGCTTGACATTTGATGCTAGATCTAGGGTACTATATTTATTGTTTGTACATATTGTAGGTAACCATCCTTTTACTATCTTCTACTACCTTGGCCATCTATACTATACTGGCATAGGTAGTATGACCCTAAGCCTTTACAATAGCCCTTATGCCACCCCTTAGTCCATCCAAAATCTCTTGACCTTCTACGCATTAGTACGCATGTTAGCACTTACAAAATTGTATAGTCTTTCAAAGTCTTGCTGATACTCAACGACTGATTTCTGAACTTGACTGAAGGTCAGATACTTAGCTTCCTTTTGATCTATATAACTCTGCGGAAAGTAGTTGCCAAAGAATGCCTCCTTGAATATTTCCCATGTGATTATACAATGTTGTTCCTTGAATATTGGTCATGTAGATTCTTACCAATTATCAGGCTCATCCTCAAATATAAATGTGGTGTAGAGGATTTTTTGATAATCAGAACATAGCATCATCTGTAGAGTCTTCTCTATTGAATGCATCTGGATAGCAGGGTGTAATGGATCATTCCCCACACTTGTGAACTTCAGGGGCTTCATTTTCTGAAATGGCTCTACTATCCTTGCCATTGTCATTGTAGTGGGTGGCAGTGCTACCGTGGTTTTGGGTATAACCAATGCTAGTATTGCGGTTCGTACAAATGTTGCAGCAGGTGGCACTGGTTCATGTGCATTGTCTACATCAATGGGTGCGGCAGTTGGGGCTGGTTCATATGTATCCGCAGGAGGTATAGGTGCTGGTGCATATGCTATGGCAGCTGGTTCTACTAGTCTCCACTGTATGGTGGTCACTAACTGGGCCATGAATTTTTGCTGCTGAGTACTTATTTCTTGGGCAAAATTGCCCATGATCGTAGCCTTGTTTGCTACCGTAAGCACCGGAGGGGGTAATGGTGCAGTAGGGTTAGCCTCAACTTGGGCACCAGGACTGTACACCGAGCTTGCATCTTGATCATTTGTATTTGGCCCTAGAGGAAGGCTACTCTTAGTAACATGAGGTACTTGGGCTCCCTTGGGTGTTCTTGGAGCCATCGGTTCTTAGAACTACCCGGTACCTGTAAAGGGGAGCAAAAACCCAAATTTCCTTAGTTGTGTAGATCGTTCACTAGTAAAACACTTGCCATAATGTCTTAAAATGTTTATAATAACCCAATGCAAATGTATAGACAATGCCATTGTGCTTATGATGATGCAAGCATTTTAAAATGAAGCAATTGGCTCAAAATAGAGTTGTACAGCCGATGGGGGAGTGCGGTCAGTAAGTGCTGTAAATGGGCACAGGTTCATCAATCGGATAAAGAAAGTACTCTTCTTAAACCAAACCATTTTCCTTTTCTCATTTTTACTCTTCATTGTTGGTTTATGCAGTTGAAGGAGAAAAGCATCCTTCTGTACGATTCTCTTAAGGTCTCCCTTGGCGCTTCTAAGCTTCAACTTGCACCACATCATCTCTACTCACCACTAAGGTACGTGCCAAGTCAACTTTTGGGATTTTCTATGAGTTTGCATCACCTTTGGACTGGCAGTCTTTCTTACTAGAGATTTTTAACATTTTTGTTCTTTTGCCTAGGGATTGACATCTCTACAGAGGAGGGTGTGGAGAAGTCAGTCCATCTTGATTTTAGCTGAAATTTCATAGCAAAATTGAATCTTCAAGACATTGTCATCGGTGATAATGAGTTGGAGTGGATTCCTCAGCTAGATGGGCAGCCGAGATGATGACGGGTCAGGCGAAGGAGAACTCAGGTTATAGAGGCAGAGTCATCGTCTAATGTTGAGCCAACCAAGCGGGTAGTAGCATGGTACCAACATCGATTCGCTTAGAGTTTAGAGAAAATTCACCATTTACTAATAATAGTGACGATGAGGTTCCACTTGTAGCTGCTCCTTAGACTGAGGTTCCTAAGATTCTTAAGTTGCAAGGTATATAGAAGGAGGCCCGCTCATTTATGTTTGACTTGAGAGAGTATCACCAGGGTATGCAGACAAGTATGGTAGCTTTCAAGAGACGTATGGTATAGAACATTGTTGGTGTGGAACAGTGTGTGAATTCTACAGAGTGTAAGATCATCGATCTACGAGGGTATATGGAGGTTGTTAGACAGAAGACTGCATTCTTACGAATTGCATTGGTTACGCAGGTATAAAATCTCATATTCTTGCTGAGATAGGCCACAGTTTTAGTTGAGTACACAAGAGCATGCTGGCAGAGACTTAGGGTAGTGCCTAGAGTGCAGCTCAGATACTCTACGGATAGCACTGGGCATCAGGAGGGGGGATAGATGCAACAGTCGGACCAGCAGCCGCCTTAGTTTATTTTTATTTTTATTTGGTTATCTTCTCTTTGGGTTGTACATGACTTTTATTTGTCGTTGTTTAATGGGTCTCAGATCCTTATGTAAACATTTTCTATGAAACTTATCTCTTTAGTTTACTTGTTTTCGTTTTATCCTTTATTTGTTCCATAGTCTCTACATGATTTATTCTCATTGTCTTTTAGTCTACATAAGTCAAGCATATTTGATTTTGTGTATAGGTATGACTAGTAATGTGTAAAGTATGAAATGTGCTCTGATACCAACTTCTGTCACACCCCGTTTGCGACGTCTAGATACTATGGAATGTAACAGGATCTCTTTATCCTATTAGGGCATTGGAAATCCCCTTCCAAGATCACGTTTCATAGGATACAAAACCACAAATCTATAATGATACCCACACAAGGTAAACATTAACCTGCTTAGAGTAATTAAAGAAAGCAATTCATTTATTTCCAAATAAATCAGCATAAGTCTTATCTAAAGTCAAAAGTAGCAGATGTCTACAATTTATGAAAGTAGTATTCAAAATATTATTTCAAGTAAAAATGTTTCTGAGAGCTTAAGTGTTATTTAAAAGATTAGGACAACACGTCCGTAATAAATAATTTATTTAAACACTAGTACTATTATGAAAGAATATTTAAGACTATCCATAGACACAGTTGTCGCACTCGTAACTGTCACTATCGACAACCTCGTCGCTATCACCATCAACATCCTCTACACCGGATGGATAATACCTTGGAGTATCAACATAGTCACCAAATGGTAACACCTGCATTAATTAAAAAATTTGTGCACACGGTGTAAGCTCAACCACTGAGCTTAGTAAGGAAATCAAACATGCAACATACAAAATGCATGAAATTATAAACTATGATCAGGTATGATAATTGTAAGTGCTAGCTCAAGACAACCCATACATGGAATCTCTAGGCTACACGAGTCATCCCCATCAAAATGAATGCCGCCTCACTTGGTGTATAGCAACATCCCCCATGTATGGGTCTGTCATTTTGGTCCGCATTGACTGTAACTCATCCCAAGTCCACCCTATAGCACTTGAGGAGGTGATAATCTCACTAGTCGATTCGCCCACCCATCTACACTACGTCGGATATGGGGAGCATCGCAACTATGTTCATACCACCCTTTATTGAACCCATGCCATTATATAACCCCCTAATGGCTAGGGGTACAGTTACATGGGTGATTAATGTTTGACTAGCCATGTCCACCTAATTAGTCATATTACTGGACCATAATGTCACCAAGCTTCTTACTCCAGGACATCGTGACTTGGCTAAGTTACACATGGTCAATGCAAAGCAGCGCTGATAAGAAGTGGTGCAAGCGTTCCATTCCACCCACCTTTCTCCTTACCGACTTAACCAGACATCATGAATCAATCACAGATTAGTTGCTTTCGTAGAAAGGTAGTGAGTGTCCCATTCCACTCACCTTCCAATCCCTACCAGCACTACGGATCTCAAATGCAAGGATGCATACGCATAAGCAAGCAAAATAGTATATTGGATGACATGTTATCACACAAGCATGTTATCAATCTCACACAACATCATAACAACAAGTTCATACGTAAACAAAGGTCTAATCCCCTTACTTGAGTGGTAAACAAAAAATATTATTGTAACTCGGCTTGAACAGCTTGCCTATGTTCTCCCGTACCTTTAACTTCATTAAAATAGTAGTTATTAATTCCTTTGTTCATTATGCATCTCTATCATTTTCTCAACATAACATCCTATTAATTAATAGTAGTTCATAGCAATCTGGTAGTCTGGTTTTGACATCATACACTTGCTGTCCAAAGGTTCCAAGCGTTATTAAGAGTGAATAGCAAGTATAAAACCAGTTTCATTGGTTAACATTTGAAATAATAGAGAAAACATATCCATAAATATTATTTTGGGATTCCAAGCCCATAAGTAGTCTAAAATAAATCATAGCAAGCTATTGGCCAAGTTTGGTCGAGAATCAAAACCAAAATCACATGCCACTGATTCACGCAGCCGCACCTCACCAATTACAGGGCATGCGGTTGGTGTGCAGTAGCACCTCACCAGTTGCAGGCTATGGGACATGAGGCACGTGGTCATAACCGCACGTCAAAATGTGGCTGAAAGTTTGCGATTTCGAAACTATGGTGTTGCTAGATTTTTCCAAGTGTGATTAAGGAGTTTGGGCTAATGGATCCTTTTTTTCATCATGTTATGGATACTGTTTTGATTCAACCCATAGCCAAAATACTAAATCTGATTTAGAATCCTTTGGATCCAAGTTCTAACCATTATGTCCTTGGGGTTTCTTGGTTTTAATCCATCTAGAGTCATTCATAGTCATCCTTGAATAACATAGGATGCTTTGATCCATTTAGAAATAGTTTTACCGATTTTTCTTATTGTTTCTACGGTCTTGGGTTCATTACTAATCTGGTCTAACACCCAAATAAGCACTTGGGTGCTCACCATCATTGGTGTATAATGATCTCTGTCAAGGTATCACTAGAGGTATTGATCCTCAAAGTTTTATTAGATATTATAGAATCAAAGACATTAAAGGAGTTTGAGATTCTTAACAAAAGATTGCTCTCTGTCACATTTCATCAAGCATACAACTTGAGAGTCCACCAAGGTTCACTCTTCTCTCTTCTTCTTCTTCTTTTTCTCTTCCTTTCTTGAGCGCGTGCATTAGAGGAAGGGTTCTCCCTTTCTCTTCCTCTTTTCTTCCTTCTTCTTGGATCTCTCCTTCTTCTTCTTTCTCCCAAAACACGTCAGACCTTTTCTCTTCCTCTCCCTCTTTGTTTCGGTTAGTCTAGGTGATAGAATGGAAGAGTAAGGAGGACTTTACTCACGTTGGTGATTTGGTATGAGAGATCCTTAAGATCTTAATTTAGTAGATTAGAGGATTTTCCTCTCTTCTTTTCTTTCATAAGCACGTACCTGATAAGCTTTCCATGATTGGTGAAAACCCAATCTCTTTCGGTGGGTCTTTCGGTTGGTTGGTGAAAGACTAACCCAAACCGTCGGAGTGATGGTCTTCGATCCATCTTCGTGGTCTGTTGCTGGGTTGACACTCAACCATGGTCAACCTTAGACCAAAATCCCTTAGTTTAGTCTTTAGTTTGCTAAGTTTTCATGTATTAGTAGGACCCGGGGCTTGGGGATCAAAAACCAGTATGTCGACTTCGTGAGGTTGATGCACAGTGTGACGTTATTTCTTCGCAGCCGCACACCGCTTCCTCATGACCAAAATTTGAGTCCAGCCTACGTGCGGCTGATAGAACCATCCGCATGACCAGCCAGACTACCTGTCCAACTGCACGACTAAAATGGAGTGTAAACTCCTTTGTATGGTGGTAGATCGAGTCTACCTTTCCTCCATTGTGTTTGGCCCACTTTGGTCATGTTGTACTGACCCACCATTGACTACTGTAATTTAATGAACTTGAACCCTAACTTAGAACATACAAATTCTGAGGTTTCCAAGAGGTTCAAGAGTGAGTTAAGAAGCTTGGAGAAGATTGAACGTTCTTAACAGGTGAGAGAACGAGAACCTAAACTAATTGGCTAATAATAAACTATTTACTTTTATTGAGTCCAATGCCATGATGGATTCTATGCTTGTATGCTTATAATGTGCATCTCACATGTCATCCAATATTCTTGTTATTATTGCTAATGCATATTTATTTCTGTCTATTTATAATATGATGATGATGATGATGCTAGGAATAGGCATGTGGTTGTGTATGTGTGGTTGGTGTACTTGATGCAAGTGGAGCATCAGGGGGAGGACATGACATTGTGGTTCATCCTGGTCACCAGACTTTAGCTCTATCTCTACTCAAGTCTTGTTCACTGACATTGTTGTATCACTATTACCTTCGTAGATTTATTACGTCGTAAGGCATTAGGGGAGCTGGTTCCTGATCGTGTAGTCTTTGACTCTGTCGGGGGGCCTTAGCTCTATCTCTATAGAGGTATTGAGGGATGCTGGGGTGAGCCCAGTTTGTAAGCCCTCTCCAGCAGGGTCTTACGTATTGGTATGGGTAGGGCATTAGGAGAAGTGTTGGTGGTGTGTGATCTGAACACTTTAACTCTATCTATATTCCATGGCGGGTTCATGTGGGACGACAATGATGTTTGATCTATTGGGCGGATTCATATACTCGTGTATAGAGGTGTAGGGGCATCCAAACCATTCTATAGCACATTACAAATTTAAAAAGCAGACCAAAGATATGAATTGAACGCATGCATATGTTTGTTGCATTGTTTTGTTCACTTACTGAGCTCAAGTTGGAGAGTTGACTCTTGCACGCGTAATTCTTTTTAGTTTCTGATGTTACAGGTGTTACTGTTGAAGACTACATGGATACGCCAACATATGGACATGTAGCGACTATGGATGTGCAAGCTGTGGAGGACGAGCAAAACTCGTCAAGTGAGTGTTTCCACCATGGTTACGCTTAATGTTTAACTTTCATATTTTGATACTTGTAATATGTATTAATTATGTTTTAGTTAATTGAAGATAACTGGATTATTTAACTATGGTTAATTGACACATACCACCCCTGTACTTTAACCCGATTCCAGTTACCTTAATAATTTTCTGAACCGGATGACTGCCACCCTTTAACTTACATCAAGTTCACAAACCAGTCCAGGCTTAAATTTTAACCTATTTATTCTCTTTAATATGACCAAAATACCCTTTAGAGTGAGTTGAAAAGTCTAAAATACCATTTTTTACCTTTACCTTTACTTTGCCTTTTCTTTAATCTCATTGTTCCTCATTTTTGCTCCCTGCTGAAAGCTAGGGTTTCCAATCGCGTTGTTCCAGAGTGAAAGTGAAGCAGTTTACAGAGAAGAGTTTCCAATCGTTTTGCTCCCTAAGCTAGGGTGTTTCTCCTTCTTTCTCATTCAATTTTGCAGGTTTCAGCCATCTATTCCTGCAACTACAGGTTAGTTCCCTCTCTTACTCCTCTCGTCCATCTCTTTCTTCATACTCTGGTAATCTTGTTCCCTTCCGCCTTCTCCTTCTTTCGAAATCTAGTTTTTCTCTTTGCGATCTGGTTTGTCCCAATTCTGATCCGATGGTACGAAAAAGGCAGGCACATGATAATCAACTCTGCTGCCTGGTGCGATGTATTAAATGACTCTTTTGAAGAAAAATGAAAATGGATTCTGATCTTCTATGGCTTTCTTCTCTCCCACGGTTCTGCAGTTCATCATTTTGGGCAGAATTTCTTGTATGCTCTTGAGCCGCCTCATTTTCCCCCCTAAATCAATCACAAGCTTCGATTGCCACCGATGCTACTGCCACTCCTCTTGCCATTGACAAAATCCCATCTTCCCAAGCTGAATCTTAGTTTAATCGTCTCAATTGCAACTCCCGGGGGGAGAGTTGCTTCACTTTCACTCTGAGGTTATTTTGGCCTTTTGGAATAAGTTGAAATGGTGTTAGAGAGGGTAAAATTGTATATTTACCCTCTTTGTTTACAAATGGTTGAACCAGGGGGTAACTCGTCCAGTTCAGAAAACTATTAAGGTAACTGAAATCGGGTTAAAGTACAGGGGTAGTATGTGTCAATTATCCTTTAATTATTTATCATGTAGACCTTAGTTCATTATTGATAAGACTTCTGCTATTTACTCAAATATCTCTAATTATTATTGAGGAATGTATTTTGGTTTAACATGGTTGGCATAGCCTATACAAGATCCTGATTTGAACCATTGGTTTTTATGACTGTTCATCACACCATTGGTTAGTCCAGAATTGGAGTGTGACAACTTGGTATCAGAGCTCTCAGGCCTTACCCTCAAACCTGAATACTTCTACAAGAGTCCATGAATTGAGTTAGGATAAAATAAAAGCTTTAATACAAATACACCGTAAGCACCTGTGTTGGTTGAGACAGAACTTAAATAAGATAATATTGTACATATAAAAGGTGGAATCATATGTATATATAGACATAAGAAAAATAAAATCTAAATATATACTGATAAACAAATAACATAGGGTACGGTTTATAAATCAGACAGTTGCCTGAGTATACAAAAGATATAGTATGGTAGCAAGAAGGGAGCATCCGTAAGCAAAAAATTGGAATACCGGGTTGACACTTACAAGATGTGGAACTCGATGTATGATAGAGAAAGAAGGAAAATGTTTGTAATGCCTAAATCCCTGCAAAGGTAAAGGGAAAGATCTCGGGCTGAATCCAATAAAGATAGGAGAACCATGGCCATATACCATATAAGAGTAACTATAAAAGGAGATAAAGCTATACTCCTGGGTGACGTGGAGACTCAGAGTGAGATCCACCATACGCTGATCCATTGTCCATTGAGCATTAAGAAGAGGTCGCAACTCGACCCCATCACTATTTGGGTCGAGAATGGGTAATGAGAACCCATTTAAGCATATATCAAATAATGATAATCCGACTAGAGCAAGTCAAAGGGGTGAACAACCAGACCACTCCAGCCAATCTACCTGGATTACCAAGCACATTGGCCATGGTTGTAATAAACTTGGTCCGGTAAAAGGCAAAAGCAACAACAGTTGATACCAGCTATGCAAGTTACTATGAAAATCGCTACACAAGTTGTCAATACTACACCAACACCTCTAGGTTAGACCAAGTATGGTACTAGTTGATAGCAACACATTACCTCCAGCATATGTTAGCCATAATACAGTGCCTTCCGTACAACAAGTCCCAGTAATGCTCACCCCCGTATAGAAGCTTGGTGCACAGCAAGCAGTGTATTAAGGTGGTTACCCTTATCACCCACCGATGTAGGGGATAGCTACTCCATGGCAGAATGATCCAACAAGGATTGAGGAATGTTTTCTGAAGATGAAGCTCAGATGTTTTTAGCAATGGATCCAATCTATTATGGCCATATGTCTAGACAAGTGTGTATAGGATGCAGGGCATCCTTGACTCACCTTTATGATTATAAAGGATGCATATACGTAATTCTAAATTATCATACCTTGACAGGATACCTTCTCGATTCCACCTGTCAGTTGGAGTTGTAGATATTGTTTTCTTAGGATTAGTCCTGATTATACCTATCTAAGCAACTCCCTTGATCGACAACATGAATACAGATGTGAACTGAATGATCAATTAAAGGTTTAATAATTCTGAATGTACATCTTTTTTATTTATACCTGATTTATTGATGTACCAAAATTTTCTCCAGATTTACTCTTGTAATGCCTTGACCAACGGCATTATATACTCGATAAAACCTATAACCATGAGGTTAAGAGCTATAGAACCTCTATGTCCATGTATTATGACCACCGTACAACCTAATGACCTTTGGATGCCAGTTGGATTACTATAGATTTACTCTTCATCCTTTAAATCTAGGTTCACCTGATAAAACAAGTGTTCCTCATCATACTAAATTCGAAAGAAGGAAACAAATTACTTTTGGATAAACATTCTGATTCTTACATCCCCGGACCTCTGTTGGTAAGGATACTTAGTTAATAAGGAAATTATTAGAGGTATGACAATTTAATTCAGATTAGATTCTATAACTAAGAAACCTCAGATGAAGTAATGGAGAATCTATTTTGAGATTACTAGATGTTTGGATTTGAGTCATGGTTTGTAAAGGAGTGCATAAGCAAGAAGTGAGAACTACCAAGAGTAGCCAGTAAAGAGTAGATAACACTCAAGTAGAGTTATAGATGGCTTTATCAGTATAAATTTTTAACCAGACAAAAGTTTCTAAAAGCATATCTAAGAGAGGACACAAGGATGAAATAAAAAAATGATGTTATTGATAGTACTCGATTTAGTACAATTACAATTGAGTTATATTCCCAATGTTGAACAAGAGGATTGAGTAAAAACCAAGTGAGTTTGTTGAAATTAATAAGAATATAAGCATATATCCTAATGCTTATAGGTAGACTTGGGATATGTAGAGAGTAACTAATCAAAAGATGATATTCAGGATGTATGATAGAGAGATCAGGGTAGAACAACAGTGATAAAAGAGATGTAAGCTAATGAATACAATATGAGATTATTTGGTGATATTTTTTGAAAAATCATATGAAATGAAGGAGCTAGATGTCCTCTTAAGACCTTTAAACCAAATTTTGCTAGTTCAAGCCCTTTTGGACTAGATGTTGTATTGGATGAGTATGAATAATGTTCGAATCATATGGATGGATGGAATTTGGATGCAACCTAATTCGACTTGAGATGACAGACTTTGACATCATTTTGGAAATGGACTAGTTGTCTTAAGACTTTACAAAGTTATTATGTGCATTAAAGAGGTTGTCAATCAAGAGCAAAGATGGCATAGAAATTAGTTTATTGGAAGCGTATTGCCTAGGAAGTGAAAGCTTATCCTCTCTGCACGAAAGGCAAATAGATGCTTTGAAAAGAAAGGAGTCGGATATATGGTATATTTGGTAGATGTTACTAAAGAAGCACTACAGAAGGTAGATTTTGATGTAATGTGCAAATTCCCTGATGTGTTTTCAGGAGACTTACCTAGGTTACCACTTGATCGTATGACCGAATTCGTTATCGACTTGTTACCAGGGATGGCACCTATGTCAAAGGCACCCTATAGAATAGCTCTTACAGAGTTGAAGGAATTGAAGACTTAACTACAAGAGTCATTAGATAAAGGTTCAATCGGCTAAGTATTTCATCACGGGGAGCGCCAGTGCTATTCGTGAAGAAGAAGGACGGTAATGATTGACTATGTTTAGACTACTGGGAATTGAACAAGCTCACGATCAAGAACTGATATCCACTACCTCAGATCGATGACTTGTTTAATCAGATACAAGGTGCAAAGGTATTTTCTAAGATTGATCTTCAGTCAAGATGTCATCAGTTGAAGAATTTGGATAGTGATATTCTGAAGATAGCTTTTAAAATCAGGATGAGCATTATAAGTTTCTGGTTATGCCGTTTAGATTAACCAATGCCTAATACCTTTCGTGGTGCTGATGAACCGAATGTTCATGACATATTGGACATGTCAATCATAGTTTCTGTAGATTATATACTGGTTATTTCTAAAGATGAAGAAAGTCTTATAACGGACCTTAGTGCAACCCTGCAATGGATGAGAAGGGAGAAGCTTTATACCAAACTCAAGAAGTATGAGATTGGGTTAATAAATTGATCTTCTTGGGCCACCTAGTGTCATCAGAAAGGATAAAACTAGACCCCAGTAAGATAGAAGAAATCATAGGGTGAGAAGCGCCTAAGAACATTTCAGAGATTTGAAGTTCCTTGGGTTTAGCTGGTTATTATAGACGATTCATGGAGGACTACTCTAGGATCGCAATACCTCTTACCAAGCTAACCAGGAAGGGAGAGAAGTTTATTTGGATTGATAAGTGTAAAGAATAATATGGACTCTAAAAGCAAGGGTGATATCAGCCCCCATCTTGATCATTTCGATACAAGGAAAACCTCTTACCCTACACACCGATGCTTTCGGATTGGGTCTAGGATGCGAGTTGATGCAAGGTGAATAAACGATTGCATATGCTTCAAGATAACCAAAGGAGCATGAGAAGAGTTACCTTACTCATGACTTGGAGTTAGAGGCAGTGATTAATGCCATCTAAACTTGGAGACATTATCTATACGGAGAAAATTTTAGATTAAATCGAATTACAAGAGTTTTATTTATCTCCTTACCCAAAAAGAGTTGAACATGAGGCAAAGGAGATGGATGGAACACCTGAAGGTTTAAGACTGTGATATTCAATGCCACTCGAGCGAGGCTAATGTGGTAGTTGAGGCCTTGAGCAAAAAAGGGCAATATGAAGTCTGAGGAAGGACCCAACATAAATGCCGTCTTGTGTTCCGCAGTAATATATTCAGATTTAGAAGAAAAGTAACATATAATAGAAACTCGTGATGATCTAATTGAGCGAGAACTTATGGATGAATTTATGGTGCAATCATTCCTCGCTTACATTCGCAGTATTAAAGATCATCTCCGATTTGATGGACGAAGAAAAGGTAATAATTTTGTAGGTCCATATTTGAGAACGGTGCAAGAGATTTAGAGAAAGGAAAACCTAACCCTGACTTACTTTGGATGCCTAGAAGGTCCTGAGATACAGGGGATGATTATGCATACCTGAAAGTGAAAAGCATGAATCTTAGATGCAAAATAATGTAAGGAGCCCATTTTACTCTATATTTAGGACATCTTGGAGTACCAATATGTATCATGACCTGAAGATTTTGTACTGGAAAAGAGGAATGAAAATAGATGTGGCTTAATGCATGTTCAATGTTTGAATTGTCAGCAAGTAAAGGCTGAAAGACAAAGACCAGTAGACTTGCTACAACCACTACCTGAACCAGCCTGAAAATGGGACTGCATTACAATGGACTATGTCATCGATTTACCACTGACTCCCAGATCAGTTGATGTAGTTTGGGTGATTGTTGATTGCCTTATAAAGATGGCTCGTTCATTGATATACGACCTTGTTGTGCTTTGGAGCGGCTAGCTAGCTATATGTGGATAATATTGCTAGATTGAATGGTATGCATGAAAGCATGGTTTCGGTTAGAGGCTCACGCTTTACCTCAAAGTTTTAGGAGGGACTACAAAAGCGATGGAAGCAAAGTTGAAGTTTAGCACCGTATTTCACCCTCAAACCGATAGACAGTCGGAGCGGACTAATCCTAAGAGGTATTCTTCGAGCCTATGAAATAGTTTTTAAAGGAGCTTGAGATGAAAAGTTCAATTGATTGACATTGCTACCAAGCTACCAAGCTACCATGTAGATATCACCTATGAAGCGTGGTACGATAGGAAGTGTCGAACTCCTCTGTTTTGGAACGAAGTTGGAGAGCAAAGAATTATAGGCCCTAAATTTGTGGAAGAAACTTGCAAAGTAGTCGACATAATCAGGGAAAGAGTTAGAATAGCTCAGAATCATCACAAATAGTATGCAGATAATCGACGTCGAAACCTTGAGTTCATCGTGGATGATAGAGTATTCCAGAAAATATCACCTATGCGAGGTTTAAAACGGTTCAGACAGAAAGGGAAGTTAAGTCCGAGGTACGTCGGGCCATATGAAATTTTAACTAAACGTGGAAAGGTGGCGTATCAGTTAGCACTACCCCCATCCATGTCATGTGTGCATGATGTATTTCATATCTCGTTATTGAAGAAGTACATTTGAGATCCAACATATGTCCTAACAGCGGATCCACCAGGTCTAACCAAAGATTTGACGTTTGAAGTAGTACTATTTAACATTACCAGTCAGAAAGTTCAACGTCTACGCAACCGTGACATCTACTATGTTAAAGTTACTTGGAGAGGCCAAGATGTGGAAGAAATCACATGGGAAGAAGAAAATGCTATGCAAAAGAAATATCCTCACCTTTTCAACTTGGATGGCATGTGCTATATTCGAGGACAAAATTTATATAAGAGGAGGGGAGTTGTAAGACCCGTACCTTACTAATCCAGTCTTACCATCTTGTATTAGGTCTTCCTATCATGGTTGGACCAAGTGGACCAAGTGCATGAAGAAACCTTAAGGCTAGGTATATAATTCGAACCAAATATCATCTAATTAAGACATATGGTCGCATACCTAAATAGGTGTGGTCGACCACACCTCAGAATTTTGAGACCACTCAAATCTAAGAAGTGTGGTCCCAGTTTTGAGATGTGTGGTCGAGAGATCCTGCGACCCCACGTGCGACCACATGATGGTATACTAACTCTGAAATTAGGAAACCTTCCTAATCTGAAGGGGGTTCTTTCCTAATCAAAGTGAGACTTTATATGGATGTTTTTCTCTATATAAAGGGCGTTCCTTAGTCACTTTCACTCTTTTAGAATCCAAACTGAAAGAGATAGGAAGAAAAGAGTAAGAAGAGAAGGAGAATTAAAGAGGAAGACTAGGAGAAGAAATTACAGAGAAAGCTCTGGTTCTGCAGCAAGTTTAAGGTATGGAATCATTCCCTACATTAATTGAATGCCTAGAATAGGTTATGGATGAGAGATTAATTCAAAGTAAGATCTCAATCCTAAGACCTTGGATAAAACTCTAAGAGATTTTTGGAGGGAATCTATTAGGGTGAAGGATGATGTAAAAGTATGAATTTTAAGCCATAGAATAATCATAGGAAGGATCATAATGATAAGCTAAGGAATCAAAACATGAAGGTATTGCATTGAGAGTAGAAAAGTCGACCAATACTTGTGAGGTCACAGTTTGATCAACCACAAGAGGCACATGTGTTGACCACACGCCTTCGGAAAGGTTACAGGAAGGGTGTGGTCGCATGTGTGTAGTCGCATGATATGTGACCACATGTATCGACCCCACTCCCTGCGGTCGCAGAAACTGAGACCACAGGTGCAGACACACCTGTGACCACTTAGCTTCTCGAGGTTTGTTTGATTCCAGGATTGGACCATTGACAGATGTTTGGTATGTTCGTTAGGGTTCATGGGAAATCCCATGGAAAAACCCAAAGAGGATCTAAAAAATCTTACAGTGGTATCAGAGCCACTCACACAGACCTAGGATCGATGGTAAAGCATTGTAAAGATTGTATGTTTGAACGGATTGGAAAAATGAGAGATTTTTCTCCCAAAATTCTCTACGAACCTGTCTAGGGTTTGGACCCTTGAAAAAAATTTTGGACCATTAAAAAGCAAAATAAATCATAAACGATTGTAGGCCTTAGAGAGACGGAGCCGGCGACATAAAGTAGGTCGCCAGAATCATCCTGACGCGCCTTCACGGGCCTCCTGAAAAAGCGCGTGAGATCCACGCGCCGGCAGCAATTTAAAAAAAAAGAAAAAGGGAAAAGGTAGGGCTGACATCACCTGGTCAGTCCCGTACTGGACCGAGCCGATTTGGGCCAGTACGGGACCGAACCAGGGCCGAGACCAGCCCGGCCGGGCCCAAGGGGACCCGTGAACCTGACTCAGGGTACACATGTGGTTTGCACGTATGACCCGAGGTCGATCCATTAACCCGGATGTTTGGTCTGAGACCCAATCCATGACCCGAATATTTGACCCGGTAACCCCGACCGGGGGACCCGAATTTGTGACCCGGGGAACCCGAACAATGACCTGAATTTCTGACCCGAGGACCCGACCCAGCGACCAAAAAATTGGACCCGAGAACCCGAATGGGTGGGTTGGTTGGGCTGCCGGTTGAACCGTTGGTTTACGGTTTGGTTTAAAGTCCAGACCGTTTGGTTTGGCCTGGACCAAAGCATTAAAAAAAAAAGGTTTTAATTTGTGGGTTCGGTCCGGCCATAACCAAGCCCGGCCAGACCGAACCGACCCAGGCTGAACCGCCTGGAACCGGTTCAGGATGCAAGAATGCAAATGCCAACTTTGATCGACGATTGTGGGAGCTAGGAGCGTCGGATTTTAACGCAATTTTTTGCGTTGGGTTCATATTTTCTGCTCTACAGTTTGGTACATAGTTTGACACAGTTTTGTGATTTGGGAAATTTATTTTTGATTAAAAGGTGTCCTAAATTAGTTTGATTTGTAGTTTTCTGCTTGTTTATCAGTTATTTTTGTACAAAATACTTGTAGAAGGTTATGTGTGCATGATATTTTGTTCATTGACCCATAAGGTGCTGCAAAGTAGAGTTTGGGGATATCATTGTGGAATTAAGTGGAACCCACCAAAGTGGTACACCTAGTTTCATCATGATGTCTTTAAAGTCAAAGTTCATGTATTTGTAAATGCTTGTGTAAGGGCGATGTACACCCAAAGGTGGCATTGTCAAGTTTTGATCAAACTAAGGTTTGTGGGTGTCATGTGAAGATTAGATGGAATCCACCAAAGTGGTACACTCAGTTCCAGCGTGGTGGTCCTCAAACCCCAAATTTATGCATTTACATATACAATAAAGGATATATTTTTATTACACTATTCTCCATGGTGTGAAAAGCAGCTAAGAAAGATAGTGTTAACTCAAAGGTGGCATTGTCAAAATTAAAGGTATGTTCATGCACATGAGTTGAAAGGATTTTGACTCTAGGGAGTCACATTAACCCAAAGGTTGTGGGATTTTTGAGAGTCATTATTCTTTCGCAGTCACTGCACAGAAACTGAGAAGATCACTGCATGTTTATCCCAAAGGAGAATGTGTAGTTGGTTAACTCTTGGAAAAGGATATTTATTTGCATGAATGGTTTATATGGTTAATGCAAGTAAAGGGTATATGTAGTCTTCAGTTGTTTGATACTATATTTAAACTCATACACTGATGTGTTCATCTAAGTATGACTGTCCCAAAGAATGTTTTGATATCTATCTTTTTTTATTCGGGACAAAGTATAAATAAATATATATTGCATGTGTATATATGAGTCTTGTGTAATTTATCTATTGCAGAACATTTGTGTTTGGACTCATATAATGATGATGGTTTATGTCTCCTAAGATGTTTGTCTCAGTGAATATACCATATGGTTTGGTAGTTTCTTTCTCACTCTTCCTGGGACAAAGAATAAAATTTATTATGAAAAGGTTGGAGACTAGTCTAGGATCGATCGTTTGACCTAGATATATCTTTCATAGTAGTTTACATAATTTGTGAGGTATTCTACTATTGAGGTTATGTGTAGCAGTATTAAGATGAGAAATATTACGAAGGGATTATCTAAGAAAAATCCAAAGGATAAGAATAATGTTTTAGAGGGGGTCGGAAGATAGTTTATTAACCTAGCTCTCTAGTACCAGTTATGTTGGAAATGGTAATGTGAGGAAGTATTTTTGGGAGCTATCAACTATCACTGAAAAGCTCAAGGGCAATGAGACCAATGTAATTGATATATTAAATTTTTCATTCCTTGCTAGAAAATATATTCAAATCTAGGTGGCTTACATTACCAAAGGGGAGAAATAGCTAGTGATAAAATTGTTGTTGGGTAACTCCAAGGTGGATTACTCAAAGATGGGTAGATTGACCAAAGATAGGTGGTTTGACTAAATATTGTTAAGCCACATAAGCATATCTAGAAAAGGATAACAATTCTAGGACTCCCAAGGTATTTGGGGTAGGAGGGTCTTGAAGACTGTTGGCTTGAATATTGTAAAGTTTCTTTTACATTCAAATATTTTTTTCTGCTCTTGATTTTACTTCATTTTATGTTTATTGTTTGACTTAACATATTGTTCCCATATTAAAAATGTAATGATGTTATTTGAAATATCGGAATGTAAAGTTTTCCTTTCAATTAAATGGAAAGAAATTATGCTTATGATATTGTAAGGTAAATGACTGCATGTAATGTTGATATTATTTGTTATGTGATGTGGTGAATAGTTTTTTATGTTTGATTGGGCAATCTTAAGTTTGACTAGTTGTACCAGTCATAGTTGATCTCTAGGGCAATATAGAGATAGGTTAAAAATGATTTTCTTGGAATGTTTGAAAAGGTTTTGTCAATGAGAGTTTTTAGATTCTCTTAGTCAGTGGGAGTGTTTAGATCTGCTTGATTAGTGGAGATCTGGTAGTTAATGGTTTATCAGTGATTGTTTATGTTGCCTATGGTTTAATGGACAGGATTATTAGTGAACATTTATTGCTTGTATGTATTCTTGATTATTTAAGACATGTCAAAATCGCAAGGCGGTATTTAGCCAAAGAAGGCGGTAAGCCAAAGTATGATATTAATTCAAATTGTTGGATAATATCAAAGTGCGTTGACCTATAAGGATTTTAAGGTAATGGGATCGTGGTAATTCGATCATTGGACTCAAGTATTCATCTCAAAGTGATTTATGTCATTAAGTAACCTTTGTATGTGACTGACAGAAGGGGGTACACCGGATGTGTTAGAGTACTTTCCGCTATTGTTCGACATTGGTAAGCTTGATGACTAGATCAAAGTAAATGATGATTTTGGTGTAATTAGATTCCATGGCCACATTGGATCAATGGTGAATTTATAATTAATATAGCCCAAGTGGGAGATTGTAAGATATTTTTATGGGCTAAATTAATTATAAGGTTAGTTGGTTCAGTAGGAGTCTAGTTACAAGTAGACCGGTTTAAGTATGATTATAGATGGACCAACCTGGTCCACTGTGAGACTAGTCCAGGGTTGGTGGTGGTATTATAAATATCAATAGTTAGAGTCCCCACAGCCACGGTGTTATTTTCTTCTCCTGTTTCCATACGCAGAGAGAAAGTCAAGGGATCCCGTCAGGCTGTGGAAGACTCTAATCCAAGCATTCAAAGCAAAGAAAACGGTCGGAAATCAATCTACAGCAAGAGGGATGTGTCTTATCAACTCTTTTTAATACCCATTGTATTCTAGTAATCTGTGTGGTGTGTTCGTTAGGGTTCATATGAAATCCCATGGAAAAACCAAAAGATGATCTAAAAAATCTTACATATATCTCAAGCAAATAGAATATAATTAAGACCTGAGGAAAGGAAACAGAATTAGAGATCTGCTCTCACATTCTGGTTTTAGAGAAAGGGTTGTACCAAAATTATATTAAGGTTTGTCACTGCATAAAGTTAATCTGGTGGCTTGATTCTTCAAGACTATACAATTTCCTTCGAGGTTTTCTTCTTCTTCTATTTTATATATAATATATATATATATATATATATATATATATATATATATATATATATATATATATATATATATATATATATATATATATATATATATTTTTTTTTTTTTTTTTTTTTTTTTTTTTTTGGTGGAGGTTGGGGGGACTTTTTTTTTGTTCTTTTTATTTGGGTTAAAGGAGGGGAGGGAGGTGTTGAAAGTTGGGGAACAGATTTCCTACACCAACATAATGTGAAGCCATACTAACCAACAAAACAATTTTGCCATGTGGAAAGTGTTTTGTGAGACCCAAACAGTGGATGCATTTTCCACATCACTGTTTAGTCAATAGTTTGATTTTTAGATCAATCACTGTTTAGTTTTTTCTTTCTTTTTTCCTTTTTTTCTTTTTTTTTTTTTTTTTTTCTTTTTCCCAAACCTAATCTATCAAAATCCATTCTACAAAAAAAAGTTTGTGTTTGATTGCAAGGGAATGGAAAAGAAAAGAGAAGTGAAAGAAAATTATTCATGGGAAAGTGTGGTTTCTAGGCAGGTTATTATTATTTATATGGCTTGCATTGGAAGTTGACAAGAAAGCGTCAACAGCTATTTGGAAGTATGAGGATTTCAAAAAAGATGTTTTGTTTTCAAACAAATGATATATTCCTTGGTGCTGATTACTGTAGAAATGTAGAAATAATAATTCTAGTGAGACTTACCATTGAATCTTGACTTTTGATTTATTGTTCAGTTATTCAACGGTCCTTTGCTTCTTTACAATTTCTTAGTGTTTAATCGAGAATTAATTCTATGAGTTGTTTAATTTAGTTCCTTGTTTTTTATCAGTTTATCACTAAATGGGTTTCTTACTATCTTTTCGGGTGCTATCGGTGATTATGAGTACATAAATATTATGTTGCAATATGACATGGAAACAACAGTGGTGGACATGGTTCCTCTCAATTTAGCAAATGGGCACCTCTCTAAAGCCCTATAGAAGATATTTGGGTATTGGGTCTGGCTTGTTTAAGTAATTTTCCAACTTGAATATCAACTTTTGTTAGTTCTTAGCTTTAGCCGAGATGCCTATATTTCCTTGTAAGGCATATAAATATTAAGTTTTTGATTGTTTTGAAGGCAGTGTTCATTTTTGTTAGTTTACTTCTTCTTTATTTTTCTTTTTTGTTAATTAATTACATTGCCTTTCTATCTCTCTTTTTGTGTCAATTAGGCATCGGCCTACATATTATCACTTAGAACAGAATTACATTTATCTTTCAATTTTTTGATTTCTTCTTTCTTAATCAAAGAAGTTGATATCTTCAATACCATATTCTATGTTTTGTCCCCATATCTTAAATTTTTTATGATTAAATTAAACCTAATATTGCAACCTGGTAATCACGGATTCGAAACAAGGAAATAGCCTCTCCACATTGTAGGGATAAGGCTGTATACATTCTACCCCGTCCTAGACCATGCAATAGCAGGAGCCCCATGCACTAGGACGCCATTTTTATTCTTCTCACATTTTAACGGTGTTTTCATCTTGAATTATGTGAACTCTAATTAAAGAGGAGATGGTTTATCCATCACTCCTAAGCAGTTGAATTTTGGCTCTTGCAGAAATTAAGATATGGGGCATGTATGTTGATTCAATTGCATTGGGCAACTGTGACCATGTCTTATCTATTCTAGTATTTTGAATGTTCCTATAGATCTTTAAATTGATTTCATTTGATTGATTATTGGGAATAGCTTTTTATTACAATCACGAAAAAATTTGCATATTGGACCCATTAGGATCTTTTGTGAAACTCAACACTTAAAATTATTCTAATCCCATGAATGAATAGGAGTTAGACGGCCAAGAAAATAAACTTTTGCAATTTTTGTTTTCTTATTGCAACTTGAAAGAAATGGAGTTCTAAATCCTTCCATGACAACAATATTAAGTTTATCTTAAAAAAAATAAAAAAGAAAATTTGGATATGCAGATAAAAAAATATTTACAATAAATATAGAATTAAAGTTCTAAATGTTTATTACAACTTGGATGAATTGACAAACAATCTTTGAGAATATTTTTAAATGCTAATAATAATAATTTGATATGATATATTATTATGTAAAAACTCTCGAAACTCACCAAGGAACATACACTTTCAATGGATTCAAATGTGTCAAAGGTGGGGATATATAATGATAGGCAAGGTTGTTTTCTATGTACCACCATTTGAAGCTTCGACTTTGGAAGCAAGGTTAACACTCCTTTACAATTGATAGTGGTAGGCCCATTAATTAAACATGGAGTTTAGTAAATGGGCTAGAACAACTAGGGATGTATATGGTTAGTTACAACTTAATAAAACGTGTTGATTATAATTTTTTTGAAATCTTACATCAATTTTACATTCAACCAAACAACTCTGCAAAATTAACACTTCACTTCCCGTGCAACCAAACGACTTAAAAGGGAAAAGAATTATCCTTCACTTCCCTTTCCCTTTCCCTTTCCTATTCACTTCCTTTTCCTTCACTTCCCTTCCTTTCCCTTCGCTTCCCTTTCCATTCTTAATTACCACACTTCTGAAAGAGTCCCTTGTAATTCCATCTTGGTTCATCAGCCAGTTAACCCCCCATCCTTGTTTACATCTAACCAAGGACCCTCAAAAAGGTTTTTAAAAAAATGGTAGGGTCGGAGTTGTGTATAGTCCAGATATGGTATATAGTTGGGATGATCATGTTCCTAGCGCCCTTAAAAAAATAACACCAAAATACTCACATAATGAATTGAATGGAAAATCAATGGTAAGCATGATGAGAAAAACTAAGATTAATGACTAAAGAGTGCAGTTATCCTACGAGTTGATTCCTCTCAAGTACGGAAATAGGAAATATCATGTCAACGGGGGAAATTTTTAATTTGTCCAGTCGTATGCATTCATGATTTCATTGAAAGACATGATCATCGTAATAATCAATCAATGCTAAGGCTATGTTTGGATGACAAGTTTAAAGAAAATAGAAAGATACGACACATAAATTCATCATTATTTCATCACTACATTTATTCTAGGAATAATGTACGGTGAGTTCACGGCGCAAGAATCCTAGAGCAATGATATATTATATGTGCCAGGCAAGCTCAAGACCCCAGCTGCAATTGGGGAACCTTGACCATCATTGACGTGTTGAACTCTTCCTCATGCACGCTGCATTAATCAACAGTATAACCATATAAAATATTAACGCCTATTTTATACGTTCTCAATGAAGAATTCTCAAGAGTTGTAAGATACACTTCATCTTATTTGTTATGATGGCAGAAAGATAAAAACAATATGAAAGATAATGCAGGCACAATAACTCAACAGTATAACCATATAAAATATTAACGCCTATTCTACACGTTCTCCTTATTCTACACGTTCTCCTTGAAGAATTCTCAGGAGTTAAAAGATATATTTAATTGTTATTATGGCAGACACAATGAAAAACAATATGAAAGATGTGAAAATCATGACCACAGATACAACATATAATCTCCCTATCAGAAAGGAAACAGTAAGGAATCATACAACAAATTCATGAGCAAACTGCCTTGAACTGGACAAAGGCAATCATTGAGTCAAGCAATGTAACAAAAACATGCTACACCTCAACAGAAAGCACCATTGAATTATAGTTTCTAATTCAGTTACCACACGTGGTAGGGGGGGTCACTGTGTCCTTATCCTGCTATTTTCTGCAGCTTTTACTTGAAAGAAATATGGAAGGGCCTGGAACAAACATACAAGCATATCAGAATGGCTTCAAACATAAACCATATTAAAGGGGTTTAGTACAACCAATATTCTGCCATGATATTGTGAAGATAACAATCAATATCTTGGTTGTGAACAAAGCTATCATACAAATGAACGGCACAATTAATCCTATCACATGGCTTAAGTCAATTTTCCCTATAACTAATAGGAATCAAGCATAAAAATAGTTCTTTATGGTCCAAGCACAGAGAAAAAATATCGAACAATTGTATGAAACTAATGCAAGTTTTTTATTTATATATTTACTTTTAAGATCGTATGAAAGTAATGCAAGTTCAATGATAAATTAGGACACCTCTACCACACTCAATCCCAAAACAACTCCACTACAATCTTCTAACTCATAAGCTCAAAATTTAAAGTGGCTCAGAACTCGACTTAGCAACCATCAATTAGACAAACAAAAGCGTTTCTTGAGGCTACTTTTGTATCAATCCTTTTCTTGAGTAGTTCAAAACTCATTGACAAGGAGAATATCTACCTAGATTTCATAATTTCTTGTGAGGCAACATTCTCCCTTTCCCACCTCCTTTCTCTATTCACACCTATATACATCATCTCCCAAAATTGAATCCAACTCATTTTGCAAGGCTAATTGTTAGTATCAATTGGAAAATAAATTGAAGTGTTGAAAGCAACCAGCAGAGCAGAAGCAGCACCAGGAGTACCAGAAAGAAAAAGAAGACCATATGCATGTTAGCATATTATTCCTCATAAATGCATTTAAAACCAATGTCACATAGCAAAGTATTAGTACAGTAAACCGTGGATTACCATTGCTTCCCTTGCAGTAAGTCTATCCTGATGATCATAGCGGAGAAGCTTATCAAGAAAATCAATGGCCTGCATGTCACACATTTATGAGAGGTAACTAAGAAGATGACCTATGCCAAAATCAAATAAACAAAAATATTTTCAAGAAATACCAAATATCTACCTCAGGAGAAACTAGATGCTGATTATCCGCATTAATAAATTTGGACCAGGGCTTCCTGCTGTGCCTGACAGAAAATTAAAAAAAAAAAAAAGGATGACGCACAGATGAGCATTATTTTTTGTACATTTGGCAGAGCAACCTCAATCCAATATGCAAGCTACAGATAGGAAAGTAAATGGATAGTAAAAAATCCATAGTCAATCTATTTCATACCTGTTTGTTCAGATATTTATCCAGTTATCAGATATTAGACACGAATCTCCATATTGATGCATCCACTTCGATTCTAGTTTAAGATTATAGATTGTTGATGTATAATCTATCCTATTATTATTATATTTTTCATTAGAAATTTTGTAATAGGGGTCATTGCTTAAAACAATGGTAAGAGGTTCATGCTGCCAGTTTGAATCTTGAGAATGGCCACTTGTGCAAAAATGCCAAAGATTAGGACCGACTTCAAATTCACCCTTCCCAGGATCCCGTATAAGCGAGACCAAAATGTGAGGGGATCATGGAGAAGAAATTGAGAGGGAGGAGAGAATTGTTGTACCTCTCCCCCTCACACTAAGCTTTATTTATAGGCTAAGAAAAGGAGTCTTCAAAATACAGCAGTAGAATCCAAGAAGGATCCTCTAATAAAGTCCAAGATAAGGACTAAAAAAATAAAAGAAACTAAACAAAACCAGCCTAGGTGACACCTAGACTATCGAACCAAATTCGCAACACTCCCCCTCAAGCTGAGGAGGGGCATAGATATCACCAATTCCCAACTTGCAACAGTTTTCAAGAAATACAACCTCGAACAATGCCTTTACAAACATATCACCAAGTTGAGAGCTGGAGCAAATGAAAGGAATAGATATCTCGTTATGCATAATAGCATCTCTAACAAAGTGACAGTTGACTTCGATATGCTTGTTACTTTCCTTGAAAACAAGATTGCTTGCAACACAAATGGCAACCTAATTATCACAGTACATCGGAATAGACTGTGTAAATGGAAATCCCAGCTCACCAAGAAGATTCTTTACCCACATCAATTCTGCGGTAGTCTGAGTCATAGCACGGTATTCAACTTCGGCACTAGATCTTGCAACTGTAATCTGCTTCTTGATGCGCCAAGTAATAAGATTGTCTCCAAAAAATGTATGATAACCAGTAGTACACCGTCGATCATTATCGACACCAGCCTAATCAACATCAAAATAACCAAACATCAATATTTTGATGAGACTGATAGAGCAATCCCTTACCAGGGCTCTTTTGAGATTCCTAAAAATCCAACAAGTAGCATCCCAATGACGTTGATTTGGAGTCTGCATGAACTGACTCAAAACCCCAACAAAATATGAAATGTCAAGCCGAGTAATAATGAGGTAGAGAAGCTTGCCAATAAGCTGACGATACAGATGAACGTCTCCAAAATCCTCACCATCACAGGTAATCAATTTAAGGTGAGGGTCCATAGGAACACAATTGGTTTACAGCCAAGCATACCAGTTTCAGTCAAAAGGTCAAAGACATACTTCTGCTGAGAAAGGCTAATAACCTTAAAGCTATGAACCACTTCAATACCAAGGAAATAATGAGGAACCCACAATCTTTCATCTGAAAATGCTGATGGAGGTAGGTTTTAACCTCATCATAAATGTCAAGTCATCTCCAGAAATGATAATGTCATCCACATAGACTACAAAAATAACAACCATGGAATTGTGACGATGAACAAACACTGAGTGATCAGAATAGCATGGTGTGAAGCCAAAGTCCACCACGACTTTGGTGAACTTGTCAAACCAAGCACGAAGAAACTACTTCAAACCATATATTACTTTGTAAAGTTTGCACACGCTGTGGGCAGCACTCTCCCCCTTAGCAATATACCTCGGAGGTTGCTCCATATTGATCTCTTCATGTAAATTACCATATAAGAAGGCATTCTTGATATCTAATTGAAAAAGGGCCAATCTGGATTGACAACAAGAGATAAAAATACGAACAGAATGGAGACGCGCAACAGATGAAAACATCTCAAAATAATCAACCCCATAGGTTTAAGTAAAACCTTTGACAATTAAGCGAGCTTTCAGACGTTCCATAGTACCATCAGGGTTATATTTCATAGTGAACACTCAACGACAACAAACAACTTCCTCATCCGGTGGTTACTTTACAAGGGACCATGCCTGTCGGGAAAGGAAATTGTCCATCCATCTCAACATCCATAGCCTTTTTCCACTCAAGTTGGGTTAATGCCTCAATTTAGGATGTTGGAATAATAGTATGGGATAAGGCATAAGTAAAGGTCTACTGCACAAGGGGAAATGGGATGCAGAGACAATGAACAATAGGATAGATTACCTGGGATGGTGAGTACAAGAAACGAATACCTTTGCGAAGTGCAATAGGAAGATCAACAAACAAAAGGTCCGATGAGGAGAGAGCCAAGAAAGGGGCAGCCACCAGTGCCGGTGTAGAGCGGGGACGACAGTGATACACTTGCAGAGGAGCAATATCAGGGGCCAGGGCCAGGGCCAGTGCCAGTTTTAATGGGGAAGCCACATCAGGGAATGGAACCAATGTTGGATTGGTGTATCCCAGCCGAGAGCTGGAAAGGTGTGTTCTCGAAGAAGGTGACGTCAACATTAACAATTTATTGAGGGGTGTAAAGGCAACTGATCTGATGAAGAATACCAGTAGAAGCACAAAACAAGGAAATGGTCGATTGAATGTATTCAAGGGTATTTATTAGAGTGAAAAATTTTAATGCTAACACCAAATTGATTCCTAATTTCTAAATATAAATGTTTAAAGATAGGAAGGAACTCAGAACAATCCTTTAACAAATATAACCACGTGGTACAAGAATAATCATACACAAAGGTGACAAAATAAATAAACCCAACACGACTACAAACTTTAATAGGACCCCATATGTCTGAATGAACTAAGGAAAAGAGGGCAAGACTTATGGACACATCACAAGGAAGGAAGTGCGGTGGTGTTTTCCCTATTGACAGGCCTTACACTCAAGAGAAGGAACCGACTTGCTACTTGGAGCCATGAGCTGTAATTTGGAGAGAGAGACAAATGACCTAAACAATAGTGCCATTGTAGAGGAGAAACACCGGTTATAATAGTGAGTGCAGCAGCGGATGATGGAATGTCGTCCAGATAGTATAGCCCATCCTTCTCATGCTCCCTACCAATCGTCGCCTTTGTCTAAAGATCCTGAAATACACAAGTAGGAAACAGTGATACATCACCCTTGCCAAATACGTGAGTGATGAAACCATCATCTAAATAAACATTGGATGGTTGAGGACAATGGTTGAAAAACGAAAATACTAAGGCCTTACCCATCATGTGAGCAAAGCACCAAAGTCAATGACCCAATTGGTAGAGGCGGTCGATGCAAGTAATGCAGTGGTACTTATATGAGCCAATGTACCGTGGAAGAGGAAGTGGAGCCCTGAGTGTCAAGTTGATTGAAACGAGTAAGCATGCTATGAAACTCTTCCTTAGATAATGTGACTAATGAAGAGGAGGCCCCGCCGGCTAAAGCGGTAAGAGGATGAGGGTCACTATCCGATTAAACCGCACCTGCAAACTACGAAGAAAACCCATCCCCCCACTAAGCAAACCTACCATGCAATACCCAACAGTGACCATAGTGGGAGCAAAGACGATCACTTCCATGACCACCATAGCCACGACCCCCACCACGGTTGCTACTAGAATTACCACGACCACGGCTACCACTAGTAATCACTAAGGCAGAGTTGTCTATGGCAGATGTGTTGTGTGATTTGGAAAAGTTGGGATTGATGATCCGTTGAATACGATAGAAAGACTCATTCAAGGTATGAACCTTATCACCAGCTAAAAGTTGATTTTGATGGGCTGCAATTTAGAACACAGGCCAGAGAGAAGTAGCGGCTTCAAATTCCACACATTGAGCCTTCAAAGTATTGAAGTCTGTAGTGAAGCAATTAATGAACATTTAATTCTTCCCGGATACCCTTGAGAGTGCTATAAATTTGACAATGAATTTGTAGCCCTGTTTACAATTGAACAGACGTTCATATAAATCATAAACACAAAACAAGTTGGTATCCTGAGAAAAATTTTCTTAGAGGTCATTCCAAACCCCTTTGGCACAATGTGGAACATGATATTGGCAACAATCGATGGCTCATGCTATTAAATAACCAGACCATAACAGTGGTATTCTTATGGGTCCAAGTAGCATAATAGGCAACCTTAGAATCAAGGGGATCATCCTTTGAATATGCCAATTTATCACGGGCCGTAACATAAATAGTAACCGCCTACTTCTAGAGAAGATAATTGGATGAAGCAGTCAACTTGATGGATGTGATTTAAACACGGTTCCATATTAGCCTTCAGATCACTCATACCGTTGAAAGGGAAGAATCAAGACCTGCTGAGGGAAGAACTTGGTTCTTGCTTAAAAAAATAGGAAATCGATCCCCGCTGATATAGGGAATCGATCCTAACCAACAATTATATAGTTTGCAGCAATGAAAAACCAGTCAACTATCTTGCAACAGGAAAGAACCAGAACCAAAACACCCAAAGGTATCAAGCCCTGCTTAAAAGGGAATCAATCCTAAAACAAGGTTTTGCAGCAATAAAAAAATTGCAGCAGTAAGAGAACTAGATATCCTGAGCAGAGAGAATCAGATCCCATAAAAAGGGCAATGGTATCGATCCCTGTTCAAAAGGGGATTGAACCTAACCAGAAAAAAAAGATTTCGCAGCAAGAAAACAGATAAAAGAACAGATCATAAGGAGGCATCGATCCAAAAAAAAAAAAAATCAAGATACTGCAAGCTTTCACAGAAGAAAGAACAGATCACAAGGTGGTATCAATCCCTGCTAAAAAGAAGATCATATCAAAGCAAACCAGAAAAAAAAAATATCGCAAAGAGAAAAGAGGGAAAAAAAAACTGATCGCAAGCTGAGAGATCTTCACATAGCAAGGTCTTGATGCAGAGTACCAAAAAAAAAAAATCTGTTGAATCACACGACTAAATTCTTCAGTGATGATGAACAATTCTCTTGTTAACCAGGAATTTCCTTCAGACCATCTTTATATGGACAGCAGCCAAACAAGCAAATAAAAGGAACTTCCCAAAGGGGAGAAGGAAGGAAAAGAGAACTTTATAGGTCTCTCAAAACTGATAGGTGGAAGTTACTGTAGATGGAAGGTAGTCAACAAAGCTCTGATTAACAAAGGAGAACCAACAGAATGGGAGGGAGATAATAGAGAAGAAATTGAGGGAGGAGAGAATTGTTGTACCTCTCCCCCACACACTAAGCTTTATTTATAGACTAAGAAAAGGACTCCTAGAGAAAGTCAAAATACAGCAGTAGAGTTCAAGAAGGATCCTCTAATAGAGTCCATGATAAAGACTAAAAAAATAAAAGAATCTAAACATAACCAGCCTATCAGTCTAGGTGACACCTAGACTATCGAACCAAATTCGCAACAAAGATTATGGATAATTAATTTATAATCTATCCTATAATTATTATATTTTTCATTAGAAACTTTGTAATAGGGGCCATTGCTTAAGACAATGGTAAAAGGTTTGGGCTGCCAGTTTGAGTCTTGAGAAAGGCCACTTGTGCAAAAATGCCAAAGGTTAGGACCGACTTCAAATTCACCCCTCTTAGGACCCCATATAAGCGAGAGCAGCACCGGGTAATGGTTATTACTAATATCCATATCAGAGCAGGGTTCGAGGACACTATAACACGAACCCATTCCATCACACCCTAAATAACTGCCATGTGGCCAACTGCATTGGGTCCTAATTTTGGTGGGCATGTCCCCATCATCATATCTATCCATGGACAAAATTCCAGGCCAATCTGACTTCCCATGCTATATGACAGGTTTAAAAAAATGTTTGAAAAGTCATAGGATGTGTAATTACATTAACTCAAACAAGCACCGTTGAAAAATAAAGGGGAAAGTGCATACCTGGTGGCCATATGATTGAGACAGAGCCAAATTTGACAGATTATAAGAAAGGGGGTCCTAAATATATCCAACAGTCAGCCTGCCAAATCATCAGTCCATGTGGCTAATGGTAGTGTGATGAAAAGGCTTCGAGGCCCAGTGGTATAGAACATTTTCCCCTATTTTATATATTATGAAAATATGGGGAATTATCAGATTTAATTTTAGATAACCAAATCCTTGGCAATTTTGAGTCAGATACTTGATGAAACATCTGTCAGATATTAAAAATAATTTGGACAGTAGAATGTTTACCAGGATCTGAATTTTGGATGCAGGTGAATTTGGCTTCAAATTTGCCCCCTTTACAGACCACACACTACACCTCTAGTCTACTCTAGGGAGATTATCACAAAACCACATGCTCCAATAAAACCATAGCATATAAATAAATCAGAACTGATTTTTAAAGACCACAATTTACATGTAATAGATCCATACCTCCCAACAAGAGCATCAAGCTGAGGATCAAGCTCTAATCGGTATTTGTTCAGATATGCATTAAGTTCATCTGTCCCAAGTACCTGAAAAGCGATTTCATCAGAATCCAAGCAGAAATTCGGTATGAATTATAAGGAATCATCAACCAATTTAGTCCATCCAACCCCTATATGCATAAACTATGACCCCAGAAACGGAAATACTAAATTACTAGGACTGAGGTACCATAACATTTCCAAACAGTGAGTGTGACAGTTCCAATGCATGGCTTGTTGAACATGAAACTGTGCACAATTGTACTGTAATAGATGTTTCAAGTAGTATGTACGCATTTCTGACAGTAAGCCAGTTATTGTGGCATAGCACACATGCAGGCATGCATTGCTATTAGAAATTTATCTTCATATCAATATGCATGAAGTTCTGTGAGCTTTCCAACCATGTTGCTTCCAAATATCCTCCAGTGGTGAATAGAGAATCGCCAAAGAATAGACTGGTTCATGAGTTGACCAAGATGGATTTACATTGCCAAACAGAAACAAGCCACATTCTGACAGATATAAACAACTATAAAAAATGTAATGATTATCAACAAAAGATGAGTATAAGCCATAATCATAGTTGTCAAGGCGTCGCCTAGGCATCCAGGCGCTAAAAATGGGGCTAGGCGGTCACTCGCCTTGTGACAGCTCGAAAAGCAACCGCCCAGGATTTCTGGGCGACACCTAGGCATCGCCTTGGGCACCTTGGATGCCCAGACATCCTAGGCGGCCACCTTGATACCAGTATCTAATATATTGATTAAATTAAATGGTTATTATATTATTATAACTATTATTTGGGTTTTTTAATAAGATTCTAAAAGTAACTATTACATTGGTTTGGGGACATTGGTGCACAATAATATATTGTACACCAATACATGGGATCATGGGTTATATATAATATGGATTACAGAATACAGAGAGTTAGACCGAACATGGAAAAAGAAAGAGAATCTCGAACTCTCAAATCTCAAGTTTGTTCCTCTTCCTCATCCTATTCCAGCGATTATTCGCAATTAGGTTGTCCTACTTTGCTTCCGGCGGTCGGCATCAGATTCAGGTATGTATTTCTAATTTTATTGTTTGTATTTTATGTGAATTTCTGGTTCACCGTTCTTTCTTCTTCTTCTGCAACAATTTTTTTTTTTTTTAATATCGTTTTTTTCTTCTTCTTCTTCAACTCTGCAAGTCTTTTTTTTTTTCTTCGACTCTTTAATCTTCTGTTTCAACTCTGCAAGTCCCTTTTTTGTTTCATCGAGAAATTTCTGCAGTTAGCAAGCCCTTTTATTTTCATCAAGAAATCTCTGGTCTGCAACTTTTTTTCTTCTGCTCTGTTCTTCTTCCTTTTCTGCTATCTTCTTCTTCTTCTTCTTCTTCTTCTTCCTCTCTGCTCTGTTCTTCTTCTTCTTCCTCTCTGCGCAATGTTATTTTTTTTTAATATCATTTCTTCTCTGCTCTGTTCTTCTTCTTCTTCTTCTTATCTGCTCTATTCTGTTCTTCTTCTTCTTCTTCTTCTTCTCTGCTCTGTTCTGTTCTTCTTCTTCTTCTTTGCTCTGTTCTGTTCTTCTTCTTCTGCACTTTTCTTCTTCTTCTACCTCTACTCAGAAACGTCTTTTTTTTTTTTTTTTTTGCAACGTCTTTTATTTTTCTCTGTTGGTCTACTCCATTCTTCTTCTTCTTCTTCCTCTCTACTCTGTTCTTCTTCTTCTTCTTCTCTGCACTTTTCTTCTTATTCTACCTCTCTGCAACGTCTTTTTTTTTTTTATTGCTCTGCATGGAAGGGAATGCAGTTGGTATCACAAGTGGAATCTGATTCACTATTTTAGTAAAAAAGCGAAGTATTGATGAATCATATGCTAATCAGTGTACTTTATTGTGATACAAATGACTAGTCATGTGTTTTGTATCAGTACTAATTTTGAACAGTACCAAAAGAATTATCTGTGGGCTTTTTTTTTTTTTTTTTTTTTTGCTTGTTTTTCAAATGTTGATCACAGACCAGAGATAGAATGCTTCTTTTCCTAATGCATATTGTAACTGGAACAATACTTTGTGCAAGTGAGGCATTGTGGATACTAACCAGCTTTGTGTTTAACTTGATAGATGTGTTTATTTGCTGGAAATTTAAGCACAATGTTTTTTTTTTTTTTTCATTCTCTGCAATGATTTTTTTTTTCCTGTTTTTATTTTCCTCATGAATCAGGTACTTCAATAGTTTTATTGTTATAGACTTATAGTATAAACATAAATATAGAATTGATATTTTGGACAAAAAAAAAAAAAAGCACCAGGAATGCCTTGGTCACCTAGGCAACGCCTAGGCACACAGGTCGGTCTCCATGGCCTAGGGTCGCCTTGTCGCCTTGACAACAAGGTGACGCATATCAAGATAGATGAATGGCTTTCTTCGCAAGGTAATGAACAAATCAGTGGTAATTCAGAAAAGCAGAAAAAATCCATTAGAAGAACATCCTCTTCTTGCAAACTATTTGGCCTTACCATTAGACCTTTGAGAGCGAACGAAAAAAAATATTATGCCACAATGTCCTAGGGAACTTGCAATGCAAAAGCAAATAGCTAGCACTCTCCAATCAATTGCATTTTTATTCATTAGAGATGGTGGTCAAGGGCAACCCATTTCAAGAGTAAGAATGAAAATAAACAACTCAAGGAAAACCAAGTGCGAGACTCAAGAGAGGCCATCTAGATCAAGATTCAATGTGAATGGGTTGCCAACCTTTCCTCCCATGGAAGATGTCCAACCTAAATTCCAGCACAACAACATGCAAACTGCAAATGTCTCCAAGGATCACCACTTCATCTCCTACTGCACCTGATGATAGTGGATCACCTTTATTGTCCTCCTCGAATCCCATCTTGAGGAATCTCAGTCCTAGTATAGCATATGCCTCTCCCCTCACTATTCCTTCCCTCTATTCTCTATCAATATAATTAAAATAAAGAAAAAAAAAGGTCCTAGGCTTCACTCTTATTCATCGTGAAGTGTTTCTACTATGGTCCAAAGAACCGAGCTCCAGACTAAACCAAAGCTCATTTTTAGAGATCCACTTGAGACGCACCCACCCTTAAGGTAAATAGGGGTTGCCTACTTGCTAAACCTTGCAAAGACCACTATCACCCACCCACCTTTAATAGATAACAGTGGACATTATTGCAAAATAAATAGCTATGGTAAATAGTAAACAATATAAGTACAGAAACAACAAAAATAGCAGCTGCAAATAGTCCAAGGCCCACCCTCAACAATGAAAAAATCACCACTTTACCCATTTCCTGATTATTCAAGTTCTTCATTGATCTTCAAAACTAATGAAAGCCACCATGTGCAGCATCTAAATATCATGCAACTACTTGCCCAGGTTGTACTTCAAAAAAAATTTTAGGTAAGTAGATAATTTATTAAACTCATAAAAGAGAACACAAACAAGCTAGACCATCAAAAGATGGGAACCAAAACAGAAACAAACAAACAAGGGCCAAAAAAAAAAAAACCAAACACGACTAGGCCACCAAAGGTGGAGCCCAGATTACAACAACATAGAGAGAACTAAGACCGTGGACCAAATCTAGAGGCCACACGAAGGTTCATATGCAGATCAGAATCGCTTGGGCTGCACACTAATTCATGACCTTCTCCTCAAAGTAGAATTTTCGCTGGATGACCAGCCATTGGGTTGACAGCACTTCTCTTTTCCCACCCCATGACGGCTTGACTTTGGGCTAAGATTACCCATAATAGTAAGAGCTGACCAAGGCTTAAGAGCCCGACTGGAGTTCAAGCTGGTTGGGTTAGTACCCCTTTTCAAGAGCAATCATCCATTAAACTTTTGGCATGGTTGTACCATTTGTCTCCAGTGGGAGAGTCAAGGTCCACATCTGAAGTGTCAAACACCTCAGCGGAGGTAATAAAAGCACCATCTTGTCCCTGCTCAGTACTTGGGATTATACCAGGACCAAATGGTATTTTTTCAAAAACAGACAGCTGGATGACTATCCGTCATGGATAGGGGGGTTCCAAAAGCAATCACAGAGGACAGGGCAAGACTGTTGATTTGAAATCTATATTGCTTTTCCTTCGAGCACTAGGCGGGACAAGAGGACGCAAGGATAAGGATTTGGGATCCTCAAGAGGCCGATGGATAAAAGGAGGTAGGTAGTTGCGGGGACAGAAGAGCACTAGTGCTGTCAGTGGTGCCTCAAGATAACACAAGGCTTTTAGGATGGAGGAGGTTCCCTAGACTATGCAGGGCTGCAAACAGGAGAAATAGGGTCAACGTACTGGGGATTCTCCACTTCAGACGCTAACAAGACATCAAAAGAGTTAGAAGCACAGATAGACAAAGGAGCAAGCTTACGAGGAGCTGATGATCGATTGGGAAAGGTAGACCTGCACCGGCTTCCTCAAATATCAGTAAAAGATTCAAATTGGTGTTACAATCCTTAGTCAACAGAACCAGGCCCGCTCTGGAGGGTTAGAGGCCAGATTGAACGTCGAACTAGGAGCTTCATCATCTTGAACTCAATTGAACTCTAGGGTAACGGCCTCCTTGTCATGCTGGGAACGACACCTAGCACCACCATCTGAGGTGGTGGGATCCCCCGGAGAAGCAGCGTGAACACGACTATTTGTCTCACAGCAGTTTCCCGAAGAAGATAAACCATTAACCTCAGCATCCTCAGGAGCCACTGATGATTTCGCCTTCCATCATTAGTGACTCCAGCTTTGCATGAGGCCTCAAAACGACCAAAGATCTGGCAAGCCAGGCAATGGCAAGGGTGCCAATTGTATTTGACTGGTTGTATGAAAACATTTCCTTCATCGTCTTCCACCATGATGGAATCTTCAAGCGCTGAGACACTTGAGAACTCTATGCAGAGCCGAGTGATTGCAATTATTTCTCTGTTCATGGTTGTTTGACTTTTGTCCATATATGTAGATTTCCCTATCACTGAGCATATGATGCTCAAGGATTCTTCTCCCCATAGATGTAAAGGCAGAACTAGCAAAGATATCCACAGTGTCACATTTGAACCCCACCATACCTGAATGGATGTTTCTTTCCCATTGCCACAAAAAGATTGGTCTCCCACCAACATGGAACAAGCCTTTCTCGAGGATTCATTCTTATCATCTTCATTTGAGAATTTGAAGGCAAATCCTCCATACAGAAGAAGAAAGGGGTCCACAATACCTTTCGTCTTCCACTACTTCTCAAATGCAGATTTCCCATAAGAGAAGCCGGTTTTTTCCCCATAAAGAAACCAACCAAGGTATTGCGAAGGTCAAAAACCTCATCTTCAACAGCCGAGGCTGAACATCTCCCGACCTTGTTACTACGTACAGTAACAGGAGGAACAAATCTTAGGTTGGATTTCAGCTTGGCTTTTGGAGAAGCACCAACAAAATTGTTCAGCCAAGGAACATTGCCAAACGCGCTCGAGTTCGCCTTCTCAATACAGGGATCATTTGCAATAGACAAAGGAGGGAAGTCCTCCAGAGAACCAGATCCAGCCTCTGAGGAAGCACACCGGAATACATCCCTTCTAAACTTGGTTTTTTGATACACTCTTCAAAGGAGCCTTCCCAAACCCCCATGTGCTTATTTATTATGTTGGAGACTTCTAATGATTATGTATCCCACAAGCCTACTTTAAAGCCTTCCATTAATCAAAGCTTCATCTTGAAAATGGTCACAAGGAAGCTCAGGATCTGAAGCATCCGTATTTACAATTATGTTTCATCCTCCTATACCATACACAAAACAGACAACACTGAATGGAAGGGGTAAATATATTGATGCCTGTGATAACCAAGTACAAAATATACTTAACAGGCCCAAGTCAACAAGGTGGTAACCAGATACACACGATGAACAACTCAGGAGTAAATTTCTCATTTGGAAAGATATTGCATGCTATCCTGACCACTCCTTATAGTTTCACTTGTGTTTGGCAAGATACTCAAAACCATGTCTGTCCTGCATTTCCAGAACTTAAGGTAGGAATGTCATTCCATGGTAACACTGCACAGATCAGTCATATTGGATTTAACCTTATAAATATATCTATAAAGCTTTCCAAACTACATCTAATTGAACAAAAATCCTACAAGAAATAACAAAGGCTCCTACATGCAAAGTTTCAGATATTAGAATGTGATACCCCAAATAAGACTTTAGAAGTCCTCAAACAGAGAATGATACACAGTTCTATATCATACAGAATGAGATATGTTTCTAAACCACTTCAGCTGATTTAGATCTTAAATATTAACACCAAGAAAATAAATTAAATAAGTGATGTGTACGATGGAAATTGGATAATTGGAATGTTGTAAGCAAACCACAAGATGATGTGATACTCCAGTTGAGTATGCAAGCCATTGAGAGAGAGAGAGAGAGAGAGCATAGTTCTGAATTTCAGCCAAAAATTTTCGGTTTTTGGACAAACTGAAATGAAACCCAAGGCCGGTACCCAAAGTACCATATAGGTTCCGACTATACTTCGGCATAATTACTGTTTCGACCGAAATATGGTCGAAACCTGGTCGAACCAGGTCAACCAAGCTTTATAAAAGCCTCTATTTCAAACGAAACCTGTCGAATTTGACAGGTTTCATGGATTTCGACCGAAAGCAACTTATTTCAGGAGAAATTTAATTTTTTTTTTTCCCTTGAATCCCTCATTTCTTCCACCATTCTTCTTATTTTCCACCATTTCCTTCCACTCTAATGAGGATTGAACCTCATTTCATCAACCATTTGAAGATTTGAAGCTTGAAGGTAAGAGTTTCTTCCCTAAACCATTTTTCTTAAAAATTTGTATGTAAAGTCTATGAATGGTTTCCATGTTTTTACATGTTGCATACAATGTCCCGATCTACGTCATGACGGTGTCAGATTTCAAGTATTGCTGTTAAAAAAAAAAATTTATTTTCTGTTTTCAAAAATGGATTTTTTGCAACTAAATTTTCAACTAAATAGAGGTAATATGTGATGCATTGATTTCATATTTGTGTATGTTAGACAATGTTGGTCGATCTACAGCTTGACTGAGTCAAATTAATTTTTCTGTTTATAAATAATTATTTTAATTTTCGAAAATTATAATAATATTTGATATAATTCAATTTAAATACAAATAAATAGGAAATATTTTCTGTTTAAGGTTTGAAAATTATGATAAATATTGAAATATATTTTAAATGTTGTTTCAGTTGGAATTGAACACAATGTTCCATTTATATTTTATGATGATTAATCATGTATTTATTATTTTAAAAATACAAATAAATAGGTAAAATTTCCTGTTTTATGTTAGAAAATTATGATAAGTTCTGAAATGAATTTTAAATGTAATTTCAACTGAAATTGAATAATTTTGTTATGTTCCATACATATTTTATATTGATTAATTATGAATTTATTATTTTAAATACAAATAAATATCAATAAAAAATCTGTTTTTGGTTTCAAAATTAAGATACATTCTGAAATGCATTTCAAAATTACTTTCAATTGAAATTGGACAATATTGTGATGTTTCATATACATTTTATGTTTAATTGCATTTATTTATATGCTTCTTCAATGTTTGGGTGTTAATAATGTATTCATTATTGTTTACTTGTATTAGCAGCATAAAAATTAGTGCAAAAAGGATCAGGAGAGATTGCATGGAGGCATGGTACTCCCCTCAATGCTAACAAGAGGACCTCCAAATGCAACTACTGTAAGAAAAAAATTGGAGTTGGAGCCACGCCTAAAGTGGCATCTGGCTTGTGGGGACGGTAATGTAACCGGATGTCCCAGTGTGCCTGTAGAAATTAAAAAGACCATGGCTGAGGTGATGAAGGGTGGGTTACAAAGGAAGAGAGATAAGAGGGCAAGGAGGCAGGAATTTGATGAGGCATGTTTAGAGAGGAGCTTACCTGCACTCAACGAGGATGACTTTGACGTTGAGGAGCCTGACTTGGATGACCCTGACTATGAGGATCCAGCGGAAGAGCAAATGAGACAGGGAATGATGGCCAGTAAACAGTCACTGAAGATAGAGCATGACAGATGGAGGCAGATGTCCAAGGGAGCTGGTTCTAGTAGACAGACTACAAACCCCTAGCCACATAAGAGGAGGAGAGAGATGGTAGACCCCTGCCACACCCCCATTTAGGAGGTCTCAAAGTATGAGGACCTCTACTTAAGGCTCAGGCTCAACATCACAGCACCCACTACCACGCCGTGGCCCAGCAGTAGACATCCTCTCTAGTGATCTTACACTCTTCCCTAGGCAAGAAAAAAAAACAAAAAAACCTCAAACATTTTTGTAGTACAAAGGAGGCAGTTGAGACAGTTGTGTCTAAGTGGTTTTTTTATAATAGCATTCCTGCACATGCTTCCACAAGTCCATATTACCAGAACATGTTAGATGTGATAAGTAGGGCTGGCCCAGGAGTGAAAGGGCCCACATCTCATGAGCTCTACAACACCTATTTACCACAGCACAAGAAGGAATGTGAGGATTATGTGAATGGTTTGAAACCATATTGGGAGACATATGGAGTTACTATCATGTGTAATGGTAGGACTGGACCCACTAGACAATCTCTCATCAGTTTCATAGTATCATGTCATGGGAGGACAATTTTTGTGAAATCTATGGACGCTTCAAAGCATAAAAAGGAAACATAATATATATATATATATATATATATATATATATATACAAGCTGTTGAAGTAGGTGGTTACAGAAGTGGGGGTAGACAATGTGGTGCAAGTTGTCACAAATAATGGCAATAACTTCAAGAAAGCTGGGGAAAGACTGACGAATAACCCCATGTATAAATTGTTTTGGATTCCATGTGATGTTCATTGTATAAACCTTATGTTAAATGATATGGGGAGTATTAATATAGTGAAAGACATAGAAAAGGCAAGACAAGTAAATACCTTTGTCTACAACCATGGATATGCTCTCCAATTATTGAGGACAAAATGTGGGGGGGGGGGATTTAGTAAGGCCAGGCTAGACAAGGTTTGCTACAAATTACATTGCTCTGAAGAGCTTTGAGACAAAAAAGAATAGAATTAGATCCATGTTTGATTCAGAGGAATGGTTTGATTGGCTTGGGTCTTCTACTTCTCATAGTCAGTTAGCGCAGTCAACTATTTCAAATGACGTATTCTGGGATGATCTGAAGAAGGTTGTAATGATATTAAAGCCAATAGTCAAAATCCTAAGAATGATCAACTCACCCAAAAAAAAATATATATTACCACATTTATGGGAAGCAATGGAACTGATGAAGGCCCAAGTTGTAGATGTCGGGTACTTCGAAGTTTATCAAAATCATCGAAAAGCGCAGTGAAAAGCAGCCCTCACATCCATTACACAAGACTGGTAACTAAGGATTTATTTATTTGGCAAAAATTTAATTTGATTATGATTCAAATTTGCTAAATTTTGAAAATGTTAATTTCCTTCTTTTTAGCATATTATCTCAAACCTAAGTACCAGTACAAAGACAATCTTGGGATAAGACCAGACTTAATAGAAACAATTCAAGATGTGGTGGTAAAGCTTAACCTTGATCCACATGTCCAATCCATTGCAAATCAAGAGGTGAGTGTTTACTTTACCTTATGGTCATATGTATTATGTGTTGGCAAGTAACAACATAATATTAATACCTAACATGCAATGAGTTTGAATCAAATCATTCAGAGATGCAACTGGGAGTTTTGGGAGGGAAGCTGCAATTATTACACGTGCACAAACCGCGCCTGGTGAGTCCAATCACTATAATTTTTTGTCCATTATATATTAATATTTTAGTATGTATCACCACCTAATATTCTAATGTAACTATTTTATGTTATGATGCAGTTGAATTAAGGGTGTTAAACGGTTTATAATCAGTTTAACGGTCCGGTCCGGTGCGGTATGGTGTGGTGTATAAGAGGATCAAACCAAAACCGAACTGATTAACTAAACAGTGTCAAAATTGAAACCAAAATCGATTAGTAATCGGTTTCAGTATACCGGTTTTTAAACGGTCTTCTATTAATCGATTTTGTTTGTGGTTTATAAACGGTTTAACGCATCGGTTATTAATCAATTTATAAACTCCAACAGCTCAAACGTCAAAGACTCAAAGATGAAAGTTCAAACTTCAAATGGGAAGAAGAGATGAGAGAGTCCAGAGTCCAGAGTCCAGAGTCCAGAGTCCAGAATCCAGAGTCCAAACTGGAGAGAATGATTGTTGTAAACGGTTTATTTGAACAACTTGTTATGCCTAAAGTGAGAAGGAATAAGTGTTGTAACTTGATTTACCCAAAAAAAAAAGTGTTGTAGCTTGCAAAGAGAACAACTTGTTAATGGAGTAATGGTTAATGGCTTAATGCCTATTATTAGCATTATGTTTTCTAGTTTTACGGTTTTATAGTTTAGGCCTTTGGGAATTGGGGTTGGGGCCTTGGCAAAATAGTATATTAATGGGGTTAGGGTTGTTCTTGGGAAAATAGTATATTAATTGGGGTTAGGGTTGGGGTTGGGGTTGGTGTCTTTAGTCTTGGAAATAATATAGGTTTTATTAGTTTAGTTTTTAGTCTTTTAGAGCATTAGCGGTTTACATTCTAATCGGTTTAATCGGTGTCTAGCCGGTGTAACCTGCCAGTTTAAACGGTTTTAAACTGAACCGAACCGATTACTAAACGGTCTCGCGGTTCCGATGTAAACTATTCGGTCCAGTTTCGGTGCAAATGTTGCACCGTTAAGTTGAATGGTGGGTCTTATATGGAAGAGACTCCCCAAACCTATATAATATAGCAATTCAAAGATAGCAATTAAAGTGCTATTGCAAACGTGTTCCACCTCCAGTTGCGATGCAATTGGAGCACATTCTCCCTCATACACATAAAGAGGTGGAACCGATTGGATGCTGACCCGCTAGAGAACCTTGTTTACGTCCACTACAACATGAGATTGAGGGATGAGCAAATTAGTCTTGACATGGAAAATGATACAACCCCAATCGAATTGAGTGAGGTCTTCGAGATGGACGAAGAGGAGGATCCCCTGTATGAGTGGGTGAGGGATCGAGGTAAGCCCATTTTAGATGAGCCTGGAGGTCGGCCAAACAATCAGATTGCTTCACAGCTTCGAGTTGATGTTGAGTATATGGCATCCGAAGGTAACATTCACTCACAGGCATGCAGACCATTTGAAGATGATAGTAGTGATAATGCCAATCGCTCACCTTCCACCACACAGAAACAGACACACACCCATAATGATGATGATGATAGTGATGATGATGGTGGTGATGGTGGTAGCAGAAGTGCAAGATTACGGGTTATGGAAGATTAGATGGAGCAGCAGCCCAAGCCACAGCCAAACCCCATCAGATTCACAGGGGAGACTCAGTATCCCGGTTCCACATAGGATGAGACCATGGCGCACGCACTGGTAGAGGGTACAGTCGAGGTCCACGCAAGCACTTTGGACCTAATGAGGCAGATATGATAGAGATGGACATATTGAGCTTGTCTGGCACGATGGACAGCATGAGTTTGGAAGGGATATTAGTGCCAGTAAATACGAGAGTGTCAGCTCTACATCAATATATGCTCCCTATGACCCGTATCAGGTGACTCAGTATGGGAGTGGCTATAGTGGATCTTCATCTTTTGTAGACTTCATCTTCTCGTGTCCTCAAGCTCCACCTCCTCCTCTTCAAGCTCCACCTCCACCTCTACAGATTTCTTAGGTTGAGGCACCTTGCTTTTACTGATGATGGAACATATCTGTGGTGTGTGAATGACTATCGGAATAACTGGTCCAACATTATGACATTGATGCATATGTGATGCAATAAGGAAACCTTTATCAGCAACAGTAATGGTTTCAGTCTCGAGGATTAAATGTACCACAAAACTCTTCGTGGATTTGAGCAGACTTTCTTATTTTATGTATTTCATAATTTAAGAATGTTTCGGAATGTTGTAATAACAATACAAATTATATAACATTAGTTTCTTATTTTGTTTCTAATATAGTACCATTTGCACTCATTGCGTACTTAGCATACTATGATGTAGACATAGAAATAACATTTCAGATTTTTTTTTTTTGGGCAAATCATTCAATGGATATGTTAAGAAGGTTAAAATTGCATTACAGAAAAAATAAATTGGGCTCAAAAATCTTTTTTTTTTTTTTTTTTTTTTTTTTTTTTGCCACGAAACCAAGTTCAAAATCTGACCTTTTTTTTTACCTGGTTTCGGCGAAATTTGGGCCAATTTGGCCTGGCCAAAACCAGGCACCAAACCGAAATTCGAATCTTTGAGAGAGTCTAAATATAAAATCAGCAAGTGCCTGACACATGAATGAACAGCTCCTTATTGTACAACCCACAAAAACAGGATCTGCTATACAGCATTACCTTGGCAATTTTGACAAGCTGGTCATGGTTGTCATGGCCATAAAAGAATGGCTCCTTGCGAAATATCTGCAAAATGCATCGTACAAAAAATGTTGACTAAAGTAACTAGGTGAAACTATATAGCATTTCACAATTGATAATCTCTCACCATTCCTGCAAACATGCAACCAAGACTCCACATGTCCAAGGAATAGTCATAGTCCTGCAAATCAACAAGGAGCTCAGGCCCCTTAAAGTATCTGCAAAACAGAAGGTGCAGATGGTTAGCTTTCTCCAGGTATGAATATTAAATGTGCATGTTTTAGACCAAGCAAAAGCCATTCTTTGGGAGTCCTACTAAGGGAAAACTTAACAACCTAGGTAACAAAATTAGACATCCCATTAGAGCTTGTAAAAATAGGATACATCTTAAAATTATAAAACTAAAATTAATTCAATAAATCAACTTCATACCAATAGAAGTGGCACTGGTATTATCAAAAAAAAAAAAATCTCCAATTCAACATAGCAAACATTCAAATCTACAACAACTATGTCTGAACAACTACAACTCTGACATTCGAATCTGCTATGCTCCCATTTTCCACCACCACAGGAAAAAGGAAAAATAACACTTGGAAAAGGGGGTGGGGAACAAAACAAAATAATTATTTTCCCTGGAAATGAATCCTATATATATTCAAAAATCAAATACAGATGTAAACATAGAGTTAAAGACTTCACGAACTGTTGCTGACACAATGACCATGTGCCTCTTGTATACTAGGGGCATGTTTGGGTAAGCTTCTGGGGTTTAAAAGTGAGCAACCAATAGAATTATAATGTTTGTAATCTTTTTTGCATAAACCCAAGGGCTTCTCGTGCTTCATATATTAGAGATTTCAAACGTTATATTACTATTGGCCGCATGTTTTGTCTTTTGAGAAGTTGGCTACTGGAAGAATTTAGCAGCCAGTGAAGAATACCAAACCAAGTAGCCTTGATGAAAGCTTTCAATGGCAACCCAATAGTTCTTGATTCTGGTTGCTTTACTAGGCAGAAATACTAAAGCCCACAAGCTCTACTTGGTCTAAAGCAAAGGAGGGCAAGATTTCTGCACTTCTCATTCACTATGATGTATAGGGTACTTTCTGTTATTTCTTTAAATGCTCAAAATCCTTCAAAAAATTATTGGCAATGTCAGACTGGATGAAATCTATCCACAAAGTTTGAGTGCCAACAAATACTGCCACATGGCAAATAAGCTAACACTGCCAGGAAGGCTTCTGAGGCAGTCAGTGCCAACTCCTTGTTTCTCCTTTCAAATGAACTCATGTTCCTTGAATGTTGAACCATCCGGATCTTCAAGACTGTTTGAACTGTTTGCACAATTGAAGTATTGAGCAACTACCTCAATGGTTCAAACTTCAAACTATAATTTCATAATCCATATAGTAAGGACTTTTGGGCATTAAACAGCTGAGGGTGGACATATAACTGGATGGATGACAGTATTAACAGCAGTTCAACCGTTCCATCTGATCTTTCCTTTTTTTATTTTTTAAATACAGATATGATATATGAAGGCTTTACCTTGAGGCTACACGAACATTGTATTCCTTGCCAGGATGGTAGAATTCAGCAAGACCCCAATCTATCAGGCGAAGTTTTCTCAATTCATGGTCTATCATAACATTATGGGGCTTGACATCTCTATGCATAATACCTTGTGAATGGCAGTAATCTAGCGCCTGCATCGGAAAGGGGGAGTATGAGTCAAGCACGCAATGCTACATCCAGTACCTGATGCATCATCAACTTTCTGTGCTATATGACACAGAAAATAGCGTTAGTTTTGCAAAACACATCTGATACAAATGCAAATAAGTTGAAATAACTAGTCTCACAGGAAACCATTCCAATTGCCAAATTTGGAACATCACACTTTAAAATAATTCCAAGAGAAAAGACCATAGAAAGGTCACTGTAAATGAAATTATACCCTTGTGGGCTCCCCTCACTTGAAATCACATGAGGACCAGATCAATAGTACCAGATAGCAATATCTATAGGGGAAAATGCCAAAGCACTGTCATCAAGAGGTCCACAGTCCACCTAGTTGTGCAACACAACAGGATGATGTGGCGAATCCAACCTTGATATAAAGGGCAAGGTCTAGATCGGCACTGTCAAATTTCAGAGCCAAATTTAATCATATACCCCCTATGTTCTGGATGTCCTGGATTTTCAGAGCTTTGTTTTTCCAAAATTAATTACATATTTTGAGCCCATGCAACATGCCACATTGGACAAATAAAAACTCTTACAATCATACTGCCTTCTCCCCCTCAGCAACACAGCAGATAAAAGGGATATTTTATTTAGACCTGTCTTCTAGAAGAATAAAATCGTAATGTTCCTTTAGCTGCAGTTACATGATTCTCACAATGTTGTCACTCAAAAAAAAAAAAGTCTCTGTAAGTTCAGAGGTGATTCCAGTCTGCTCAATTTACTCTAAACAAGCAAGAGATTAACCGCATAACATGAAGTGAGCATAATTCTACAATTAAATAACAGAAATAACAAGAGAGACGCTATCTGCCATAAGTTGGGGAAGACAAGAAAAACCTTAAGAAGCTCATATATGTAGTAGCATATGTCATAATCCGTAAGTGTGGGGTACAAAATTTTGAAATCTGTGCTGTTCACATATTCAAATATTAAGCTAGGAGTTTTTGAATGCTGGTCTCTAACAATATCAAGCAGCTTCACAATATTTGGGCCTCCACAAAGGTTTTGAAGAATTTTTATCTCCCGTTTTATCTGCAAAAAGAGCAATATAAAGATAGAAGTTACACATGATAAGTCCTAATAAGACAAAAAGAAGAAAAAAAAGACAAGGAAAGACCTTATATAGAATCTACAGAACATTGACAGTATAATATAGGAGTCATAAAGGTATTAGAGCAGAATATGGGTTATAAATGGATGGAAATCCCATGATGCAAATATTGTCAACGTCACCTGCAACTCGAGGAGCATCAGTAGAATTCTCCCTAGTTTCCAACGCTTTGTTAGATACAATCATATAAGGTAGGTAGGGTTGATAAAGTATAAAAGGAACATCCATTAAACATTGTTTATTTATGTGTGACAACATGTGTGACTAGATATTGATCTCCTTCAACCATTAGAGATGCTTGTCTTACTTAGAAATGGTTCCTACATTCACATTGATTCTTAATCCATCATTCTCTGAAGTTTCATTTAAAATTTTTATAATTACAATAACGTCCAGCCTTGGTATAGGTTTCCTTGGGGAGAGACACATTGCTTTGTCAGCCAAAAGACGAAGAAAGTAGCCCATAATATATGAGTCACAAAGGCATTAGAGCAGAATATGGGTTCCATATAAACGGATGGAAGCCCATGAGGCCATGATGCAAATACTGTCAGCATCACCTGCCACTAGAGGAGCATCAGTAGAATTCTCCCTAGTTTCCAAGGCTTTTGTTAGATACGAGGTTGATAGGGTTGATAAAGTATAAAAGGAACATCTATTAACATTGCTTGTATATGTGTGACTACATATTGATCTCCACTCTCCTTCAACCATTAGAGATTATTGTCTTACTTAGAAATGGTTCCTAAATTCACATTGGTTCTTAATCCATCATTCCCTGAAGTTCCATTTAAAATTTTTATAACTACAATAACATCTCCATAGTTTTCAAAGTAATTCCATGTTTCCAAGTTAGCATCTAAAACCTTCTCTAAGTTCCACTAGAATTTTGAATAAAAGACAATCCTAATTAAACAAAGACTGTGACTAGTGTAACAGGAAATAAACAAAACTTCCTCATGACTAACCTTGCAACCCACACTTCTAGTAAATTCCTAAGACACTAGGCTCAATTAAATATGGCACCCATGAGGCTTGTTGTATCTTGTTGTACAACCGTAACAGTCACTAAAATCTCTAAAAAGATAAGAGAAGGAAATTTTTGAGGTCCTTGACACCATGGGAAACATAAGCAGGGCTGCAGAACCTCCAAACTCATCCAATGGACCTCTTTTCTGCAATGACAAAGCTAACCCTGCAATTGGAGCCTATTGACAGCTCAAGGATTTCTCTAAACATACTAGATGTATTTCATATGAAGGTCCACAGCAACTGAGGAGGGTTTACAAAGCCATTAAGAGGTTTTTCAATTTCATCAGAGATATCAGATGCGAAAATGGAGCTCATATTATATTGAAATGGAAAGCAAAGATCTTGAAGTTCCCAGCAATAAATTAAATGCAACAGAAAGCAAGAAATGACAAAGTTTTCATCAATACAGCTGTTCCAGTTCATGTGGTGGTGAAAACAACCTTATACAGTCTTTTATAGAGAGCTTATTCCAACTCCAAAATTAGATTCGTTAACATTTCTGACATTAGAAATCAATGAGCCACTTCTATTGTATAGGGGAGAGGTACACTTGTAACCCAGTGTTGTATAGCTGTTCGGCTCAACTTTTATGCCCTGAGGATCTCTGATGCCTTCTCTTTATCAACAAATTTTCGCTTCATTTGTGGCTCAACTTTTATGCCCTGAGGATCTCTGATGCCTTCCACACACACACACATCTAGATAAATATTACTCCTCTTAGAATAAAAGCAAGATGTGCAACTCAATAGTAGGCTAATTAAATTCCCCCCTAATATATATATATATATATATATATATATATATCTATGTATCCACACACATATATATATATATATATATATATATATATATATACCACACACACAGCATCTTTATAAAGATTATGATACTATGACCTGTGGAAGATAAATATTCCTCCTCCGAGAATAAAAGCAAGATGTGCAACTCAATAGTTGGCTAATTGCTTAGCAGTAATGTTACGATTCTATGTTCCTCCCCCCCCCCCTTCCCCCCTTTTCCTCTTTTTTTTGCCATTTTATTTTTCCCAATTCACTTTTTATCAAACTGGCAACCTAATACGTAAGACTTTTGTAAGTCATAACAAATATATCCTCATAGAAATGTAATGAAGATCATATAATGCAACGTTGATTAACTGCAAATATTTTGGATATTTGCCTGAGAAAGATCAGAAAGACCACAAGAATGCCTAACAAGTAAGGACCTTCACATTAATGAAACGGTATCAAGAATAAAAGCGATGAGGTATCCCTTATCTTTCAATATGAAGATTCTGCATTCATTATGGATCATCTGGTAACTCTGTAGCAAGTCAAGGAAATGCAGGGAAGTGGAATTATTCAAAAAAAAAAATATAGAAGCTTTTGTAATCATGATTGTGTAACTAACTTATACTCTTACTTAAAATGGTAACTAAGCTTTTCAAATAGAATCTTTATTTCCCTACCCAATTCCAAGGAATTAGCTTTCAAAAAAAAAAAACCAAGTTAATTATTAGGTTTGGATTTTTTTTTTTTTTCTGCACAATCATTGTTGGTAATGACTGAAAAAGTTACCATTTAAGTTTTGTTTAATTTCATTTCCCTTACATCCAGTACATCCACTTCAAACTAGACAGAGCCTAATCGAAAAAGCATAGCAGATATCCTGAAACACAAGCAGTATAGACAGTCATATGAGTAAAGATCACCTTCTTTTTCTTGACAGGCTTGAGGATCTTGATGATGCACCGCTCATTGCTGGTGATGTTTATTCCTTCAAAAACCTCACTGTATTTTCCTCTTCCGACTTTCCGAACAACCTCATAATCATCCTGGTCACTGGCTTTTTTTTTTTTTTTTTTTTTGGGGGGGGGGGGGGGGGAAGAAGAAGAATCCATTAGTTATATCTTAGTCACATCCTTGAAGCTGATATTACAGCCACTAACAATGCAACCACAGCAAGAACATGAAGAGCTACCAAATAGAGCAGAAAGCCAGACACAAATAAAAATAAATGGAATGCCCATCTGTTGGGGCTAGGGCCCAGTAAAAGGTTCTGAAGCCATACTGGGAAATAGTGAGTAGAAGATTGCAAATAATTGTCTATGAATAATAAAATTCGGAAGCAAGGAAGGTTACCTGAAGAAGATAAAGACTCCCAGTAAAAGTCTCCCCTTGGTGGGAACGGATCTCTTTCATAATGTCAAAACCCTCATGCGTTTCAGCCAGCACAGTGGGAATGTTTCTCATTATAGAGGATTGTGACCCAACATTAAATGGGAAAAGTCTAGGAATTTTCCTAGGCCAAAATCAAGGTTCAAGGTGCTGGTTTGGAGGTCTATTTCGACCGAAACTAGGTCGAAACCTAGGATTTTTCCTGGAAAACCTTGAAACCATGGTTTTGAGGCCCAAAACTTTTTTTTTTTTTAAACTATTTCAACCATTTTACACTTATTTCACATGTTAGCTTGAAAAAAAGACATCCAAAATAATAATATGTGGTGTGGACCCAAGTTTGCTAGTGTACGTTGAGACCTGGGATTCTGTCCAGAGTTAAGTAGGTAGCACTTATTTATGACTAATAACATTTAAGTAAATGTTTCTTTAATTTTACTTCAAAATATTATTCATAAATAAGCAAACACCCCCCATTTGAATCCAATAGAAATAGTTTAAAATTCAAATTCCAATAGTATAAGAATTCAACTTTCCAATTTAAGAACAAAAACTGGATTTTTTGGTATGGGGTGATTTTCAACTTCCAAATTCTAGGCTTTTACTCAAATCTAAAAATTTCATAAATCTTATTATAGTAAAGCATCACTAAAAACCAAGAATGCGCCAAAATAATCTCTTGCTTTGATGTCCAAAAAATTATTTTCATCTAGGGCAACTTTAAACATCATTCGCGTACTTCTAACAAGTTTTGACTGGAGCATAATTCCTTCAATATAACTCGAATTCAAGCAATATCGGATTTGTTGCAAAGCTAGCGTAATCAGATTTCTAACAAATCCGAGGTTGCTTGAATCTGAATTATAATGAAGGAATTACACTCCGGTCAAATCTTGTTCGGAGATGCGAATGCTGTTTAAAATTGTCTGAATGAAAATATTTTTTTAAGCATCAAAGCAAGAGATTATTTTGGTGCACTCTTGGTTTTAGTACTGCTTTACTATAATAAATTTTATAAAACTTTTAGATTTGGGAAAAAATTTAGCATTTGAAAGTTGAAAACATAGTTGTTAAGGCGTTAAGGCGAACCAAGGCGATGGAGGCCTGACTGGGCGCCTAGGCGACCAAGGCGCCCAATTTTCCAAGGCTACCCAAGGCAGCCTGGGCGCCTAGGCGTCGCCTTGACAACTATGGTTGAAAATCACCCCCCACCCAAAAATTTGTTTTTGTTCTTGAACTGGAGGATCGACTTTTTATCCTTTTCGAATTTGAATTTTAGACTATTTTTATTAGATTCAAACGGGGGTGTTTGTTTATTTATGAATAAAATCTTAAGTAAATGAAATATAAAATAAGTACAACCTAATAATTGTTGTTCTTGTGTAACCTAATAAATAAGTACTACCTAATAAATGTTGTTCTTGTGCAGCCTAATAATAAGTGTTGTTCTGGTGTACTATTTCTACCTTTGGAGTCAAAACCTGGTTGAATTTGGGCCAAAACCTATCAAAATCGATAGGTTTTGATTGAAACCCAGACTTTTATAAGGCTAGGTGGATCAAAACCAAGTCGAAACCAGGTATCCTGGTCGAGATGGACCAGGTTTCAATCAAAACCTGGAACTTTCAGTACCGACCTAAGGTTTCTCTCGACTTTGGTCAAAACCAAGTAGTGCCGGTCGAAACCATTGGTTTCGATCGCCACTTCGAACCATGGCCAAAATCAGAGTGGTCAAATTATAAGAATGCTTCTTAAGCTGTCATAAATAGTTTCCTCACTATCCAAATTAGTAAAGTAAAAGCTCAAGGCAGTTATCATCGAATCATGCTGATTTTACATTTTTACCCTAAAAAGTGATGAATAGATTCCACATACGGGGAGGAGGAGATCTAAGTTTGTTGGTCCTAGCTACCTTCATCCGAAAAGAGCCAATATTGAACACTTGAACCCTTACGTGAGATACAAGACCAGAATATGTCGGCAGACCTAACAATTATCTATCACAACATGCATATAATAGAAAGTCACCTAATTTTATATTTTATTTCACTCTAGAATACCAATAAAGCCAAGGCCACATGAAAATAAGCACTAAGTGCTTTTCAGATCCACGTATTGAGATTATGCAGGAGGGTGCTCAGGCATGGGCAAGTACATGGCTTTTCCAAAGTAAACATGTTCCCAAAGGCAACCTCCTCACCTCATCTGTTCCATTAGGAAGAACTTATTTATCTTTATTAAGGTTAATGGTTCTTCTGTAAGTGTTTAAAACATATGACGCAGGATACACATCTTCTATTGTACTCTGTTCCAGCAGGAATTTTTGAAAGGCAAACAGCCAAGCAATTCTAGTCTTTAGATAGTTTTCACAGGTTCTCATTTCTTCATTATAATTGAAGTTGTTATGAAGGTGTTAGAGGAGAAACCATCTCATGCTTTGCATATGCAATGGAAACTAAATGGATAATATCCAACAACCACTGGGTGAAGGAAAGATCTTTAGCAGCTAAATGGATAAGGAATCTCTCAGAATTTGGTCCCTGATAGGGGAAATATTATGTACACTCGCAGTTAGAACAGCATTAAGGTAAATTATGACATTATTTAGAATGACAAGAAGGTAAATTATCATGCTTTCACAGTACCAGTCGTGAACTGTAGAAAAAGTATTCATGGTCAAGAAAAACAAAGAGGAACATTTTATCGAGGACACCCATGTCATGGACACAATCGGACACAATCATTGCAAGCTTCAATGAAGCTACACAAAAATACTTGTGCTAATGAGGTTCAGTGGTTCACAGGTAAGTGGCAATCAATGACAAATCTCCAGATACCACTGCTAATATTTTCCCAGTGATTCTTCTGCATATATGAGGTGACTCATCGACAGATCAAAAAATTGCAATTATGCATATCTAGCTAACAACTTGAAGTTCAAGATATATATTCAACAGGCAAAATAGCGCAAAAGTGAGTGATTCTTCTGCATATATGATGTCTCATAGTTACATCAGCGACGCCTATCAAGTCTAATCCGAAAATTTGAGACATTCTAACCGAAAAATATTTCTCTGAAATTAGCAAATATGAGAAACGGAATAAGATTTCAAGATAACACCTTGATCTCCGTTAAAGTACAAGCAACCAAAATAAAAAGGGCTGGAGAAACAAAATGGCCGAAGAAATTCATGAACGAAAGTGGTTGGGAAATCAGAAAGGAGAATAGGGATTTTTACCCCCACTGAACGGTGAGAGACTCGTAATCCCAATACTCTTTAGGGCGGAGAACATTAACGTCGGTATACACACGAGACTTAGACATGACGTGACGAGAATCGTTGATCAAGACGGCAGTATTGATCTTACAGGCAGTGCTGTTTGCCGTCGTGCTGAAGGTGATGTTGCTATAGTTGTCGCAACGAATGAGGGAGGAGGTAAAGAGTCGAAGATTAGGAGGCTGTGCTCCCGGCGCAAGCAAGGCCAATAGCAGCCCGACTAGCAACAACCGGAAGCGTACCAAGGAATCACGAGTACATTTCATCCATCAGCCACCCTACAATCCCATATAAAAGCCCAAACTCAACGGAAAGGGTGCCTCTGCTGTCCTCTTCCGTCCAAAATTCCAAAATCCCAAAATCCAAACCGATTGACTCCCCCTGTTTAGAGAGTACCCAGAGATGGACCGATATGGATTCTTCTCTTGGGTCGACCCCAAACCCAATCTTCGTCTTTGATTAGTAATTTTCTCTCTCTCTCTCTACACCCCTAAAATCCAATTTTTTTTTTTTTTTTTTTTTTGAGAAACACTTCCTATCTCGCAATGTAAACCTACATCCAGCCAAACTAGTGGTGAAATGCCTACTAAACCCTTCCTCATGTTGGTACAGTAAGCCACATAACCGGACAAGATAGATACCATTTTCCTTACCATTTTTTAACTTCTACTCAGTTCTTCAAATTTATTAGATTTCCTACTCTAACCCCAAAAATGGACAACCCAATCCCTATTATGAAGCTAATGATGCAAGTTCATACTTGCTATGTATGTAATGGACCCTCGTATACAACATCAAACTCTCTTAGCTTTTGATATTTCTGACCCCCTCTCTCATTATGAGAATGAAAATAATTATTCATATAAAAAAAAAGGAGGACAAGAGCTACCTATAGGGACATTGTAGATATATAGTTTGGCATTTTAACCATTGACAATACCTTAAATAAGGAATAAAAATGGTGCTTCAATGGCCTGTTGTTTATGTCTCTTCCCACACTTTTTTAGGGAAAGGGTTCTTCTATCTATGTTCGGTTGTGTGATTCCTACACTAGTGTAGGGACCAATGGGATTGCACGCATGGGCATCCAAGTAAGGGGGCGGGGTGGTCATTTTCACCCCTCCTATGTCTAGGCGCAGAAACACACTATCCGATATGGTTCCTATTCTTCAAATAGTCCCTAATAAATTAACATTTTTCAAACAAAATTTTAAAATGGGGAAAACATTCTCTGAGTAAGCATGGTAAGATGGAATCCCCCACATCCTTCTGCCCCTCTACCTTGTCAGTTGTTATCGCCGGATTTTGGTCGGACTCCTAATTGAGACACTTGTCACAGAAAGAAAACAGACGACCAAGTTGAGTAGGTTGGATAACCCATGGGCTACTCCTGTTACACCCCAAAATACCGGTATGAAAAATTTTTGGGATACAACTGGATCAACACCATAGTTTGGATGTGATCGCACCAAGATCTTGTAAGCGGTACACACTCATAACAACCATATACAAGCACAATGCCACATATACAATTCAGAGTAACAAATAGTGGAAAATAACTAGATAACCATGAGCTCTCTATTGCTAAATAAAAATAATATCAGTGTGATCCATCTTTTAAAATCTGTTCACCAACACTCATCATCAAATAAGTTAAAGTATTAATGCCTATAAATTACGGACTAATTGAATGTAACTTAAATAATCCAAAAGAAAAATAATAAAATTGTTCATTGTTCAAGAAACTCTCCATCATGAACATATATCCATCAAAAACACATGTGTTGCACTCGCAGTCCATGTCATGTGCTTCATCCTCAAACGACATTGCTCCTAACTGGGCTAAATGAGAGATCGCATGAGCATTCAGAAAGTCAGCAACAGTGGTACCTGCAACATCAGCTAAAAAAATGACGTACGCATGGGTAAGCTCCCCAACTTGAACTCAATGAGAAATAGACAGGCAAGCAAGCAAAAAGCACGATCAGTTTATTACACACAGCAATGCAAGAGTTTGGTATCATATATGCTAGTATGCTATGGTAAGGCCTAGCCACACTTCCTAGAAACTGACTATAACCTCCATGCATGGGAGTGTTTGAACACTTACCAACCTACTCCAATAGCCCTGGTAAAGCGATGCGACATCCCAATCAGAACGGTGATCAGGCAGTAAGTCCGACCAGTGACGCTCCAACGAACACTGCCAACTCTTCCCCCTCATCACTCCATCCTATCAGTACCTGACCCCCTATTGGCCATGGTTGCATACAGGGGTATTATCACTAACCAATCCTACATGTCATCCGATGTATCCCTCTCACCAGTCCCAGCAGGAATCCTAGACCATCCATTTTTGTAAGACCCGCACTCTACTAATCCGGTCTTACCATGTCGTGTCAGTCTTCCTATCATGGTCGGATTGAGCGGACCAAGTGCGTGAAGGAACCACAAGGCTAGCTATGTAAATCGACCCAAAATCAGGCAATTTGATCTGTGTGTGGTCACATACCTGAGCTGGTAAGGTCAACCACACCTAAAAAAAATGAGACCACTCAAAAGTTCAACGTGTGGTCGCATATTTGGGACATGTGGTCGACAGATTCTGCGACCACACGATGATGAGACCGACTTTGAGTTTTAGAAACTTTCCTAAACTAAGGGATCTCTTTCCTAGTTAGAATGAGACTTTATATGTAGAGTTTTTCTCTATATTAAGGACGTCCCATAGCCTCTCCCGCTCTTTTAGAACCCAAATTGAAAGAGAGAGAGAATGAGAAAGAAAAGGAGATTTGAAGAAGAAGACTAAGAGGAAGAGTTGCAGAGAAGGTTTTAGTTCTCTACAAACTTAAGGTATGGAACCTTTCCCTGTAGCAGTAGAACACCTAAAACAAGATCTTCCATTATAATTGAAATGTTGAATCAAAGTAGAATCTCAACCATGAGACTCCATCAGCAAGTCTCAGAGGAAAACCATGGGGAATAGGTTAGGACCAATAACTTTGCAAAAATTATGAATTTAAGGCCATAGATCGGTCATAGGAAGGACCCTAATGATAAATCAAGGAATCGAATCATGAAGGGGTTAGACTGAGGATAAAAGTCGACCAAAACTTCGTGTGGTCGGAGCTAGGGTCGACCACACGGGGATCACATGATCGACCACACGATCTCGGGAAGATCCCAGAGAAAGTATGGTCGCATGTGTGGTCACATGATATGCGACCATATGTATCGACCACATGCCTTATGGTCACAAATATTGAGACCACAGGTGCAGCCACACCTGCAACTACATGGTTTCAGAAAGCCTATTTGGCTTCATATTAGGTATCTGACCACTGTAACTTAGTAAACTTGTACCCTAACTTGAATACATTAATTGTTTAGGTTCCCTATAGATTCAAAGTGACTTCCAAAGCTTTAGAGAGGAACAAACATCAATCAAAGGTGAGGGAACATGACCTCTAAACTAATTAGATAATAACAAACCATTTTATTTTATTGTGTCCAATACCATGATTGATTATATGCTTGCTTGTTTGTAATGTACATCTAACATGTCATCCAATATTACTGCTATTTTTACTCATGCATATTTATTTCTGTCTATTTATAACATGATGATGATGATGCTAGGAGTAGGCATGTGATTGTGTGTGTGTTTGGTGTGTTGAATGCGAGTGGAGCATCAGGGGGAGGATGTGGCATTGTGGTTCAGCCTGGTCACCAGACTCTAGCTCTATCTCTACTCAAGTCTTGCCCACTGACATTGTAAGACCCACACTCTGAAAACCCGATCTAACCTTGGTTTTGTGTCATGACAGGTCTTCCGATCATCACCGGGCCAGACGGGGCAAGCGGATAACAAACAGGTACAAAATTGGACCGAAGTCGACCAATTATATCTGATTTTAGGTATACCGGTCGATGGTACCGGTCTTGGTACCGGTCGACCGGTATGGCCTGCACAGCTATGTGCGGGAATCTGGAAATTGGTCTCTGTGGGTCCCGCTTCCTGATTTCGAATCCTAGAAGTTTCATAATCCTAGTAGGGTTACTAAACCATATTTCTAGCCTATAAATACATCCTTAAGCCTCCTCAAATCCTTTCCATTGTCTCTCACAAACCCTAGAGAAGAGAAAGAACTTGGAAAGGAGAAGGAGCTGGGAAGAAGAAGGAGGTGCCGCCATTACCGTTCGACGACGCTCTCATTACGCCAGTCAACGGTAAGTGCTTGAATCCATCTTCTTACCCTATGTTAGTTGTGTGGGTGGATCAATACCATGCAAAGTAGGTATTGATCTAAAACCCTAAATTAGCCAATAAACCTTAAGTTGCCGTCAAACCCTAGATTCGAGTTTCGAGATGATATTCATCGAAACGAGACTTGAATGAGTTGGGGATAACTCTAACTCAAAGCCTAGACTTAGAATGGATAGGAGAAACCCTGAAAATCCATGGAAGATGATCGTCGGCAGTCGAAAAACCCATGTATGGTCTTTCGGAGACATACCGATCGACTATACCGGTGGCACATAGTGCGACCGGTATGTTGCGACCGCTACCTCTCGGGAGGTTGTCTGTGGGGACCGGCTGACCATACCGGTCGCCAGTCTTTCCCACAGAGCTGCGACCGGTATATGCCACCGGTCAGCTCTGTGAGGGTATTTGTAACCCTGTTGGTTTCCGATCAACATGAGACTCTAAGAATGTTATTTTGATGAAACCCTAATAATATTGTAGGACTTTGTGACTTATCGTTTGGACCTTGCGACGTGGAGCAAGTTATCGAACGAGCATCAGGTAAGGGAATCTGACCTAAACCTAATAATTAATGGACAGTAAATCGTTGTTAATCATTGAATATCTATGATGTGATGTTTGTGCATATTCACATGCTATCCTTTACTTACAGTTATTATTACTGTTCATGCATTGATAGGATGTGATTGTTAGGCATGTGATTGTTTTCGTTGGTGTGTGGAGTGGGGCATGGGCCTGGGATCGCTCTTCACACTGGCACTTTTGTAGTATTCTGTCTTAACATGCTTGGTACGGGTGAGGTATCAGGGGAAGGTCGTGGTACGGTGGTCTCCGATATTGATGTTGTCCCGGCCATTGTTATGTGGTACTGAGGATTCCGAGTCGACGCTGGCTTGTCCACGATGCTTTAGCTCTATCTCTATGCCGTAGGGAGTTATGTTGGGATAGGGTCTACCTGCGTATTGTTTCTATCCTAGTGGGTTAGTTACGGATAGGGTATCAGGGGGAGGTGAGGTATTGTGGTCTCCGGCCCGGCCTGCACGCTCTAGCTCTATCTCTATGCCGTAGACGGCTGTGCTGGGATAGAGCATACATTGTTGACATATAGGATTGGTTAGTTGCGAGCCCAATTTGTGAGCCCTGGCCAGTAGGGGCTTAGGTACTGGTATGGGTAGAGTATCAGGGGAGGTGCGGGTATACCTTAGCTCTATCTCTATTCCATGATGGGTGCATGTGGGTTGATGGTAGTGTGATCTACTGTGCGATGCCACACACTCGTGTATAGAGGTGCGGGGGCCACCAAACCTTTCTATAGCACATTACAAACTTAAAACCAGACCACAGCATAAAACGATTGTTACTCATGCATAATATTGTGAAACTGTCTGATTGTCTTACTGAGCTGTGTTGTGAGCTCACCCTTTGTGCACATATTGTTTTAGATCTGGATGCAGGTTATACTATGGATGATTATGTGAACGCTCCGGCGTACGGTGGTGTAGCTGCTCTGGATATACAGGCAGGGGAGGATGAGCATGATGCTTCATGCGAGTGCCCTTTCTGCGTGTACCTGTGATGGATTTTATTTATTTGTTTCAGTTATTTTTTGTTGGATTAAAGTGATGTAAGAGATATTATATTTTATGTTTGAATTTGGATAATTGGATATTTATTTAAATTATCAATAGATACTCAGTTCATTCTATTTAAAGTCTTCCGCTGTATATTTATATTCTGATTGTGGTTATGTGTAATGGTTTGTATAGGTGGACACGGCCTATTCGAGATCCTGGTGTGAACCATTGGTTCAATGACGGTTCACTCACACCGTTTTGGTCGGATCAGAATTGGGGTGTGACAACTTGGTATCAGAGCTCTCGGGCTCTGTTCCAACAAACCATATTGCACTTAACTGAGTCGATGAACTGAGTTAGGAAAAAATTAAAAATCTTAATACAAACGCACCCTAAGCATTGTTTGATACCTGAGACGGACTAAGAAAGAGAATAATATACTATGTTAAATATGAAACTTAACATGTGCACATACACTAGTTAGGAAAAACCTTGAAACTTTCAATAACTAAGAAAATGAGTATCTGATAAATAGTACTATAGGGTACGGTCCACAAACCGGACAGTTACTCTATTATATGTAAAACAGTCATGAGTAAGTGAAAGAAAAATCATGGGGTAGGGGCCTAGGAGGTATGGGGTCCGCTATATCATAGTCTCGCTCGTAAGCGACCCTGAGCCAGTGCACCTGGTCCTGAGTCACCGTAGGCTACGAGCCAGACGTCCCAACTCCTGACCCATCTCTCGCTGAGACTCTAGGATGACCCTCTAGGTGTCCCTGATCTCAGTGAACATACTCAACACTGGGTCTGGGGAAGGATGAGACAGCCCAGCTGTAGAGGAAGAACAGGTTGAACAAGACCATGTTAGAGAACCAAGTCCTGAAGTGGAGGAGGAACAGGTTCCAGAAGTACCGACAAATTTACCTGACCCACCTCACAGGAATTATGAGACCATTATTACAAACTTGGTCTATCAGATGCAGGCTCAACAGAAGGAATTTCTGAGCGAAGTACTAAAGATGCTCAGGCCAACAGGTTCTGTTCCCGCTGGAAACACGCCCGAGTCAGGAGGAATTAATACTACCCAACCGATGCAGAGTAGCCCAAGGCCGAGGGGCCAAGCACAGAACATACCACCACCGCATCGGTTTCCGTCGCCTTCTGCGTACCCTGGAGCTTATCCATATCCACCACCATGGTACGGAGCAGACACACAGGGACAGCATGATTTGAGCAGGTCAGTGGACAGATTCTTGAAGTTGAAACCTTCATCGTTCACGGGCCGGACAGGGAAACCATTGTGGCCAGCACAGTGGGTTGCAGAGATGGAAAAGAACTTCTGACTGATGACTTGCACTGAGGAGGAGAAGGTTTTGTTTGCCACTCATATGTTAAAGGAAGACGCCAATGCTTGGTGGAATTCTACTCGGGCATATCTGGAAAATAAGTATACCCTGGTTGATTGGGAAGTGTTTAAAGCGGCTTTCTTCGACAAATACTTTCCGAAGAGCTTCAGAGATAAAATGGAGAGAGAGTTTCTCAATCTGCAGCAATCTCAGTCGACCGTAGATGCTTATCAGCAGAGGTACGAAGAGCTATTCTTCTTCGCACCAGCCAGTATGTAGGAGGAGGAGACCAAGACACGTAGGTTCACCATGGGACTCCGTGGAAGCATCAGAGAGCACCTTTTGGGTCTGGACAAGAAAACCTACAACGAGGCTGTGCAGGTTGCGAGGGTGATAGAGTCCAGTCAGAGGGACAGCTTCTTCGCTCAGAACAGGGGAGTGAAGAGATCCGCTGGTGAGAGTTCGGGTGGCGGTAATACTAGACCATTCCGCCCATACAGGGCACAGACCGCTACAGCACCTGCGAGAAACAACCCGGCGCCACCTGTGCCACAGTTCGCTAGACCCAACCCAAATATTAAATGTTATAACTGTCAGCAGCTGGGACATGTTGCAAGGAACTGCACACTACCTAAGAAGCAAGCTCCCCAACAAGGAAGAGTGTATGCGGTCACCACTGAAGAGGCAGCCGCATCACCTGATGTGGTAACTGGTACGACTCTATCCCTTACTATTTGGTTTATTCTTTCAGTTGCATGAGCATGTAGAACTAAGGGGCAATATATTCTAGGAATTGTAAATGTAGCTGGTTTACCCGCCAGAGTATTATTTGACTCTGGGGCCACGCACTCCTTTGTTTCTATTTCTTTTGGGAAGCGAATGGAGCTACCAATCAAGCATTTGAACCCAAGCTTGATAGTTCGCTCTCCACTAGGAGTCGAAGTGGCTTTGACCAAGTATTATGGACCATGTACTGTAAGTATTGAGGGCCGAGACTTAGAAGCAAGCCTAGTAATACTTAAGATGGCAGACTTTGATGTCATTTTGGGGATAGATTGGCTGGGCCATCATTCGACCGTCCTTTTATATGGTGAAAGGAAGCTTGTGCTTACTGACAAAGAGGGAAGGGAATATAGTTTCGCGGGGATTAAGCTATCTAGGAAGCGGAAGCTGATCCTCTCTGCCCTAAAAACTAAGAGATGCTTGGAGAAAGGGGGAGTGGGTTATCTCGTCTCTGTAGTCGATCTCACGGCAGAGTCACTCAAGATGGAAGATATAGATGTGGTTCGGGAGTTTCCAGATGTATTTCCAGAAGATCTCCCAGGTTTACCACCAGACAGGGCTACAGAATTTGTGATAGACCTTATGCCAGGTTCGGCGTCGGTGTCTAAAGCACCATACAGGATGGCCCCGACCGAGTTAAAGGAGTTGAAGACCCAATTACAAGAATTACTGGATAAGGGCTTCATACGACCTAGTATATCGCCTTGGGGAGAACCTGTATTATTCGTCAAGAAGAAAGATGGAAGTGTACGACTATGTATTGACTACCGTGAGCTGAACAAGTTGACGATCAAGAATCGGTATCCTTTGCCTAGGATCGATGATCTGTTCGATCAGCTGCAGGGTGCAAAGGTCTTCTCGAAGATCGATCTCCGATCGGGGTATCACCAATTGAAGATCAAGGCCAGAGATATTCTGAAGACTGCTTTCAGGACGAGGTATGGGCATTATGAGTTTCTAGTTATGGCTTTCGAATTGACTAATGCTCCAGCGTCGTTTATGGAACTGATGAACCGAGTGTTCCATGATATGTTGGACACTTCGGTCATCGTATTCATCGATGACATATTGATTTACTCTAAGGACATGGAAACTCATACAGCGCATTTGAGAGCAGCCCTACAACGGCTGAGAGATGTGAGGCTTTATGCAAAATTCAAGAAGTGCGAGTTTTGGCTGAAGGAAGTGGCTTTCTTGGGCCATGTTGTATCTGAAGACGGTATCAAGGTTGATCCAATCAAGATAGCTGCTATAGTGGGATGGGAAGCACCAAAATCTGTTGCGGAGATTCATAGTTTCCTTGGGTTGGTTGGTTATTATAGAAGATTCGTGGAGGATTACTCCAGGATCGCTGTTCCACTCACCAGATTGACCAAGAAAGGAGAGAAATTCATATGGACAGATGAGTGCGAGAAGTGTTTTCAGATCTTGAAGTCAAGACTTGTTTCTGCACCTATCTTGACCATCCCAGAACCAAGCGTACCGTTTACTTTATATACAGATGCTTCGGGGTTGGGTATCGGGTGTGTATTGATGCAAGGAGAACAGGTGATTGCTTACGCATCAAGGCAGTTAAAAGAACATGAGAAAAACTATCCTACGCATTACTTGGAGCTGGCAGCGGTTATTCATGCGATCAAAACTTGGAGACACTACTTGTATGGTGAGAAGTTTCAAATCAAGTCAGATCACAAGAGCTTAACTTATCTTTTCACTCAGAAGGATCTGAATATGAGACAGAGGAGATGGCTGGAATTGTTAAAAGATTATGATTGTGACATCCAGTACCATCCGGGTAAAGCAAATGTGGTGGCTAACGCCTTAAGCAGAAAGTGGGCATCGAAACCTGAGGCAGGACCAAGTACAAATGCCGCATTGTGTGCCGCAGCCTCTAGTTCAATCGAAGGTGACGAAGAGCATATAATTGAAACGGCAGAAGATCCAGTCGAGCAAGGCTTGATTCATAAGTTCACTATGATGTTTGCTGCATTGAAGATCTCACCGGGTCTAATTGATGAAGTTAAGGTGGCAATCCTACATGATCCATATCTCAAGACAGTGCAGGAAGACTTAGAGAAGGGTATGTGCAATCCTGACTTTACCTTGGAATCAGACAAGGTACTCAAGTATCGCGGACGGTTATGTATACCTGAGAGCGAAGACTGCAATATCAGAGGTCGAGTTATGACTGAAGCTCATTACACTCCATATTCGGTACATCCAGGAAGTACCAAGATGTACCATGACTTGAGAAGACTATATTGGTGGAGGGGTATGAAAGCAGATATAGCTCGTTTCGTGTTCCAATGTCTGAATTGTCAACAAGTTAAAGCGGAAAGGCAAAGACCCGCAGGTTTACTACAGCCGTTACCGGAACCTGCGTGGAAGTGGGATTGTATCACCATGGATTTCGTCACTGGCCTACCTTTGACACCAAGGTCAGTGGATGCAGTTTGGGTTATAGTTGACCGACTCACCAAGACAGCTCGATTTATTGCGGTCAGACCTCAGTATACCATGGAGAAACTGGCCAAGTTATATGTTGATAATATAGTCAGACTTTATGGCGTTCCAGAGAGTATAGTATCTGACAAAGATCCCCGTTTTACATCAAAGTTCTGGGAAGGATTACAGAAAGCTATGGGAACCAAGTTGAAGTTCAGTACAACTTTTCACCCCCAGACGGACGGACAGTCAGAGCGAACTATTCAAATTTTGGAAGATATGCTCCGAGCTTGTGCATTAGATTTCAAAGGAGCTTGGGATGAGAAGCTATCACTTATCGAGTTTGCTTACAACAACAGTTACCAGGCTACAATTCAGATGGCCCCATATGAAGCACTCTATGGGAAGAAGTGGCGTACACCTCTGTTATGGAATGAAGTGGGGGAAAGAAGAATTGTAGGACCGGAGTTTGTTGAAGAAACTTGCCGAGTGATTGATCAGATCAAAGAGAGAGTAAAGACAGCTCAAGTTCGACAGAAGCACTATGCGGATAATCGACGTCGAGATCTGGAGTTTGCAGTGGGTGACAAAGTGTTCTTGAAGGTATCACCGGTGCGAGGTCTGAAACGGTTTGGTAAGAAGGGGAAGCTATGCCCCAGGTATGTGGGACCATATGAGATATTGAATCGACGTGGTAATGTAGCATATCAATTGGCTCTACCACCATCTATGTCTAGCGTTCATAATGTGTTCCATGTATCATTACTGAAGAAGTATGTCAGAGATCCATCGCATATCTTGATCGCTGATCCTCCAGACTTGACTGAAGACTTAACTTTCGAAGTGGTGCCTGTAATGCTCTCGAGTCGAAAAGTTCAGCAACTTCGAACCAAGGATATCCACTATGTGAAGGTGCATTGGAGAAGCCAAAATGTGGAGGAAATTACTTGGGAAGAAGAGAGCGCGATGAGGAAGGAGTACCCTAACCTTTTTGACGATCAAGGTACGTTCAAATTTCGAGGCCGAAATTTCTTTTAAGGGTGGGGGAGTTGTAGTACCTACATGCAAATTTCGGGACGAAATTTCTTTTAAGGGTGGTGGAGTTGTAAGACCCGCACTCTGAAAACCCGGTCTAACCTTGGTTTTGTGTCGTGACAGGTCTTCCGATCATCACCGGGCCAGACGGGGCAAGCGGATAATAAACAGGTACAAAATCGGACTGAAGTCGACCAATTATATCTGATTTTAGGTATACCGGTCGATGGTACCGGTCTTGGTACCGGTCGACCGGTATGGCCTGCACAGCTATGTGCGGGAATCTGGAAATCGGTCTCTGCGGGTCCCGCTTTCCTGATTTCGAATCCTAGAAGTTTCTTAATCCTAGTAGGGTTACTAAACCCTATTTCTAACCTATAAATACACCCTTAAGCCTCCTCAAATCCTTTCCATTGTCTCTCACAAACCCTAGAGAAGAGAAAGAACTTGGAAAGGAGAAGGAGCTGGGAAGAAGAAGGAGGTGCCGCCATTACCGTTCGACGACGCTCTCATTACGCCAGTCAACGGTAAGTGCTTGAATCCATCTTCTTACCCTATGTTAGTTGTGTGGGTGGATCAATACCATGCAAAGTAGGTATTGATCTAAAACCCTAAATTGGCCAATAAACCTTAAGTTTCCGTCAAACCCTAGATTCGAGTTTCGAGATGATATTTATCGAAACGAGACTTGAATGAGTTGGGGATAACTCTAACTCAAAGCCTAGACTTAGAATGGATAGGAGAAACCCTGAAAATCCATGGAAGATGATCGTCGACAGTCGAAAAACCCATGTATGGTCTTCCGGAGACATACCGGTCGACTATACCGGTTGCACATAGTGCGACCGGTATGTTGCGACCGCTACCTCTCGGGAGGTTGTCTATGGGGACCGGCTGACCATACCGGTCACCAGTCTTTCCCACAGAGCTGCGACCGGTATATGCCACCGGTCAGCTCTGTGAGGGTATTTGTAACCCTGTTGGTTTCCGATCAACATGAGACTCTAAGAATGTTATTTTGATGAAACCCTAATAATATTGTAGGACTTTGTGACTTATCGTTTGCACCTTACGATGTGGAGCAAGTTATCGAACGAGCGTCAGGTAAGGGAATCTGACCTAAACTTAATAATTAATGGACAGTAAATCGTTGTTAATCATTGAATATCTATGATGTGATGTTTGTGCATATTCACATGCCATCCTTTACTTTCAGTTATTATTACTGTTCATGCATTGATAGGATGTGATTGTTAGGCATGTGATTGTTTTCGTTGGTGTGTGGAGTGGGGCATGGGCCTGGGATCGCTCTTCACATTGGCACTTTTGTAGTATTCTGTCTTAACATGCTTGGTACGGGTGGGGTATCAGGGGAAGGTCGTGGTATGGTGGTCTCCGATATTGATGTTGTCCCGGCCATTGTTATGTGGTACTGAAGATTTCGAGTCGACGCTGGCTTGTCCACGATGCTTTAGCTTTATCTCTATGCCGTAGGGAGTTATGTTGGGATAGGGTCTACCTGCGTATTGTTTCTATCCTAGTGGGTTAGTTGCGGATAGGGTATCAGGGGGAGGTGAGGTATTGTGGTCTCTGACCCGGCCTGCACGCTCTAGCTCTATCTCTATGCCGTAGACGGCTGTGCTGGGATAGAGCATACATTGTTGACATATAGGATTGGTTAGTTGCGAGCCTAGTTTGCGAGCCCTGGCCAGTAGGGGCTTAGGTACTGGTATGGGTAGAGTATCAGGGGAGGTGCGGGTATACCTTAGCTCTATCTCTATTCCATGATGGGTGCATGTGGGTTGATGGTAGTGTGATCTACTGTGTGATGCCACACACTCGTGTATAGAGGTGCGGGGGCCACCAAACCTTTCTATAGCACATTGCAAACTTAAAACCAGACCACAGCATAAAACGATTGTTACTCATGCATAATATTGTGAAACTGTCTGATTGTCTTACTGAGCTGTGTTGTGAGCTCACCCTTTGTGCACATCTTGTTTTAGATCTGGATGCAGGTTATACTATGGACGATTATGTGAACGCTCCGGCGTACGGTGGTGTAGCTGCTTTGGATATACAGGCAGGGGAGGACGAGCATGATGTTTCATGCGAGTGCCCTTTCTGCGTGTACCTGTGATGGATTTTATTTATTTATTTCAGTTATTTTTGGTTGGATTAAAGTGATGTAAGAGATATTATATTTTATGTTTGAATTTGGATAATTGGATATTTATTTAAATTATCAATAGATACTCAGTTCATTCTATTTAAAGTCTTCCGCTATATATTTATATTCTGATTGTGGTTATGTGTAATGGTTTGTATGGGTGGACATGGCCTATTCGAGATCCTAGTGTGAACCGTTGGTTCAATGACGGTTCACTCACACCGTTCTGGTTGGATCAGAATTGGGGTGTGACAGACATTGTCGTATCGCCATTACCTTAGCGAAACTATTACGTGGTAGGACATCAGGGGAGGTGGTCTCGGATCGTGTGGTCTTTGACTCTGTCGAGGGCCCTTAGCTCTATCTCTATGGACGTATTGAGGGATGCTGGGGTGAGGCCTTGGATACATTGGATGGCATTAGGATTGATTAGTTGCAAGCCCAATTTGCAAGTCCTCGCCAATAAAATCTTACGTGTTTGTATGGGTTGGGCATCAGGGGAAGTGTTGGCGGTGTGTGATCTGAACACTTTAGCTCTATCTATATTCCATGGTGAGGTGGATGTCAACGACAATGGTGTTTGATCCATTGGGTGCGCTTACACACCTGTGTATAGAAGTGCGGTGTTCGCCAATCCTTTCTATAGCACATTGCAAACTTAAAACCAGACTAAAGATATGAATTGAATGCATACATATGTTTGCGTATTGTTTTGTTTACCCATTGAGCTATGATATATGCTCACCCTTTCGACGTCGAATATTTTTAGTTGTTGATGCAGGTCTTACTGATGAAGAATATGTGAATGCGCCGGCATATGGACATGTAGAGGCCATGGACGTAGAAGCTATGGAAGAAGCGCATGATCCGTCATGCGAGTGTAATCAATGCGTTTTTTATTAGTTTAGTTATTCTTGAACACTAGAACATTTAATTGATTATTTTACTTTATGTCTTGAGTTATTGGGAATAATTAGATTTAATTATTCATTATCACTGTTAGCTACTCAGTTCATTATTAATAAAGACTTCCGCTATTGTTATTTGCATTGAATATTATTGTGGTATGTACTTGGTTTAACCAGATGGGCATGGCTTATACGAGATCCTGGTTTAAACCGTTGGTTCTATTGACGGTTCATCACACCACTGGTTAGTCAAGAATTGGGGTGTGACAGCTTGGTATCAGAGCTCTCAGGCACTGCTTTATTAAACCAAAATATTTCCACGAGAGTCGTGAACTGAGTTAGGATAAATTAAAAACTGTAATACAAAAACATCATAGCACTTGTATTGTTTGAGACATAACTTAAGAAAAAAAAATAATGCACATATGTGAATGAGAAACAATATGGATATCTTTATATAAACCAGAAGTTAAAATAACAAATGTACATCAAGAGCCAGAGTACAGTCTACAGTTCAGACAGTTACTCTGTAATACAAATAAAAAGAAAAATATAACATATCATGGCATTGGGGAAGGAGGAACCTCTCAGTCTTGACCACGGTCCTTGGCATTCACCCTCATGAGCCAGGCTACCTATGCCTGGGTCCCCCGAAGACTCTTGGCGAGACTCTCTACTCTCCCATCAGTTGCGCGCTGAGCATCACCAATCTCACATAGTAGCGCCATCATATCATCTGGTGGAAGGCAGGAAGGGCCAGCTATGTGAGAAGTCCGAGAAGGACCAGCTCCTATAGAATGCTACGGTGATGAAGGAGGGATGGCATCTACGTCCATGTACATCTGATCATCATCTCCCTCGTCATCGTCACTCTCTGATGCCTCTGCTGCTGCCACCTCCGCATTTACTGTCGCCACTAGAGTAAGAGGACGCACCATAGCGTTTCTCTCCTCGTCACTGACCTGCAAATCTCGCATCCCCATCCTACAGATGGCCTCCCAATCGAGGTCAGCTGAAAAGGTGTCCTCATAGATTTTCTCATAAATTAGGTCCACCTATGTAAGAACCATGTTCTAAAACCGGGTCTAAACCATGGTTTTATGTGATGACAGGTGTTCCAATTATAACTGGACCAGAGGGCGAAGCCGGGTGACAAACCACTCAAAGTTCAGGTAAGAAAAACTGTAAAAATGTCTAAAAAACTCATACCGGTCTCACTATACCGGTTGCAGTATAGTGCAACCGGTATGTGCCACCGGTATGGGCATATAATGCCCATAATGCCATACCGGCTTCACCATACCGGTTGCACAATGGTGCAACCGGTATGTGCCACCGGTATGGTATACCGGTTGGAACTATACCGGTTTGAGTGAGTTTGGGGTCTCCAACCGGTATGTCCAACCGGTATGCCTGACTCTGGCTCTGTCTCTCAGAATGGAAACTTGGAAAATTTCCATTCTGAGGAGAAACCTTCCTTGGACGGTCTCCCTCTATTAATAGAGAAGGAGACATTCCATTGTTCCTTCTCAAACCCTCTCACTGTCTGGAGAAGATCTGAGAAGGAGCAAGAAGGAGGTAGCCCCGCCCAGGAAGGAAGAGCACGCCGCCAACCGACAGCGCCGGTAAGTGCTTTGTACTGTTAATAATGTTAGGAGATCGGATCGGAGCCGCGAAGTGGCGCAATGATCCAAAAAGATTATAGTTTCCATTATTTTCCTCATTCGGATCTAACCTAAGTTTGATACGGCGTTCTAGCCGAGATCCGAAGGTCACTAGAAGATTTGGACCTTAGTAAAGGATAAGAGAAACCCTAGAGTCCTACCATTAGCAAACAAGGAGGGGAGATCCGAGATCTCGCTCTCGGATCCAAACCGCAGGGTATACCGGATGGACTTTAGGTCCAGCGGTATGACCTTGCGGTATGTACCGCAGGCACATACAGGTCTCACTCAGTGAGATCTGGGTGAGACCGGTATAGTGCAACCGGTATATACCGGTTGCACATACCGGTTGCAGTATGTGCAACCGGTATGGTGCCACCGGTATACATACCGGTGGCACATACCGGTCTCACCATAGTGAGACCGGTACCTGCAACCGGTATAGGTTTCCGAGCTTGGTTTGCTTGGTCAAACCTGGTTCCAACCCCTGAAACTTTAATAAATGAATTCTAACATAAGAATGTGGTTATGTAGGACCTGTAAACGTTGTGAGTGAGCTTTCTGACGCACAACCGGATCATTATCAAGCGTCAGGTAAGGAACAAGACCCCAAACCTAAATAACTAATCTACAGTAAACTTTTGTAATATATTTCTGTTACTGTGAATACTCATTGCTTGATGATTGTGCATCTCACATGCCATGTAGTTGTGCTTTTAATTGTTATATCTTCATGCATTTCATATGCTAAGACTGATGGATGTTAGGCATGTGTTTGTTTTTGGTTAGTGTGTGGAATGTGAAGGGGATGTGCCCTGGATATATCCACAGCTAACACTTTTCTCGTATCGCCCTTACCTTAGCAAACTCGGTGCGAATTGGGTATCAGGTGGAGGACGTGGGATTGTGGTTCTTCCTGCCCACCAGACTCGAGCCCTATCTCTATGTCGTAGGGGGTTGTGTTGGGGTAGGGTTATATAGTCTTTACTTTAGCGGACTTGGTGCGAATAGGGTATCAGGGGGAGGACGTGGGATTGTGGTTCTTCCTGCCCGCCAGACTCGAGCCCTATCTCTATGTCGCAGGGAGCCATGCTGGGGTAAGGCTAATGATATTGTATTGACATCTAGGACTGGTTAGAAACGGAACCCACTTGCAAACCCTTTCCAATAGGGGTTTAGGTATTGGTACGGTATGGGGTATCAGGGGGAGGACGTGGGATTGTGGTTCTTCCTGCCCGCCAGACTCGAGTCCTATCTCCATACCGGAGTGAGAGATGTGGGGCAACAACAGTAGTGTGGTAGGTGCCTGACTGTTGGGTGTGCTCACACTCTCGTGCATGGAGGTGCGGTGGCTGCCAAACCTTACCATAGCACATTTGCAAGTTATACCTGGCCCAAATTGTAATGTTATCTCATGCATATTGTACTGTTGCATTGGTTTTGTACTTACTGAGCTATGTTGTGAGCTCACCAGATATATATCTATTCCTTTTCAGATTTGGATGCAGGGTACACTGTGGACAACTTTGTGGCTGCTCCGGGGGACAGATGCCATTCTTTCGCCATTGATGCTCAGGCAGAAGAGGACGAGCATGATGCGTCATGCGAGTGCTCGTTCTGTGTCTACTCTTAGTGACTTGGATTATTTTCGGTTGAGCTTTGTAATAAATATTATTTACATTTGATGGATGATGAAATAAATTGGGTATTTATTTAAATTACAATTTAGATCTCGGATCATTTATTTATTTCCGCTGCTATGTATTATATCTCCGATTTTGTTGGGACCGCTTGGGAATGATTGGTTGACACGGTCTATTGAGATCCCGGTGTTAACCGTGGTTTAGACCCGGTTCACTCACACTTTCGGTTCATCCGGAATTGGGGTGTGACAACTTGGTATCGAGCCCTAGGCTCGTCCCGAGTTAATCGTTTCGCATCTAATCGTGTCCAATGAGCTGAGTTAGGAAAGTTAAAAACTTTAATAAGAACACACCATAAGCTTGTTTGATGCCTGAGACTTAAGAAAGATGCATAATGTACTATTAATGAAAGAAAAATTATAAACACTAAAGAATTTAAAGGAAACAACTTAATCATTTCATAAAATTTTTCTTTATTTACAAGTGAGCAAAGAGTACAGTCCACAAGTCGGATAGTTACTCTAGAAACAAAATAAAATACATGAAAATAAAAATAAAAACTGTATCTGCCTAAGGTGGTGTAGCAAGCCTGGATGGTACCGGGTCTGCAATATCATAGTCTCGCTCGTACACCTCCCTGAGCCAATGAACCTGGTCCTGGGTGACCCATAGGCTACGAGCTAAACGCCCCAACTCCTGACCCATCTCATGCTGAGAATCCATGAGTCCTCTCTGGGTATCAAGAATGTCCCTTTGGGTATCAAGAATGTTCCTCTGGGTATCAAGGATGACTCTCTGGGTATCTCTGATCTCCGAAAACATGCTCGACACAGAGTCTGAAGGGGGACGAGATGGTCCAGCAACTGAAGAAGGCCTGGATGACCTAGTAACTGGAGAAGGCCTAAATGGTCCAGCCACTGGAGAAGGCCTAGATGGTCCAGCCACTGGAGAAGGCCTAGAAGGTCCTGCAACTGGAGAATGCGGGGGTGTATGTGCTGGGATGTCCTCCATGTGCGCATCCCCATCATCTCCCCTCTTAGCTGCCTCTGCTGCTGTAGCTGCTGCTACTGCTAGGGCTGCATGGTTCCTGGGTAGGAGGGGACGAGCCTGTAACTCCTCGTCACTGAGCTCTAGACCATCCATTTGCATCTTATAGATGGCCTCAGCATCTATATCAGAACACATAGTAAGCTCTACAGCCACCTCACCCTGCATATCCACTCCCAAACGCTGTGGCAAAGCTGTGATCAACCTACCATATGGGAGATTGCCCGACACATTAGGCATGACTGCGAAGATCATAATCCGCATAATCAAATAAGGCAAACAAACCCGTTGCCGAGTATCCACACAATAGGTGAGGTACTGAGTCAACTGGGATAACTCGCCATAATGTCCACTCTGGGGAACAATGTTATGCTGAATAATTTGGCAGAAAAGGCGAGGTTGAGGACGTAGGTTGGAAGCCAGCATAACTCTACCAGGCAACAAGATCTGTGCGGCAATGGCTAACCGCAAGTCCTCAGTGAGATACCCTTTGGCTCTGGGTGGACAATAAATGAGTTCCCCGTCATCAGGAATCTCTAGAAGGGCAGCTAACTCGGCGACGTTAAATGAAATCATCACCCCTTTCACATAGCTGGTGATGCGAAGATCTCTAGCGTGCTCCCAATCATCTAACTCACCCACTACCTCCAGGTTGGTGTAGAATAACTTTACCAGGTTGGGACGTGTAGTCTCCCTAAACTGAATAAGGGGTAACCAACCCACAATCCCGAAAGCAGACTCCACATCGAAGCGGTGAAGGTGCTCCAAGTTTACAAAACGGCCTGCTTCAATGCGTTTGGCCCGAAACCAATCAAGGTGTGAAGCGGCCGCCTCTGACCGGAAATACCTCTCGTCATATAAGACTGGAGGGGGATGTGGCCTGTGCATACCAGGCATATATGAGCGTTTCCCCGCTCCACGACGGCCAGACATTGTGTATCTGTTAAGCAAGAAACCGTAGTCAGTTAGAGACAAATATAGAAAAAGATGAAAAACCCTAACAACATATCGAATATCAATGAGACAACCTATAGAGTCGATACAAGGTTTATCTAGGTTAAACAAGGTTGTAAAATAGAGGAATTAAGTCATAATCACCAAAATGGTCAAAAATTTCGAAAAACCTAGAAACCTAGGTTTAAAAGTCATTTTTAGGTTTCCATTAATCTAGTCGATAAAACTCCAAATTGATTGAGGGGTTTTACCCATTTAGACCCCTAAAACCTTTCTCAACCAAAGAAAGAAGTTTTCTATGACTAAAAACTTCCAAATCAAGAAAAACCTAAAATTTGGTATAAAAGACGATGAAAAAATTTCTAGAAAGAGAGAAGAGAAGGAGGAGCTTACCTGAGAGACGAGATTGGCACACTAGAATCAAGTAGAAACAATCTTTTAGACTCTGGATGCACTGTAGAGACTCGGAGAGAAATCGCCACCGGAGTAAACACAAAAGAGAAAAGTGAGGAATGAACCAAAAATCGCGATTTTAAAGCAATTTTGGCTATACCGGTCGCACATCTGGACTGGATAGTGCGACCGGTACCTCCCTGCGGTATGGTGCGACCGGTACCTACCACAGGGTATACCGGTTGCACATACTGATGGGGTGTGCGACTGGTATCTTCCCTGCGGTATAGTGCAACCGGTACCAAAAGAGAATACCGGTTGCACATAGTTATGGGGTGTGCAACCCGTATCCCCTCTGCGGTATGGTCCAACCGGTATGTCTGAATAGCCATACCGGTCTCACTCCAGGAGAGACCGGTACCGCCATTGGAAACCCTATAAAGTGAGGTGATATAAAATCATCTCGATAAACCATCGAAGCTTGATTCCAGACCGCATGCTTGCATAATAAGATATTGAACATGTGGGAATTTCGACAAAATAACTGGAAAAATTTTTGCTTGTCATTTTAATCTGTCAATGAATACCTGTGATGCATACGTGAGACTAAATTGTTGGAATAAATTTCTAAAGTGTTTTAAATGTTCCAGGTATTCAGATATCGTACAGAAAAAGTTAAATTGCTTCAATGGTGGGAGGAAACGGACGAAGAGTTCATCGCAGGCGCCGTCACTCAAGGGCGCCTACTATGGATAGAAGTTCAGGGACAGAAAATTCAGAAGAAAATGCCGAAAGAGTGAAAGGGGAAGAACTTAACCCCCTAAATGACACTGATGATAAGATAAGGGAAAATGAAGAAGGTCCGTTACAGGGACAACCTTCTACCAGCTCAGAAACAATGATGGGAAATTTGGTCTCTAATATGGAGGCCAAACAAAAGAAATTTTTCGAAGAAATGCTGAAAGTGTTTAGGCCACCTGGGCCTGTGCCGACACCTACAAACATGCCATCCAAAAATATGGAGAATGTACAAGCGGCACCAGTGGGAGTTAGCCCAGCCAATGAAATACCACCACAACAGGATCAACCCAATCTAATACCCCAACCAGCCACAGGGACGCCAGTTCACACTCAAAATCAGGGGGGTATCAGTACCCGTATCAGGGTGCATACTATGGCGGGTATCAGGGAGGAAATCAGGGAGGCTACCCATATCAGCCAAAATAGTATGGACAGACACCATATGCTCAGAGTAGCCTATCCAGGGCAGTGGATGGATTCTTGAAGCTCAAACCACCTACCTTTACAGGGAAGTCAGGGAAAACACTGTGGCCAGCACAGTGGATAACAGAAATGGAGAAAATTTTTCGACTATTGGATTGTCAAGATGGGGACAAGGTATTATATGCCACCCATATGCTGAAGGAAGAGGCCAATGGATGGTAGAGCTCTACCAAATTGTACCTGGAAACCAAGCATCAAATTATCACTTGGCCCATATTCAAGGAAGCCTTCTTTGACAAGTACTTCCCCAGGAGTTTTCGTGATCAGATGGAAAGAGAATACCTTAACCTGCAACAGTCACAGATGACAGTGGAAGTCTATCAGCAGAGGTATGAGGAGTTATCCTTCTTTGCCCCAACCAGTATGCAGGAGGAAGCAACAAAGACTCATCGATTTATCATGGGTCTTCGGGGTGCTATCCGAGAACATGTATTGGGCCGGGGAATGAACATCTACAATGAAGCAGTACAGGTGGCGCGGGTCATTGAGTCAAGTCAGAGGGAAAGTTTCCTTTCACAAAATAGGGGTCTGAAGAGACCTAATCCTGAGATCCAAGGTGGAAGAAACAGTAGGCCATACCGACCATTCAGGCCACCAACTAGCACCGTGCCTCCCAGACCGGCTCTTGCAATGCAACCACAGGCCACAGGGCTTAACCCTAATGTAAAATGCTTCAATTGCCAACAGGTGGGGCATTATGCTAGAACATGCCCACAACCAAAGAGAGAGCAACAACAAGGCAAGGTGTATGCTGTTACCACAGAAGAGGCAGCCGCATCACCAGATGTGGTTATAGGTATGATTTTATACTTGTTCCTTAATTGTTGCATTAAATTGTTTATGCATTTGAAACTAAGGGAGAATTTGAACTAAAACCTCAGGTACAGTAATTATAGCAGGGGTACCCGCAAGAGTCCTGTTTGACTCCGGTGCAACCCATTCTTTTGTATCCGTGTCATTCGGAAAAGGACTAGGTCAACCCATCAAGACTCTACAACCAAGTCTGTTAGTTCGGTCTCCCATGGAATGGAGGTGGTATTAGCAGAATATAATGGTCCTTGTCCAGTGCATATTGAAGGACGAGAATTGGAAGCCAATCTAGACAAGCTGGAGATGTCAGATTTTGACGTGATTTTGGGAATGGACTGGTTATCTGAACATTCGGTGAACCTGCTATGTGCAGAGAAGAAGTTGATATTCAAAGACAACGAAGGAATTGAGTTTAACTTTAAAGGGGCTAAGTTGCCCCGGAAAAGAAAGCTCATACTCTCAGCCTTAAAAGCAAAGAAATGCCTAGAGAATGGGGGAATATGATACCTTGTGTTAGTGGTGGATGTGACCGCTGACCTACCAAAAATGGAAGACATCGATGTAGTACGGGAATTTCCTGATGTATTTCCTGAAGACCTACCCGGGTTGCCACCTGACAGGGCTACTGAGTTTGTGATAGACCTACTACCAGGGGTGGCACCAGTGTCTAAAGCACCATACAGGATGGCTCCTACCGAGCTGAAAGAATTAAAAACTCAACTACAAGAACTGCTAGACAATGGCTTTATAAGACCTAGTATCTCACCTTGGGGAGCACCGGTGCTATTTGTCAAGAAAAAGGATGGTAGCGTACGTCTATGTATGGATTATCGTGAATTGAACAAGCTCACTATCAAGAACAGGTACCCACTACCAAGGATAGATGATTTGTTCGATCAATTACAAGGTTCAAGTGTATTCTCGAAGATTGATCTGAGATCAGGGTATCATCAGCTCAAGATTAAGGAAGCAGACATCCCCAAAACAGCTTTCAGGACGCGTTATGGACACTATGAGTTTCTAGTGATGTCCTTTGGGTTGACTAATGCACCTGCATCCTTTATGGAGTTAATGAACCGGGTATTCCATGACATGCTGGATACGTCGGTTATCGTGTTTATCGATGATATCTTAGTATACTCTAAGGACCAGGAGACACATGCGGTGCATCTAAGAGCAGCATTACAAAGACTAAGAATAGAGAAGCTATATGCAAAATTCAAGAAGTGTGAATTTTGGTTAAAGGAAGTGGCCTTCCTTGGTCACGTGGTGTCTACTGAAGGAATCAAGGTAAACCCCAGTAAAATTTCAGCCATAGTAGGATGGGAGGCATCGAAGACTGTGGCTGAAATTCGTAGTTTCCTGGGCTTAGCAGGATACTACAGAAAGTTTGTGGAGAATTATTCCAAGATTGCTGTTCCACTCACCAGATTGACCAAGAAGGGGGAGAAGTTCATATGGAATGACGAATGTGAAAAATGCTTCCAGACGTTGAAGTCAAGACTGGTATCAGCACCCGTATTGACTATTCTAGCCCCAGACCACCCATTCACACTATATACAGATGCTTCAGGTTTAGGATTGGGTTGTGTACTGATGCAAGGAGAGCAGGTGATAGCTTATGCCTCAAGACAGCTGAAAGAGCATGAGAAGAACTACCCTACACATGACCTAGAATTGGCAGCGGTCATTCATGCTATCAAGACTTGGTGACACTATCTGTATGGCGAGAAGTTTCAGATTAAGTTTGACCACAAGAGCTTGACATATCTGTTCACTCAGAAAGAACTGAACATGAGGCAGAGGAGGTGGCTCGAATTACTCAAGGACTACGACTGTGACATTCAGTATCACCCTGGTAAAGCTAACATAGTAGCTGATGCACTGAGCAGGGAAATGGGCATCGAACCCTGAAGCAGGACCAAGTACTAATGCAGCGTTGGGCGCTGCTGTTTCTGAAACATCAAAGGACGAAGAACAACACCTAATAGAGTCAGCAGATGATCCTATTGAACAAGGGTTGATACACCAGTTCACCTTAATGTTTGCAGCGTTAAAGATTTTGCCCGATCTGAAGGACGAAGTAAAGGCAGCAGTCCTACAGGACCCATACCTCAGGACAGTTCAAGAGGATTTGGAAAAGGGTCGGGCCGATCCTGATTTTACTATTGATGCAGACAAGGTACTCAGATACCGTGGACGTATGTGCATACCTGAGGATGAAGAGCTGGAAATTCAAAATCGGATTATGTTAGAGGCTCACTCCACCCCATATTCGGTACACCCTGGAAGTACTAAAATGTACCATGACTTGAAAAGGTTGTACTGGTGGAGGGGTATGAAAGCTGATGTGGCCTGACATGTGTTTCAATGTTTAAACTGTCAACAAGTCAAAGCAGAAAGACAGAGGCCTGCAGGATTACTACAACCATTACCTGAGCTAGCATGGAAATGAGATTGTATAACCATGGATTTCGTCACTGGCCTACCTATGACTCCGAGGTCAGTGAATGCAGTATGGGTAATTGTAGATCGCCTCACCAAGACAGCCAGATATATCCCTGTCAGACCACAATATACTATGGATAGGTTGGCAAGGTTGTACGTGGACAATATAGTCAGGCTCCACGGGGTTCCAGAGAGTATTGTGTCTGATCGAGATCCACGCTTCACATCTAAGTTCTGGGAAGGACTTCAGAAGGCAATGGGGACGAAACTAAAGTTTAGCACAACTTTCCACCCTCAAACTGATGGTCAGTCGGAGAGGACCATTCAGATCCTAGAAGACATGCTTCGTGCATGTGCTATTGACTTCAAGGGGGCTTGGGATGAGAAACTGTCACTCATTGAGTTTTCCTACAACAACAGTTACCAGTCTACGATCCAGATGGCTCCATACGAGGCCTTATATGGCAAGAAATGTCGAACACCATTATTATGGGACGAAGTTGGAGAAAGGCGGATCGTAGGACCAGAATTCGTGGAAGAAATCTGCAAAGCAGTAGATCTAATCAAGAACCGAGTAAAGACAGCTCAGGTGCGTCAGAAGCACTATGTTGATAACAGACGACGGGATCTTGAATTCATGGTTGGTGACAAGGTGTTCTTGAAGGTGTCACTAGTCAGAGGCTTGAAGCGGTTTGGCAGAAAAGGAAAATTATGTCCTAGATATGTGGGACCATATGAAATCCTGTCCCGGTGTAGCAAAGTAGCCTATCAACTAGCATTGCCACCAGCGATGTCTAGTGTTCATGACGTCTTCCACGTGCCCTTACTGAAGAAGTACGTGAGAGACCCCTCACACATTCTTGTTGCAGACCCCCCAGATTTGACAGAAGACTTAACCTTCGAGGTGGTGCCAATCCAGCTCATTAGTAAAAAGGTACAACAACTTCGAAGGCGAGCTATCCATTATGTCAAGGTAGTTTGGAAAAGTCAGGACATAGAAGAAATTACTTGGGAAGAAGAGGATGCCATGTGACAAGAGTATCCCCATCTTTTCGACTCTGAAGGTACGTACAATTTCGGGGACGAAATTCTTTTAAGGGTGGGGGAATTGTGAGACCTACATGCAAATTTTGGGGACGAAATTTCTTTTAAGGGTGGTAGAGTTGTAAGAACCATGTTCTAAAACCGGGGCTAAACCATGGTTTTATGTGATGACAGGTGTTCCAATTATAACCGGACATGAGGGCGAAGCCGGGTGACGAACCACTCAAAGTTCAGGTAAGAAAAACTGTAAAAATGCCTAAAAAACTCATACCGGTCTCACTATACCGGTTGCAGTATAGTGCAACCGGTATGTGCCACCGGTATGGGCATATAATGCCCATAATGCCATACCGGCTTCACTATGGTGCAACCGGTATGTGCCACCGGTATGGTATACCGGTTGGAACTATACCGGTTTGAGTGAGTTTGGGGTCTCCAATCAGTATGTCCAATTGGTATGCCTGACTCCGGCTCTGTCTCTCAGAATGAAAACTTGGAAAATTTCCATTCTGAGGAGAAACCTTCCTTGGACGGTCTCCCTCTATTAATAGAGAAGGAGACATTCCATTGTTCCTTCTCAAACCCTTTCGCTGTCTGGAGAAGATCTGAGAAGGAGCAAGAAGGAGGTAGCCCCGCCCAGGAAGGAAGAGCAGGCCGCCAACCGACAGCGCTGGTAAGTGCTCTGTACTGTTAATAATGTTAGGAGATCGGATCGGAGCCGCGAAGTGGCGCAATGATCCAAAAATATTATAGTTTCCATTATTTTCCTCATTCGGATCTAACCTAAGTTTGATACGGCGTTCTAGCCGAGATCCGAAGGTCACTATAAGATTTGGACCTTAGTAAAGGATAAGAGAAACCCTAGAGTCCTACCATTAGCAAACAAGGAGGGGAGATCCGAGATCTCGCTCTCGGATCCAAACCGCAGGGTATACCGGATGGACTTTAGGTCCAGCGGTATGACCTTGCAGTATGTACCGCAGGCACATACAGGTCTCACTCAGTGAGATCTGGGTGAGACCGGTATAGTGCAACCGGTATATACCGGTTGCACATACCAGTTGCAGTATGTGCAACCGGTATGGTGCCACCGGTATACATACTGGTGGCACATACCGGTCTCACCATAGTGAGACCGGTACCTGCAACCGGTATAGGTTTCTGAGCTTGGTTTGCTTGGTCAAACCTGGTTCCAATCCCTGAAACTTTAATAAATGAATTCTAACATAAGAATGTGGTTATGTAGGACCTGTAAACGATGTGAGTGAGCTTTCTGACGCACAACCGGATCATTATCACGCGTCAGGTAAGGAACAAGACCCCAAACCTAAATAACTAATCTACAGTAAACTTTTGTAATATATTTCTGTTACTGTGAATACTCATTGCTTGATGATTGTGCATCTCACATCCCATGTAGTTGTGCTTTTAATTGTTATATCTTCATGCATTTCATATGCTAGGACTGATGGATGTTAGGCATGTGTTTGTTTTTGGTTAGTGTGTGGAATGTAAAGGGGATGTGCCCTGGATATATCCACAGCTAACACTTTTCTCGTATCGCCCTTACCTTAGCAAACTCAGTGCGAATGGGGTATCAGGGGGAGGACGTGGGATTGTGGTTCTTCCTGCCCACCAGACTCGAGCCCTATCTCTATGTCGTAGGGGGTTGTGTTGGGGTAGGGTTATATAGTCTTTACCTTAGCGGACTTGGTGCGAATAGGGTATCAGGGGGAGGACGTGGGATTGTGGTTCTTCCTGCCCGCTAGACTCGAGCCCTATCTCTATGTCGCAGGGAGCCGTGCTGGGGTAAGGCTAATGATATTGTATTGACATCTAGGACTGGTTAGAAACGGAACCCACTTGCAAGCCCTTGCCAATAGGGGTTTAGGTATTGGTACGGTATGGGGTATCAGGGGGAGGACGTGGGATTGTGGTTCTTCCTGCCCGCCAGACTCGAGTCCTTTCTCCATACCGGAGTGAGAGATGTGGGGCAACAACAGTAGTGTGGTAGGTGCCTGACTGTTGGGTGTGCTCACACTCTCATGCATGGAGGTGCGGTGGCCGCCAAACCTTACCGTAGCACATTTGCAAGTTATACCTGGCCCAAATTGTAATGTTATCTCATGCACATTGTACTATTGCATTGGTTTTGTACTTACTGAGCTATGTTGTGAGCTCACCAGACATATATATCTTTTCCTTTTCAGATTTGGATGCAGGGTACACTGTGGACGACTTTGTGGCTGCTCCAGCGTACGGTACTGTTGCTGCCATTGATGCTCAGGCAGAAGAGGACGAGCATGATGCGTCATGCGAGTGCTCGTTCTGTGTCTACTCTCAGTGACTTGGATTATTTTCGATTGAGCTTTGTAATAAATATTATTTACATTTGATGGATGATGAAATAAATTGGGTATTTATTTAAATTACAATTTAGATCTCGGCTCATTTATTTATTTCCACTGCTATGTATTATATATCTGATTTTGTTAGACTGCTTGGGAATGATTGGTTGACACGGTCTATTGAGATTCTGGTGTGAACCGTGGTTTAGAGCCGGTTCACTCACACTTTTGGTTCATCCGGAATTGGGGTGTAACAACCTACAGGCGAGCGAGTAGTGTAGTGATCAATAACCCATAGGGTAGGTTACCCTTTAGGCCAGGCGTTGTGGCTTTGTGCATGGTCCTGATGATGATATAAGGAAGGCAGACAGGCTGTCTGATGTAGATACAGTAAAGGAGATACTGGGTCAGCTGTGAAACCTTCTCATACTGACTACTTAGGGAATCAAGTGATGCTGGATGATTTTGCAGTACATCCGAGGCTCTGGATGCAAGTTGACTGCCTTCATCTGCCAGCGATAGTCACGAAGAAGCTGATTGTACAGCTCTGCACACATCCTCATGGAGAAGAATTGAGGCTCTTTGAGTATGCAGTAGACCAAAGGACCGTTGTTAGAAATGCCCAGGAGGTCAGCCAACTCATGACAGTTAAACGAGATAGGTACACCTTTCACTAAGCTGGTGATCCGAAGCTTTCTACCTCTTTCTACGTCCTCTGGATCACCCTCTACCTGTAAATTGCAATAGAATTGCTTTACCAACTCTGGATGGGTGTAACCCTCATATAAAATCACGGGGAGCCAGCCCATATCACCAAACGCCCTCTCCACATCAAATAGGGCTAGACAAACTAAGTTGACACATCGACCCCCTTCTATCTTTTTACGATGATATCAGGGATACTGTACCTCCGCTTTGATGGACCTGAAGCGACGAGGGTCATAAACTTTTGGAACCTTGGTATGAACCATGTTTCCTGCAAGGAACATAAATCAATAACCAAGTCAGAAAATCTAAAAATTTGGCAAAACAACGATGTAAAATGAGCAAAAGCCTCACTTCTCACCCAAACATTTGAGCAAGAGAGCTTATGCGAATCGCAAATCATCTTACAATGGTCAATCAACAAGGAATTGTCGCCAATTAAAAAGAATTGAAGAAATTTTGAAATTGATAAAAATTCCCAAAATTTAGGTCAAAATTGAAATTTCGAGCTTTTAGCTAAACCGACCGATGAAACCCAAAATTTCTAGAGGACTTTCGTTCATTGGGTGCCCAATAGCAAAGTTCACCAAAAAAAATCGAATTTTTATGGGTAAATAAAATTTAATTAGGTAAGGATCGAAATAGGTGATGAAAACCAAGAATAAATCGACAAAGAAAACAATGGGAATGAAGAACGTACCGTGGTGATAGAGAGTCCAGTAGTTGGTCGAGAAAAATTTCTCTCAAGGTGAGTAGTCAATACTGTAGCAACTCAATAAAGGCGAGATGAGTTGTGAACAGTAGAAAACAAAGGAAGAATTAGATTAAATGGCTCGAAATCGGGTTTAAAACCCTGATTTAGGGTCATGTGATTGCAGAATTCGACCAAAAGTGTGACCACACCTGCGACCACACGATCGACCACAGGCTCTCGGTAAGCTACCAGGGTTTGTATGGTCGCAACCCTGTGGTCGCATATAGTGCGACCACACCTATCGACCACACGATTGGAAATGCACTATTTTGTTTGAATGACCCTGAAAATTTGAAATTTGCTTCGTTTATTGTGAGACTAACATGAGATTATCGAATATTGTACTTGTCTCACATATTTCCTTGACTTTTCAGACACCACCACAGTCGATAGTAGGAAATGGCTGGGCGTAGAATAAACCGAAGAAGACGTAACCCAAGCCCACCTCCACCACCACCTATGGAGGTGAATGTCAATGAAAACCTTGAAGTACAGGAGGAAAACCTAGAGAACCAGAATGTAGCACCACCAGGAGTCAACAATCAGGCTAATCCAACGAATTTTCCAGTCCCACCGATGGATTTGGCCACGGTTGTTATGAACTTAGCACAGCAGGTGCAGCAGTTATAGCAAATGCAAGTAAACATGCAAGCTGCTATGGGAATTGCTCCCCCAGCTGCAAATGCAACACCTATACTTGCAGGGTAAGCCAGTACTGTACCCAGGGGTAGCAATATCGTGCCCCAAGCCTCTGCTATGAACAACACAATACCTCAAGTGCCTCAAACCCTAGTAGTACAAGCTCAAGTGCAGAATCCAGAAGCACAGCAAGGTGGATACAACCAAGGTAATTATCAGTACCAACAGCCCATGTATAGAGCTTATGCACAAAACCAACTAGACCACTCCAGGTTGATTAAGAGTTTTTTATAGATGAAACTGAAGGAGTTCACAGGGAAGCCATCGAATCCTTTGTGACTAGCTCACTAGATTAACTAGATGGAAAGGAACTTTATGATGATGACTATTAATGAAGAAGAGAAAGTGTTATGTGCCACTTTTATGTTGAAAGTGATACACATCACTGGTGGAAATCCACTCGAGGTTATTTGTTGACCAAGCACACCCAGTTGACCTGGGCTAACTTCAAAGAAGCCTCCTTGGAGAAGTATTTTCCCAAGAGTTTCAGAGATATGATGGAGAAGGAGTTCTTGAGTCTATATCAAAGACAAATGACTGTTGACGCTTACTAGTAGTGTTATGAAAAACTGTTCTTCTTTGCTCCCTCTAGCATGCAGGAAGAAGATACCAAAACTCAAAGGTTCATCATGGGACTTAGGGGAAGCATCTGAGAGCATGTATTGGGATTATAAAAAGAAGATATATAATGAAGCGGTACAGATTGCTCGAGTATTGGAATCGAGCCAAAGGGAAAGTTATTTTTCTCAAAATAGGGGCATTAAGAGGCCAAACAGGAATACATTTAATGGAGGGAATTCAAAGACTTTTAAACCCTTCCGCACCCAAGGCTTCAATGCTGCAGCTAAGACTACCCAGCCAGCTCCACCCCAACAAAAGCAAGGAAATACTGGAGTAAAATGCTACAACTATGACCAACTAGGGCATTATTTAAGGGACTACCCTAAACCGAGGAAACAACTGCAGCAAAGAAAGGTTTATGCGGTGACTGCTGAAGACGCTGCTGCATTGCCTGATGTAGTCATAGGTATGACCCAACCTTTTGTTTTTGTAATACCTTGTGTGAGCATATAGATTAATTTATGAGGAAAATCTCAGGTATCGTACCTATAGATGGCATACCTGCCAGAGTACTCTTCGACTCTGGAGCCACCCACTCTTTTATATCTGTGTCATTTGGGAAGAAGATAAGTCTACCCCTCAGACCTTTAGACTGCAAACTGCTAGTATGATCACCTATGGGATTAGAAGTAGAGCTAGACAAGGGTTATGGACCATGTCTAGTTCTTATTGGCAAGAAGACTATGGGTGTAACCTTAATTCAACTCAAAATGGTAGACTTTGACATCGTCTTAGGAATGGATTGGTTAGCCCAACACTCCACAAACCTATTATGTGCGAAAAAGAAGTTGACATTTAAGGGTCAGGATGGTAAAGAACTCAGCTTTTTAGGGACCAAACTCCCTCGTAAATGGAAGCTCATCCTCTTTGCACTAAATGCTAAGAGATGACTTGAGAAGGGTGGAGTTGGATATCTTGTGTCTGTCGTGGACCTTACCAAGGAGGCACCACGAATGGAAGATATAGAAGTTGTATAGGAATTTTCAGACGTGTTCCCTGAAGATTTACCTGGTTTGCCACCTGATAGAGTGACAGAGTTCATTATCGACCTATTTCCAGGGTCGACACATGTATCTAAAGCACCATACCGAACGGCTCCAACTGAACTGAAGGAATTGAAGGTTCAACTACAAGAGCTATTAGACAAGGGATTTATCTGACCAAGCATATGTCCTTGGGGAGCACCAGTGTTATTCATCAAGAAGAAGGATGGTAGTATCAGATTATGTATAGACTATCAGGAATTAAACAAGCTCACGATCAAAAATTGATATCCCCTACCACGGATCGATGATTTATTTGATCAGCTGCAAGGAGCAAAGGTGTTTTCCAAGATTGATCTTCCGTCTGGGTATCATCAGTTAAAGATCAAGGATTGTGACATTCCAAAGATAGCATTTAGAACCCGATATGGATACTATGAATTTCCAGTGATGTCCTTAAGATTAACAAACACATCCACATCTTTTATGGAACTCATGAATCGAGTGCTTCACGACATGTTGGACACTTCAATTATCATTTTTATAGATAACATATTGATATACTCCAAGGATGAGGCGACTCATGTGACAAATCTTAGAGCAGCCCTACAACGATTAAGAAAAGAAAAGTTTTATGCCAAATTCAAGAAATGTGAGTTATGGTTAAAGGAAGTGCAGTTCTTTGGTCATGTAGTATCCTCCGAAGGAATTAAAGTGGATCTTAGTAAGATTGAAGCCATTGTAAAATAGAAAGCACCTAAAAGTGTTGCAGAAATCAGAAGTTTCTTGGGTTTAGTTAGGTACTATAAACGGTTCGTGGAAGACTACTCCAGAATCGCCGTACCTCCCACCAGTTTGATGAAGAAAGGAGAAAAGTTTGTTTGGACCGAAAAGTGTGAAGAGAGTTTCCAAACACTGAAGACAAGACTAGTATCAGCTCCCATTTTTACCATTTCGATACTAGGAGAGCCATTTATCTTGTATATCGACGCTTCTGGGTTGGGTTTGGGATGTATTCTCATGCAAAGAGAATAAGTGATTGCGTATGATTTTAGACAACTGAAGGCACATGAAAAGAATTACCCTACTCATGACTTAAAGTTAGCAGCGGTGGTACATGCCGTTAAGATATGGAGACACTACCTGTCTGGAGAAAATTTTCAAATCAAGTCGGATCATAAGAGTCTCACCTATCTCTTTAATCAGAAGGAATTGAACATGAGGCAGAGAAAATGGCTAGAGATGCTAAAAAGATTATGATTGTGAAATCCAGTACCATGGTATCCAGTGCTATCTAGGGGAAGCTAATATAGTTGTGGCAACTAAGCTGAAAAATGATAACAAAGCCTGAGGAGGAAGCTAGTATAAATGCTATCATATGTGTTGCGGCAAGAGTATTTGATATTGGCAATGAGTAGTTTGTTGTCGATAAACCAGGCGGTTCAACAAACCTAGGATTGATTCATAAGTTTTCTAATATGTTCGCTACATTAAAGATTGTTCCTGATTTGTTAGACGAAGTAAAAATGGTGATCAAATCGGACCCGTATCTGAGAACATTACAGGAAGATTTGGAAAAGGGAAGAACTATTCCTGATTTCACTTTGGATTCTGAAAGGATGTTAAGGTACAAGGGAAGAGTACGCGTACCTGAAAGTGAAAATTTAGATATCAGAAATAGATTAATGAGAGAAGCCTACTCCACATCCTATTCAATACACCCTGGAAGTACGAAGATGTACCATGATTTAAAGAAACTATATTGGTAGAGAGGATTGAAAACGGATGTAGCCCGATATGTGTCTCAATACCTAAATTGTCAACAAGTAAAGCCAAAAAGGTAAAGACCAGCAGGTTTGTTACAACCGTTACCAGAACCAGCCTGGAAATGGGACTGCATTACTATGGACTTCATTATTGGGTTACCGTTGACTCCCAGATCTATAGACGCAGTCTGAGTAATTGTGGATTGACTTACCAAGACAGCTCGTTTCATTGCTATACGACCCCAATATACTTTGGAACGGTTAGCTAAGTTGTATGTGGATATCATTGTCAGATTGCACGGAGTACCTAAAAGCATTGTGTCTGATAGAGACCCACGCTTTACCTCAAAGTTTTGAGAAGGATTGTAGAAGGCTATGGGTACAACATTGAAGTTCAGTATTGCATTCCACCATCAGACCAATGGACAGTCGGAGCGCACCATTCAAATTTTAAAAGACATGCTCCAAGATTGTGTGATTGATTTCAAAGGATCATGGGATGAGAAGTTACCATTGATCGAATTCACTTATAACAACTATCAAGCTACTATACAGATGTCACCCTATGAGGCGCTATATGGTAGGAAGTGTCGAACTCCTTTGTTTTAGAATGAAGTTGGAGAGCGAAGAATTATAGGCTCTGAGTTTATTAGAGAAACATGTAAAGTAGTGGACATAATCAAGGAAAGGGTTAGAACAGCTCAGAATCTTCAGAAATAGTATGCAGATAACCGACACCGAGATCTTGAGTTCGTCGTGGGTGACAAAGTATTCCTAAAAATATCACCTATGCACGGTTTAAAACGATTCGGATAGAAAGGAAAGCTAAGTCCAAGGTATGTCGGGTCCTATGAGATTCTGGCTAGACATGGGAAGGTGGCGTATCAGTTGGCACTACCCCCATCTATGTCAGGTGTGCATGATGTATTTCATATCTAGTTGCTGAAGAAGTACATCTAACATCCAACACACGTCCTAATAGCAGATCCACCGGGTTTGATAGAAGATTTGACGTTCAAAGTAGTACATTTTGAAATCACTAGTTGGAAGGTTTAACATCTTCGCAACCATGACATCTATTATGTTAAAGTTACTTGAAGAAGCCAAGATGTAGAAGAAATTACATAGGAAGAAAATAATGCTATGCGGAAGCAATATCTCACCTATTAAACTCGAAAGGTATGTGTAAATTTTGAGGATCAAATTTATATAAGGGGGGAGTTGTAAAACCCGCATTCTACTAACCCGGTCTTACCATGTCGTGTTAGGTCTTCCTATCATGGTTGGATTGAGCGGACCAAGTGCGTGAAGGAACGACAATGCTAGGTATGTAAATCGACCCAAAATCAGGCAATTTGATGTGTGTGGTCGCATACCTAAGCTGGTATGGTCGAGCACACCTAAGGAAAATGAGACCACTAGAAAATCCAACGTATGGTTGCATATTTGGGACGTGTGGTCAATGGATTCTGTGACCACATGTGTGACTACACGATGTTGAGACCGACTCCGAGTTTTGGAAACTTTCCTAAACTAAGGGATCTCTTTCCTAGTTAGAGTGAGACTCTATATGGAGAGTTTTTCTCTATATTAAGGACGTCCCATAGCCTCTCCCACTCTTTTAGAACCCAAATTGAAAGAGAGAGAGAGAAAGAGAAAGAGAAGGAGATTTGAAGAAGAAGGCTAGGAAGAAGAGTTGCAAAGAAGGTTCTAGTTCTCTACAAACTTAAGGTATGAAACCTTTCCCTGTAGCAGTAGAACACCTAGAACAGGATCTTCCATTGTAATTGAGATGTTGAATCAAAGTAGGATCTCAACCATGAGACTCCATGAGCAAGTCTTAGAGGAAAACCATGGGGAATAGGTTAGGACCAATAACTTTACAAAAATTATGAATTTAAGGCCATAGATCGGTCATAGAAAGGACCCTAATGATAAACCAAGGAATCGAATCATGAAGGGGTTAGATTGAGGATAAAAGTCGACCAAAACTTCGTGTGGTTGTAGCTAGGGTCTACTACACATCGACCACATGCTCTTGGGAAGATTCCAAAGAAAGTATGGTCGCATGTGTGGTTGCATAATATGCGACCACACGTATCGACCATACACCCTGTGGTCGCAAATATTGAGACCACAAGTGCAGCCACACTTGTGACCACACGGTTTCAGAAAGCCTGCTTGGCTTCAGATTAGGTTTCTGACTATTGTAACTTAGTAAACTTGAACCCTAACTTGAATACATTAATTGTTTACATTCCCCATAGATTTAAAGTGACTTCCAAAGCTTTAGAGAGGAGCAAACATTGATCAAAGGTGAATGAACAAGACCTAAACTAATTAGATAATAACAAAATATTTTATTTATTGTGTCTAATACCATGATTGATTCTATGCTTGCTTGTTTGTAATGTGCATCTCACATGTCATCCAATATTACTACTATTTTTGCTCATGCATATTTATTTATGTCTATTTATACATGATGATGATGATACTAGGAGTAAGCATGTGATTGTATGTGTGGTTAGTGTGTTTGATGCGAGTGGAGCATCAGGGGAAAAATGTGGCATTGTGGTTCAGCCTAATCACCAGACTCTAGCTCTATCTCTATGCAAGTCTTGCTCACTGACATCATCGTATCGCCATTACCTTAGCGGAACTATTACGTAGGAGGGCATCAGGGGAGGTGGTCTCGAACCGTGTGGTCTTTGACTTTATCGGGGGGCCTTAGCTCGATCTCTATGGACATATTGAGGGATGCTGGGGCCTCAATACATTTGGATGGCATTAGGATTGGTTAGTTGTGAGCCCAATTTGTAAGCCCTGACCAATAAGGGCTTATGTATTGGTATGGGTAGGGCATTAGGGGAAGTGTTGGCTGTGTGTGATCCGAACACTTTAGCTCTATCTCTATTCAATGATGGGGTGGATGTGGATAACAATGGTGTTTAATCCATTTGGTGGGCTTACACACCTGTGTATTGAGGTGCGGTGGCCACCAATCCAATTTATAGCACATTGCAAACTTAAAACCAGACCAAAGATATGAATTGAATGCATGCATATATTTGCGCATTGTTTTGTTTGCTCACTGAGCCATGATGTGTGTTCACCCTTTTGACATCAAATATTATTAGTTGTTGATGCAGGTCTTACTATTAAAGATTATGTGAATGCACCGATGTATAGACACGTAGCGGCCATGGACGTAGAAGCTATGGAAGAAGCGCATGGTCCGTTATGCAAGTGCAATCAATGTGTTTTTGATTAGTTTAGTTATTCTTGAGTACTGGAACATGTAATTGATTATTTTACTTTATGTCTTGAGTTATTGAGCATAATTAGATTTAATTATTTATTATCACTGTTAGCTACTCAGTTCGTTATTAATAAAGACTTCCGCTATTGTTATTTACTCTGATTATTATTGTGGTATGTACTTGATTTAACCGGATGGGCATGGCCTATACGAGATCCTGGTTTGAACCGTTGGTTCTCATGACTGTTCATCATACCATTGGTTAGTCCAGATTTAGGGTGTGACAGTTTTCCCCCTCCAAGATGTTACCCATTAAGATTTTCTTAGCAGGTCGGATCCATCCATCCTCAATCGTTTCATCAATGCCTACTAGATCTCAGTCACATACATCCACACAACAATTGTAATATAAATGCAAATGATGCACAAAGCAGTTATTGGAAGACATGTTATCACAACAAGCATATGACCCAACAATCATATATTATAAATACTCCAAAATCAATTAGGAGTTCAGTTCCTCACTTGGGTTCTTGCAATTCCCACTACCTGCACCATGTGAGTTAATGATATCCATGCACGTGACACCTAGATTAAGTAAATTAAGGTTAATCTTTTAATTATGTTCTTAACAGACTACAAAATAGTCTTCTGGGGTTATCCAGTTGCATCTCCAGATGCAAGGGTCAAGTTTGGTATTGCTTCCAGCTGAACCTTAGGTCTTTTGCCAGTGGTCGGTCGTTGCGTTGGTCGTTACAGTCATCCAACAAGTACCGCGTCAAAATACTTACCAAGACCTTTCTGGGATTGTCTGGTCGTTACACCGGCTATTACAGTCCATCGTTTGGGGTATCGTTCGACCTCCTCCATAAGGGTCAGTCAAGGTTGGTAGCCTATCTGGAGGCACAGGTTTCACCTCTGGGGTTCCCCTCTAAACACACTTCGGAACTCTTCTATTTAGTTTGTGGTAGTCCTTAAGATAGGAATTTTACTGTAAGATTGGTCCATACTTTGCTAACTTAGTGTGGTCCAATAGGGGGTACCTCTTAGGCTTGGGCATTAACATAATAAAGATGGATTTAAGGTTTAACCTAGGTCATCCATCGAGAAGGTGTCTTCTCGAGATCAAGAAGGTGATGTAATTGTTCTACCATTAATGGAGAGGATCAATAATCACATTATATGACATTCAATTGAAACTTTTATCAGAATCTACAGAAGGGTTTAGAGTTTTACCAACGATCATTTAACCAAGGTTAATCAGTGGTGCACGTCGTCGATAATTCCCCAAGCATAAGTGCTGCCAAGCTTTTCCTTCTTCCTTCAACTTCCTCCCTTTCTCTGAGAACACGTCAGAGTTTTCTAAGATTGATATGTAAATAGAGGAAGGTGAAAAGGTAGGTTTTTAATCCATTGAAGTGTCCCTCTTTGAATGAAACTCCTAGTTTGAATAAGGGACTCCTAAGGAGTTGCCAAGTGGTACACGTCGTCGATAATTCCCCAAGCACAAGTGCTACCAAGCTTTTCCTTCTTCCTTCAACTTCTTCCCTTTCTCCGAGAACGCGTCAGAGTTTTCTAAGACTGATATGTAAATAGAGGAAGGTGAAAAGGTAGATTTTAAATCCATTGAAGTGCCTCTCTTTGAATGAAACTCCTAGTTTGAATAAGGGACTCCTAAGGAGTTGCCAAGTGGCAAGAGTTTGAGTTGAGAAGGGACTCCTTCCATCCCTCAACTCTAAAGGTGGTTAAGGATGGTTGTGGGCCCCTTTGGATTCGTCCATGGGTCCAAGGAATATCCTAAATAGCTTCTAAAATGGATTCAAATTATTACATCCCACGGATAGGTCCGTTTTGGTTTGGCCGGTCGATGGTCCGGTCTTTACCCCATTGGGTTTACCGACCGAAGGATGCAACCGACCCCCTTTTAAGTTACACACTAACACAGGACCAGAAAGTTTTTGAGAGTTTAAAGGGTACCTTCTATGCTAGTCATTAATTTGGCATCAAATTGGATCCATCGACGGTGGAAAACCCTGGCATGAAAGAAAAACCAAGTTAGGCTGGGTTTTATGGGTGCGGGTTTTACAACTCCAATGTCTAAGTTAGCTCAAGGGCAATAAGCAGATGAACTCAGGTGTAAGAAAGTTGAGTTCAAGGTAGAGAAGGGCTTAGAAGTGAATTTAGTATGGTATAAGCTTGATAGCAAAAGTTTGGTCCATTTACCTTCGTAATGAGGGTATTTATTGAGCATAGAGTGACCTTGGAAGGTCCCCTTGCAGTTGTATAGATCTCGGGACTCCTTCTAAAGTCCTAAGGTGCTGTAGTAGTAACCTGGGAATCAATGTGCATCCACAACCTTGGAATAGGGGAATTGTGCCTGCCTTGGTGAGGACCGTAGCCGTCTGATGTAGATCTAAGAGCCAGTTTGATAATAACTACCTTAGGAGTCTTTTGGTACATGATTGGGCCTATTGTAGCCTCTTCTGAGGGGGAGACATGTAGAGGTAACCACCAGATAGTGGGCTTCCTTTAGTAGTCCTAACGTAATTGATTCATGAAGTAGGTAGTCAATTGGGAGCACAGAATGGTGCCAGGCCTGATCCGTTAGGCTAGGGACACGTGTCTACCTAGATAATCAATCCGTGAGATGTCACGTGTCCTTCTCTAATTGGATGCATTCTGCGTGGTCTTAACAGTTGCCCCTTGCTCTTCCAAGCTCACTAAGGTCGGGGGAGCAAAGTTGCTTTGGACAGTTCTAATTTCTTTCAAGTGCAGCAATAGAGCTATGGTGTTGGCTGCTGGTAAGCTGCTTTGGATGACCCCTAAGGTCAACTGTCAATGAGTAGGGCTGCAACAAGGCCGGGTTGGGCCAAGTTTCTTAAAACCCCAACCCTGACCCTGAGTACCTTACACCCAACCCTAACCCTGCGCAACCCTGCCAGGGTCAGAAAATGTTCAACCCTAACCCTACCTTGGCAAGGTTGGGCCTAACCCTAACCCTGACTGATTGACCTTGATAGGGTCAGGTTGGGCCCGGTTGACCTTGATTAACCCTGATTCAGGGCCGGGTTGACCCTAATTGCCCCTAATTTGGGGCCACGTTGACCCTGATTGCCCCTAAACCCATCCAATGAACAATATAACTTAAAAATTAATACATAAATGGATCACATATAAAAACTAACCAATCAGATTTGAAAAACAACATAATTTCAATATAACATTATAACTTAAAACATATAACAAGTACAATCAACCATGAAATTATTTTAAAAACTTAACAAATAGTCAGATACAATCCAACCAGTTTATGTGTTTAACATAAGTTTTGATAAAAAAAATAAAAAAAAACCCAATTTTCACTATCTTTAATTTGGTCTTCCCAATTCCCATCATTCTTTCACTCACAATTCATGGAATCATGTTGCCTACAAAAAAAAAAAAAAAAAAAAAAGTGAAAAAACCATTAGAAATTAGAACTGCCTTATCATGTAAAAGAGAAATAAAACTAATAGGTTAAATGAATAGGTAGCAATTACTTACAAAATCAACTCCAAGTCTCCAAGCATACAATACCAATTTTCATGGCCACATCATTATGCCAATTTTTCCTTCAAACTAAATCCATACAAACAAAATGAGAAATATTTCAAACAAACAAACACCTCAAAAAACATTGTACTATTTACATGGTATGTAGTAGCCAAGATAACCATTTCATATTGAAAATCAACAGAATGAAGGGCAGGAGCAAAAAACTGAAGTCCAACTATAGAAGCAACCAGTACCACTATTGTACAGTAGCAGACAATTATGAACGAAAAAGAAATCCATTGAACACTAGAACGTTGAATCAAATACAAGTATTTATAGAAACAAATAGAAATAACAAGAACACATCCCATTAATTAGAGTCAGGCAGGCCGTTAGTGTTTCTATCCAATCAAGACCAAATAGAAGAATATAAAGGGACATACTGGAATTTAGCAGATTCGATGTCCTGCCCGAAGGAGAAGCAATCAGGCAATCATCTTCAAATGAAACGTCAAAGAGTTGAAACTTCTCCACCTCCTGATTTCTCTTCTCACTAGCATCCATCACCTAGCAAACAAATCAAAATGGCAGCCCTCATAATTTATGAACCCAAAATGGAAAAATTAGATAAGAACTACCGCACTCGAGATTTCAATTTAGGGTGATTAAAACATATATCTCACTAAATCTGAAGGAATCCTTCCACAGAATGAAAGTCCTTACTAAATTTCAAAAAAAAAAAAAAAAAAAACACACTACTTTTTTTTTTTAGCAAAATAACAATTGAAAGAAGAAAAGAAATATCATAAGACCTTAATATACATAATCCCGTCAACAACAAAAAATTAAATAGGTAGAGTTGCACTTACAGACTTACCTTTAGAATTGGAAAGCAGAAATATGAGTTGAATCTCCATCACTGTCAGGTGATGTCGATTGCCGCTGGCTTATAGCCGTGATATGTGAGATTGTGAGTGACAGGGTAAGGCCGTGAGGGTGAGGGAGATGTCAAGAAGAAATTAGAGATTAGACTGAGGGTGAGAGAAGATCAGAAGAGAATTAGAGAAGATGATGAGATGTCACACCCCAATTCTGGTCTAACCAGAATGGTGTGATGAACCGCCAATAAACCAACGGTTCACCCAGGATCTCGCATAGGTCGTACCCACCATATCAAACCACACACATATTCCATATTAATAATCAGAGGTAATAAACAAATAAGCGAAAGTCTTACAGATAATGAACTGAGAGTATAACAGTGATAAATAAGTATTTAATCCAATTATCTCCAAACCACAAGACATAAAAATAAATAATCAATTACATATCCGATGTTCAAATTATAACTATACTTAAGCAAAAATACATTGGTTGCACTCGCATGATAAATCATGTGCATCTTCTTCAGTTTCTACGTCCATCGCAGCAACGTGTCTATACGTCGGTGCATTCATATTTTCTTCAATCGTAGGACCTGCCTCATCAACTAAAAATATTCGACGTCGAAAGGGTGAGCACACATTATGGCTCAGTGAGCAAACAAAACAATGCAACAAACATATGAATGCATTTAATTCATATCTTTGGTCTGGTTTATAATTTTGCAAGGTGCTATAGAAAGGTTTGGTGGCGTCTGCACCTCTATACACGAGTGTGTGAATCCGTCCAATGTATCAAACACCATTGTCATCCCACATGCACCCACCATGGAATAGAGATAGAGATAAAGTGTCTGGATCAAACACCGCCAACACTTCCCTTGATGCCCTATCCATACCAACACGTAAGCCCCTATTGGCGAGGGCTTGCAAACTGGGTTCACAACTAACCAATCATAACGCCAAACTGTGTATCCAATGCCTCACCTCAGCATCTCTCAATACGTCCATAGAGATAGAGCTAAGGCCCCCCGACAGAGTCAGAGACCACACGGTCAGAGACCACCTCCCCTGATGCCCTACAACATAATAGTTCTGCTAAGGTAATGGCAATACGATGATGTTAGTGGGCAAGACTTGAGTAGAGATAGAGCTAGAGTTTGGTAACGAGGTTGAAAACCACCATGCCACGTCCTCCCCCTGATGCTCCACTCGCATCCAACACACCAATTACACACATACATTCACATGCCTATTCTTAGCATCATCATCATCATCATGTTATAAATAACAAAATTAAATATGCATGATTAGTAATAGCAGGAATATTGGATGACAAGTGAGATGCACATTACAAGCATACAAGCATAGAATCAATCATGGCATTGGACTCAAATAAAATAAATAGTTTGTAATTAACCAATTAGTTTAAGTCTTGTTTCCTTACCTGTTAGCAATACTCGATCTCTTTCCAAGCCTTAAAATTATCTTTGAATTAATTTCACAACCTAAAAGTTATATGAATTTAAGTTAGGGTTCATATGTGACATGTTACAGTAGTCAAAAATCGAAATAGAGCACTGATAGATGTTTGATTGGTCCTATGGTCTCATACTGTATCGACCTTACTGCCTATGGTCGCATATGGTGCAGCCGTAGCTGCGACCATATGATTTCTGAAATCTTCTCGAATGTCTGTGGTCAATTTTCTGGTCATACTGGTCATGCTATGGTCGACCGTAGCTGTGACCTTGAGATTTCTAGTCATAGTCTTCATGAAATTCGAGTTCTTCCTGAGTTAATTCTTCTGTTCTTCAATGGGGTTTATTCTAAGGTCATCCTATGACCATCATTAGTAAATTCTTATCAACCATAATCATCAAATTCACTCCTCATGGTTCTCCTTGGGATTTTCCCAAGGAAATCACATAGATCATAATAGGTAGATATTGCTTATCTTCCATAGAAGTCTTATTCCTTAGAGTTTACATCTCCAGAGATTCATTTCATACCTTGGCCTATGATAGAGAGCCAATCCCTTTTCAGCAAATTCTTCTCCTTAGCCTTTTCTTCTTCTCCTTCTCTTCCTTCTCTTTCTCTAGGGTTTACTAATGTTCTAAAAGAGTGAAAAAGGACTGAGGGACGTCCTTTATATAGAGGAAAACTCTCCATATAGAGTCCTCTTTCAATTAGGAAAGTAATCCCTTAGTTTAGGAAAGTTTTCAAAACTCGGAGTCTGATTTGGGTTCTCACAATCGATCATACGGTTGCATAAATCGTCAACCGTAGGGTGAAAATCATCGACTGTGGGGTTTTGGATTTGAAATTTTTGGTTTCCTTCCTTATGGTCGACCATACCTACCTAAGCATGCGACCTTAGGTATGTTTTTAGTGTTTTTAACTCAATTCTCATACCTGGTTTGTGATCTATCTTTACACGCTTGGTCCACTTGGTCCAGGAATGATGGAAAGACCTGGCACGACACGGTTAGACCAAGTTAGTGGAGTGTGGGTCTTATAATTCCCCCTCTAATATAAATTTTGTCCTCGAAATTTGCACATACCTTCCGAGTTGAATAGGTGAAGATATTGCTTCCGCATAGTGTTCTCTTCTTCCCATGTAACTTTTTCTATATTTTGGCTTCTCCAAGTAACCTTAACGTAGTAAATATCGCGGTTGCAAAAATGTTGCACCTTTCGGCTAGTGATCTCAAAAGGTACTACTTTGAACGTTAAATCTTCATTCAAATCAGGTGGATCCGTTGTTAACACGTGTGTTGGATCTCTGATGTACTTTTTCAGTAATGAGATATGAAATACATCATGCACACTTAACATGGATAGTGGTAGTGCTAACTGATATGCTACTTTTCTACGTCTATCTAGAACTTTATAAGGTCCAATATATCTGGGACACAGTTTTCCCTTCTGTCCAAACATTTTCAAACCACGCATAGGAGATATTTTTAGAAATATCTTATCACCTATGGGGAATTCGAGGTCTCTCATTGATTATCTGCATATTTTTTTTGATGGTTCTGAGCTATTCAGACTCTTTCCTTGATAATTTTGACTACTTTACATGTCTCTTCAACAAACTCTGGTCCAACAATACTCCGTTCTCCAACTTCATTCCAAAACAAAGGAGTTCAACATTTTATACTATACAGTGCTTCATAGGGTGACATTTGTATAGTCGTTTGATAGCTGTTGTTATAAGCAAACTCAATCAATGGTAATTTCTCATCCCATGATCCTTTGAAATCAATAACACAAGCTCGAAGTATGTCTTCTTAAATTTGAATAGTACGCTCTGACTGTCCGTCTGTCTAAGGATGGAATGCAGTATTAAACTTCAATGTTGTACCCATAGCCTTCTGTAATCCTTCCCAAAATTTTGAGGTAAAGCGTGGGTCTCTGTCGGACACAATGCTTTCAGGTACACCATGTAATCAGACAATATTATCTACATAAAGCTTAGCTAACCCCTCCAGGGTATACTGAGGTTGTATAGCTATGAAACGAGCTGTCTTGGTCAAATGATCCACAATCACCCAGACCGCGTCAACTACTCGGGGAGTCAATGGTAACCCGGTGACGAAGTCCATAGTGATGCAGTCTCATTTCCATGCTGATTTTGACAGTGACTGCTACAATCCTATAGGTCTTTGTCTTTCAGCCTTTACCTGCTGACAATTCAAGCATTGAGACACAAATTTAGCTACATCCACTTTCATTCTTCTCCACCAATATAGTTTCTTCAGATCATGATACATCTTCGTGCTTCTAGGGTGTATCGATTAAGCGGTGGTGTGAGCTTCCTTCATTAGTTTGTGTCTCATATCCAAGTCTTCATTTTCAGGAACCCATACCCTTCCTTTGTATCTTAGTACCTTTTCAATGTCCAAGGTGAACTCAGGAGTAGTCCTACCCTTTTTGAGGTCTTCTTGCACCATTCTTAGATAAGGGTCTAATTTAATAGCGGCTCACTTCGTCTAATAGATCAGGTACAATCTTCAATGTAGCAAACATGTTTGAGAATAGATGAATAAACCCTTGGTCAGTTGATTCATTCAGAATATCAATCACGAACTGCTCTTTACCGTAATTAAATACTCTCCCTGTGACACATGCCACAACATTTGCACTAACTTCTTCTTGGGATTCTATCATTGCTTTCCTGCTTAGTGCGTCAGCAACTACATTAGCTTTTCCTGAATGATACTGGATATCGCAATCATAATCCTTTAATAATTTCATCCATCTTCTTTGTCTCATGTTCAACTCCTTCTGATTAAAAAGATGAGTGAGACTCTTATGATATGATTTAATCTGAAATTTCTCTCCATACAAATAATGTCTCCATATCTTGACAGCATGTACTACTGTTGTTAATTCCAAGTCATGAGTGGGATAGTTCTTCTCATGTGTCTTCAGTTGTCTTGAGGCATACACAATTACTTGTTCTTCTTGCATAAGTACACATCCTAAACCTAACCCTGACGCATCAGTGTACATGGTAAATGGTTGTCCTGGGATCGAAATAGTCAAGATGAGAGCTGATATCAATCTAGCCTTCAATGTTTAAAAACACTCTTCACATTTATAGGTCAAAATGAACTTTTCTCCTTTCTTTGTGAGGCTGGTGAGAGGTACGGCGATTTTAGAGTAATCTTCAACGAATCGTCGATAGTAACCAGCTAAACCTAAGAAACTTCTGATTCTACAACATTCTTAGGTGCTTCCCATTTCGCAATGGCTTCAATATTTCTAGGATCCACTTTAATTCCTTTAGCATATACAACATGGCCTAAGAAAGCGGCTTCATTTAGCCAGAACTCACACTTTGTAAATTTTGCGTAAAGCTTCTCTTTTCTTAGTCGCTGTAGGACAGCTCTTAGATTTGTGACATGAGTTTCTTTGTCCTTGGAGTAGACTAGTATGTCATCAATAAATACAATGACTGACGTATCCAACATATCATGAAATAGCTGATTCATGAGTTCCATAAAAGTTATGGCTGCATTAGTTAATCCAAAAGACATGACTATAAATTCATAATGTCCATATCTGGTTCTGAATGCTGTCTTTGGAATAGCACCCTCCTTAATCTTCAACTGATGGTATCCTGACCGAAGATCAATTTTGGAGAACACTTTGGCACCTTGCAACTGATCGAACAAGTCATCGATCCAAGGCAACGGGTACTGATTCTTGATTGTAATCTTATTCAATTCTCGATAATCTATACACAGTCGAACGCTCTTTTTTACGAACAATACTGGCACTCCCCATGGTGATATACTGGGTCTAATATAACCCTTGTCCAGTAATTCCTGTAATTGTACTTTCAGTTCCTTCAGTTCGGTAGGAGCCATTCGATAAGGTGCTTTAGAAACTGATGCGGCTCCGGGCATAAGATCTATAACGAACTCTGTCGCTTGGTCGGGTGGTAGTCCTGGTAGTTCCTCAAGAAATACATCTGGAAATTCATGCACAACTTTAATATCCTCCATTCGTGGTGCTTCCTTGGTGAGCTCAACCACGGATACTAAATACCCAATTCCTCCTTTCTCGAGGTATTTTCTAGCCTTCAATGCAGAGAGAATGAGTTTTCATTTACAAGAAAGTTTGGTTCCTACAAAACTAAACTCTGCTCCTTTCTTGTCTTTAAATGTCAATTTCTTTTCTGCACATAATAGGTTTGCAGAGTGCTGAGCTAACCAATCCATTCTCAAGATAATGTCAAAGTCTTCCATCTCAAGTTGAATTAAGGTTGCATCCAAAATCTTCTCGCTGATAAGAACTGGACATGGTCCATAACCTTTGTCTAGTTCCACCTCTAATCCCATAGGTAATCGTACAAGTAGTTTGTAGTCTAAAGGTCTGAGGGGTAGATTTAACTTCTTTCCAAAAGACACAGATATAAAAAAATGAGTAGCTCCAGAGTCAAAGAGTACTCTGGCGGGTAAGCCATTAATAGGTACGATACCTGTGATTTGATTTAATTTAGTCTACATGCTTACACAAGGTAGTACAAAATGAACAGTTCAGGTCATACCTATGACCACATCAGGCGATGCGACAACATCCTCAGATGTAACTGCATAAACCTTTCCTTGCTGTAGCTGCTTCCTTGGCTTAGGACACTCCCTTGAAAAATGTCCTACTTGATTACAGTTAAAGCATTTAACTCCAATACTACTTTGCTTCTGTTGAGGTTGGACTATCGGAGTAGTCTTGGCTGTAGCATTGAAGCCTTGAGTACGGAAGGGTTTAAATGTCTTTGAGTTCCCTCCATTGTATGAGTTTCCATTGGGACTTTTAATACCTTTGTTATGAGAAAAATAACTTTCCCTCTGGCTCGATTCCAATACTCGAGCAATCTGTACATTTTCATTATAAATCTTCTTTTCCAGTCCTAATACATGCTCACAGATGCTTCCCCTAAGTCCCATGATGAACCTTTGGGTTTTGGTATTTTCCTCCTGCATGCTAGAGGGAGCAAAGAAAAATAGTTCTTCATAACGCTGTTGAAATGCATCTACAGTCATCTATCCCTGATACAGACTCAGAAACTCATTTTCCATTTGATCTCTGAAACTCCTGGGAAAATACTTCTCGAAGAAAGCTTCTCTATAAATAGCCCAGGTCAGTTGGGCGTGCTTTGTGAACAGATAACTCCGAGTAGATTTTCACCAATGATGCGCATTACCTTTCAGCATAAAAGTGGCACATAATACCTTCTCTTCTTCATTTATAGTCATCATCATAAAGTTTCTTTCCATCTCATCGATCCAGTGAGCTGGCCATAACAGATCTGATGGCTTGCCTATGAATTCCTTCAGCTTCAACTTCAGGAAATGCTCGATTAGTCTGGAGTGATCAAGCTGATACTGTATATATGCTCCATACATAGACGGTTGGTACTAATAATTTCCTCGGTTATACTGGCCTTGCGGTGCTTCAGGGTTTAGCACTTGGTCTTGTACTACTAGTGTTTGCGGTGCTTAAGGTACAATGTTGCTACCACCAGGTGCAATACTAGCTTGTCCTGCAGGTAGAGGTGTTGTGTTTGCAGCTGAAAAAATAATTCCCATAACAACTTGCATGTTGGCTTACACTTGCTGTATTTGCTGCATTTGTTGTGCTAAATTCATCACCGCAGTAGCCAAATCTGTAGGTTGTATGGGTAGGTTGGTTTGGTTGGCTTGGGGGTGCACATTCTGAGGTGTAGCATTTTGAGTTTCAATATTTCCTTCCTGTCCTTGCTGACCTTCTTTGTCATTAGTCTCCATAGGTGGTGGAGATGGGTTTGCATTTTGTTTCCTTCTTCTTACTTTACATCCAACCATTTAAACTCTTGGTCGAAGGGTACTTGGAAAGGCTATACATGTGAGACAAGATATGATGGTAGTATTGGGTTAGTCTCACAATGGAAGGCGAGAGAAAAAGAAAATCAATAGGCAAAAGTTCAAACAGAATCAAAATGCAGAGAACAGTCATTCATAAGGTCGATGGCCTACGGTCGCATGTTGTGCAACCATAGGTGTGACCTTTAAAATCCTGGCAACTTACCGAGACCCTATGGTCATTCATACAGTCGATGATTTTGGTCGAATTGTGCGACCATATGATTCAAAATCAGGTTTTTAAACCTATTTTTCCAAAATTTTCCCACTCATTCTCTTTCTTCCTCCTACAGTCTCTACTCAACTCGCCACCAGTGAGTTGCTACAGTGTTGACCATACCAACTTGGTGATTTTTCCATCGATCAACATCCGTCACTCCATTCCTTGAGGTATGTTCTCTACTTTTCTCCATTTTTAAGCTTTCATACCTAGGGTTCTTGCTATTTGTAGGGTTTTCTTCTAATTAATATTTTTCTGATCGTAAAAATTGAACTTTTATTGGGGGCTTTTGCTATTGGGCACCCAATGGATGAAAGTTCTCAAGAAAATTTGAGTTTCATTAGTTAGTTTAGTAGAAACTTGAAAATACCCATTTTTGACCTAAATTTTGGGATTTTTCCCAATTGTCAAGATTTCTTCAAATTCGACCTATCTAGTTTAAATTTTCGATTGTATGAGCCTTGCAGGATGGTTTGGGACCTATGTAAGTCCTCCTGCCCAAATGTTTGGATGAAAAGTGAGGCTTTTTCCATTTTGTGTCGTTATGCTGTCATATTTTTTCAAATTTATCTAACTTGTTTTCTTATTTTCTTCTCTTACAGTTATCATGGTTCGCACTAAGGTTCCTCGAGTTCATGACCCATGACGCTTCAGGTCTATTGAACCAGAGCTGCGATATCCTTGGTTTGACCGAAAGAAATTTGAAGGGAGTCGATGTGTGAACCTAACCCATTTAGCCCTGTTTGATGTGGAAAGGGCGTTTGGTGACATGGGTTGGCATCCTGTGATCTTGTACGAGGCCTGCACTTGCCCGATCTTGGTCAAACAGTTCTACTGTCACCTACAGGTAGAGGGCGACTTAGAAGATGTTGACAGGGGTAGAGAGCTTCAGATCACCAGCTGTGTCACACCCCAATTCCGCACCATTCGGAACGGTGTGATGAACCGTCAACAAACCAACGGTTCAACCAGGATCTCAAAATAGGCTATCCCACATATGATAAACCAAAACACATTCCACATTAATCAGAGGTAATAAAATAAATAGCGGAAGTCTTACAGATAATGAACTGAGGTCTAAACATGATAAATAATTAATATTCCATTTATTTCCAAGTAACCAAAACATAACTTAATACATATTACAATATCCAAATAGGAAAACTAAACACTAAACGTATCCATCGTTGAAATGCTCGCTTAACGAACCATGTTCGTCCTCCACAGCTTTCTCCTTCGTAGCCTCCACCCGTTCGTATGTTGGCATGTAGACATAGTCTTCAATCATAGTACCTGCAATGTCATAAACTCAAAAGAATTGCGCACGTGAGGGTCAGCTCTCCAACTTGAGCTCAGTGAGTAGCCAAAACAATGCAACAATACATATGCATGCAAAAAGTCAATTTATATCTTTGGTCTTGGTTTATAGTTTGCAATGTGCAATAGAAAGGTTGGGTGGTCAAAGGTTAACGTTTATTGACACCGCCTCTATACACAGGGTGTGGAAGCCCGTCCGAAGGTTAACGTTTATCATCGTCCCCATCCACCCTACCATAACATTATACAACAAAGGTTAACGTTTATTGCTATATAATTCTATACCAACACGTAAGCCCCTGTTAGCGGGGGCTTGCAAACTGGGCTCGCTGCTAACCAATCCTAATGCCAAACAGTGTATCCAAGGCCTCACCCCAGCATCCCTCAGAACATCCATAGAGATAGAGCTAAGGCCCCCCGGTAGAGTCAGAGACTACAAGGACCGAGACCACCTCCCCTGATACTCTACGACATAATAGTTCCGCTAAGGTAATGGCGATACGACGATGTCAATGCACAAGACTTGAGTTAGAGATATAGCTAAAGTGCTGAGACCCGCCAAAGGTTAACGTTTATTGACGTTCTCATCACACCTCCCCTGATACTCGCTCGCATCAAGCACATCAACCACACACATACAAGCACATGCCTATTCCTATCATCATCATCATCATCATGTTATAAACAATAATGTAAATATGCATGAACAAGTAATAGAAATATTGGATGGCATGCTGTATGCACATTACAAATATATTCGCATAGAATCAAACATGGCATAGGACTCAAGAAATAGAAAATAGTTTATTATTAACCAATTTAGTTTGGGGTTAAGGTTCCTCACCTTAGCTTGCTAATAGATACTTTTCCAAGCTTTAGAATCACCTTTATAATGTTATTATGTTGCTAGAAGACCTAACAAAGTCGATAAAATTTAATTAGAATTTATTCGGAATTTAAAAACCATTCTGTTAACTGAGGGTCGGAGGTAGGGTCGGAGTCATGATCGACCCTGGGTGCGACCCTCCCCCTAATCTGAACTTCCCGAACACTGAGGGTCGATGCTAGGGTCGGATCTGCCATCAACCCTAGGTGCGACCCTCCATGGTTTGAGTCAAAAATATCAGATTTTGTCCATTCTTCCATGTTTGGGTCCTATGGCTTACTTCCACAATCCATTCTATACATGTTCTATGGTTTAGAACTATACTTTATTCACCTACATGGTTTTAATGATCTCCTCCATGGTTTTCCATGAAAACCTAACCATGGATGGATGATTTGGGTTTCTTCTAAGTCATATCATCTTCATAAACCATTCTAAAGTCTTAAATAAGTCATGGGGAATGTATCCATACCTTAGTTTTGCTGAGATTCAAAGTTCCTCTGAATTTCCTCTTCTTCCTTAGCCTTTTCTTCAAGTTTTCCTTCTCTTCTTCTCTTCCTTCTCTTCTCTTTCTCTCAATCCAATTAGGGTTGTAAAGGGAGTGAAAGAGGCTTAGGGACATCCTATTTATAGGGCAAAACCTCCCAAAATAAGTCCCATTGAGTTTAGGAAAGGTTCCAATTGAAATTAGGAAGGTTTCTCAATTTTTGGTTCGTGCTGTTTTTCCCGAATGCCGAGGGTCGATGGTGAGGGTCGATGGGAGGGTCGGACCCCCTGGACCCATGGGGGTCGATGGTGGGAAAACCTGCGACCCTACCCTCATTTTGACTGTTTTTGGGTAAATTTTCATATTGGGTCTTGGGTTTCTTCACACACTTGGTCCACTTGGCTCGACCATGATATGTAGACGGGTCCCGACACAAAATGTAAGGTTAGGCCGGGTCCGTGGCGTGCGGGTCTTACAAGCTGGGTGAAAGGGGTTCCGATCTCTTTCAACTGTTAAGAGTTGGCTGATCTCCTAGGCATTTCCAATGGTGGTCAATTGGTTTACTATGTACCCAGGGAGCCATAGTTTCTATCTACACAGGTGCGTGCAGAAATAGATAGCCAGATTCTTCAGGATGACCACTGGGAGATGAAAGCAGTCAACCTGCGTCCAGAGCCACGGGTCTACTGTAAGATTATCTAGCATAATCTTATTCCCCAGGGTGGACACTACAGGATGATCTCACAACTGACTCAGTACCTGCTGTACTGTATCTGTACTAGGCAACCTGTCTGCCTCCCATATATTATTCTCCGAACTATGCACCGAGCTACGTTGCCTGACTCAAGATGTAACTTGCCCTATGGGCTGCTGATCTCCACCATGCTCGCTCATCTATAAGTGGACCTAGTGGATGAGAGGATCCTTGAGGATACCTTTTCAGCTGACCTTGATTGGGAGGCCATCAGCAGGATGGGCATGAGAGAGATACATGTCAGTGATGATGAGAGGAATGTTGTGAGATGTCCTCTTACTCGGGTAGCGGTAGCAGATGCAGAGGCGGCAGCAGCAGCAGTAGCAGAGGTAGCAGCAGAGGCACATGAGGGTGGTGATGAGGAGGATGATGATCGGATGTACATGGATGTGGATGTCATCCCTCCTCCATCGCCACAACATTCTACTGGAGCTGGCCCTTCTAGGGCTTCTCATTCAGCTGGCCCTTCATGCCCACCACCAGATGACATGATGAGGCTGTTATGTGAAATTAAAGAGGCTCAGCGCGTGACTGATTAGAGAGTAGGAGAGCTTCTAGATGCCCAGCGCTCTACAGACTGATAGCTAGTCTCCGAGCGACTCAGACTCAGGTGGCCTGGCTCGCGAGAGAATATGCTGAGTACCACGATAGAGATTGTGAGGCACCTCCTATCACACCCCAATTCCGCCCTATTCAGAATGGTGTGATGAACCGCTAGCAAACCAACGGTTCAACCAGGATCTCGGACAGACGATATCCATTTTATCAAAACCTCATACATCCACATTAATAATCAGAGTAAATACACAATAGCGGAAGTCTTATAGTAAAATAAACTGAGAAATCTAACTGTGATAATCATATTTAAATAATAAATTATTCTGTATCAACTAAGACATAAATAAATATCAATTACATGTCTTTACTAAATCCAAGTAATGAAAATAAAATCTAATCGAATACGCATGAGTTGCACTCACAAGAGGAGTCATGCGTACCCACTTCGTCTTCAACTTCTATCACCGCCATGTGCCCGTACACTGGAGTATTGACATAATCTTAGACGGTAGTACCTGCATCATCAACTGAAAATATTCGACATCGAGGGGTGAGCACACATCATGGCTCAGTGAGCAAACAAAACAATGCAACAATACATATGCATGCATTCAATTCATATCTTTGGTCTGGTTTTAAGTTTGCAATGCGCAATAGAAAGGTTCGGTGGTCAAAGGTTAACATTTATTGACCCCTCCTCTATACACAGGGTGTGGAAGTCCACCCAAAGGTTAACGTTTATTGTCGTCCCCATCCACCCTACCATGAACATTGTACAACAAAGGTTACGTTTATTTCTGTACAGTGCCATACCAACACGTAAGCCCCTGCTGGCGAGGGCTTGCAAACTGGGCTCGCAACTAACCAATCCTAATGCCAAACAGTGTATCCAAGGCCTCACCCCAGCATCCCTCAGAACGTCCACATAGATAGAGCTAAGGCCCCCCGGTAGAGTCAGAGACTACAAGGACCGAGACCACCGTAATAGTTCTGCTAAAGTAATGACGATACAACGATGCTAATGCACAAGACTTGAGTTAGAGATAGAGCTAGAGTGTTGAGGCCCAGCCTATGACACCCCCCTGATACTCGCTCGCATCAAGTACATCAACCACACACATACTTTCACATGCCTATTCCTATCATCATCATCATCATCATGTTATAAAAAATAAAGTAAATATGCATGAACAAATAATAGAAATATAGGATGACATGTTGTATGCACATTACAAACATATTCACATAGAATCAAGCATAGCATTGGACTCAAGAAATAAAAACAGTTTGTTATTAATCAATTAATTTTTAGGTCTTGTTTCCTCACTTTAACTTGATCGTAAGTCCTCGTTCAAGCTTTAAGAATAACCTTTATATTGATATTATATTGCTAGAAGACCTAACAAAGTCGATAGAATTTAATTAGAATTAATTCTGATTTTAAAAACCATGCTATTAACTGGGGGTCGATGCTAGGGTCTGAGTTATGATCGACCCTGGGTGTGACCACCCCTATTTTGGGCTTCCCGAACACTAGGGGTCGATGCTCAGGGTCTGGTAGGGTTGATTGGCCATCGAACCCCCATGCGACCCCCTGTGGGTTTTGTTAATTTCTCTTCCTTCAGTCCATTCTTCGTGTTTGGGGTCCTATGGCTTGCTCCTATAGTCCATTCCACACTTGTTCTATGGCCTAGAACCGTGATTCATTCACCTATATGGCTTTCATGACTTTTCCCATGGTTTTCCATGAAAACCTAACCATGGGTGGGTGATTTGGGTTTCTCCGAGATCACACACTCTTCATTATCTACACTAAGGTCTTTAGAAATTCATGGAAGTAGTATCCATACCTGAGAAGAATACTCCTTCTCTGCAACTCTTCTCCTTTTGCCTTCTTCTCTTCTTCTTCTCTTCCTTCTTTTCTCTTTCTCTCAATTCAATTAGGGTTCTAAAAGGAGTGAAAGAGGCTTAGGGACGTCCTATTTATAGAGTAGAAACTCCTAAAATAAGTCCCATTGAGATTAGGAAGGAATCCCATTGAAATTAGGAAAGTTTCCTAATTTCCGGTTCATGCTGTTTTTACCGAATACTGGGGGTCGATAGGGGGGACGGAGATCCCGTCGACCCCTGGTCCTTAAAATGTCCGACCCCCCATGTAAAACTGGGGGTCTGACTTCTATACTGGGGGGGTCCGACCCTCCCTTGCTGGATATGCGACCCTCCCCTTATTTTAAGTATTTTTAGGTCAGGTTAATACCTGGGATCGTGAACTCCTTCACGCACTTGGTCCATTTGGCTCAACCATGATGGGTAGACCTGGTTCAAGGTGGTAAGACCGAGTTAGTTTGATACGGGTCTTACAACCCCCCCTACTTATAAAAATTTCGTCCCCGAAATTGTTCATACCTTCTGAGTCGAATAAGTGAGGGTATTGCTTTCGCATAGCATTCTCTTCTTCCCATGTAATTTCTTACATGTCTCTACTTCCCCAAGTGACCTTAACATAGTAGATATCTCGGTTGCATAGTCGTTGAACCTTTCGGCTGGTGATTTCAGTTGGTGTTACTTTAAATGTCAAATCTTCAGTCAAATCAGGCAGATCTACTATTAGAACGTGCGTTGGATCTTGGACATACTTCTTCAATAAGGAAATATGAAATACGTCATGCACACTTGACATAGATGGTGGTAGTGCTAACTGGTAAGCCACTTTCCACGCTTAGCTAAGATCTCATATGGCCCGACATATCTTGGACTTAGTTTCCCTTTTTGTCTGAACCGTTTCAACCCTCGCATAAGCGATACTTTTAAGAATACTTTATCACCCACGACGAACTCAAGATCTCTGTGTCGAGTATCTGCATATTGCTTCTGACGATTCTGGGCTGTTCTCACTCTTTCCTTGATGATGTCGACCACTCGACAGGTCTCCTCAACAAATTCTGGTCCAACGAGACTACGTTCCCCAACTTCATTCCAAAATAAAGGAGTTCGACACTTTCTGCCATATAGTGCTTCATAAGGTGACATCTGTATAGTAGCCTGATAGCTATTGTTATAAGCGAACTCGATAAGTGGTAACTTTTCATCCCATGATCCTTTAAAATCAATTACACATGCTCGAAGCATATCTTCTAGAATCTAAATTGTAGGTTCCGACTGTCCATCTGTCTGTGGATGGAATGCAGTACTAAACTTCAATGTTGTACCCATAGCCTTTTGCAATCCTTCCCAAAACTTGGAAGTAAATCATGGATCTCTATCGGACACAATGCTCTCTGGTACACCATGTAATTGAACAATATTATCCACATACAACTTTGCTAACCTCTCTAGTGTATACTGAGGTCGTATTGGTATAAAGCGAGCTATTTTGGTCAGACGGTCTACAATCACCCAAATTGCGTCAACTACTCGAGGAGTCAGTGGTAATCCCATGACGAAGTCCATAGTGATGCAGTCCCATTTCCATACTGGTTCCGATAACGGCTGTAACAGTCCTGCCGGTCTTTGTCGTTCAGCCTTTACTTTCTGGCAATTTAGGCATTGCGACACGAACTTAGCTACATCTGCTTTCATTCCTCTCTACCAATATAATTTCTTTAGATCATGATACATTTTTATGCTTCTCGGATGTATCGAATAGATGGTGGTATGGGCTTCTTTCATCAATCGATGTCTAATGTCCAAACTTTCTGTTTCGGGTACACATATTCTTCCTTTGTACTTCAGTACCTTCTCTTCGTCTAAGGTGAACTCAGGGTTAGTCCTACCTTTTTCGATGTCCTCTTGTACCGTTCTTAGGTAAGGGTCTGTTTTGATAGCTGTCTTCACTTCATCAATTATATCCGGTATAATCTTCAATGCAGCGAACATATTTAAAAAAAGATGAATAAACCATTGGTTGGCTGATCCATCTGGTGTATCTATTACAAACTGTTCACTACCGTGTTTGAATACCGTTCCGGTAGTACACATTGCCGCAGTTGTGCTAACCTCTCCTTGAGATTTTATCATTGCCTTTCTGCTCAACACATCCGCTACTACATTAGCTTTTCCCGGATGATAGTGGATATCACAATCATAGTCTTTCAATAGTTCCAGCCATCTTCTTTGTCTCATATTCAACTCCTTTTGATTAAATAGATAAGTAAGACTTTTGTGGTCCGATTTAATCTGGAACTTCTCTCCGTATAGGTAATGTCTCCATATCTTGACAGCATGTACTACTGCCTCTAACTCCAAATCATGAGTGGGATAATTTTTCTCATGTGTCTTTAACTGTCTTGAGGCATAAGAAATTACTTGTTCTCCTTGCATAAGCACACATCCTAATCCCAGTCCTGACGCATCAGTGTACAAGACAAATGGCTGTCCTAGAACAGGAATAGTCAGAATTGGAGCGGATATCAATCTGGTCTTCAAGGTTTGGAAGCTCTTCTCGCATTTATCCGTCTACGCAAACTTTTCGCCTTCTTAGTCAGACTGGTGAGAGGTATGGAAATCCGGGAATAGTCTTCCATAAATCGCCGATAATAACCAGCTAGACCCAGAAAACTTCTAATTTTTGCAACGCTCTTTGGTGCTTCCCACTTTACAATTGCCTCGATCTTGCTGGGATCCACTTTGATTCCTTCAGCGGATACTACATGGCCTAGGAAGGTGACTTCACTTAGCAAAAACTCACACTTGGTAAATTTGGCATACAACTTTTCTTTCCTTAAACGCTGTAGAGTGGCGTTTAGATTCTTAATATGGGTTTCCTTGTCCTTGGAATGTACCTATATATCATCAATAAACACAATAACCGACGTATCCAACATATCGTGGAAAACCCGGTTCATGAGTTTAATGAAAGTTGCTGGTGCATTTGTTAATCCAAAAGACATGACCAAGAATTCATAATGTCTATATCTAGTCCTGAAAGCTGTCTTAGGAATATCACCATCTTTAATCTTCAACTGATGGTAGCCTGACCGAAGATCGATCTTAGAAAATGCTTTTGCTCCTTGCAACTGATCGAACAAGTCATCGATCCGAGATAGTGGATATCGATTTTTGATTGTCAGTTTGTTCAACTCCCGATAGTCGATACATAATCGAACGCTACTGTCCTTCTTCTTTACGAACAATACTGGCGCTCCCCATGGTGATATACTGGGTCGGATATAATCTTTGTCTAGTAATTCTTGTAGTTGTACTTTCAATTCCTTTAGTTCAGTAGGAGCCATTCGATAAGGTGCTTTTGATACTGGTGCGGCTCCAGGTATAAGATCTATCACAAACTCTGTGGCTCGGTTGGGTGGTAATCCTGGTAGTTCCTCAGGAAATACGTCGGGGTAGTCCCGCACGACATCAATATCTTCCATCCGTGGTGCTTCTTTGGTAAGGTCGACCACTGACACTAGATACCCAACTGCTCCTTTCTCAAGGCACTTCATAGCCTTTAGTGCTGAGAGTATGAGCTTGCGTTTACGGGGAAGTTTGGTTCCCGCAAAACTGAATTCTACTCCTTCTTTGTCTTTAAATGTTAGCTTATTTTCGGCGCATAATAGGTTCATAGAATGCCGAGCTAACCAGTCCATTCCCAAGATGACATCAAAGTCTACCATCCCAAGTTGGATCAAGGTTGCATCTAAGGTTTTCTCGCCAATGGGAACTAGACACGGCCCATAACCTTTTTCTAACTCCACTTCTAACCCCATCGGTGACCGTACAAGTAGTTTGTAGTCTAATGTTTTGATGGGTAAATTCAACTTCTTTCCAAATGACACAGATATAAAAGAATGAGTAGCTCCTGAGTCAAAGGGTACTCTGGCGGGTATGTCATTTATAGGTACGATACCTGTGATTTATTTTAACTTAGTCTACATACTCACACAATGTAATACAACTTAAAAGGTTTCAGTCATACCTGTGACCACATCGGGTGATGCGGCAACATCCTCAGATGTAACAGCATAAACTCGTCCTTGATGTAGCTGCTTCCTAGGCTTAGGGCACTCCCTTGCCATATGCCCCACTTGATTGCAGTTATAACATTTTAGACCTTCAGTATTTGGCTTTGGCTGCTGTTGAGTTACTGGGGTAGTCTTGGGTACAGCAGTAAAGCCTTGAGCACAGAAGGGTTTGAATGTCTTATTATTCCCTCTGTTATAAGCATTTCTAGCTGGCCTTTTTATACTTCTGTTCTGTGTGAAATAGCTCTCCTTCTGGCTCGATTCTATAACTCGAGCAATTTGCACAACTTCATTATATAATTTCTTCTCCAAACCTAGAACATGCTCTCTGATGCTTCCTCTAAGTCCCGTGACAAACCTATGGGTCTTAGTGTCTTCTTCTTGCATGTTGAGTGGTGTAAAGAAAAAAAGCTCCTCATAACGCTGTTGATATGCATCCACGGACATCTGTCCCTGATATAAACTCAGGAACTCCTTCTCCATAGAATCTTTGAAGCTTCGAGGAAAGTACTTCTCAAAGAAAGCTTCTTTATATATAGCCCAGGTCAATAGGGCGTGCTTGGTTAATAGGTAGGCCTTGGTAGATTTCCACCAATGATGTGCATCACCTTTTAGCATGAAGGTGGCACATAATACCTTCTCTTCTTCTGTAATAGTCATCATCATAAAATTTCTCTCCATCTCGTCTATCCAATGTGCTGGCCATAAAGGATCGGATGGTTTACCGTTAAACTCCTTGGGCTTCATCTTTAAGAATCGCTCCACCAGTCGGGAGTGGTCCATTTGATTTTGAGGGTATGCCCCAAACATAGGTTGTGGATACTAATAATTAACCTGAACTGCTTCAGGACCTGGTACTGCCATCTGTGCAGCTGGTGGTTGAGGTGTTTGAGGTGCTGGGTGGTTACCCACCGGTGCTGCACTTGTTTGTCCAGTCGGCATTGGTGTAGCATGTGCTGCCTGAAACATCATTCCCATTGCTGCTTGCATTTGAGCCTGTGCTCGTTGCATTTGTTGCAGCTGTTGCACTAGGTTCATAACCACGGTTGTCAGCTCCGGTGGTGGAGGTGGCAAGTTTGTAGGATTTGCCTAACCCTGGTCTACTAGTGGTGCAACCTGCGGATACCCTATACATATATATTTTATTGACTGTCTTCCTCCACGGGTGGTGGTGGTGGAACTACGTTTTGGCTCTGCCTGGTTACTCTATGCCCAACCATAATTTTCCTCTGATAATGGTGATGCCTGAAAATCATTAACATACGTGAGTCAATCATTTATAATTCATATAGGTACGCTAACCAATGTTAATTTTCAAGTTTTTCAGATCATTCTATGAAAAATACTATCTTTTCTATGCAGGGTCGATGGTGGGGGTTGATGGTATGTCCGACCCTCAGTATCCGACCCTGGGAAATCACCTATTTTTCCCGAGAGCCGGGGGTCGATGGGGGGGTCGATATGGGGGTCGATTGTTCTAATCGAATTCTCCGACCCCCGGACCAAAAATCAGATTTTTAAGGTCTGATTCTGAGTTCATTTTCCATTCTTCCCTCCCCGTTTTGACTCGTCTCCTTCCTCTGAGTTGCTACAGTGCCAACTCTGTTACATTGGTCATTTGGGTTCCTTGTTTCGACGTCTACACCTTCCCTACAGGTATGTATCTTACCTTTACATGTTTTTAGGTTTTCTTTTCCAGGTTTTCACCCCTATATCTCATTTTCTTCAAATTAAACTTTTTCCAGCCATAAAAATTCAATTTTTATTGGGGGCTTTTGTTATTGGTGACTCGAGGAATGAAAGCCCTAAAAAATATTTGAGTTTCATAGGTTGGTTATCGAAAAACTCGAAATTTTCACTTTTTGCCCTAATTTTGTCAAAATTTTGAATTTCTTGAAATTTCTTGCGATTCAATCTAATTAGTTGTAATTTCTGGCTATTTGAATCTCACAAGTTGGTTTAGGATCTATGTACGTCCTCCTGCCCACGTGTATGGGTGAAAAGTGAGGCTTTTGGCCAACTTACGTCGTTATAATGTCAAATTTTCGGATTTTTCTACCTTATTTACACATTATCTATTTTTCTTTCTTATTTGCAGTTACTATGGCCCGTACCAAAGTACCCAGAGTTCGCGACCGTCTTCGTTTCCGTTCCAACGAAGCCGAGACACAGTATGCCCACTACGCTCGCAAAAAGGTAGAGGGAGGTCGTAAGGTGAACTTGGCTGAGTTAGCCCTGTTCAATGTGGAGAGAGCATTTGGTGATATGGGATGGCTCCCTGTCATCACTTACGATGCGTGTACCCGTCCAGATTTGGTATGCCAGTTCTACTGTAATCTCCAGGTGGTGGGAGATTACAATGATGTGGAGAGGGGTGATGAGCTGCGCATCACGAGCTACGTCAAGGGGGTTGACATCTCATTTGATTATCGGCAGCTGACCAACCTACTGGGCATTTCCTACACTGGCCCCATGATTTTCTGTACCCCTGGAGAGCCCCAGTTCTTCTCTCTACAGATGAGGGCTGAGATCGATAGTCAGCTCATCCGACCTGATCGCTGGCAGATGAGAGCGTGTTATCTGCGTTCGGATCCACGGGTATATTGTAATATCATTCAGCATCAGAGTGGTCATTACGAGAGGGTCTCCCAGCTGACCCAGTATCTCTTATACTGTTTATGCACTAGGCAGCCCGTCTGCCTTCTATACATCATTATGCGTACCATGATCAGTGCTACGTTGCCCAGTCACACCGGCAACCTTCCTTACGGACGCATGATCACTACCTTGCTTACCCGCCTGGGGGTTGATTTAGTGGATGAGAAGATTCAGGAGAAATCCTTCTCATCACCTCTAGATTAGGAGGCTATTTGCAAGATGGGCATGCGGGATGCCCAGGTCAGTGATGAGGAGAGGAACGCGATGGTGCGCCCTCGCACTCACGTAGAGATGGCTGACGCTGAGGCAGCAGCCGCAACCGTTGGAGTTCATATGGAGCCTGCTAGTGATGACGCCCATTTGTACATGGATGTGGACTCCATACCACCTCCTTCACCTACACATGCTGCTGGAGCTAGTACTTCTTATGCGGCTGGTCCTTCTCATGCGGCTGGTCCTTCACACCCACCTTCTGATATGATGGACATATTGCATGAGATCAGAGAGGCTCCGCGCAGATCTGATCTGAGGATGGGGGAGTTACTAGACGCTCAACGCACATCGGACATGAGGATGAGAGAGCTCATAGATGCTCAGCACCGGTCAGATATGCGTATGTAGGAGCTTTTGGGTGCTCAGCGCGTGACTGATCAGCGGGTAGCTGATTTCACAGCTAGTCTTCAGACGACCCAGACTCAGGTAGCCTGGTTGACTAGAGTCTACGCTGAGGATTATGACAGAGACCTTGAAGCACCGCTTCCTCCTTCACCTCCAGCTTCGTGATTGTATTTATTTTCTTTCTTTGTACTACAGAGTAACTGTTTGGGTTGTGGACTGTACTCTGCTTTAGCTATTTATATACGTTTGTTTCTCTCTCAATGTATTTAAAATTGTTCTCCGTTTAATAGATGCATTATTCTCTTTTTAAATTTGGTCTCCAACATCACTTGTGCTTATAGTGTGTTAATATTACAGTTTTTACTTTTATCCTATCTTAGTTCACAATTTGTCGTGAAGGTATGCTAGTTTAGCGGACACGGCCTGAGATGCTTTGATACCAAGTTGTCACACCCCAATTCTGCACTATTCAGAATGGTGTGATGAACTGCTAGCAAACCAATGGTTCAACCAGGATCTCGGACAGACGATACCATTTTATCTAAACCTCATACATCCACATTAATAATCAGAGTAAATATACAATAGCGAAAGTCTTATAGTAAAATGAATTGAGAAATCTAACTATGATAATCATATTTAAATAATAAATTATTCTGTATCAACTAAGACATAAATAAATATCAATTACATGTCTTTAGTAAATCCAAGTAATGAAAATAAAATCTAATCGAATACGCATGAGTTGCACTCGCAAGAGGAGTCATGCGTATCCACTTCGTCTTCAACTTTTATCGCTGCCATGTGCCCGTACACTGGAGCATTGACATAATCTTAGACGGTAGTACCTGCATCATCAACTAAAAATATTCGAAGTCGAGGGGTGAGCACACATCATGGCTCAGTGAGCAAACAAAACAATGCAACAATACATATGCATGCATTCAATTCATATATTTGGTCTGGTTTTAAGTTTGCAATGTGCAATAGAAAGGTTCGGTGGTCAAAGGTTAACGTTTATTGACCCTCCTCTATACACAGGGTGTGGAAGTCCGCCCAAAGGTTAACGTTTATTGTCGTCCCCATCCACCCTACCATGAACATTGTACAACAAAGGTTAACGTTTATTGCTGTACAGTGCCATACCAACACGTAAGCCCCTGTTGGCGAGGGCTTGCAAACTGGGCTCGCAACTAACCAATCCCAATGCCAAACAGTGTATCCAAGGCCTCATGCCTCACCCCAGCATCCCTCAGAACGTCCACAGAGATAGAGCTAAGGCCCCCCGGTAGAGTCAGAGACTACAAGGACCGAGACCACCTCCCCTGATACTCTATGACGTAATAGTTCTGCTAAAATAATGGCGATACGACGATGCTAATGCACAAGACTTGAGTTAGAGATAGAGCTAGAGTGCTGAGGCCCAGCCTATGACACCCCCCTAATACTCGCTCGCATCAAGTACATTAACCACACACTTACTTTCACATGCCTATTCCTATCATCATCATCATCATCATCATGTTATAAACAATAAAGTAAATATGCATGAACAAATAATAGAAATATTGGATGACATGTTGTATGCACATTACAAACATATTCACATAAAATCAAGCATAGCATTGGACTCAAGAAATAAAAATAGTTTGTTATTAATCAATTAGTTTTTAGGTCTTGTTTCCTCACCTTAACTTGATCGTAAGTCCTCGTTCAAGCTTTAAGAATAACCTTTATATTGATATTATATTGCTAGAAGACCTAACAAAGTCGATAGAATTTAATTAGAATTAATTCTGATTTTAAAAATCATGCTGTTAACTGGGGGTCGATGCTAGGGTCTGAGTTATGATCGACCCTGGGTGCGACTACCCCTATTCTGGGCTTCCCGAACACTGGGGGTCGATGCTCAGGGTCTGGTAGGGTCGATTGGCCATCGACCCCCCATGCGACCCCCTGTGGGTTTTGTCAATTTCTCTTCCTTCAGTCCATTCTTCGTGTTTGGGGTCCTATGGCTTGCTCTTATAGTCCATTCCACACTTGTTCTATGGCCTAGAACCGTGATTCATTCACCTATATGGCTTTCATGACTTTCCCCATGGTTTTCCATGAAAACCTAACCATGGGTGGGTGATTTGGGTTTCTCCGAGATCACACACTCTTCATTATCTACACTAAGGTCTTTAGAAATTCATGGAAGTAGTATCCATACCTGAGAAGAATACTCCTTCTCTGCAACTCTTCTCCTTTTGCCTTCTTCTCTTCTTTCCTTCTCTTATTCTTCTCTTCCTTCTCTTCTCTTTCTCTCAATTCAATTAGGGTTCTAAAAGGAGTAAAAGAGGCTTAGGGACGTCCTATTTATAGAGTAGTAACTCCTAAAATAAGTCCCATTGAGATTAGAAAGGAATCCCTTTGAAATTAGGAAAGTTTCCTAATTTTCGGTTCATGCTATTTTTACCGAGTACCGGGGGTCGATAGGGGGGTCGGAGATCCCGTCGACCCCTGGTCCTTAAAATGTCTGACCCCCCATGTAAAACTGGGGGGGTCCGACCCTCCCTTGCTGGGTATGCGACCCTCCCCTTATTTTAAGTGTTTATGGGTCAGTTTAATACCTGGGATCATGATCTCCTTCACACACTTGGTCCATTTGGCTGAACCATGATGGGTAGACCTGGTTCAAGGTGGTAAGACCGGGTTAGTTTGATACGGGTCTTACACCTCCTCCTCCAGCACCTCTAGCACATGATTGCCATTTATATCTTTTTCCCTTTTATACTATAGAGTAACTTTCCAGATTGTGGACTGTACTCTGAATTTGATGTACATTTGTCTTATTTTTTATTCGACATATATATTTATAAAATTGGTTTCCCCCTTATATATGTGCATTATTCTCTTTCTTAGTTTATGTCTCATACAACATAGGTGCTTATGGTGTGTTCTTATTACAACTTTTAAATTTTATCCTAACTTAGTTTATGACTCATGTGGAAGTATTAGGTCAACGGATAGAACCAGAGATGCTATAATACCAAGTTGTCACACCCCAATTCTGGTCTAACCAGAATAGTGTAATGAATGGCCAATAAACCAACGGTTCACCTAGGATCTCGCATAGGTCGTACCCACCATATCAAACAACACACACATTCCACATTAATAATCAGAGGTAATAAACAAATAAGTGGACGTTTTACAGATAATGAACTGAGAGTCTAAAAGTGATATATAAGTATTTAATCCAATTATCTCCAAACCACAAGACATAAAAATAAATAATCAATTACATATCCGATGTTCAAATTATAACTAAACTTAAGCAAAATCACATTGGTTGCACTCGCATGATAAATCATGCGCATCTTCTTCAGCTTCTACGTCCATCGCAGCAACATATCCATACGTTGGCGCATTCATATATTCTTCAACTGTAGGACCTGCATCATCAACTAAAAATATTCGATGTCAAAAGGGTGAGCACACATCACGGCTCAGTGAGCAAATAAAACAATGCAACAAATATATGCATGCATTCAATTCATATCTTTGGTCAGGTTTATAAGTTTGCAAGGTGCTATAGAAAGGTTTGGTGGCCGTCACACCTCTATACACGAGTGTGTGAATCTGCCCAATGGATCAAACATCATTGTCATCCCACATGCAGCCACCAAGGAATAGAGATAGAGCTAAAGTATCCGGATCAAACACTGCCAATACTTCCCCTGATGCCCTACACATACCAACACGTAAGCCCCTATTGGCAAGGGCTTGCAAACTATGCTCGCAACTTACCAATCCCAATGCCAAACTGTGTATCCAAGGTCTCACCCCAACATCTCTCAATACGTCCATAGAGTTAGAGTTAAGGCCTCCCGACAGAGTCAGAGAGCACACGGTCCGAGACCACCTCCTCTGATGCCTTACGATGTAATAGTTCTGCTAAGGTAATGGTGATACGATGATGTTAATGGGCAAGACTTGAGTAGAGATAGAGCTAGAGTCTGGTGACGAGGTCGAAGACCACCATGCCACGTCCTCCCCCTGATGCTCTACTCGCATCCAACACCCCAACCACACACATACATTCACATGCCTATTCCTATCATCATCATCATCATCATCATGTTATAAATAATGGAATTAAATATGCATGATCAGTAATAGCAGGAATATTGGATGACATGTGAGATGCACATTACAAACATACAAGTATAGAATCAATCATGACATTGGACTCAAATAACATAAACAGTTTGTTATTAACCAATTAGTTTACGTCTTGTTCCCTCACCTCTTAGCATTACTCGATCTCCTTTCAAGCCTTGAAATACTCTTTGAATTGATTTAACAACCTAAAAGTTATATGAATTTAAGTTAGAGTTTATATGTGACATGTTACAGTAGTCGAAAATCAAAACAGAGCACTGATAGGTTTCTGATTGGTCCTATGGTCTCGTACTGTATCGACCTTACTTCCTACGATCGCATATGGTGCGACTGTAGCTGCGACCATATGATTTCTAAAATCTTCCCGAATGCCTACTGTAAGACCCGTATTGAACTAACCGGTCTTACCACCTTGTACCAGTTCTATTTATCATGGTCGAGCCAAGTGGACCAAGTACGTGAAGAAACCACAAGACCAGGTATGAAGTCTAACTCAAAAACAGTCAAATATGAGGGTAGGGCCACATGCTTAAACAGGTATTGTAAGACCCGTGTCAAACTAAATGGTCTTACCACCTTGTATCAGGTCTACCTATCGTGGTCGAGCCAACGGGACCAAGTGCGTGAAGAAAATCACAAAACCAGGTATGAATTTGACCCAAAAATAGTAAATTTGAGGATAGGGTCGCATGCCTAAGCAGGTAGGGTCGACCCCACCTCAATAGAAGTCCAACCCATGAATTTTCAGTCGTAGGGTTGGATGACTTTAGAACTATAGGGTCGATGGATCCTGCGACCCTATTATCGACCCTATGATGACAGACTGAAACCGTAAATTAGGAAACTTTCCTAATTTCAAGGAGTCCTTTCCTAATCTCGTTGGGACTTATTTTGGGAGGTTTTCCTCCATAGATAGGACGTCCTTTAGCCTATTTCACTCCTTTTAGAACCCTAATTGAATGTGAGAGAAAGAGAAGGAGAAAGAAGATAAGAAGAGAAGGAAAATTGGAGAAAAGACTAAGGAAGAGGAGAAACTTCAGAGAAACCTCTGAATCTCAGCCAACTTCAGGTATGAGTCTAATTCCCTCATAAATTAAGAGCCTATAATGGAATATGAAGAAGTTAGGATTAGGAGAAACCCAAATCATCTATCCATGGATGAGTTTCGAAGGAATCCATGGAAGTAATCATCATAGACAATGGAAAGTGTGTAAAAATCATAGTTATGAGTCATAGAACAATATTAGAATGGACCTACAAGACCACAGGATCGATCACATACCCTCGGGAAGTTCCAGGGAGGATGTGGTCGCACATAGGGTCGATTGATAACCGACCCCATGTTCGACCCTACCCCTAGGGTCGATTGGGTAACCGACCCTAGGTACTACCCTACCTGTGACCCTATGATTTCAGCTAGTCTAAATTTGTTGGAATTAATTCTAATTAGAATCTATCGACTTGTTAGGTTTTCCTAGTGATTTAAAAGTGATTCTTAAAGCTTGAACGAGGATCTACACTCAATCAAAGGTGAGGGAACAAGACCTTAACTAATTGGATAATAAAAAGCTATTTTTGCTTATTGAGTCCTATACCATGATTGATTCTATGCGTGTATGTGTATAGTGCATTTAGCATGTCATCCAATATTTCGGCTATTACTGTTCATGCATATTTAATTTTGTTTATTTATAACATGATGATGAAGGTGATGTTAGGAATAGGCATGTGAATATTTGTGTGTGATTAGTGTATTTGATGCGAGTGGGGCATCAGGGGGAGGACGTGATATCATGGTATGTCCTGGTCACCAGAATCTAGCCCTATCTCTACTCAAGTCTTGTCCACTAACATCATCGTATCGCCATTACCTTAGCAGAGCTATTACGTCGTAGGGCATCAGGGGAGGTGGTCTCGGACCGTATAGTCTCTGACTCTGCCGGGGGGCCTTAGCTCTATCTCTATGGACGTATTGAGGGACGCAGGGGTGAGGCCTTGGATACACTGTTTGACATTAGGATTGGTTAGTTGCGAGCCCAGTTTGCAAGCCCTCGCCAATAGGGGCTTACATGTTGGTATGGGAGCATGTGGTACTTTAATGTCGATACCCATTGGGTACACTGTTTCCATGGTGGGTGCATGTGGGACGGCAATGCCGATATTCATTCAACGGCTTCACACACTCATGTATAGAGGTGAGGCGGCCTCCGAACCTTTCTATAGCACATTGCAAACTTATAAAGCAGACTACAGATATGAATTGAATGCATGCATATGTTTGTTGCATTGTTTTGTTTGCTCACTGAGTCGTGATGTATGCTCACCCTTGTCGACGTCGAATATTTTAGTTGATGTTGTAGGTACCACTGTTGAAGATTATATAAATGGTCCTATGTATGGACAAGGGGCGGCAATGGGAACTGAAGTGATGATGGAGTCGCATGATTCGATATGCGAGTGCAACTCCTGTGTTTTTTATTAGCCTTTTATTTAGATTATACAGACAATGTATTTGAATTAATTATTTAAGTTTATGTCTCAATCTTTTTGAGAATAATGGTTAAATTATTTATTTTATCACATTTAGATTCTCAGTTCATTTAATATTTAAGACTTCCGCTATTGTGTATTTACTCTGATTATTGTCGTGGATATGTATGGTTTAAGCAAATGGACACAGCCTATTTGAGATCCTGGTTGAACCGTTGGTTTATTAGCAGTTCATCACACCATTCTGAATAGTACGGAATTGGGGCGTGACAACTTGGTATCAGAGCTCTCAAGCCCTATCTATTAAACCAATATATTTCCATAAAGTTCGTGAACTGAGTTAGGATAAAAATTAAAAGCTTTAATAATAACACACTGTAAGCACCTGTGTTGTTTGAGACAAAGATTAAGAAAGAGAATGATGCACATATAAAAGGAGAAACAAGTTGTATACACATCAAGTAAAAAGCACGTTTATATACATATCCAAAGCAGAGTACAGTCCACAACCCGGACAGTTACTCTGTATTACAAAAAGAAAAAGAAAAAGAAAATAGACTTCATGGAGCTGCAGGTGATGGAGGAGGAGGTGCATCATGATCTCTATCATAGTCCTCAGCATATACTCTAGTCAACCAGGCTACCTGAGTCTGGGTCGTCTGGAGACTAGCTGTCAACTCAACCATCCGCTGATTAGATGCACGCTGAGCATCCAAAAGCTCTCCCACTCTCGAGTCCATCACGCGTTGAGCCTCCCTGATCTCACGCAGTAATCCCATCATATCTTCAGATGGTGGGCGTGAAGGACCAGCCATGCGTGAAGGAGTTCAAGATGGACCAGCTCCAGTAGAATGTTGAGGTGATGGAGGAGGTATGGATTCTACATCCATGTACATTCGATCGTCTCCCCAGCATTACCCCCATGGACCCCTGCTCCGGCTGCTGCTGCTGCTGCCACCTCAGCGTCTGCCATCTCTATCCGAGTACGAGGATGCACCAGAGCGTTCCTCTCATCATCACTAACCTGAGCATCCCGCATGCCCATCCTACAGATGGCCTCCCAATCTAGCACCGATGAGAAGGCCTTCTCTTGAATCCTCTCATCTACTAAATCAACACCTAGGCGGGTGAGTAGAGTAGTGATCAGACGTCCATAGGGCAGGTTGCCTATCTGACAAGGCAGTGTAGCACGGATCATCGTCCTCATGATAATATAAGGGAGGCAGACAGGCTGCCTAGTGCAGATACAATAGAGTACGTACTGAGTCAACTGGGAGATGTTCTCATAGTGTCTACTCTGGGGTATCAGGTTGTGTTGGATGATCTTGCAGTACACCCGAGGCTCTGGACGTAGGTTGATTGCTTTCATCTCCCAAGGATCATCTCTGATAAGCTGACTGTCAATCTCAGCACGCATCTCCAAGGAAAGGAACTGGGGCTCCCTGGGAGCACAGTACACTAGAGGGCCGTCATTTGATATGCTCAGGAGATTAGCCAACTGCTGGCAGTCAAAGAAAACCTCTACCCCTTTGACGTAGCTCGTGATCCTAAGCTCCCTACCCCTCTTTGTGTCATTGCGATCCCCCACCACCTGTAGATTGCAATAGAACTGTCTCACCAAATCCAGACTGGTGCACGCGTAAGTGATCATAGGGAGCCAGCCCATGTCACCAAATGCCCCATCCACGTTGAACAAGGGCTAGACTAGCCAAGTCAATACAGCAACCCCCCTCCACCTTCTTACGCTCATAGCGAGCATACTGAGCTTCGGCCTCATTGGAGCGAAAACGAACTGGGTCATGAGTCCTAGGAACTTTGGTACGAGCCATATTATCTGCCAAAACAAAGAAAACAAAAATAGATCAGTAATGGTGAAAAATCCAAAAATTTCGACATGATAACGGCATGAATTGGTCAAAAGCCTCATTTTTCACCCATACACTTGGGCAGGAGGACTTACATAGGTTCTAAATCATCCTGCAAGGCTCATATAGTTGGAAATTTAATTTTGAAAGATCGAATTTGAAGAAATTTCTATAAATTCAAAAAATCTCAAAAATCAGGTCAAAAAAATGGAAAATTTCAAGTTTCTCGATAACCAACCGATGAAACTCGAATATTTTTGAGGGCTTTCATCCATTGGGTGACCTATAGAAAAAGCCCCCAATAAAAATTAAATTTTTACGGTTAGAAAAAGTTTAATTTGAAGAAAATGATGTAAATGGGCGAAAACCTGGTTAGAAAGGTTTAAAAACATGAAATAGTAAGAGAGCATACCTGAAGAGAAGGAGTGGGAGTCACAAACGGAAGATATGATCACTAAACAGGTAGGGGTCGATACTGTAGCAACTCAGAGAAATGGGTTGAGTTGGAAGAGAGGAGAAGGAATGGGAAATGAATCCAAAATCGGGTTTAAAAACCTGATTCTGGGTCGTAGGGTCGCAGAATTCGACCAAAACATGCGACCCTACGTCAGACCCTACCATCGACCCTAGCCTCTCGGTGATCTGACAGAGAACTAGGGGTCAGACCTAGGGTCGGACAACTACCGACCCTACCATCGACCCTAGGCTCTCGGTGATCTGACAGAGAACTAGGGGTCGGACCTAGGGTCGGGCATATACCGACCCTACCATCGACCCTAGGCTCTCGGTAAGTAGACAGTGATTCTCAGGGTCGCATAACGACCGACCCTACCATCGACCCTACGACGGAAAATACAATATTTTGTCAGAAAGATCTGAAAATTTTGAAATTTATATTGATTAGTTGGATGTTGGACTGAAGAACAACTTATATTGATTGCCTCACATGTGCTATGATTGTTTACAGACACTACCATCATCAGAACAGAAAATGGCTGGGCGAAGGGTGACCAGACAAAGCCGTAACTCTATTCCACCACCACCACCTGTGGAGGAAGATAGCCATATACATCCTGAGACACAGGAGAATTTAAACATGGCACCGCCCGTAGTTAATGGCCAGACAAATCCTACTAACTTGCCAGCCCCACCTACGGATCTGGCTACGGCGGTAATGAACTTGGCACAACAGCTGTAGCAAATACAACAGGTACACTCTAATATGCAAGCTGCCATAGGCATGGCTTTTTCAGTTGCACATACGACACCGATGCCAGCAGGACAAGAAAGCACAGTACCAGGGGAAAGTAACACGGTACCCCATGCACCTCAAATACCAGTCATGTAGGCTTAAGTGCAGAACCCTGAAGTAGCTCAAGGTGGTTATCAGTACCAACCACCTATGTATGGGGCTTATGCTCCGTATCAGCTGGACCACTCCAGACTGGTCGAACATTTTTTGAAGATGAAGCCAAAGAATTTAATGTCAAGTCAGCATATCCGTTGTGGCCAGTACATTGGGTTGATGAAATGGAAAGAAATTTTATGATGATGACAGTGAATGAGGAGGAGAAAGTGTTGTGCGCCACATTTATGCTAAAGGGCGATGCACACCATTGGTGGAAGTCTACCAGGACATATTTGTTAACCAAGCACACCCACTTGACCTGGGGTATATATAAAGAGGCATTCTTTGAAAAGTACTTCCCTAGAAGTTTCAGAGATTCTATGGAGAGAGAGTTCCTGAGTTTATATCAGGGACAGATGACTATGGATGCATATCAACAGCGTTATGAGGAGCTGTTCTTCTTTGCACCTGCCAGCATGCAAGAGGAAAACATAAAGACCCGAAGGTTCGTCATGGGACTCAGGGGGAGCATCCGTGAGCATGTTCAGGGCTTGGAAAAGAAAGTATACAATGAAGCTGTATAAATTGCTCGAGTGATAGAGTCGAGCCAGAAAGAGAGCTACTTTGCTCAAAATAGGGGTATAAAAAGGCCTAATGGGAATTCTTATAACGGAGGGAATAACAAGACATTCAGACCCTTCCGTACTCTAGGCTTTAATGCTGCAGCCAAGATTACTCCAGCAGCCCCATCGCAACCAAAGCAAAATAATGAAGGAATAAGATGTTTTAACTGCAATCAAGTGAGACATATTTCAAGGGAGTGCCCTAAGCCCAGAAAGCAGCTACAACAAGGAAGAGTTTTCGCTGTTACATCCGAGGATGCTGCCGCATCGCCTATGTGGTCACAGGTATGAGCTGAACCTTTTAAATTGTGTTACATTGTATGAGCATGTAGACTAAATTAAAACAAATCACAGGTATCGTACCTATTAATGGCATTCCTGCCAAAGTGCTCTTTGATTCTGGAGCTACTCATTCTTTTATATCTGTGTCATTTGGAAAGAAGCAAAATCTACTCCTCAAATCTTTAGACTACAAACTGCTTGTACAATCGCCTATGGGATTAGAAGTGACATTAGAAAAAGGTTATGGGCCATGTCCAATTCTTATTTACGAGAAGACTTTGGATGCAACCTTGATTCAACTTGAGATGGCAGACTTTGATGTCATCTTGGGAATGGACTGGTTATCCTGGCATTCTGCAAATCTATTATGTGCGGAAAAGAAGTTGACATTTAAAGACAAGGAAGGAGCAGAGTTTAGTTTTGCGAGAACCAAGCTTCCCCGTAAATGAAAACTCATCCTTTCTGCATTAAAGGCTAGAAAATGCCTTGAGAAAGGAGGAGTTGGGTATGTAGTCTCAGTGGTCGACCTCACCAAGGAAGCACCACGAATGGAGGATATTGATGTGGTGCGTGACTTTTCAGATGTATTTTCTGAAGAACTACCAGGACTACCACCCGATTGAGCTACAGAGTTTGTTATAGATCTGATACCCGAAGCCGCACCAGTATCTAAAGCACCCTATCGAATGGCTCCTATTGAACTGAAGGAATTAAAAGTACAGTTACAAGAATTACTGGACAAGGGTTACATCAAACCTAGCATATCACCATGGGGAGCGCCAGTATTATTCGTAAAGAAGAAGGATGGTAGTGTTCGACTGTGTATAGACTACCAAAAACTGAATAAGCTGACAATCAAGAATCGGTACCCATTGCCTCGGATCGATGACTTGTTCGATCAGTTGCAAGGTGCCAAGGTGTTCTCCAAGATCGATCTTCGGTCAGGATACCATCAGTTGAAGATTAAGGACGGTGATATTCCCAAGACAGTATTCAGGACGAGATATGGACATTATGAATTTTTGATCATGTCTTCTGGATTGACTAACGCACTAGCAACTTTTATGGAACTTATGAACCGGGTATTCCACAATATGTTGGATACGTCGGTTATTGTATTTATTGATGATATATTGGTCTACTCCAAGGACAAGGAAACTCATATTATGAATCTAAGAGTCGCTCTAAAGTGATTACGAAAAGAGAAGCTTTATGCCAAATTTACCAAGTGTGAGTTTTGGCTAAATGAAGTCGCTTTCTTAGGCCATGTTGTATCTGCTGAAGGAATTAAAGTGGACCCTAGCAAGATTGAAGCCATTGTGAAGTGGGAAGCACTGAAGAGTGTTGCAGAAATTTAAAATTTCCTAGGTCTAGCTGGGTATCACCGACGATTCGTGGAAGACTACTCCAGGATCACAGTATCGCTCAGCAGTTTGACTAAAAAAGGAGAGAAGTTTGTTTGGACCGACAAATGTGAGAACAGTTTCCAAACATTGAAGGCAAGATTGATATCTGCTCCCATCTTGACTATTCCTATTCCAGGACAACCATTTGTTTTATACACTGATGCATCTAGATTGGGTTTAGGATGTGTACTTATGCAAGGAGAACAAGTAGTTGCATATGCTTCAAGACAACTGAAAACACATGAAAAGAACTATCCCACTCATGATTTGGAGTTAGCGGCAGTACTGCATGCTATAAAAATATGAAGACATTATTTGTATGGAAAAAAATTTCAGATTAAATCAGATCATAAGAGTCTTACTTATCTCTTTAATCAGAAGGAGTTGAATATAAGACAAAGAAGATGGCTGGAATTATTGAAAGATTATGATTGTGATATCCAGTATCATCCGGGGAAAGCTAATGTAGTTGCTGATGCGCTGAGCAGAAAAGCAATGATAAAATCCCAAGAGGAGGTTAACACGACTGCAACAATGTGTGCTATAGGAAAAGTATCCAATCTTGGTAATGAGCAATTTGTGATAGATGCACCAGGTGAATCAACCAACCAAGGGTTTGTTCATCGGATTTCAAATATGTTTACAACACTGAAGATTGTACCTAAAATAATAGATGAAGTGAAAGCCGCTATAAACATACCCTTATCTAAGAACGGTACAAGAGGACATTGAAAAAGGTAGGACTATCCCTGAGTTCGACTTGGACGATGAAAAGGTACTGAAGTACAAAGGAAGAATATGTGTTAATGAAACACAAAAATTTGGACATTAGGCACCGACTAATGAGAGAAGCTCACACCACCGTCTATTCGATACATTCTGGAAGTACAAAAATATATCATGATTTAAAGAAATTATATTGGTAGAGAGGAATGAAAACAGATGTAGCTAAATTTGTATCTCAATGCCTAAACTGTCAAAGAGTAAAGGCTGAAAGGTAAAGACCTGTAGGACTGTTACAGCCGCTACCAGAACCAGCATGGAAATGGGGCTGCATCACTATGGACTTCGTCACCGTGTTACCACTGTCTCCCCGAGTAGTTGACGCGGTTTGGGTAATTGTAGACTGTTTGACTAAAACAGCTCGATTTATAGCTATATGACCTCAGTATACATTGGAGAGGTTAGCTAAGTTGTATGTGGATAATATTGTCAGATTACATGGTGTACCTGAAAGCATTGTGTCCGACAGAGATCAACGATTTACTTTAAAGTTTTGGGAAGGATTGTAAAAGGCTATGGGTACAACATTGAAGTTCAGTACTGCATTCCATCCAAAGACAGAAAGAACAGTCGGAGCATACCATTCAGATTTAAGAAGACATGATTCGAGCCTGTGTAATTGATTTTAAAGGATCATGGGATGAAAAACTACCATTGATCAAGTTCGCTTATAACAACAGCTATCAGGCTACTATACAAATGTCACCCTATGAAGCACTGTATGGTAGGAAGTGTCGAACTCCGTTGTTTTGGAATGAAATTGGAGAACGTAGTATTGTTGGACCAGAATTTTTTGAAGAGACATGTCGAGTAGTCGACATTATCAAGGAAAGAGTAAGAACAGCTCAGAATCGTCAGAAACAGTATGCAGATACTCGACGTCAAGACCTTGAATTTTTCGTAGGTGATAAGGTGTTCTTGAAAGTATCACCTATGCGAGGTTTAAAGCGGTTCAGACAGAAAGGGAAGCTTAGTCCGAGATATGTCGGGCCATATGAGATTCAAGTTAAACGTGGAAAGGTGGCTTATCAGCTAGCACTACCACCGTCTATGTCAAGCGTGCATGATGTATTCCATGTTTCATTATTGAAGAAGTACGTCAGGGACCTAACACACGTTTTGACAGTGGATCCACCTGATTTGACTGATGATTTGACATTTGAAGTAGCACCAACTGAAATCACCAACTGAAAGGTTCAACGGCTACGCAACCGTGATATCTACTATGTTAAGGTGACCTGGAGAAGTCGAGATATAGAAGAAATCACATGGGAAGAAGAGAATGCTATGCGAAAGCAATACCCTCATCTTTTCGACTCGGAAGGTATGTACCATTTTCGAGGATGAAATTTTTAATAAGAAGGGGGGAGTTGTAAGACCCATGTCAAACTAACTGGTGTTACCACCTTGTATCAGGTCTACCTATCGTGGTCGAGCCAAGAGGACTAAGTGCGTGAAGGAAATCACAAAACCAGGTATGAATTTGACCCAAAAACAGTAAATTTGATGATAAGGTCGCATGACTAAATAGGTAGAGTCGACCCCACCTCAATAGAAGTCCAACCCATGACTTTTCAGTCATAGGGTCGGATGACTTGAGAACCATAGGGTCGACGGATCCTGCGACCCTATGATCGACCCTATGATGACAGACTAACACCGTAAATTAGGAAACTTTCCTAATTTCAAGGAGTCCTTTCTTAATCTCTATGGGACTTATTTTGGGAGGTTTTCCTCTATAGATAGGACGTCCTTGAGCCTATTTCACTCCTTTTAGAACCCTAATTGAAAGTGAGAGAAAGAGAAGGAGAAGGAAGAGAAGAAGAGAAGGAAAATTGGAGAAAAGACTAAGGAAGAGGAGAAACTTCAAAGAAACCACTGAATCTCAACCAACTTCAGGTATGAGTCTAATTCCCTCATAAATTAAGAGCCTAGAATGGAATATGAAGAAGTTAGGATTAAGAGAAACCCAAATCATCTATCCATGGATGAGTTTCGAAGGAATCCATGGAAGTAATCATCATAGACAATGGAAAGTGTGTAAAAATCATAGTTATGAGTCATAGAACAATATTAGAATGGACCTACAAGACCACATGATCGATTACATACCCTCGGAAAGTTCCAGGGAGGGTGTGGTTGCACATAGGGTCGATTGATAACCGACCCCATGTCCGACCCTACCCCTAGGGTCAATTGGGTAACTGACCCTAGGTACTACCCTACCTACGACCCTATGATTTCAGCTAGTCTAAATTTGTTGAAATTAATTCTAATTAGAGTCTATCGACTTGTTAGGTTTTCCTAGTGATTTAAAAGTGATTCTTAAAGCTTGAACGAGGATCTACACTCAATCATAGGTGAGGGAACAAGACCTAAACTAATTGGATAATAAAAAGCTATTTTTGCTTATTGAGTCCTATACCATGATTGATTCTATGCGTGTATGTGTGTATTGTGCATTTAACATGTCATCCAATATTCCTGCTATTACTGTTCATGCATATTTAATTTCGTTTATTTATAAGATGATGATGAAGGTGATGTCAAGAATAGGCATGTGAATGTTTGTGTGTGGATAGTGTATTTGATGCGAGTGGGGCATCAGGGGGAGGACGTGATATCATGGTGTGTCCTGGTCACCAAAATCTAGCCCTATCTCTACTTAAGTCTTGTCCACTAACATCGTCGTATCACCATTACCTTAGCAGAGCTATTATGTCGTAGGGCATCAGGGGAGGTGGTCTCGGACCGTGTTGTCTTTGACTCTGCCGGGGGGCCTTAGCTCTATCTCTATGGATGTATTGAGGGATGCTGGGTGAGGCCTTGGATACACTGTTTAACATTAGGATTGGTTAGTTGCGAGCCCAGTTTGCAAGCCCTCGCCAATAGGGGCTTACATGTTGGTATGGGAGCATGTGGTACTTTAATGTCGATACCCATTGGGTACACTGTTTCCATGGTGGGTGCATGTGGGACGGCAATGCCGATATTCATTGGACGGCTTCACAAACTCGTGTATAGAGGTGAGGCGGCCTCCGAACCTTTCTATAGCACATTGTAAACTTATAAAGCAGACTACATATATGAATTGAATGCATGCATATGTTTGTTGCATTGTTTTGTTTGCTCACTGAGCCGTGATGTGTGCTCACCCTTGTCGACGTCGAATATTTTAGTTGATGTTGCAGGTACTACTGTTGAAGATTATATAAATGCTCCTATGTATGGACAAGCGGCGGCAGTAGACGCTGAAGTGATGATGGAGTCGTATGATTCGATATGCGAGTGCAACTCCTGTGTTTTTTATTAGACTTTTATTTGGATTATATAGACAATGTATTTGAATTAATTATTTAAGTTTATATCTCAGTCTTTTTGAGAATAATTGGTTAAATTTTTTATTTTATCACATTTAGATTCATTTAATATTTAAGACTTCCGCTATTGTGTATTTACTCTGATTATTATCGTGGATAAGTATAGTTTAAGCAAACGGACACAGCCTATTTGAGATCCTGGTTGAACCGTTGGTTTATTAGCGGTTCATCACACCAATCTGAATAGTGTGGAATTGGGGTGTGACAGGTATGATCGACCCCACCTTAAAAGACCCCAACCCATGATTTTTTAGTCGTGGGGTCACATGACTAAAAAAACGTAGGGTCGACGGATTATGCGACCCTACATCCGACCCTACGGTAACAGTCAGAAATCAAAAATTAAGAAATCTTCCTAATTCAAAGGGGGTCTTTCCTAAACTCATTGGGACTTATTGTGGAGGGTTTTCCTCTATAAATAGGACGTCCTTTAACATCTTTCACTCCTTTAGAACCCTAATTGAAAGTGAGAGAAAGAGAAGAGAAGGAAGAGAAGGAAACTTGAAAAAGAAGACTAAGGAAGAAGAAGTTTAGAGAAACCTCTGAATCTCAGCAAATCCAAGGTTTGAAACTATCCCTACATGAATTGGGAGCCTATAATAGTTTATGGAGAACATAGGATTAGGAGAAACCAAAATCATCCATCCATGGATAAATTCTAAGAGATTCCATGGAAGAGATTGTTATGGACGATGAATGGTGTATAAATTGTAGTTATGAGCCATAGAACAATCATAGGATGGACCATGATAGTAAGCCAAAGGATTCAAACATGAAGGAAATGACTTTAGAATGAAAGGTTGACACAGAATACGTGTGGTCGCACGTAGTGTCGAATGATATCCGACCCTACGAGACACATTGTCACACCCCAATTCCGCACTATTCAGAATGGTGTGATGAACCACTAACAAACCAACGGTTCAATCAGGATCTTGAGTAGGCTATATCCGTGTTATCTAAACCCCATACATCCATAATCATAATCAGAGTAAATACACAATAGCAGAAGTCTTATAATAAAATGAACTGAGAATCTATTGTGATATCAATATTTAAATAACAAATTATGTATCAACTAAGACATAAATAAATAAATATCAAATACATGTCTTTAATAAGTCCAAATAGATAAAACTAAAAATCTAATCAAATACATATGAGTTGCACTCGCAAGAGATGTCATGTGTATCCACTTCATCTTCAGCTACCATCGCTGCAACGTTCCCGTATTCTGGAGCATTTATATAATCTTCAACGGTTGTACCTGCATCATCAACTAAAAATATCTGACGTCGAAGGGTGAGCACACATCACGACTCAGTGAGCAAACAAAACAATGCAACAATACATATGCATGCAATCAATTTATATCTTTGGTCTGGTTTTATGTTTGCACTGTGCTATAGAAAGGATAGGTGGCCACCGCACCTCTATGCACGAGAGTGTGGATACGCCCGATGACTCTCACCGTCGTCCACAGCACCCATAATGAACATTGTACAATGAAGGTCACGTTTATCGATGCATAACTTCATACCAACAAATTAACCCCTGATGGCTAGGGCTGCAAACGGGGCTCGCTACTAACCAATCCTAATATCAACCAATGTATCCAAGGCCTCACCCCAGCATCCCTCAAGGCACCTGTAGAGATAGAGCTAAGGCCCCTCGGTAGAGTATAGGACTCAAAGACCGAGACCCTCCTTGATGCCCTACGTCGCAATAGTTCTGCTAAGGTAACGGCGATACGACGATGCTAATGCACAAGACTTGAGATAGAGATAGAGATAAAGTGCCCGGATCAAACACCGCATAACACCTCCCCTGATGCCCTACTCGCATCAAGCACACTAACCATACACAAACACCCACATGCCTATTTCTAGCATCAATCACCATCACCATGTTATAAATAAATAAAATTAAATATGCATGAGCAATAATAGCAGGAATATTGGATGACATGTTGAATGCACATTACAAGCATATTCGCATAGAATCAAGCATGGCATTGGACTCAAGTAAATAAAATAGTTTATTATTAACCAATTAGTTTAGGTCTTGTTCCCTCACCTTAGCTTGCTAATAGATACTCTTCCAAGCTTTAGAATCACCTTTATATTGCTATTATATTGCTAGAAGACCTAACAAAGTCGATAAAATTTAATTAGAATTTATTCTAATTTTTAAAACCATTCTGTTAACTGGGGGTCGGAGGTAGGGTCTGAGTTATGACCGACCCCTGGTGTGACCCCCCCTAATCTGGACTTCCAGAACCCTGGGGGTCGATACACAGGGTCACATAGGGTCGGATGGTCATCGACCTCCTGTGGTTCTGGAAGTCTAGATTAGGGGGGTCCCACCTGCAACCCTACACCCTGGGGTCGCAGAAACTGCTACCCTAGGTGCTACCCTACCCTGCGACCCTACCCCTATGGTCGCAGAAACTGCTACCCCAGGTGCTACCCCACATGCGACCCTACAGTTTCAGTTAGTTTAAACATATTAGAATTAATTCTAATTAAAATCTATCGACTTGTTAGGTCTTTCCAGTGGTTTAAAAGTGAATTATAAAGCTTGAACGAGGATCTACTAGCAATCAAAGGTGAGGAAACAAGACCTAAACTAATTGGTTAATAATAAACTGTTTTCGTTTATTGTCCAATACCATGAATGATTCTATGTTTGTATGATAGTAATGTGCATATCACATGTCATCCAGTATTCTTGTTATTATTGTTCATGCATTTTTAATTTCCGTTTATTTATAGTATGATGTTGATGATGATGCTAGGAATAGGCATGTGAATGTATGTGGATGGTTAGTGTGCTTGATGCGAGTGGAGCATCAGGGGGAGGACGTGATACTGTGGTTCATCCTGGTCACCAGACTTTGGCTCTATCTCTTCTCAAGTCTTGTCCACTAACATCGTCGCCCTTAGCAGAACTATTACGTTGTAGGGCATCAGGGAGGTGGTCTCGGACCGTGTAGTCTCTGACTCTGTCGAGGGGCCTTAGCTCTATCTCTATGGACTTATTGAGGGATGCTGGGGTGAGACGTTGGATACACTGTTAGACATTAGGATTGGTTAGTTGCGAGCCCAGTTTGCAAGCCCTCGCCAGTAGGGGCTTACGTGTTGGTATGGGTAGGGCATCAGGGGAAGTGTGATGTGATGCGGTCCTAAGCACTTTAGCTCTATCCCTATTCCATGGTGGGTGCATATGGGGGTGGCAATGGTGTTTGATCCATTGGGCGGTTCCACACATTCGTGTATAGAGGTGCGGCGGCCACCTATCCTTTCTGTTGTACATTGCAAAGTTATGAACCAGACCAAAGATATGAATTGAATGCATGCATATGTTTGTTGCATTGTTTTGTTTTCTCACTAAGCCGTGATGTGTGCTCACCCTTTCGATGTCAAATATTTTTAGTTGATGATGCAGGTACTACTGTGGAAGACTATATGAATGCTCCTGTGTACGGACATGGTGTGACGATGGATGCAAAAGTTATGATAGAGTCACATGATTCGTCATGCGAGTGCAACTCATGCGTCTTCGATTAGAATTATGTATTTGGATTTTAAAGAATATGTAATTGATTGTTTGATTTTATTTTATGTCTTAGTCAGTGGAAGATAATTTGGATAATTTATTTGTTTTATCTTTGTTAGACTCTCAGTTAATTAGTATAAAGGCTTCCGCTATCGTGTATTTCTTCTGATTTTTGTTGTGGATGTATATGGTTTAGGCAAATGGACACAACCTATTCGAGATCCTGGTTGAACCGTTGGTTTATTGACGGTTCATCACACCATTATGAATAGTACGGAATTGGGGAGTGACAACTTGGTATCAGAGCTCTCGGGCCCTGTCTATTAAACCGGTATACTCCCACAAAAGTTCGTGAACTAAGTTAGGATAAAATTTAAAAGCTTTATTAAGAACACACTATAAGCACCTATGTTGTATGAAGTAAAACAAATCACAGGTATTATACCTATTAATGGCATACTCACTAGAGTACTCTTTGATTCAGGAGCTTCTCATTCTTTTATATCGGTGTCATTTGGGAAGAAGCTAAATCTACCCCTCAGCTCCTTAGACTATAAATTGCTTGTATGATCACCTATGGGATTAGAAGTGGAATTAGAAAAAGGTTATAGACCATGCCCAGTACTTATCAGCAAGAAGATTTTGGATGCAACCTTGATTCAACTCGAGATGGCAGACTTTGATGTTATCTTGGGAATGGACTGGGTAGCTCGGCATTATGCAAACCTATTATGTGCAGAAAAGAAGCTGACATTTAAAGACAAGGAAGGAGCAGAGTTTAGTTTTACGGGAACCAAACTTCCCCGTAAATGAAAACTCATCCTCTCTGCATTAAAGGCTAGAAAATGCCTTGAGAAAGGAGGAGTTGGGTATCTAGTATCAGTGGTCGACCTCACCAAGGAAGCACCACGAATGGAGGATATTGATGTTGTGCGTGACTTCCAAATGTATTTCCTGAAGAACTACCAGGACTACCACCCGACCAAGCGACAGAGTTCATTATAGATCTGATACCCGGAGCCGCACCAGTATCTAAAGCACCTTTTCGAATGGCTCCTACTGAATTGAAGGAATTGAAGGTACAATTATAGGAATTATTGGACAAAGGTTATATCAGACCTAGCATATCACCATGGGGAGCACTAATATTGTTTGTAAAGAAGAAGGACGGTAACGTTCGACTGTGTATAGACTATCGGGAATTGAATAAGCTTACAATCAAGAATCGGTACCTGTTGCCTCGGATCATTGACTTGTTCGATCAGTTGCAAGGTGCCACGGTGTTCTCCAAGATTGATCTTCGGTCAGGATACCAGCATTTGAAGATTAAGGAAGGTGATATTCCAAAGACAGCATTCAGAACAAGATACGAACATTATGAATTTTTAGTCATGTCTTTTGGAGAATTTTTAGTCATGTCTTTTGGATTGACTAATGCACCCGTAACTTTTATGGAACTCATGAATCGGGTATTCCATGATATGTTGTATACGTCAGTAATTGTGTGTATTGATGATAAATTGGTCTACTCCAAGGACAAGGAAACTCATGTCAAGAATCTAAGAGCCACTCTGCAGCGACTAAAGAAAGAGAAGCTTTATGCTAAATTTAAAAAGTGTGAGTTTTGGCTAAATGAAGTTTCTTTCTTAGGCCATGTTGTATCCGCTGAAGGAATTAAAGTGGATCCTAGAAAGATTGAAGCCATTGTGAAGTGGGAAGCACCAAAGAGTGTTGCAGAAATTTGAAATTTCCTAGGTCTAGCTGGGTATTATCGACGATTCGTAGAAGACTATTCCAGAATTTCCGTACCTATCACCAGTTTGACTAAGAAAGGAGAAAGGTTTGTTTAGACCGACAAATGTGAGAATAGTTTCCAAACATTGAAGGCTAGATTGATATCTGCTCCCATCTTGACTATTCCTATTCTAGGGCAACTATTTACCTTGTACACTGATGCGTCGAGATTGGGTTTAGGATGTGTACTTATGCAAGGAGAACAAGTAGTGGCATATGCTTCAAGACAACTGAAAACACATGAGAAGAATTATCCTACTCTTGACTTGGAATTAGCAGCAGTAGTACATGTGGTCAAGATATAGAGACATTATTTGTATAGAGAGAAATTTCAGATTAAATTAGATCATAAGAGTCTCACTTATCTTTTTAATCAGAAGGAGTTGAACATGAGACAAAGAAGATGGCTGGAATTATTGAAGGATTATGATTGTGATATCTAGTATCATCCAGGAAAGGCTAATGTAGTTGCTGATGCGCTAAGCAGAAAAGCAATGATAAAATCTCAAGGAGAGTTTAACACGACTGCGGCAATGTGTGTTACAGGGAAAGTATTCAATTATGGTAATGAGCAGTTCGTGATAGATGCACCAGGTGGATCAACCAACCAAGGATTTATTCATCGGTTTTTAAATATGTTCGCAACATTGAAGATTGTACCTGATATAATTGATGAAGTAAAAGCCGCTATTAAGTCAGACCCTTATCTGAGAATGGTACAAGAAGACATCGAAAAAGGTAGGACTATTCTTGAGTTCACCTTGGACAATGAAAAGGTACTGAAGTACAAAGGAAGAGAATGTGTTCCTGAAATGGAAAACTTGGACATTAGACATAGACTAATGAAGGAAGCTCACACCACCACTTATTCAGTACATCCTGGAAGTACAAAGATGTATCATGATTTGAAGAAATTATATTGGTGGAGAGGAATGAAAGCAGATGTAGCTAAATTCATGTCTCAATGCCTAAATTGTCAGAGGGTGAAGGCTGAATGGCAAAGACCTACAGGATTGTTGTAGCCATTACCAGAACCAGCATGGAAATGGGACTGCATCACTATGGACTTTGTCATTGGATTACCATTGACTCCTCGAGTAGTTGACGTGGTCTGGGTGATCGTAGATCGTCTGACTAATACAGCTCGCTTTATAGCTATACGACCACAGTATACCCTTGAGAGGTTAGCCAAGCTATATGTGGATAACATTGCCAGATTACATGGAGTACCTGAAAGCATTGTGTCTGATAGGGACCCATGCTTTACTTCAAAGTTTTGGGAAGGATTGCAAAAGGCTATGGGTACAACGTTGAAGTTTACTACTGCATTTCATTCTCAGACAAACGGACAGTCAGAGCGTACCATTCAGATCTTAGAAGACATGCTTCGAGCCTGTGTAATTGATTTTAAAGGCTCATGGGATGAGAAACTACCATTGATCGAGTTCGCCTATAACAACAGCTATTAGGCTACTATACAAATGTCACCGTATGAAGCATTGTATGGTAGGAAGTGTCGAACTCCTCTGTTTTGGAATGAAGTTGGAGAACGAAGCATCGTTGGACTAGAGTTTGTTGAAGAGACTTATCGAGTAGTCGAAATTATCAAGGAAAGAGTTAGAACAGCTCAGATCGTCAGAAACAATATGTAGATACTCGACGTCGAGACCTTAAATTTGTTATAGGTGATAAGGTATTCTTGAAAGTATCACCTATGCGAGGTTTAAAATGATTCGAACAGAAAGGGAAGCTAAGTTCGAGATATGTCGGGCCATATGAGATTCTAGCTATATGTGGAAAAATGGCTTATCAGTTAGCACTACCACCATCTATGTCAAGTGTGCATGATGTATTTCATATCTCATTGCTGAAGAAGTATGTCAGAGACCCAACACACATTTTGACAGCGGATCCACCGGATCTAACTGATGATTTGACATTCAAAGTAGCACCAACTGAAATCACAAGCCGAAAGGTTCAACATCTACCCAATCGTGACATATACTATGTTAAGGTCACCTGAAGGAGCTGAGATATAGAAGAGATTACATGGGAAGAAGAGAATGCTATGCGAAAGCAATATCCTCACCTTTTTGACTCAGAAGGTATGTGTAAATTTTGAGGATGAAATTTTTAATAAGAGGGGGGAGTTGTAAGACCCGTATCAAACTAACCGGTCTTACCACCTTGTACCAGGTCAACCTATCATGGTCGAGCCAAGTGGACCAAGTGCGTGAAGAAACCACAAGACCAGGTATGAAGTCTAACTCAAAAACAGTCAAATATGAGGGTAGGGTCGCATGCCTAAACAGGTATCATCGACCCCACCTCAAAAGAGTCCAACCCATGACTTTTTAGTCGTGGGGTCGCATGACTAAAAAAACGTAGGGTCGACGGATTATGCGACCCTACATCCGACCCTACGATAACAGTCAGAAATCGAAAATTAGAAAAAAACTTCCTAATTCAAAGGGGGTCTTTCCTAAACTCAATGGGACTTATTATGGAGGATTTTTCTCTATAAATAGGATGTCCCTTAACCTCTTTTACTCCTTTAGAACCCTAATTGAAAGTGAGAGAAAGAGAAGAGAAGGAAGAGAAGGAAACTTGAAGAAGAAGACTAAGGAAGAAGAAGTTTAGAGAAACCTCTGAATCTCAGCAAATCCAAGGTATGAACTTAAATCCCTACATGAATTGGGAGCCTAGAATAGTTTATGAAGAACATTGGATTAGGAGAAACCCAAATAATCCATCCATGGACAAATTCCAAGATATTCCATGGAAGAGATTATTATGAACAATGAATGGTGTATAAATTGTAGTTATGAGCCATAGAACAATCATAGGATGGGCCATGATAGTAAGCCAAAGGATTCAAACATGAAGGAATGGACTTTAGAATGAAAGGTCGACACAGAACACGTGTGGTCGCACGTAGGGTCGAATGATATCTGACCCTACGAGACCACATGATCGACAACATGCCCTCGGAAAGTCCCAAGGAGGGTGTGGTCGCACGTAGGGTCGAATGGTATCCGACCCCACCTGCGACCCTATACCCTGGGGTCGCAGAAACTGCTACCCTAGGTGCTACCCTACCCTGCGACCCTACCCCTATGGTCACAGAAACTGCTACCCCAGGTGCTACCCCACCTGCGACCCTACAGTTTCAATTAGTTTAAACATATTAGAATTAATTCTAATTAAAATCTATCGACTTGTTAGGTCTTTTCAGTAGTTTAAAAGTAAATTATAAAGCTTGAACGAGGATTACTAGAAATCAAAGGTGAGGAAACAAGACCTAAACTAATTGGCTAATAATAAACTGTTTTCATTTAATGAGTCCAATACCATGAATGATTCTATGTTTGTATGATCGTAATGTGCATATCACATGTCATCTAATATTCCTATTATTATTGTTCATGCATATTTAATTTCCGTTTATTTATAATATGATGTTGATGATGATGCTAGGAATAAGCATGTGAATGTATGTGGGTGGTTAGTGTGCTTGATGCGAGTGGAGCATCAGGGGGAGGACGTGACACTGTGGTTCATCTTGGTCACTAGACTCTAGCTCTATCTCTACTCAAGTCTTGTCCACTAACATCATCGTATCACCATTACCTTAGCAGAACTATTACGTCGTAGGGCATCAGGGGAGGTGGACTCGGACCGTGTAGTCTCTGACTCTGCCGGGGGGCCTTAGCTTTATGTCTATGAACGTATTGAGGGATGCTGGGGTGAGGCGTTGGATACACTATTTGACATTAGGATTGGTTAGTTGTGAGCCCAGTTTGCAAGCCCTCGCCAGTAGGGGCTTACGTGTTGGTATGGGTAGGGAATCAGGGGAAGTGTGATGCGGTGCAACCCTAAGCACTTTAGCTCTATCCCTATTCCATGGTGGGTGCATGTGGGGGCGACAATGGTGTTTGATCCATTGGGAAGTTCCACACATTTGTGTATAGAGGTGCGGTGGCCACCTATCCTTTCTATTCCACATTGCAAACTTATGGACCTGACCAAAGATATGAATTGAATGCATGCATATGTTTGTTGCATTGTTTTGTTTGCTCACTAAGCCGTGATATGTGCTCACCCTTTCGACGTCGAATATTTTTAGTTAATGATGCAAGTACTACTGTGGAAGAATGTATAAATGCTCCTGTGTACGGACGTGCTGCGGCGATGGATGCAAAAGTTATGATGGAGTCGCATGATTCGTCATGCGAGTGCAACTCATGCATCTTCGATTAGAATTATGTATTTGGATTTTAAGGAATATGTAATTGATTATTTTATTTTATTTTATGTCTTAGTCAATGGAAGATAATTTGGATAATTTATTTATTTTATCATTGTTAGACTCTCAGTTCATTAGTATAAAGACTTTCGCTATCGTGTATTTATTCTGATTTTTGTTGTGGATGTATATGGTTTAAGCCAACGGACACAACCTATTCGAGATCCTGATTGAACCGTTGGTTTATTGATGGTTCATTACACCATTTTGAATAGTACGGAATTGGGGGTGACACCTATGGTCGATCTTTTGGTCGTACTGGTCATACTATGGTCGATCGTAGCTGCGACCTTGAGATTTCTAGTCACAGTCTACATGAAATTCAGGTTCATCCTAAGTTAATTCTTCTGTTCTTTAATGGGGTTTATTCTAAGGTCATCCTATGGCCATCATTAGTAATTTCTTATCAACCCTAATAATCAAATTCACTCCTCATGGTTCTCCTTGGGATTTTCTCAAGGAAATCACATAGATCATAATAGGTGGATATTGCCTATCTTCTATAGAAGTCTTATTCCTTAGAGTTTACATCTCCAGAGATTTGTTTCTTACCTTGGCCTGTGATAGAGAGCCAATCCCTTCTCAGTAAATTCTTCTCCTTCTCTTCCTTCTCTTTCTCAAGGGTTTACTAATATTCTAAATGAGTGAAAAAGGGCTGAGGGATGTCCTTTATATAGAGGAAAACTCTCCATATAGAGTCCTCTTTTAATTAGGAAAGCAATCCCTTAGTTTAGGAAAGTTTCCAAAACTCGGAGTCTGATATGGGTTCTCACGGTCGATCATACGGTCGCATAAATAGTCGATTGAGGGTCGAAATTATCGACCGTGGGGTTCTGGATTTGAGATATTTGGTTCCCTACCTTATGGTCGACCATACCTACCCAGGCATGTGACCTTAGGTGTATTTTTAGTGTTTTTAACTCGATTCTCATACCTGGTTTGTGATCTATCTTCACACGCTCGGTCCACTTGGTCCAGGAATGATGGAAAGACCTGGCACGACATGATTAGACCAAGTTAGTGGAGTGCGGGTCTTACATGAGAAGTTGAGATGTGAGAAGTGAGAATGAGAGAGATGATGAGGCATGAGGCATGAGCTCATGAAGTCGTGAGGTAGGGGAGGTGTTGCGATGAGAGAACTTAGAGAAGAATAGAAGATAAAGATTAGGTTTGGAATCAGGGTTTCTCAAGTATATATATCAACCCTAACCCAACTTGACCCTGCCAGGGTTGAATAAATTTTGGGCCTTAACCCAGCCTTGCCAGGGTCGGGCCGGGTTCAACCCTACCAAGGTTCAGGGTGGGTTAGGGCCAAGTTCGGTTGTCAGGGCCAAACTTGTAGCCCTATCAATGAGCTATGTTAGGTAGACAAAAAAAAAAAAAATGAGCCGCACTGGGCAACCAGAAGTTGAGTTGCACTGGACGACCAGAAGTGGAGTCACACTTGACGACCTGGCCAAAGCTAGATCGTCTTAGATGAATTTATGAAGGATCTTTTCACTGGGGTGGCACTTCAGATTGATTCTTATTGGCATTTAATGCAATATGCATTTGATATACGAGCCAAGCACGAAATATCTGGCTTTCATTAATTACGAAAATGCTTTTGTAAGCAAATATCTGCCATGCAGGCCTATCTATCGCTTGTAGGTGAGGTGTGTGAGGTCATCATTATGACTACTTTTTTGCTGAAACGACAAGCGTCTACCATGTGGATGCAACCTCCACTTTTTTTGAAAAAAGGCCTGTAGCTCCTTAACTCTAGTACTGATTATGTCAGGGCTTCGAGCTATTGGGGTGACGCCACGTGGATCCCTTATGGGAAATCTAAACTTTGAAATGTTACACCTAATACTATGCACTCATGGGCTGCCACGTGGATTATGCTCAGGAGAGCTAAAGAGACAGAGCCTTTGGGAAGATATTCAAGTCATATAAATAGAGCTTCATCTTCTACCTTTCTTATTTGCTTTCTTCATGTACTCAGAATACTGAAATCTCTACTGAGACTAATGAAATCTCTTTTGAGATCTATGCTATCTATATCTTCTTCCTTGCTTAATCAAAAAGTCTACAATCTTCCTCCTTTCATACTTTTGTAAAGAATGGTTGGGGAAATTTTCAGCTCTGTTGAGTTTTTGAGCTGGCGTAGGTCGAGAGAGTCTGTGTAAGACCCACACTCTACTAACCCGGTATAACATGGGTTAATTAGTCGTGACAGGTCTTCCTATCATAACCGGGCCAAAAGAGATGGTTGAATGACAGACCATGCATTCAAGGTACGAAACTGGCAACCTTAAACTTGTATGTTCTGATTGGTTGAGGTTGTCTGGTCTCACATATTGTGCAACCAGACAAGCGATCGGACAAGCATAAAATCAACTCTGAATTAAGGAAAGCTTCCTATTTTGCTTAGGCTACTCTCCTAATTGGGAGAGGACTCTATTAGGACATTTTCTATAAGACCCGTACTCTATTAAGCCAGTTTAACCATGTCATGCCAGGTTTTCCTATCATAGCCAGATCAAGTGGACCAAGCGTATAAAGAAACCACAAGGCTAGGTATGTAAATTGACCCAAAAACAGTGAATTATGAGTATGTGGTCGACTATCTGAACTGGACTGGTATGGTTGACCACACCATAAAGGAAGTGAGACCAGTAAAAAACAAATGTATTGTAAGACCCGCACTTTACTAACTTGGTCTAACTGTGCTGTGCCAGGTCTTTCCATCATTCCCGGACCAAGTGGATCGAGCATGTGAAGATAGATCACAAACTAGGTATGACAATCGAGTTAAAAGCACTGAAAACATACCTAAGGTCGCATACCTGGGTAGGTATGGTCGACCATAAGGAAGGGAACAAAAATCTCAAATTCAGATCCCCACGGTCAATGATTTTGACCCTACAGTCGATGGTTGAGACCGTAAGATCGACCGTGAGACCCCAGATCAGACTCTGAGTTTTGAAAACTTTCCTAAAACTAAGGGATTGCTTTCCTAATTGAAAGAGGACCCTATATGGAGATTTTTCCCTTATATAAAGGACGTCCCTCAGCCCTTTTTACTCTTTTAGAACATTAGTAAACCCTAGAGAAAGAGAAGGAAGAGAAAGAGAAGAAGAAAAAGCTAAGGAGAGGAATTTGCTGAGAAGAGATTGGCTCTCTATCATAGGCAAATGTATGAAATGAATCTTTGGAGATGTAAACTCTAAGGAATAAGACTTCTATGGAAGATAGGCAATATCAACCTATTATAATCTATGTGATTTCCTTGAGAAAATCCAAAGGAGAACCATGAGGAGTGAATTTGATGATTAGGGTTGATAAGAAACTACTAATGATGGCCATAGGATGACCTTAGAATAAACCCCATTGAAGATCAGAAGAACTGACCCAGGAAGAACTCGAATTGCATGTAGTCTGTGACCAGAAATCTCAAGGTCGCAGCTACGGTTGACCATAGCATGACCAGCATGACCAGAGGATCGACCATAGGCATTCAGGAAGATTTCAAAAATCATATGGTCGTAGCTACGGTCGCACCATATGCGACCGTAGGCAGTGAGGTCGATACAGTATAATACCATAGGACCAATCAGCCACCTATCAGTGCTCTCTTTTGATTTTCGACTACTGTAACAAGTCACATATGAACCCTAACTTAAATTCATATAACTTTTATTTTGTTAAATCAATTCAAAGAGAATTTCAAGGCTTGAAAGGAGATCGAGTATTGCTAACAGGTAAGGAAACAAGACCTAAACTAATTGGTTAATAACAAACTGTTTATTTTATTTGAGTCCAATGCCATGATTGATTCCATGCTTGTATGCTTGTAATGTGCATCTCACATGTCATCCAATATTTCTGCTATTACTGATCATGCATATTTAATTCCATTATTTATAAGGTGATGATGATGATGATGCTAGGAATAAGCATGTCAATGTATGTGTGAGGTTGGTGTGTTGGATGCGAGTGGAGCATCAGGGGGAGGATGTGGCATGGTGGTTTTCGACCTCGTCACCAGACTCTAGCTCTATCTCTACTCAAGTATTACCCACTAACATCGTCATATCGCCATTACCTTAGCAGAACTATTACGTCGTAGGGAATGAGGGGAGGTGGTCTCAGACCATGTGGTCTCTGACTCTATCGGGGGCCCTTAGCTCTATCTTTATGGACGTATTGAGGGATGCTGGGGTGAGGGATTGGATACACAGTTTGGCATTAGGATTGATTAGTTGCGAGCCCAGTTTGTAAGCCCTCTCCAATAGGGGCTTACGTGTTGGTATGGGTAGGATATCAGGGGAAGTGTTGGCGTGTTTGATCCGGACACTTTAACTCTATCTCGATTCCATGGTGGGTGCATGTGGGACGACAATGGTGTTTGATCCATTGGGCGGATTCACACACTCGTGTATAGAGGTGCGGCGGCCACCAAACCTTTCTATAGCATATTGCAAACTTATAAACTAGACCAAAGATCTGAATTGAATGCATGGATATGTTTGTTGCATTGTTTTGTTTGCTCACTGAGCCATGATGTGTGCTCTCCCTTTCGACGTAGAATATTTTTAGTTGATGATGCAGGTCCTACTGTTGAAGAATATATGAATGCACTGACGTATGGACACGTTGCTGCGATGGACGTAGAAGCTGAAGAAGATACGCATGATTCATCATGCGAGTGCAACCAATGTGTTTTTGCTTAAGTTTAGTTATAATTTAAACATCAGATATGTAATTGATTATTTTTTTTATGTCTTGTGGTTTGGAGATAATTGGATTCAATACTTATTTATCACTGTTAGACTCTCAGTTCATTATCTATAAAACTTTCGCTTATTTGTTTATTATCTCTGATTATTAATGTGAAATGTGTGTATGGTTTGATATGGTGGGTACAACTTATACGAGATCCTGGGTGAACCGTTGGTTTATTGGTGGTTCATTATGCCATTCTAGTTCGACCAGAATTGGGGTGTGACAACTTAGTATCAGAGCACCTCAGGTTCTACCTACTGACCTAACTACTTCCACATGAGTCATGAACTGAGTTAGGATAAAATTAAAAGCTGTAATAAGAACACACCATAAGCACCTATGTTATATGAGACATAAACTAAGAAAGAGAATAATGTACATATGTAAAGGGAAAACAAATTATATATATATATATATATATATAATATAAATGTACATCCAAATTAGAGTACAGTCCACAATCCGGACGGTTACTCTGTAATATAAAAGTAAAAAAGAAATAAATGATATCATGGAGCTGGAGGTGCTGGAGGAAGAGGTGCCTCGCGATCTCTATCATAGCTCTCAGCATATACTCTCGTGAGCTAGGCCACCTGAGTCTGCATCGCTCGGAGACTAGCTGTTAGATCCGCTATCTGCTGGTCTATAGAGTGTTGGGCATCTAGAAGCTCTCCTACTTTCCAGACAGTCACGCACTGAGCCTCCCAAATTTCACGTTACAACCCCATCATGTCATCTGGTGGTGGACGTGAAGGGCTAGCTGAATGAGAAGCCCAGAAGGGCCAGCTCTAGTAGAATGCTGTGGTGATGGAGGAGGGATGGCATCCACATCCTTGTACATCTGATCATCATCCTCCTCATCATCACCCTCGTGTGTCTCTACTGCTGCCTCTGCTGCTACCTCTGTTGCTGCTGCTGCTGCTACCGCCTCTACATTTGCTGCCGCTACCTGAGTGAGAGGACGTCTCATAGCATTCCTCTCATTATCACAAACCTGTATCTCTCTCATGGCTATTCTGCTGATGGCCTCTCAATCAAGGTCAACTGAGAAGGTGTCCTCAAGGATCCTCTTATCCACTAGGTCCACCTGTAGACGAGCGAGCAAGGTGGAGATCAGTCGCCCATAGGGAAATTTACCTCTCAAGTCAGGCAACGTAGCTCTATGCATAGTCCGAAGAATAATATATGGGAGGCAGATAGGCTACCTAGTACAGATACATTACAGCAAGTACTGAGTAAGCTATGAGACCATCTCATTGTAAGACCCGTGTCAAACTAACCCGGTCTTACCACCTTGAACCAGGTTCACCCATCATGGTCGAGGCAATTGAACCAAGGGCGTGAAGGAGAGCGAGATCCCAGGTATCAAATCGACCCAAAAACACTTAAAATAGAGCAAGGGTCGCATACCCAGCTAAACAGGGTCGACCCTCTCAAATTAGAAACTCAGACCCTGAAAAATGGACAGAGGGTCGGACAGTGTCAGACCACAGGGTCGACGGGATCATCGACCCTCACTTACTGCCGAGTCTGAAATTAGGAAATTTCTTAATTTTCGATTGGGATTCTTTCCAAATCTCAATGGGACTATTATAGGACATTCCTACTCTATTTAAAGGACGTCCCTAAGCCACTTTCACTCTTTTCACAACCCTAATTGAATTGAGAGAAAGAGAGAAGAAGGAAAAGAGGAAGAAAAGAGGCAAGGAAGAAGACTTAGCAAAAAGGAGAAGAATTTCCAGAGAAAAGTAATCTTCTCAGGTATGGATACTAATTCCATGTGTTCTACAGACCTTAGGTTAGATATGGTTGAGTGTAGGATTTCGGAGAAACCCAAACCATCCATCCATGGTTAGGTTGTCATGGAAAAACCTAGGATAATGCATGAAAGCCATCTAGGAGGATGAATAATGGTTTCAGACCATGGAATAAATGTTTAATGGAATGTGGAAGCAAGCCATAGGACCCCAAACATGAAGAATGAATTAAAAACTGGAAATTGGACCTGATTGCACAGAGGGTCGCACACAGGGTCGATAGACCCATCGACCCTATGCACCCTGACCATCGACCCTCAGCATTCGGGAAGTTCAGACAGAGGACAGGGTCGATAGACCCATCGACCCTATGCATTCTGAGCATCGACCCTCTGATCGACCCTCAGATAACAGCATGGTTTTAAATTCCAAATTAATTCTAATTAAATTTTATCGACTTTGTTAGGTCTTTTAGCAATACAATAACAATATAAAGGTGATTTTGAAGCTTGGAAAAGTATCTATTAGCAAGCTAAGGTGAGGAACCTTAACACCAAACTAAATTGGTTAATAAGAAACTGTTTTCTATTTCTTGAGTCCTATGCTATGCTTGATCCTATGCGAATATGTTTGTAATGTGCATACAGCATGCCATCCAATATTTCTATTATTTGTTCATGCATATTTACTTTATTGTTTATAACATGATGATGATGATGATGATAGGAATAGGCATGTGCTTGTATGTGTGTGGTTGATGTGCTTGATGCGAGCGAGTATCAGGGGAGGTGTGATGAGACGTCAATAAACGTCAACCTTTGGCGGGTCTCAACACTTTAGCTCTATCTCTAACTCAAGTCTTGTGCATTGGCATCGTCGTATCGCCATTACTTTAGCAGAACTATTATGTCGTAGAGTATCAGTGTAAGACCCGTGTCAAACTAACCCGGTCTTACCACCTTGAATCAGGTTTACCCATCATGGTTGAGTCAAATGGACCAAGGGCATGAAGGAGATCGAGATCCCAGGTATAAAATCGACCCAAAAACACTTAATTTTAGGGAAGGGTCGCACACCCAGCTAAGCAGGGTCGGACCTCCCAAAACAGAAAGTCAGACCCTCAGTTTTGAAGGGAGGGTCGGACAGCTTAAGACCCTAGGGTCGACGGGATCATCGACCCTCCCATCGACCCTCGGTTTCTGAAGAAACTGAAATTAGGAAATTTCCTAATTTTCGGTTGGGATTCCTTCCAAATCACAATGGGGTTATTATAGGACATTCCTAGTCTATTTAAAGGACGTTCCTAAGCCACTTTCACTCCTTTTCACAACCCTAATTGAATTGAGAGAAAGAGTGAAGAAGGAAAAGAGGAAGAAATGAGGCTAGGAAGAAGGCTTAGCAGAAAGGAGAAGAATTTGCAGAAAAAAGTAATCTTCTCAGGTATGGATACTAATTCTATGAGTTTCTACAGACCTTAGATTAGATATGGTTGAGTATAGGATTTCGGAGAAACCCAAACCATCCATCCATGGTTAGGTTTTCATGGAAAACCATAGGAGGATGCACAAAAGCTATCTAGATGGATTATACATGGTTCTAGACCATGGAATGACTGTTGAATGAATGTAGGAAGCAAGCCATAGGACCCCAAACACGAAGAATGGGTTAAAAGTGGAAATTGGACCAGAGTGCACCAAGGGTCGCACCGAGGGTCGATAGACCATCCGACCCTAGGTGTTTCTGACCATCGACCCTCAGCATTCGGGGTGTTCAGAATGGAGGGAGGGTCGATAGACCCATCGACCCTAGCATCGACCCTCAGTTGACAGAATAGTTTTTAAATTCCGAATTAATTCTAATTAAATTCTATCGACTTTGTTAGGTTTGCTAGCAATATAATAACATTATAAAGGTGATTCTAAAGCTTGGGAAAGTATCTTTTAGCAAGCTATGGTAAGGAACCTTAACCCAAACTAAATTGGTTAATAATAAACTGTTTTCTATTTCTTGAGTCCTATGCCACGTTTGATTCTATGCGAATATGTTTGTAATGTGCATACATCATGCCATCCAATATTTCTATTACTTGTTCATGCATATTTACTTTATTGTTTATAACATGATGATGATGATGATGATAGGAATAGGCATGTGCTTGTATGTGTGTGGTTGATGTGCTTGATGTGAGCGAGTATCAGGGGAGGTGTGATGAGAACGTCAATAAACGTTAACCTTTGGCGGGTCTCAGCACTTTAGCTCTATCTCTAACTCAAGTCTTGTGCATTGACATCGTCGTATCGCCATTACCTTAGCGGAACTATTATGTCGTAGAGTATCAGGGGAGGTGGTCTCGGTCCTTGTAGTCTCTGACTCTACCGGGGGGCCTTAGCTCTATCTCTATGGATGTTACGGAGGGATCTTTGGGGTGAGGCCTTGGATACATTGTTTGGCATTAGGATTGGTTAGCAGCGAGCCCAGTTTGCAAGCCCTCGCTAACAGGGGCTTACATGTTGGTATAGCATTATATAGCAATAAACGTTAACCTTTGTTGTATAATGTTATGGTAGGGTGGATGGGGACGACGATAAACGTTAACCTTCGGACGGGCTTCCACACCCTGTGTATAGAGGCGGTGTCAATAAACGTTAACCTTTGACCACCCAACCTTTCTATTGCACATTGCAAACTATAAACCAAGACCAAAGATATGAATTGAGTTTTTGCATGCATATGTAATGTTGCATTGTTTTGGCTACTCACTGAGCCGTGTTGTGTGCTCACCCCTCGACGTCGAATATTTTTAGTTGATGATGCAGGTTATACAGTTGAAGATTATATGAACGCATCGGGGTACGGAACTGTAGCAGCTATGGAAGTTGGAGCTGAAGACGATACACACGACTCCTTTTGCGAGTGTAACTCGTGTGTATTCGATTAGATATTTTTATAGGTTTCTTTATTGGATTATAGACATGTATTTGATACTTAATTATTTATGTCTCGGTTTGATACAGAATAATTTTCTATTAAATTATTAATATCATTTTAGTTATCAGTTCATTTATTTATAAGATTTTCGCTAATGTGTATTTACTCTGATTATGATTGTGAATGCGTGTAAAGTTTGGATAACGCGGGGATAGCCTATTAGAGATCCTGGTTGAACCGTTGGTTATTTAGCGGTTCATCACACCATTCTGAAATATGTGGAATTGGGGTGTGACAACTTGGTATCAGAGCATCTCAGGCCTTGCCCGCCGAACTGACACACATTCTAGACCATTGTGAACTGAGATAGGATAAATTAAAAGCTTTAATACAAACACACTGTAAGCACAAGTGATGATTGAAACCGAATTAAAAAGAAAATAATGCATCTATTAAAGGGGAAACCAGTTACATACAAGGAGTGAGAGAAACAAAACGTATATAAATCACTAAAGCAGAGTACAGTCCACAACCCGGACAGTTACTCTGTAGTACAAGAAAAGTGAAGTACAATCAGGAAGCTGGAGGCGAAGGAGGAGGCGGTGCCTCACGATCTCTGTCGTAGTCCTCAGCATAGACCCTAGTCAACCAGGCCACCTGGGTCTGGGTCGTCTGGAGACTAGCTGTGAGACCGGCTATCCTCTGATCAGTCGCACGCTGCACCTCTAGGAGCTCTCCCATCCGCGCGTCTGATGCGTGCTGAGCAGCCAACAGCTCATCCATCCTCAGATCAGATCTGCGCTGAGCATCCCTGATCTCCTGCAGCATCTCCATCATATCGGAAGGTGGGCGTGAAGGACCAGCATCATGAGAAGGACTGGTCTCGGGTACCGAAGCCGCCGCAGCAGAAGTACCATCCCTATCCGCATGCGTGGGTGATGGCGGTGGTATCGCATCGACATCCATATATAAGCGATCATCGTCGACCGGATCCCCACGAGCCCTAGCAGCAGCCTCAGCATCAGCCATCTCAACCCGAGTGTGAGGGCGCACCATCGCGTTCCTCTCCTCATCACTAACCTCCGCATCTCGCAGCCCCATCTTGCAGATAGGCTCCCAATCTAGAGGCGACGAGAAGGTCTTCTCCTGAATCTTCTCATCTACTAGATCCACCCCCAGACGGGTCAGTAGCACTGTAATAATACGTCCATAGGGTAGATTACCCCTATGACCGGACAATGTAGCACTAATCATCGTCCGCATGATAATGTAAGGAAGGCAGACCGGCTGACGAGTGCAGATGCAGTAGATCAAGAACTGAGTCAGCTGAGAGACCCTCTCATAATGCCCACTCTGCGGGATCAGATTATGCTGGATAATCTTGCAGAAGACCCGTGGAGTTGGGCGCAAGTAACAAGCTCTCATCTGCCATCTATCGGGACGGAGCAACTGGTTGTCGATCTCAGCTCTCATCTCCATCTCAACAAACTGTGGCTCTCCCGGCACACAGTACACCACAGGGCCATCATAGGCAATGCCCAACAGATCGGCCAACTGCCGATAATCAAAGGAAATGTGCACCCCCTTGACGTAGCTGGTGATGGGTAACTCCTGGCCGTGCTCAACATCATTGTAATTCCCCACTACCTGGAGATTACAATAGAACTGGCGCACCAAGTCGGGACAGGTGCACGCGTCGTATGTGATGACAGGGAGCCACCCCATATCACCGAATGCTCCCTCCACATTGAACAAGGCTAGCTTAGACAAGTTCACCATGCGACCCCCTTCCACTTTCTTACGGGCATAGTCAGCATACTGTGCCTCAGCTTCATTCGAACGGAAGCGGAGTGGATCACGCAATCTTGGCACTTTGGTACGGGCCACAGTATCTGCAAAAATAAGAAAGAGAAAATGAACCAGGAGTTAGTAGGATAAAATCCAAAAATTGACTTAATAACGACGTAAGTTGACCATAAAGTCCCATTTCTCACCATACAAGTGGGCGTAAGAACTTACGTAGGTTAAAATACATCCTACAATCTACATGTAGTAGAAAAATTTAACGGATAAGGTCCAATTTGAAGAAATTGAAGAAAAATCAAAAATTTCGATAAATTAGGGCAAAAAGAGAAAAATTTAAGTTTCTCGATAACCAACCGATGAAACTGAAAATTTTTTGAGGGCTTTCGTTCCTCAAGACCCCAATAACAAAAGCCCCCAATAAAAATAGAATTTTTACGGTTGGGAAAAGTTTAATTCGGAAAATACGAGCTAAATGAGCAAAAACCTAGAAATAAAAACCTAAAAACAGGGAAAGTTGGGAAATTTTACCTGTAGATGTGATGTGGATGTCGAAACTCGGACTAAGAACGATCCACAATAGTGAAGTAGCACTGTAGCAACTTGGAGAGTAGAGACGAGTCGAAACGGAGGAGGAATAGTGAGAATTGACCCAGAATCGGATCTTAAAAATCTGATTTTTGGTCCGAGGGTCGGACAATTCGACTGACACCATCGACCATCGGATCGACCCTCCAATCGACCCTCAGCTCTCGAGAAGAACAGGTCATTCCCAGGGTCGGATACCAAGGGTCGAACACACCAGCGACCCTCACCATCGACCCTGCATAGAAAAGACAGTATTTATTTCAGAATGAATTGGAGATTTTGAATTTTATATCGGTTAGCGTGCCTACATGAAGTATAAATGATTTCTCACTGATTTTGATGATTTTCAGGCACCACCCATCTCAAAAGTAAATATGTCTGGACGTAGAGTTACCCGACAAACCCGAAATACAGTCCCACCACCACCACCAGTGGAGGAGACTAGTCAAGAGAATAACCATGCACAGGGTAATCCAGAACCAGCAGGCCCTACTAATTTGCCACCTCCACCACCGGAGCTAGCAAATGTGGTTATGAATCTGGCACAACAGCTACAGCAGATGCAACACGCACAAGCTCAAATGCAGGTTGCAATGGGAGTTATGTTTCAAGCCACTCAGGCTGCAGCCATGCACACTGGGCAAGCTAGTGCAGCACCAGTGGGTAACCACCCCGCTCAACAGACACCTCAACAACCGGCTGCACCAAATCCAGTGCAAGTCCCAGAAGCAGCCCAAGGGAACTATCAGTATCCACCCCCTATGTTTGGGGCATACCAAAATCAACTGGATCACTCCCGGCTAGTGGAGAGATTTTTGAAAATGAAACCGAGAGAATTCAACGGTAAACCGTCTGATCCACTATGGCCAGCACACTGGATAGACGAGATGGAAAGAAACTTCCTTATGATGACTATCACCGAGGAAGAAAAAGTGTTATGCGCCACCTTCATGCTTAAAGGCGACGCACACCATTGGCGGAAATCTACAAAGACGTACTTATTGACCAAGCACGCCCTACTGACATGGGCTATATATAAAGAAGCATTCTTCGAGAAGTATTTCCCCAGAAGATTCAGAGATATAATGGAAAAAGAGTTCCTGAGTTTGTACCAGGGACAGATGACCGTAGACGCATATCAACAGCGCTACGAAGAGCTGTTTTTCTTTGCACCAGCAAGCATGCAAGAAGAAGATACAAAAACCCGTAGATTCGTCGCGGGACTAAGAGGAAGTATAAGAGAACATGTTTTGGGATTAGAGAAGAACATATACAACGAAGCTGTTCAGATTGCTCGAGTGATCGAATCGAGCCAGAAGGAGAGTTATTTCTCCCAGAGCAGAGGAATCAAGAGACCAACCGGAAACTCCTATAACGGAGGCAACAATAGGACGTATAAACCCTTCTGTCCTCAAAATTTTGCAACTGCACCAAAGTCTACTGCAGCAGCTCAACCACAGCCAAAGTCAAATTTTGAAGCCCCGAAGTGCTATAACTGCAACCAACCAGGGCATATGGCAAGAGATTGCCCAAAACCCAAGAAGCAACTACATCAAGGATGGGTATATGCTGTTACATCAGAGGATGCTGCCGCATCGCCCGATGTGGTCACAGGTATGACCGAAACTTGTAAGGCTATAATTAGAATTGATTGAGCATGTAGACTAAGTAAAAACGAATCACAGGTATCGTACCTATCAATGGCATACCTGCCAGAGTATTCTTTGATTAAGGAGCTACTCATTCATTTATATCTGTGTCATTTGGAAAGAAGACCAATCTTCCCATCAAAACATTAGACTACAAATTACTTGTACGGGCACCGATGGGATTAGAAGTGGAATTAGAGAAGGGTTATGGACCATGTCCAGTTCTCATTGGAAAGCAGACCTTGGATGCAACCTTAATACAACTTGAGATGGCAGACTTTGACGTCATATTGGGAATGGACTGGTTAGCTCGGCACTCTGCAAATCTGTTATGCGCCGAAAAGAAGCTAACGTTCAAAGACAAAGAAGGAGCAGAATTCAGTTTCTCGGGAACCAAACTTCCCAGGAGACGCAAGCTCATACTCTCAGCATTAAAGGCTAAGAAGTGCCTTGAGAAAGGAGCGGTCGGATATCTAGTATCAGTGGTCGACCTAACCAAGGACGTGCCACGAATGGAAGATATTGATGTCGTGCGGGATTTTCCTGATGTATTTCCGGAGGAACTACCCGGACTACCACCCGACCGAGCCACGGAGTTTGTAATAGACCTTATACCTGGAGCCGCACCAGTATCAAAAGCACCTTATAGAATGGCTCCTACTGAACTGAAGGAATTAAAAGTGCAATTAAAAGAACTGCTGGATAAGGGTTATATTAGACCGAGTATATCTCCATGGGGAGCACCGGTGTTGTTCGTAAAGAAGAAGGATGGTAGCGTTCGATTATGCATCGACTATAGAGAGTTGAATAAGCTGACAATCAAGAATCGATATCCACTACCCAGGATCGATGACTTGTTCGATCAGTTACAAGGAGCGAAGGTATTTTCAAAGATCGATCTTCGATCAGGCTATCATCAACTGAAAATTAAGGAAGGTGACATTCCGAAGACAGCTTTCAGGACAAGATATGGACATTATGAGTTCCTAGTGATGTCCTTCGGACTAACTAATGCACCGGCGACATTCATGGAACTTATGAACCGGGTTTTCCATGATATGTTGGATACGTCGGTCATAGTATTTATTGATGACGTATTGGTATACTCCAAGGACAAGGAAACCCATGTCAAGAACCTAAACGCAGCCCTACAGCGTTTAAGGAAAGAGAAGTTATACGCCAAATTTTCGAAGTGTGAGTTTTGGCTAAGTGAAGTCGCCTTTCTGGGCCATGTAGTATCCGGAGAAGGAATCAAAGTGGACCCTAGTAAGATCGAGGCTATTGTGAAGTGGGAAGCACCAAAGAGTGTTTCAGAAATTAGAAGTTTTCTGGGTCTAGCTGGATATTATCGGAGATTCGTAGAAGACTATTCTCGGATTGCCGTACCTCTCACCAATTTGACCAAGAAAGGAGAAAAGTTCGTATGGACGGATAAGTGTGAAAAGAGTTTTCAAACACTGAAGACCAGATTGATATCCGCCCCAATTTTGACCATTCCCGTTCTAGGACAGACATTTACCTTGTACACTGATGCATCGGGATTGGGATTAGGATGTGTGCTTATGCAAGGAGAGCAAGTGGTTGCGTATGCATCGAGACAGTTGAAGGTACATGAGAAAAATTACCCCACTCATGATTTGGAGTTAGCGGCAGTAGTACATGCTGTCAAGATATGGAGACACTACCTATACGGAGAGAAATTTCAGATTAAGTCGGACCATAAAAGTCTTACTTATCTATTTAATCAGAAGGAGTTGAATATGAGACAAAGAAGATGGCTGGAACTATTGAAGGACTATGATTGTGATATCCAGTATCATCCGGGAAAAGCGAACGTAGTAGCAGAGGCATTGAGCAGAAAAGCAATGATAAAATTTCAAGGAGAAGCTAGCACAACTGCAGCAATGTGTACTACCGGAATGGTATTCAATCATGACAACGAGCAGTATGTGATAGATACGATGGATGGATCAGCCAACCAAGGGTTTATTCATCGGTTTTCAAATATGTTCCCGGCATTGAAGATTATACCGGATATAGTGGACGAAGTGAAGACAGCTATCAAAGCAGATCCTTATCTGAGAACGGTACAAGAAGATATTGAGAAAGGTAGGACTAACCCTGAGTTCACCTTGGATGACGAGAAGGTACTGAAATATAAAGGGAGAATATGTGTACTTGAAACAGAAAATATGGACATTAGACACCGACTGATGAAGGAAGCCCATACCACCATCTACTCGATACATCTTGGAAGCACAAAAATGTATCATGATCTAAAGAAACTGTATTGGTGGAGGGGAATGAAGGCAGATATAGCCAAGTTCGTGTCTCAATGCTTAAATTGTCAGAAGGTAAAGGCGGAACGACAAAGACCCGCGGGACTGTTACAACCATTATCGGAACCAGCATGGAAATGGGACTGTATCACTATGGACTTCGTCACAGGACTACCATTGACTCTTCGAGTAGTTGACGCAGTTTGGGTGATTGTAGACCATCTGACTAAAACAGCTCGCTTCATACCAATACGACCCCAGTATACGCTGGAAAGGTTAGCAAAGCTGTATGTGGATAATATTGTTCGGTTACATGGTATTCCAGAAAGCATTGTGTCCAATAGAGATCCACAATTTACTTCCAAATTTTGGGAAGGACTGCAAAAGGCTATGGGTACAACATTGAAGTTCAGTACTGCATTCCACCCACAAACAGACGGACAGTCAGAGCGTACAATCCAGATTTTAGAAGATATGCTACGAGCATGTGTGATTGATTTCAAGGGATCATGGGACAAGAAGTTACCATTGATCGAGTTCGCTTATAATAACAGCTATCAGGCTACTATACAGATGTCACCTTATGAAGCACTGTATGGTAGGAAGTGTTGAACTCCCGTGTTTTGGAATGAAGTTGGAGAACGTAGTATTGTTGGACCGGAATTTGTTGAAGAGACTTGTCGAGTGGTCGACATCATCAAGGAAAGAGTAAGAGTAGCTCAGAACCGTCAGAAGCAATATGCAGATACTCGACGAAGAGATCTAGAGTTCGCCGTAGGTGATAAAGTATTTCTGAAGGTATCGCCTATGCGAGGGTTGAAGAGGTTCGGACAGAAAGAAAAACTAAGTCCAAGATATGTCGGGCCATATGAGATTCTAGCTAAGCGTGGAAAAGTAGCTTATCAGTTAGCACTACCACCATCTATGTCAAGTGTGCATGACGTATTTCACATATCCTTATTGAAGAAGTATGTCAAAGACCCAACACATGTGTTGACAGTGGATTTGCCGGAATTGACTGATGATTTGACATTTGAAGTAACACCAACGGAAATCACTAGTCGAAAGGTTCAACGTCTACGTAACAGAGATATTTACTATGTTAAGGTCACATGGAAAAGTAGAGACATGGAAGAGGTCACATGGGAAGAAGAAAGTGCTATGAGAAAGCAATACCCTGACTTGTTTGATTCAGAAGGTACGTACAATTTCGAGGATGAAATTTTTATAAGTTGGGGGAAGTTGTAAGACCCGTGTCATACTAACCCGGTCTTACCACCTTGAACCAGGTTTACCCATCATGGTCGAGTCAAATGGACCAAGGGCATGAAGGAGATCGAGATCCCAGGTATAAAATCGACCCAAAAACACTTAATTTTAGGGAAGGGTCGCACACCCAGCTAAGCAGGGTCGGACCTCCCAAAACAGAAAGTCAGACCCTCAGTTTTGAAGGGAGGGTCGGACAGCTTAAGACCCTAGGGTCAACGGGATCATCGACCCTCCCATCGACCCTCGGTTTCTAACGAAACTGAAATTAAGAAATTTCCCAATTTTCGATTGGGATTCCTTCCAAATCTCAATGGGATTATTATAGGACATTCCTAGTCTATTTACAGGACGTTCCTAAGCCACTTTCCCTCCTTTCACAACCCTAATTGAATTGAGAGAAAGAGAGAAGAAGGAAAAGAGGAAGAAAGGAGGCTAGGAAGAAGGCTTAGCAGAAAGGAGAAGAATTTGCAGAGAAAAGTAATCTTCTCAGGTATGGATACTAATTCTATGAGTTTCTACAGACCTTAGATTAGATATGGTTGAGTATAGGATTTCGGAGAAACCCAAACCATCCATCCATGGTTAGGTTTTCATGAAAAACCATAAGAGGATGCACAAAAGCTATCTAGATGGATTATACATGGTTCTAGACCATGGAATGACTGTTGAATGAATGTAGGAAGCAAGCCATAGGACCCCAAACACGAAGAATGGGTTAAAAGTGGAAATTGGACCAGAGTGCACCAAGGGTCGCACTGAGGGTCGATAGACCATCCGACCCTAGGTGTTTCTGACCATCGACCCTCAGCATTCGGGAAGTTCAGAATGGAGGGAGGGTCGATAGACCCATCGACCCTAGCATCGACCCTCAGTTGACAGAATAGTTTTTAAATTCTGAATTAATTCTAATTAAATTCTATCGACTTTGTTAGGTTTGCTAGCAATATAATAACATTATAAAGGTGATTCTAAAGCTTGGGAAAGTATCTTTTAGCAAGCTAAGGTGAGGAACCTTAACCCCAAACTAAATTGGTTAATAATAAACTGTTTTCTATTTCTTGAGTCCTATGCCACGTTTGATTCTATGCGAATATGTTTGTAATGTGCATACAGCATGCCATCCAATATTTCTATTACTTGTTCATGCATATTTACTTTATTGTTTATAATATGATGATGATAGGAATAGGCATGTGCTTGTATGTGTGTGGTTGATGTGCTTGATGCGAGCGAGTATCAGGGGAGGTGTGATGAGAACGTCAATAAACGTTAACCTTTGGCGGGTCTCAGCACTTTAGCTCTATCTCTAACTCAAGTCTTGTGCATTGACATCGTCGTATCGCCATTACCTTAGCAGAACTATTATGTCGTAGAGTATCAGGGGAGGTGGTCTCGGTCCTTGTAGTCTCTGACTCTACTGGGGGGCCTTAGCTCTATCACTATGGATGTTCTGAGGGATGCTGGGGTGAGGCCTTGGATACACTTTTGCATTAGGATTGGTTAGCAATGAGCCCGGTTTGCAAGCCCTCGCTAACAGGGGCTTACATGTTGGTATAGCATTATATAGCAATAAACGTTAACCTTTGTTGTATAATGTTATGGTAGGGTGGATGGGGACGACGATAAACGTTAACCTTCGGGCGGGCTTCCACACCCTGTGTATAGAGGCGGTGTCAATAAACGTTAACCTTTGACCACCCAACCTTTCTATTGCACATTGCAAACTATAAACCAAGACCAAAGATATGAATTGAGTTTTTGCATGCATATGTAATGTTGCATTGTTTTGGCTACTCACTGAGCCGTGTTGTGTGCTCACCCCTCGACGTCGAATATTTTTAGTTGATGATGCAGGTTATACAGTTGAAGATTATATGAATGCATCGGCGTACGGAACTATAGCAGCTATGGAAGTTGGAGCTGAAGACGATACACACGACTCCTTTTGCGAGTGCAACTCGTGTGTATTCGATTAGATATTTTTATAGGTTTCTATATTGGATTATAGACATGTATTTGATACTTAATTATTTATGTCTCGGTTTGATACAGAATAATTTTCTATTAAATTATTAATATCATTTTAGTTCTCAGTTCATTTATTTATAAGATTTCCGCTAATGTGTATTTACTCTCATTATGATTGTGAATGCGTGTAAAGTTTGGATAACGCGGGGATAGCCTATTAGAGATCCTGGTTGAACCGTTGGTTATTTAGCGGTTCATCACACCATTCTGAAATGTGCGGAATTGGGGTGTGACAATCAGGGGAGGTGGTCTCGGTCCTTGTAGTCTCTGACTCTACCGGGGGGCCTTAGCTTTATCTCTATGGACATTCTGAGGGATGCTGGGGTGAGGCCTTGGATACACTGTTTGGCATTAGGATTGGTTAGTTGCAAGCCTAGTTTGCAGCCCTCGCCAACAGGGGCTTACGTGTTGGTATGGCACTATATAGCAATAAACGTAACCTTTGTTATATAATGTTCATGGTTGGGTGCATGTGAGTTGACGATAAACGTGATCTTCGGGTAACGTCACACACTCGTGTATAGAGGCAGAGTCAATAAACGCGACCTTCGGCTACCTCAACCTTTCTATAGCATACTGCAAACTTCTAACCGGACCAAAGATATAAATTCACTTTTTGCATGCATATGTAATGTTGCATTGTTTTGGCTACTCACTGAGCCGTGTTGTGTGCTCACCCCTCGACGTCGAATATTTTTAGTTGATAATGCTGGTTACACAGTTGAAGACTATGTGAATGCTTCTACATACGGGACGGTAGCAGCAATGAAAGCTGGAGCTGAAGATGATACACACGACTCTTCTTGCGAGTGCAACTCGTGTGTATTTGATTAGATATTTTTATAGGTTTCTTTATTGGATTTATAAGACATGTATTTGGTATTTAAATATTTATGTCTCAGTTGAAAACCGAATAATTTGCTATTAAATTAATGATATCATCTTAGTTGCTCAGTTCGTTTTATTATAGATTTTCCGCTATTGTGTATTACTCTGATTATGATTATGGATGTGTGAAAGTTTGGATAAAACGGGGATAGCCTATTTGAGATCCTGGTTGAACCATTGGTTATTTAGCGGTTCATCACACCATTCTGGTTAGACCAAAATTTGGGGTGTGACAACTTGGTATCAGAGAATCTCAGGCCTTGCCCGCTGAACTAACATACATTCAAGACAATTGCGAACTGAGTTAGGATAAAAATAAAAATAGTAATATTAACACATTATAAGCACCAGTGATGATTGAGACCAAATTTAAAAAGAGAATAATGCATCTATAAAAGGGAAAACAAGTTACATACAATGAGAACGAAACAAAGTGTAAATATATAACTAAAGCAGAGTACAGTCCACAACCCGGACAGTTACTCTGAAGTACAGGAAAAACAAAAAGTACAATCAGGAAGCGGGAGGCGAAGGAGGAGGTGGAGCCTCATGATCTCTGTCGTAGTCCTCAGCATAGACTCTGGTCAACCAGGCTATCAGAGTCTGGGTCGTCTGCAGACTAGCTGTGAGATCGGCTACTCTCCTATCAGTCGCACGCTGGGTCTCCAACAGCTCATCCACTCTCATGCGCTGAGCATCTAGCAACTCCTCCATCCTCTGGTCCGATCGGCACTGAGTCTCTCTGATCTCGCGCAACATCTCCATCATATCAGAAGACGGATGCGAAGGACCAGCCTCATGAGAAGGACCAGTCTCAGGTACAGAATCCGCCGCATGCGAAGTACCAACTCCAGCCGCATGTGGAGGTGAAGGCGGGGGTATCGCGTCGACGTCCATGTACATACGATCATCATCGTCGACGGGATCCACCGGAGCTCTAGCAGCAGCAGCAGCAGCCTCAGCATCAGCCACCTCAACCCGAGTGTGAGGGCGCACCATCGCGTTCCTCTCATCATCGCTAACCTGAGCGTCTCGAAGTCCCATCTTGCATATAGCCTCCCAATCTAGAGGCGACGAGAAGGTCTTCTCTTGAATCTGCTCATCAACTAGGTCAACCCCCAGACGAATCAGCAAAGTGGTAATCATACGTCCATAGGGTAGATTTCCCCTGTGACCGGACAATGTAGCACTGATCATCGTCCGCATGATGATGTAAGGAAGACAGACGGGCTGATGAGTGCATATACTGTAGATCAAAAATCGGGTCAGGCGAGACACCCTCTCATAATGCCCACTCTGCCGGATCAAGGTTATGCTTGAATGATCCCCTGAGAACACCCGTGGAGCCGGACGCCAAGTAGTACGCCCTCATCGCCGGCCGATCGGGCTGTAGTAACTGACTATCAATCTCGGCCCGCAACCACGTCTCGATAAAATCGTGCTCACCAGGTGCATAGTACACCATAGGACCGTCATATGGAATGCCCAACAGGTCGGCCAGCTATCGATAATCAAAAGAAATCTGCATGCCCTTGACGTAGCTAGTGATGCGCAACTCCTGACCAAGCTCCACATCGTTGTGGTTTCCCATAATCTGAAGGTTACAGTAAAACTGGCGCACTAACTCTGGTCGTGTGCACGCATCGTATGTGATGACAGGGAGCCACCCCATATCACCAAAAGCTCTCTCTACGTTGAACAAGGCTAGCTCAGCCAAGTTCACCATACGACCCCCTTCCACCTTTTTGCCTGAGTAATAGGCATACTGTGCCTCGGCTTCATTGGAGCGGAAGCGAAGCGGATCACGAACCCTGGGCACTTTGGTACGAACCATAGTATCTGCAGATAAGAAAGAAAAAGGAAAACAAGGAGTTAATAGGATAAAAATTTAAAAATCGGGCATTATAACGACGTAAGTTGGTCAAAAGCCTCACTTTTCACCCATACAAGTGGGCAGGAGGACTTACGTAAGTTCCAACACATCACACAACAGTTAAACAGAAGGAAATTCTAACGGACAAGGTCCAATTTGAAGGAATTGCAAGAAATCGAAAAATTTCGACAAATTAGGGCAAAAAGAGAAAAATTTAAGTTTCTCGATAACCAACCGATGAAACTCAAAATTTTTTGAGGGCTTTCATTCCTCAAGACACCAACAACAAAAGCCCCCAATAAAAATCAAATTTTTATGGTTGGAAAAAGTTTAATTTGAAAACTACAAGTTAAATGAGTAAAAACCTAGAAATAAAAACCTAAAAACAGGTAAAGTTGGGAAAGTATACCTGTAGAGGTGATGTGGATGTCGAAACTCGGACTAAGAATGATCCACAACAGTGAAGTAGCACTGTAGCAACTCGGAGAGAAGAGACGAGTCGAAACGGGAGGGAAATAATAGAAAATGACCCAAAATCGGACTTTAAAAATCTGATTTTTGGTCAGAGGGTCGGACAACTCGACCAGGGCCATCGACCCTTTGATCGACCCTCTAATCGACCCTCTGCTCTCGGGAATCTGATAGAAACTACAGGGTCGGACATTAAGGGTCTGACATTCCATCGACCCTCACCATCGACCCTGTACAGAAAAGACAGTATTTTTTTTATAAAATGAGCTCGAATTGGAATTGATTATTGGTTAACGCGCCTACATGAAATATACCTGATTTCTCACCTATTTTGATAATTTTCAGGCACCACCAATCATCAAAAAGAATTATGTCTGGACGTAGAGTTACCCGACAGACCCGAAACACAGTCCCACCACCACCACCGGCGGATGAGACTAATCAAGAGAACAATTATGCACAGGGTAATCCCGAACCGGCAAACCCTACAAATTTGCCACCACCACCACCAGAGCTAACAACAGTGGTGATGAATCTGGCACAACAACTACAACAAATGCAACATACACAAGCTCAAATGCAGGTTGCAATGCGAGTTATGTTTCAAGCCACTCAGGCTGCAACCATGCACACTGGGCAAGCTAGTGCAGCACCAGTGGGTAATCACCCAGCTCAACAGACACCTCAACAACCGGCTGCACCAATTCCAGTGCAAGTCCCAGAAGTAGCCCGAGGGAACTACCAGTATCCACACTATGTGTTTGGGGCAAACCCCCAAAACCAACTGGATCACTCCCGACTAGTAGAGAGATTTCTGAAGATGAAACCTAAGGAATTCAACGGTAAACCGTCTGATCCGTTGTGGCCAGCACACTGGATAGACGAGATGGAGAGAAATTTCCTTATGATGACTATTTCAGAAGAAGAGAAAGTATTATGCGCCACCTTCATGCTCAAAGGCGACGTACACCATTGGTGGAAATCCACAAAAACATACTTATTGACCAGACATGCTCTACTGACATGGGCTATATATAAAGAAGCGTTTTTCGAGAAATATTTCCCACGAAGCTTCAGAGACTCAATGGAGAAAGAGTTCCTGAGTTTGTACCAGGGACAGATGACCGTAGACGCATATCAACAGCGCTACGAAGAACTATTTTTCTTTGCACCGGCGAGTATGCAAGAAGAAGATACAAAAACCCGTAGGTTCATCGCGGGACTAAGAGGAAGCATAACAGAAAATGTTCTGGGCTTAGAGAAGAAGATTTACAACGAAGCTGTTCCAGATCGCTCGAGTAATTGAATCGAGCCAGAAGGAGAGCTATTTCTCCCAGAACCGAGGAATCAAGAGACCAGCCGGAAACACCTACAACGGAGGCAATAATAGGACGTATAAACCTTTTCGTCCTCAGAATTTGGCTACCCCATTGAAGTCTATTTCAGCAGCTCAACCGCAGCCAAAGTCAAATTTTGAAGTCCCGAAGTGCTTTAACTGCAACCAACCAGGGCATATGGAAAGAGAATGCCCAAAACCCAAGAAGAAACTACATCAAGGACGGGTATATGCCGTTACATCAGAGGATGCTGCCGCATCGCCCGATGTGGTCACAGGTATGACCGAAACTTGTAAGGCTATAATTAGAATTGATTGAGCATGTAGACTAAGTAAAAACGAATCACCGGTATCGTACCTATCAATGGCATACCTGCCAGAGTACTCTTTGATTCAGGAGCTACTCATTCATTTATATCTGTGTCATTTGGAAAGAAGACCAATTTTCCCATCAAAACATTAGACTACAAATTACTTGTACGGTCACCGATGGGATTAGAAGTGGAATTAGAGAAAGGTTATGGACCATGTCCAGTTCTCATTGGAGAGCAGACTTTGGTTGCAACCTTGATACAACTTGAGATGGCAGACTTTGACGTCATCTTGGGAATGGACTGGTTAGCTCGGCATTCTACAAATCTGTTATGCGCCGAAAAGAAGCTAACATTTAAAGATAAAGAAGGAGCAGAATTCAATTTCTTGGGAACCAAACTTCCCAGGAGACGAAAGCTCATACTCTCAGCATTAAAGGCTAAGAAGTGCCTTGAAAAAGGGGCTGTCAGATATCTAGTATCAGTGGTCGACCTAACCAAGGACGTGCCAGAATGGAAGATATTGATGTCGTGCGAGATTTTCTCGATGTATTTCCGGAGGAACTACCCGGATTACCACCCGATCGAGCCACAGAGTTTGTAATAGACCTTCTACCCGGAGCCGCACTCGTATCAAAAGCACCTTATAGGATGGCTCCCACTGAACTGAAGGAATTAAAAGTGCAATTACAAGAACTGCTGGATAAGGGTTATATTAGACCCAGTATATCTCTATGGGGAGCACCGGTGTTGTTCGTAAAGAAGAAGGATGGTAGCGTTCGATTATGTATCGACTATCGAGAGTTGAATAAACTGACCTTCAAGAATCGATACCCACTACCTAGGATCGATGACTTGTTCGATCAGTTACAGGGAGAAAAATTATTTTCAAAGATCGACCTTCGATCGGGCTATCATCAGCTGAAGATTAAAGAAGGTGACATTCCGAAGACAGCTTTCAGGACAAGATATGGACATTATGAATTCTTAGTAATGTCATTCAGGTTAACTAATGCACCGGCAACATTCATGGAACTTATGAATCGAGTTTTCCACGATATGTTGGACACGTCGGTTATAGTATTTTTTGATGACATATTGGTATACTCCAAGGACAAGGAAACCCATGTCAAGAACCTAAACGCAGCCCTACAGCGTTTAAGGAAAGAGAAGTTATACGCCAAATTTTCAAAGTGCGAGTTTTGGCTAAATGAAGTCGCATTTCTAGGCCATGTAGTATCCGCTGAAGGAATCAAAGTGGACCCCAGTAAGATCGAGGCTATAGTAAAATGGGAAGCACCAAAGAGCGTTTCAGAAATTAGAAGTTTTCTGGGTCTAGCTGGTTATTATCGGAGATTCGTAGAAGACTATTCTCGGATTGCCGTACCTCTTACCAGTTTGACCAAGAAAGGAGAAAAATTTGTATGGACGGATAAGTGTGAAAAGAGTTTTCAAACACTGAAGACCAGATTGATATCTGCTCCGATTTTGACTATTCCGATCCCAGGACAGACATTTACCTTATATACCAATGCATCGGGATTGGGATTAGGATGTGTGCTTATGCAAGGAGAACAGGTAATTGCTTAAGCGACAAGACAGTTGAAGGTACATGAGAAAAATTACCCCACTCATGATTTGGAGTTAGCGGCAGTAGTACATGCTGTCAAGATATGGAGACACTACCTATACGGAGAGAAATTTCAGATTAAGTCGGACCATAAAAGTCGTACTTATTTATTTAATCATAAGGAGTTGAATATGAGACAAAGAAGATGGCTGGAACTATTGAAAGACTATGATTTGATATCCAGTATCATCCAGGAAAAGCGAACGTAGTAGCAGATGCATTGAGCAGAAAAGCAATGATAAAATCTCAAGGAGAAGTTAGCATGACTGTGGCAATGCGCACTACCAGAATGGTATTCAATCACGGCAACGAGCAGTATGTGATAGATACAACGGATGAATCTGCTAACCAAGGGTTTATTCATCGGTTTTTGAATATGTTCGCGGCATTGAAGATTATACCGGATATAATGGATGAAGTGAAGACAGCTATCCAAGCAGATCCTTATCTGAGAACGGTACAAGAGGATATTGAGAAAGGTAGGACTAACCCTGAGTTCACCTTGGATGAAGAAAAATATTGAAATACAAAGGAAGAATATGTGTACCCGAAACAGAAAGTGTGGACATTAGACACCGACTGATGAAAGAAGCTCATACCACCATCTATTCGATACATCCTGGAAGTACAAAAATGTATCATGATCTAAAGAAACTATATTGGTGGAGGGGAATGAAAGCAGATGTAGCTAAGTTCGTGTCTCAATGCCTAAATTGCCAGAAAGTAAAGGCTAAACGACAAAGACCCGCAGAACTGTTACAGCCGTTACTAGAACCAGCATGGAAATGGGACTGCATCACTATGGACTTCGTCACAGGACTACCATTGACTCCTTGAGTAGTTGACACAGTTTGGGTGATTGTAGACCGTCTAACAAAAAAAGCTTGTTTCATACCTATACGACCTCAGTATACACTGGAAAGGTTAGCGAAGCTGTATGTGGATAATATTGTTTGCTTACACGGTGTACCAGAAAGCATTGTGTTTGATAGAGATCCCCGATTTACTTCCAAGTTTTGGGAAGGACTACAAAAGGCTATGGGTACAACATTAAAGTTTAGTACGGCATTCCATCCACAGACAGATGGACAGTTGGAGCGTACAATTCAGATTCTAGAAGATATGCTACGAGCATGTGTAATTGATTTCAAAGGATCATGGGATGAAAAATTACCATTGATCGAGTTCGCTTATAATAATAGCTATCAGGCTACTATATAGATGTCACCTTATGAAGCACTGTATGGAAGAAAGTGTTGAACTCCTTTGTTTTGGAATGAAGTTGGAGAACATAGTATTGTTGGACCGGAATTCGTTGAAGAAACTTGTCCAGTGGTCGACATTATCAAGGAAAGAGTAAGAACAGCTCAGAACCGTCAGAAGCAATACGCAGATACTCGACTAAGAGATCTAGAGTTCGCCGTAGGTGATAAAGTATTTTTGAAGGTATCGCCTATGCGAGGATTGAAAAGGTTCGGACAAAAAGGGAAACTAAGTCCAAGATATGTCGGGCCATATGAAATTCTGGCTAAGCGTGGAAAAGTAGCTTATCAGTTAGCACTACCACCATCTATGTCAAGCGTGCATGACGTATTTCACATTTCCTTATTGAAGAAATATCTCAAAGACCCAACGCATGTTTTGACGGTGGATTTACCAGAATTGACCGATGATTTGACATTTGAAGTAACACCAACGGAAATCACTAGTCGAAAGGTTCAACGTCTACGCAATAGAGATATCTACTATGTTAAGGTCACATGGAAAAGTAGAGACATGGAAGAAGTTACATGGGAAGAAGAAAATGCTATGCGGAAGTAATACCCTCACTTATTTGATTCAGAAGGTACGTCCAATTTCGAGGATGAAATTTTTATAAGTTGGGGGGAGTTGTAAGACCCGTGTCAAACTAACCCGGTCTTACCACCTTGAACCAGGTTCACCCATCATGGTCGAGGCAATTGAACCAAGGGCGTGAAGGAGAGCGAGATCCCAGGTATCAAATCGACCCAAAAACACTTAAAATAGAGCAAGGGTCGCATACCCAGCTAAACAGGGTCGACCCTCTCAAATTAGAAACTCAGACCCTGAAAAATGGACAGAGGGTCGGACAGTGTCAGACCACAGGGTCGACGGGATCATCGACCCTCTAATCGACCCTCACTTATTGCCGAGTCTGAAATTAGAAAATTTCCTAATTTTCGATTGGGATTCTTTCCAAATCTCAATGGGACTATTATAGGACATTCCTACTCTATTTAAAGGACGTCCCTAAGCCACTTTCACTCCTTTCACAACCCTAATTGAATTGAGAGAAAGAGAGAAGAAGGAAAAGAGGAAGAAAAATGGCAAGGAAGAAGACTTAGCAAAAAGGAGAAGAATTTCCAGAGAAAAGTAATCTTCTCAGGTATGGATACTAATTCCATGTGTTCTACAGACCTTAGGTTAGATATGGTTGAGTGTAGGATTTCGGAGAAACCCAAACCATCCATCCATGGTTAGGTTGACATGGAAAAACCTAGGATAATGCATGAAAGCCATCTAGGAGGATGAATCATGGTTTCAGACCATGGAATGAATGTTTAATGGAATGTGGAAGCAAGCCATAGGACCCCAAACATGAAGAATGAATTAAAAACTGGAAATTGGACCTGATTGCACAGAGGGTCGCACACAGGGTCGATAGACCCATCGACCCTATGCACCCTGACCATCGACCCTCAGCATTCGGGAAGTTCAGACAGAGGACAGGGTCGATAGACCCATCGACCCTATGCATTCTGAGCATCGACCCTCTGATCGACCCTCAGATAATAGCATGGTTTTAAATTCCGAATTAATTCTAATTAAATTCTATCGACTTTGTTAGGTCTTTTAGCAATGCAATAACAATATAAAGGTGATTTTGAAGCTTGGAAAAGTATCTATTAGCAAGCTAAGGTGAGGAACCTTAACACCAAACTAAATTGGTTAATAAGAAACTGTTTTCTATTTCTTGAGTCCTATGCTATGCATGATCCTATGCGAATATGTTTGTAATGTGCATACAGCATGCCATCCAATATTTCTATTATTTGTTCATGCATATTTACTTTATTGTTTATAACATGATGATAATGATGATGATAGGAATAGGCATGTGCTTGTATGTGTGTGGTTGATGTGCTTGATGCGAGCGAGTATCAGGGGAGGTGTGATGAGACGTCAATAAACGTTAACCTTTGGCGGGTCTCAACACTTTAGCTCTATCTCTAACTCAAGTCTTGTGCATTGGCATCGTCGTATCGCCATTACTTTAGCAGAACTATTATGTCGTAGAGTATCAGGGGAGGTGGTCTCGGTCCTTGTAGTCTCTGACTCTACCGGGGGGCCTTAGCTCTATCTCTATGGACATTCTGAGGGATGCTGGGGTGAGGCCTTGGATACACTGTTTGGCATTAGGATTGGTTAGTTGCGAGCCCAGTTTGCAGCCCTCGCCAACAGGGGCTTACGTGTTTGTATGGCACTATATAGCAATAAACGTAACCTTTGTTATATAATGTTCATGGTTGGGTGCATGTGAGTTGACGATAAACGTGATCTTCGGGTAACGTCACACACTGGTGTATAGAGGCGGAGTCAATAAACGTGACCTTTGGCTACCTCAACCTTTCTATAGCATACTGCAAACTTTAAACCGGACCAAAGATATAAATTGACATTTTGCATGCATATGTAATGTTGCATTGTTTTGGCTACTCACTGAGCCGTGTTGTGTGCTCACCCCTCGACGTTGAATATTTTTAGTTGATGATGCAGGTTACACAGTTGAAGACTATGTGAATGTTTCTACGTACGAGACGGTAACAGCAATGGAAGCTGGAGCTGAAGATGATACACACGACTCTTCTTGCGAGTGCAACTCGTGTGTATTTGATTAGATATTTTTATAGGTTTCTTTATTGGATTTATAAGACATGTATTTGATACTTAAATATTTATGTCTCAGTTGAAAACAAAATAATTTGCTATTCAATTAATGATATCATCTTAGTTGCTCGGTTCGTTTTATTATAGATTTTCCGCTATTGTGTATTACTCTGATTATGATTATGGATGTGTGAAAGTTTGGATAAAATGGGGATACCCTATTTGAGATCCTGGTTGAACCGTTGGTTATTTAGCGGTTCATCACACCATTCTGGTTAGACCAAAATTTGGGGTGTGACACTCATAGTGTCCGCCCTGGGGAATAAGATTATGCTTGATAATCTTACAATAGACCCATGGCTCTAGATGCAGGTTGACTGCTTTCATCTCCCAGCGGTCATCCCGAAGAATCTGATTATCTATTTCTTTACGTACCTGTGTAGACAGAAATTGTGGTTCCCTGGGTGCACAGTAAACCAACTGACCATCGTTGGAAATGCCTAGGAGATCAGCCAACTCCTGACAGTTGAAAGAGATCTGAACCCCTTTCACCCAGCTAGTGATACGAAACTCTCTACCCCTATTAACATCTTTTAAGTCACCCTCTATCTGTAGGTGGTAGTAGAACTGCTTGACCAAGTTCGAGCGAGTGCAAGCCACGTACAAGATCACTAGAAGCCAGCCCATATCACCAAATGCCCTTTCCACATCAAACAGGTCTAAATGGGCTAGGTTCACACACCGACCCCCTTCTACTTTCTTTTGGTCAAACCAAGGATATCGCACCTCTGCTTCAACGGACTTGAAGCATCATGGGTCATGAACTCGAAGAACTTTAGTACGAACCATGATAACTGCAAGAGAAGAAAATAAGAAAAACAAGTTAGATAAATTTGAAAATTTGACAGCATAATGACGTAAAATGAAAAAAAGCCTCATTTTTCACCCATACATTTGGGCAGGAGGACTTACATAGGTCCCAAACCATCCTGCAAGGCTCATACAATAAAAAATTTAAACTAGGTAGGTCGAATTTGAAGAAATTTTGATAATTGGGAAAATTCCCAAAATTTAGGTCAAAAATGGGAATTTTCAAGTTTCTACTAAACTAACCGATGAAACTCAAATTTTCTTGAGGGCTTTTATAAGACCCGTATCGTACTAATCGGTTTTACCACCTTGTATCAGGTCTTCCTATCATGGTTGGTCCAAGTGGACCAAGTGCGTGAAGAAACCACAAGGCTAGGTATGAAATTGAATCCAAAATCATCTAATTAGGAGCGTGTGGTCACATACCTAAATAGGTGGGGTCGACCACACCTTATAATAATGAGACCCCTGGAGTCTAGGACATGTGGTTGTAGTTTTTGGACGTCTGGTCAATGGGTTCTGTGACCCCACGATGTCAAACTGACTCCGTGATTAGGAAACCTTCCTAATCTGAAGAGGGTTCTTTCCTAATTTAAGTAGGAATTTATATGGAGGGTTTTCCTCTATATATAGGACGTCCTTTAGCCTCTTTTATTCTTTTAGAACTCAAACCAAAAGAGAGAGAAAGAGAGGAGGAGGAAGAGAAGGAGAATTGAAGAGGAAGACTAAAAAAAGGAATTTCAGAGAGAACTTCGATTCTTTAACAAGTTTAAGGTATGAAAACATCCCCCACATCAGTTGAATGCCTAGAATAGATAATGGAGGAGATAGTGACTCAAAGTGAGATCCCAACCATAAAACCATGGACAAATTCTAAGAGATCCATGGAAGGAATCTATTAGGATGATGGATTATGTAAAAGAATGAATTTTAAGCCATAGAACAATCCTAGGAAGGATCATGATGATAAGCCAAGGAATCAAAATATGAAGGAATTGAGTTGAGAGTGGAAAAGTCAACCATCACTCGTGTGGTCGCAGTTTAATTGACCATACGAGACACATATGATTGACCCCACGCCCTCGGGAAAGTTCTAGGGAGGGTGTGGTCGCATGTGTGGTCGCATGATATGCGACCACACAAGGCACATATGATCGACCACATGCCCTTGGAAAAGTTTCAGGGAGGGTGTCGTCGCATGTGTGGTCGCATGATATGCGACTATACATATCGACCCCACCACGTGGTCGCAGAAATGAGACCACAGGTGCAGCCGCACCTGCGACCACTAAGCTTCTAGAAGTCTGAATGATTCCAGATGGGACATTTAAACACTATGATTAATGAAAATAAACTCTAATTTAGAATCTATAAATTTGTTAGGTTTCTAAGTGGTCTAAAAGTGATTTTCAAAGCTTGGACAAGGAACAACCATCGATCAAAGGTGAGGGAACAAGACCTAAACTAATTGGCTAATAACAAGCTGTTTTACTTATTGAGTCCAATGCCAGGAATGATTCTATGCTTGATGCTTGTAATGGGCATTTCACATGTCATCTAATATTTCTGCTATTACTACTCATGCATATTTAATTCTGTTTATTTATAACATGATGATGATGATGATGTTAGCAATAGGCATGTGAATGTATGCGTGTGGTTGGTGTGCTTGATCCTAGTAGAGCATCAGGGGGAGGATGTGACATTGTGGTTCATCCTGGTCACCAGACTCTAGCTCTATCTCTACTCAAGTCTTTCCCACTAACATCGTCGTATCGCCATTACCTTAGCAGAACTATTACGTCGTAGGGCATCAGAGGAGGTGGTCTCGGACCGTGTAGTCTCTAACTCTGTCGGGGGGACTTAGCTCTATCTCTATGGATGTATTGAGGGTTGCTGGGGTGAGGCCTTGGATACACTGTTTGGCATTAGGATTGGTTAGTTGCGAGCCCAGTTTGCAAGCCCTCGCCAATAGGGGCTTACATGTTGGTCTGGGTAGGGCATCAGGGGAAGTGTTATGCGGTGTTTGATCCGGGCACTTTAGCTCTATCTCTATTTCATGATGGGTGCATGTGGGACAAAAATGGTGTTTGATCCATTGGGCGGATTCATACACTCGTGTATAGAGGTGCGGTAGCCACCAATCCTTTCTATAGCACATTGCAAACTTATAAACCAGACCAACGATATGAATTGAATGCATGCATATGTTTGTTGCATTATTTTATTTGCTCACTGAGCCATGATGTGTGCTCACCTTTCGACGTTGAATATTTTTAGTTGATGATGCAGGTCCTACCGTGGAAGATTATATGAATGCACCAATGTACGAACATGTTGCTGCGATGGATGTGGAAGCTATGGTGGTGTCGCATGGTCGTCATGCGAGTGCAACTCTTATGTTTTCGATTAGATTTAGTTGTTGGGTTATCAGAACATGTAATTAATTACTTTATTTTATTTTACGTCTTGAGTCATTTGGAGATAATTGGATAAATAATTACGTTATCACTATTAGATACTTAATTCATTAATATTAAAGACTTCTGCTATTGTTTATTTACTTTGATTATGGTTGTGGTTGTATCTAGTTTAATCGAATGGGCATGGCCTATACGAGATCCTGATTGAACCATTGGTCTATAGATGGTTCATCACACCTATCTGATTGGTTCAAAATTGGGATGTGACAACTTGGTATCGGAGCACTCATGTTCTATCTATCAAACTTGTATATTTCCACAAGAGTTTGTGAACTGAGTTATGATAAACTTAAAAGCTTTAATAAGAATACACCATAAGCACCTGTGTTGTATGAGACAATAAACTGAGAAAGAGAATAATGCACGTATGAAAATAAGAAACAAATTCTGTGTATTTATCAAACGAGAATAAAACTAACATATATCCAAATCAGACGGTCCACAATCCAGACAGTTACTCTGTTGTATAAAGTAAAAAGAATCAAAGGCATCATGGAGCTGGGGGTGTTGGAGGAGGAGGTGCCTTACGATCTCGATCATAATCCTTCGCATATACTCTCGTAAGCCAAGCTATCTGAGTCTGGGTCACTTGGAGACTAGCTACCAGATCCGCTACCGCTGATCAGTAGCATGCTGGGCCTCCTGAATCTTACGCAGCAGCCCCATCATGTCTTCTAGTGGTGGGTGCGAAGGACCAGCTGAGTGGGAAGGAGCCCGAGAAGGGCCAGCTCTAGTGGAATGCTGTGGTGATGGAGGAGGTATAGCATCCACGTCTATGAACATCCGGTATCATCCTCCTCCTCATCACTCTCGTGGACCTTTGCTATTGCTGCTGCTGCCTCATCCGCGTCTGCTACCTCTACTCGAGTATGGGGACGCACCATAGTGTTTCTCTCTTCGTCACTGACCTGCACATCTCGCATCCCCATCCTGCAGATGGCCACCCAGTCAAGGTCAGTCGAAAAAGTGTCCTCATGATTCCTCTCATCGACCAAGTCTCCTGTAGGCGAGTGAGTAGATTAGTGATTAAACGCCCATACGGTAGGTTACCCACCAGACCAGGCGTCGTGGCACGGTGCATGGTCCCAATGATGATATAAGGAAGGTAGACAGGTTGTCACACCCCAATTCCGGCTGAACCAGAAGTGTGAGTAAACCATCACTGAACCAACAGCTCACACCAGGATCTCAATAAGACCGTGTCCACTCATACAAAACATTGCACATAACCATATCAGAATATAATAAAATACAGCGAAAGTCTTAAATTTAATGAACTGAATTCTCTATTGATAATTTAAATAAAATATCCAGTTATTCTCCACACCGAAACATAAATAAATATCCTCACATTAATTTGTAAATCCAATTGAAAATAAATAATTAAACTAAACAAATCATAGAGGTACATGCAAAAAGGGCACTCCCAAGAAGCGTCACGCTCAACCTCTCTTGCTTGCACTTTTAACGCAGCAACACCTCTATACGCCGGAGCATCCATATAGTCCTCCACAATATAACCTGCATCAACATCTAAAAATAGTGTGTACACAAGGGTGAGTTCACAACTTAGCTCAGTAAGACAATCAGACAATGCAACAAACATATGCATGAGTAACATTCACATTATGGTCTGGTTTTAAGTTTGTAATGTGCTATAAAAAGGATTGGCGGCCACCGCACCTCTATACAAAAGTGTGTGAAGCTGTCCAATGGATCAAACACCACTGTCGTCCCACATGCACCCACCATGGAATAGAGATAGAGCTAAAGCGTCTGGATCAAACACCGCCAACACTTCCCCTGATACCCTACCCATACCAACACGTAAGCCCCTATTGGCAAGGGCTTGCAAACTGGGCTCACAACTAACCATCCTATATGTCATCACAGTAGGCCCTATCCCAGCATAGCTCCCTACGGCATAGAGATAGAGCTAGAGTCTAGTGGCCAGGCCGGAGACCACAGTGCCACTTCCTCCCCCTGATACCCTACCCGCACCAAGCATGCTAAGACAGAACGATACGAAAGGTGCTAGTGTGAGGAATGATCCCAGACCCCAGGCCCTTCCCATTCCACATACCTAATAGTCACATCCTAGCATAGCTTGTATGCATGAACAATAATAATAACTGAAAGTAAAGGATGACATGCGAGTATGTACAAACATCAGTCCATAGAATCATCATTATTAACAATGTTTTACTATTATTAAATTATTAGGGTTTAGGTCCAATTCCCTTACCTGACGCTTGATTGATAGCTTGCTCCGCATCACAGAATCCAAACTTGCTATCACAAGGTCCTACACGATGTTAGGGTTGAGTTAGAATAATTTTTCTTAGGGTTTATGTTGGTCGAAAAACCGACAAGGTCAAAACACTTCTCACAGAGCAGACCGGTCATGGGTACCAATTGCATGTACCGGCCGCAGCACTGTGGGGAAAGGTGTGACAGGTATGGTCGATCGGTCCCCACAGGCCAGCCTCCGGGAGATACCAGTCGTAGGTATCGGTCGCATAGGGTGCGACCGGTATGATCGACCGGTATGTCTCTAGAAGACCATACATCCGGTTCCCACCTTTCGTCGGTCACCCCCTATTGATTCTAGGGTTTCTCCTATATATTCTAGGTCTAAGAAATGACTTAGAGTTGTTTTTAACTCCATTCAAGTCTTAGTTTCGATGATCTTCAACCTAGAACTTGAATCTAGGGTTTACCGACTAGATTAGGGTTTGACGGCAAAATATGGTTTAGATCAATACCTCGCCTTGCATGGTATTGATCCAATCATGACTAACCATTCTAGAACACTTAATGTAGAGGAAGGTTTAAGCACTAACCGTTGGTTGTGGTAGAGTGTTCTTCGTCTAACGAAAATGGCGGCTCTTCCTTCTACTTGTTCAATCTCTTTCTCCTCTCTAGGGTTTGTGAGGATCAATGAAAGGGATTTTAGGAGGTTTAGGGGTCTTTATATAGACTAGGGTTGAGTTTAGGAAGTCCCCTTATGTTAGGAAAGTCCTAGGGTTTGAAATTTAGAAAGTGGGACCCATAGAGATCCGTTTTCGGATCTAAGTGGTCTGCTGCGTAGGCTATACCGGTCGACCAGTAACCATAGACCGGTACCATCGATCGGTATGAAAATATCACTCTTAATTCTTGTCCATTTTCATACCTGGTTGTCATCTGCTCGTCCCGTCTGGCCCGGTGATGATTGGAAGACCTGTTACGACATGAATTAGAGGTTTAGATCGGGTTCATGGAGTGTGGGTCTTACAACTCCCCCACCCTTAAAAGAAATTTCGTCCCCGAAATTTGCATGTAGGTTTAACAACTCCCCCACCCTTAAAATAAATTTTGGCCTCAAAATTTGAAGGTACCTTGGTCATCAAAAAGGTTAGGGTATTCCTTTTGCATCGCATTCTCTTCCTCCCAAGTGATTTCTTCTACATCTTGGCTTTTCCAATGCACTTTCACTTAATGGATATCCTTGCTTCAGAGATGTTGTACCTTTCGGCTTGTGAGCATCACAGGTACGACTTCAAATGTCAAGTCCTCTGTCAAGTCTGGTGGGTCTGCTGTCAAGATGTGCGATGGATCCCAGACATACTTCTTCAATAAAGAAACATGGAACACATCATGAACGCTTGATATGGATCGTGGTAGAGCCAGTCGATATGCCATATTGCCACATCTAGTCAAAATCTCGTATGGTCCCATATACCTGGGGCATAGCTTTTCCTTCTTACCAAACCGTTTCAGACCTCGCACAGGTGATATCTTCAAGAACACCTTATCACCCACTGCGAACTCCAGATCTCGACGTTGGTTATCTGCATAGAGCTTTGATCGAACTTGAGTTGTCTTCACTCTTTCCTTAATTTGTTCAATCAATCGACAAGTTTCTTTGACGAACTCCGGTCCTACAATCCTTCTCTCTCCCACCTCATTCCATAATAGAGGTGTACGACATTTCTTCCCATAGAGTGCCTCATGTGGAGCCATTTGGATCGTAGCCTGGTAACTATTGTTATAAGTAAACTCGATGAGTGATAGCTTCTCGTCCCAAGCTCCTTTGAAATCTAGGGCACACGCTCTGAGCATATCTTTCAAGATTTGAATAGTTTTTTCTGATTGCCCGTCTGTCTGAGGAAGAAAAGATGTGCTAAACTTCAACTTGGTTCCCATAGCTTTTTGTAATCCTTCCCAGAACATTGATGTAAAACGGGGATCTCTATCAGATACTATACTTTCTGGGATGCCATGAAGTCTGACTATATTATCGACATATAGCTTGGCCAGCTTCTCCATGGTATACTGAGGTCTGACAGCGATGAATCGAGCTATCTTGGTAAGTCGATCGACTATAACCCATACTGCATCCACCGACCTTGGAGTCAAGGGTAGGAGAGTGACGAAATCCATTGTGATACAATCCCACTTCCATGCTGGCTCCGGTAGTGGTTGTAGCAAACTTGCGGGTCTCTGCCTTTCTGCTTTAACTTGCTGGAAATTCAGACATTGGAATACGAATCGAGCAACATCTGCTTTCATACCCCTCCACCAATATAATCTTCTTAAATTATGGTACATCTTGGTGCTTCCTAGATGTACCGAATATGGGGTGTAATGAGCTTCTGTCATAACTCTATCTCTGATATTTGAGTTCTCACTCTCAGGTATACATAATCGTCCCTGATACCTGAGTACCTTGTCTGAATCCAAGGTAAAGTTAGGGTTGCTTTTATCCTTCTCTAGATCTTCTTGCACAGTCTTGAGGTGTGGATCCTGTAGGATTGCTACTTTGACCTCATCTATTAGATCCGATGAGATTTTCAAAGCTGCAAACATCAATGTGAACTTATGAATTAAGCCCTGTTCCACTGGATCTCCTGCAGTCTCTAATATATACTCTTTATCATTCTCTATTGAGCCTGAGGCTGTAGCACACAGTATAGCGTTTGTACTAGGTCCTGCCTCAGGTTTCAATGCCCACTTTCTGCTTAAGGCATCGGCCACAACGTTTACCTTACCTGGATGGTACTGGATGTCACAATCGTAATATTTTAATAGCTCCAGCCATCTCCTCTATCGCATATTCAGGTCATTCTGAGTGAAAAGGTAAGTTAAACTCTTGTGATCCAACTTAATATGAAACTTTTCACCATAAAGGTAGTGTCTCCAAGTCTTGATTGCGTGAATGACCGCTGCTAACTCCAGATCATGCGTAGGATAGTTCTTCTCATGCTCTTTCAACTGTCTTGATGCGTAGGCAATCACCTGTTCTCCTTGCATCAACACACATCCAAGACCCAACCCTGAGGCATCCATATAAAGGGTAAACGGCAAGCTTGGTGCTGGGATGGTCAAGATAGGTGCTGAGACTAGTCTTGACTTCAAAGTAAGGGTGTCAACGGGCCGATCTGGGCAGGTTTCGGTCCTGGCTGAATTGGTGTTGGGTTTTATAAGCCCAGCCCAAAACATGTCCATTAAGAGTTCAGGCTGGGTTGGGCTGCGTTGGACACAATAACTATCGGGTTGGTCCGATGTCGGTTTGTTATCGTGCTGGGCTTATTGAGGTGATTTCGGGCTGGTTCGGTCCGGACCGGGCTTATCAAGCTTATCAGGCCTATTTTATATGTAAGATATATAGCCTGTTTTATTATTTCTATCTATAAAATTAGCATCATTCCTTCTATATGCATGTAATTCAGTAAATTGTAACAATTAACATACTCTTTTCAACTATAGATTCATATAATCTTTCGGATCATGAAGTGAACTATAATAGTGTAATATAATCCATCAAAATTTAAAACCATTAAAATTAAGAAACTGGGCCCGGATGGACCTTACCGGTGTTCGGGTTAGGTATTATTGGTTCGGGCTAGTTCGGGCTTCTTAACGGCTGGTCTGGTCTGGTTTCAGTTTGGGCTAAAACGGTATCGGACTTGACAAGCCGAGACCAAAACCTGTCCATTAAGGTTCGGTCCGGGCTGGGTTCGGGTTATATCGGGTTGGCTCGGTCCATGCTACCGGGCCGGGCCCATTTTTGACACCCTTACTTCAAAGTCTGAAAGCATTTCTCACACTCATCTGACCATATGAAGTTTTCTCCTTTCTTGGTTAGTCTGGTAAGTGGAACGGCGATCCTTGAGTAGTCTTCTACGAATCTTCTATAGTAACCAGCCAATCCAAGGAAACTATGAATCTCCGCAACTGATTTCAGTGCATCCCATCCTATTATAGCTGCGATCTTGCTTGGATCTACCTTGATACCGTCTGCAGATACTACGTGACCCAAGAAGGCCACTTCCTTCAGTCAAAATTCACATTTCTTGAACTTGGCATAAAGCTTCTCCTTTCTCAGCCGTTGTAGGGCTGCTCTTAAATGTGTTGCATGAGTCTCCTTGTCCTTTGAGTAGACCAAGATGTCGTCAATGAACACGATGACCAAAGTGTCCAACATGTCATGAAACACTCGGTTCATCAGTTCCATGAATGACGCTGGAGCATTAGTCAACCCGAACAACATTACCAGGAACTCATAATGCCCATACCTTGTCCTGGAAGCAGTCTTTGGAATATCTCCTACCTTGATCTTCAATTGGTGGTACCCTGATCTAAGATCAATCTTCAAGAAAACCTTTGCACCCTGCAATTGGTCGAACAGATCATCGATCCTAGGCAAAGGGTATCGGTTCTTGATGGTTAACTTGTTCAGCTCTCGGTAGTCGATACATAATCGTACACTACCGTCTTTCTTCTTGATGAACAATACAGGTGCTCCCCATGGCGATATGCTTGGTTGTATGAAACCCTTATCTAGTAATTCTTGTAATTGAGTCTTCAACTCCTTTAATTCTATAGGGGCCATCCTGTATGGTATCTTAGACATCGGCGCCGACCCTGGCATGAGGTCTATAACGAACTCTATAACCCTGTCTGGAGGTAGACCTGGTAGATCTTCTGGGAACACATTTGGAAACTCTCGTACCACCTCTAGATCTTCCATTTTTGGCACCTCTGTAGTGATGTCGATCACAGATACTAAGTACCCCACTCCTCCCTTCTCTAAGCATCTCTTAGCTTTTAGGGCAGAGAGGATCAGTTTCCGCTTCCTAGGTAACTTGGTTTCATTAAAGCTAAACTCTTTTCCCTTCTCATCTTTAAACACAAGTTTTCTTTCACCACATAATAAGCTAGCTGAATGATGTCCTAGCCAATCCATTCCCAAGATGACGTCGAAGTCTGCCATCTCAAGTTGAACCAGATTTGCTTCTCGGTTTTGGCCCTCAATACTAACTGTACACGACTCATAGCATTCATTCAATGCCACTTCTACTCCCAACGGAGAGTGAACTATCAAGCTTGGGGTTAAGGAATTGACAGGTAATTCCATTCACTTCCCAAAAGACATAGAAACAAAGGAGTGCATAGCCCCAGAGTCGAAGAGTACTCTGGCAGGTACACCAACTATATCTACAGAACCTGAAATTTACTTCTCCCTTAGTTCTACATGCTCATACATAACAAAACAGTAAGCAAAATAGTAAGGGACAAAATCATACCAGTAACCACATCAGGTGATGCGGCTGCCTCTTCAGTGGTGACTGCAAATATCTTCCCTTCCTATGGCAGTTGCTTCTTAGGTAGAGTACAGGTCTTTGCATAATGACCCAATTGTTGACAGTTGAAACATTTGACATTTGGGTTTTGTCTAGCTAATTGTGACGATGGTGGTGCAGTAGTATTCCTTGCTGGCACCACAGCAGACTGAGCCCTGTATGGGCAGAATGGTCTAGTGTTCCCCCCACCTGAAGTCTTAGTAGCAGGCCTCTTCAGTCCCCTGTTTTGAGCAATTAAGCTATCTCTTTGGCTTGATTCAATTACCCTAGCAATCTGCACAGTCTCGTTATACACTTTCTTCTCCAAACCCAAGACGTGCTCTCGGATACTTCCTCGTAATCCCATGGTGAACCTGCTGGTCTTGGTTTCTTCCTCTTGCATGCTTGCCGGGGCGAAGAAAAACAGCTCTTCATACCTCTGCTGGTAAGCATCAACAGTTGATTGGGATTGTTGCAGGTTTAAGAATTCCTTCTCCATTTGTTCACGAAAGCTCTTCGGAAAGTACTTATCAAAGAAAGCTCCCTTGAATATTTCCTACGTGATCTGAGTGTGCCTTGTCTCCAAGTATGTCTGGGTAGAATTCCACCAGGCATTAGCGTCTTCCTTGAGCATGTGCGTAGCAAACAACACCTTCTTATCCTTCGTGCAAGTCATTAGATGGAAGTTCTTCTCCATCTCAGCAACCCACTGTGCAGGCCACAATGGTTTTCCTAGTTTCCCTGTGAAGGTAGGGGGTTTCAACTTCAAAAACCTATCCACCGCTCGGCTTAGGTCATTCTGCCCCTGTGCATTTGTTCCATATCATGGTGGTGGGTACAGATAGATCCCTTGATAGGCAGACGACGTTGGAATTTGGTATGGTGGTTGTAGATTCTGTCCTTGGCCCATCGGCCCAATACTACCATCCATTGGCAGTGTGGTGTTATTTCCCCCAGACTCAGGTGTACCTTCTGTAGGGATATATCCTGGTGGCCTGAACATCTTCAGCATCTCATTCATGAATGCTTTCTGCTAAGCTTCCATCTGATATACCATTAACCCTTGATACTCTTTAGATATTTTATGTTTATAAAATTTTATTTTTACTTGTTATGAAAATTTATGATCATTCTGCTTGTTACTATGGTTTCCTCACTAGAGCATGTCATTTTATTAATTCCACATTTTAATATAGTATATTATGCTCTTTCATATTTAGTCTCAGGCATCAAACAAGTTCTTAAGGTGTGTTTTTATTAAGACTTTAAAATTCTTCCTATCTCAGCTCATCGACTTAGTTAAGTGCATGTATAGTTTGTTGGACAGAGCCTAAGAGCTCTGATACCAAGTTGTCACACCCCAATTCCAGCTGAATCAGAAGTGTGAGTGAACCGTCACTGAACCAACAACTCACACCAGGATCTCAATAAGACCGTGTCCACTCATACAAACCATTGCACATAACCATAATCAAAATATAATAAAATACAGCGGAAGTCTTAAATTTAATGAATTGAATTCTCTATTGATAATTTAAATAAAATATCTAGTTATTCTCCACACCGAAACATAAATAAATATCCTTACATCAATTTGTAAATCCAATTGAAAATAAATAATTAAACTAAAAAAATCCTAGAGGTACACGCAGAAAGGGCACTCACATGAAGCGTCATGCTCGTCCTCTCCTGCTTGCACTTCTAAAGCAGCAACACCTTCATATGCTGGAACATCTACATAGTCCTTCACAGTATAACCTGCATCAACATCTAAAAATAGTGTGTACACAAGGGTGAGCTCACAATTTAGCTTAGTAAGACAATCAGACAATGCAATAAACATATGCATGAGGAACATTAACATTATGGTCTGGTTTTAAGTTTGCAATGTGCTATAGAAAGGATTGGCGGCCACCGCACCTCTATATACGAGTGTATGAAGCTATCCAATGGATCAAACACCACTGTCGTCCCACATGCACCCACCATGGAATAGAGATAGAGCTAAAGCGTCCGGATCAAACACCGCCAACACTTCTCCTGATACTCTACCCATACCAACACGTAAGCCCCTATTGGCGAGGGCTTGCAAATTGGGCTCGCAACTAATCAATCCTATATGTCATCATAGTAGGACCTATCCCAGCATAGCTCCCTACGACATAGAGATAGAGCTAGAGTCTAGTGGCTAGGCTGAAGACCACAGTGCCACTTCCTCCCCCTGATACCCTACCAGCACCAAGCATGCTAAGACAGAACAATACGAAAAGGTGCTAGTGTGAGGAATGATCCCAGACCCCAGGCCCTTCCCATTTTACACACCAACAAAAACAATCACATGCCTAACAGTCACATCCTAGCATAGCGAGTATGCATGGATAATAATAATAACTGAAAGTAAAGGATGACATGCGAGTATGCACAAACATCAGTCATAGAATCATCATTATTAACAATGTTTTACTGTTATTAAATTATTAGGGTTTAGGTCCGATTCCCTTACCTGACGCTTGATTGATAGCTTGCTCCGTGCCACATAATCCAAACTTGCTATCACAAGGTCTTACACGATGTTAGGGTTGAGTTAGAATAGTTTTAGAATAGTTTTTCTTAGGGTTTATGTTGGTCGAAAAACCAACAAGGTCAAAACACTTCTCACAGAGTAGACCGGTCGTGGGTACCGATCGCAGGTACTGGCCGCGGCACTGTGGGGAAAGGTGTGACCTATATGGTCGACCGGTCCCCATAGATCAGCCTCCGGGAGATACCGGTCGCAGGTACTAGTCGCATAGGGTGCAACCAGTATGGTCGACCGGTATGTCTCTCGAAAACCATAAATCCGGTTCTCGCCTTCCGTCAGTCACCCGCTATTGATTCTAGGGTTTCTCCTATACATTCTAGGTCTAAGCAATGAGTTAGAGTTGTTTCCAACTCTATTCAAGTCCTAGTTTCGATGATCTTCAACCTAGAACTTGAATCTAGGGTTTACCGACTAGATTAGGGTTTGATGGCAAAATATGGTTTAGATCAATACCTCACCTTGCATGGTATTGATCCAATCATGACTAACCATTCTAGAATGCTTAACGTAGAGGGAGGTTTAAGCACTTACAGTTGGTTCGCGGTAGAGTGTTCTTCGTCCAACGGCAATGGCGGATCTTCTTTCTCCTTCTTAAGCTTCTTCTCCTTCTTCAATCTCTTTCTCCTCTCTAGGGTTTGTGAGGATCAGTGAAAGGGATTTTAGGAGGTTTAGGGGTCCTTATATAGACTAGGGTTGAGTTTAGGAAGTCCCCTTACGTTAGGAAAGTCCTAGGGTTCGAAATTTGGAAAGTGAGACCCGTAGAGATCCGTTTTCAGATCTAAGTGGTCTGCTGCGTAGGCTATACTGGTCGACCGATACCATAGACTGGTACCATCGACCGGTATGAAAATATCACTCTTAATTATGATCTGTTTTCATACTTGGTTGTCATCTGCTCGTCCTGTCTAGTCCGGTGATGATTGGAAGACCTGTTATGACGTAAATTAAAGGTTTAGATCAGGTTCATGGAGTGCGGGTCTTACACAGGTTGCCTAGTGCAGATGCAGTACAAAAGGTACTGGATCAACTCCGAAACCTGCTCATAGTGTCCACTCTAGGGAATCAGGTTGTGCTGAATGATCTTGCAATACACTCGGGGTTCCGGCCATAAGTTGATTGCCTTCATTTGCCAGCGGTCGTCCCGAAGAATCTGGTGGTCAATTTCTATGCGCATTCTCACTGATAGGAACTGGAGTTCCTTGGGTGCGCAGTATAACATGGGACCATCATTTGAGATACCCAGGAGATCAGCCAACTCCTGGCAGTTAAATGAGATCTCCACCCCTTTAACTAAACTGGTGATCCTAAGCTCTTTACCCCTACTTATGTCCTCTGGGTCACCCTCCACCTATAAATTGCAGTAAAACTATTTCACCAACTCAGGACAGGAGCAACCCTCATATAGAATCACAGGGAGCCAGCCCATATCACCGAATGCTCCCTCCACATCGAATAGGGCTAGTTGGCCAAGTTGATACAACGACCCCCTTCCACCTTCTTATGCTCATACCCGGCATACTGTGCCTCTGTTTCAATAGACCTAAAGCGACGGGGATCATGAACACTGGGGACTTTAGTGTGAGCCATGTTATCTGTAAGGGTATAGACCAAAAAGCAATATATCAGATATAAAGAAAATTCAAAATTTTGGCATTATGACGATGTAATTAGCCAAAAGCCTCACTTTTCACCCAAACATTTGGGCAAGAGGACTTACATAGGTCCCAAACCATCCTGCAAGGCTCATACAATCGTAAATTTAAACTAGGTTGGTCGAATTTGAAGAAATTTTGACAATTGGGATAAAACCCCAAAATTTAGGTCAAAAATAGGAATTTTCAAGTTTCTATTAAACTAACCGATGAGACTTGAATTTTCTTGAGGGCTTTCATCCATTGGGTGGCCAATAGCAATAACCCCCAATAAAAATCAAATTTTTATGGTAAAAAAAATGTTAATTTGAAGAAAACCCTATAAATGGAGCAAAACCTAGGTATGAAAGCTTAAAAAGGAGAAAGAGTAGGGAATATACATAGAGGAACATAATTTAGGTCGTAGATCAATCACCAAATTTGTACAGTCGACACTGTAGCAACTCAGTGGTGGTGAATTGAGTTGTGAACGAAAGAGAAATAAAGAGAATGGCTCAAAAATTAGGTTTGAAAACCTGATTTGGGATCATGTGGTCGCAAAATTTGACCAAAAATGCGACCCCACGATCGACCCCACGATCTACCACAGGTTCTCGGTGAGCTGCCAGGGTTCGTGCGGTCGCAACCCTATGGTCGCCTATAGTGCAACTGCACGATAGACCACAGGCTCTCGGTGAGCTGCCAGGGTTTGTGTGGTCGCAACCTTCTGGTCGCATAATAGTGCGACCCCACCATCGACCCCACGATGAAAAATGCTCTGTTGACTGAATGACTTTAAAGATTGAAATTTTGCCTTGTTTATTTGGATATTGACAAGAGATTGACGTATATTATGATTGCCTCATATGTTCCTTGACTTTAGACACTACCACAGCCAGAAACAGGAAATGGCTGGGCGAAGAATAACCCGGAGAGGACGTAACCTAACTCTACCTCCACCACTACCTGTGGAGGAAAATAGCCATGAAAACCCTGAGGAACAGGAGAACCAGAATATGGTACCACCAGGAGTCAATGACCAAGCCAACCCCACAAACTTGCCAGCCCCACCTACAGATTTGGCTACCGCGGTGATGAATTTAGCATAGTAATTGTAGCAAATACAGCAAGTGTAAGCCAACATGCAAGCTGCTATGGGAATGGCTTTCCCAGCTGCAAACACTACACCTTTATCGACGCGACAAGCTAGTACCATACTAGGGGGTAGCAATATCGTGCCCCAAGCATCAGCTATGAACAACGCGGTACCCCAAGCACCTCAAACGCCATTTGTACAAGCTCAAGTACAAACCCAGAAGTACCTCAAGGCGGATACAACCAAGGCAACTACCAGTATGAAACGCTTATATATGGAGCATATGCTCAGTATCAGTTGGACCATTCTCAACTGATTGAGCATTTCCTGAAGATGAAGCCTAAGGAATTCAATGGCAAGCAATTGGATCCTTTGTAGCCAGCTCACTGGATCGATGAGATGGAAAGGAACTTCATGATGATGATTGTAAATGAAGAGGAAAAAGTGCTATGTGCCACATTTTGCTGAAGGGCGATGCACACCTGTAAGACCCGTATCGAATAAACCCGGTATTATCACCTTGAACCAAGTTTACCCATCATGGTCAAGTCAAATGGACCAAGGGCATGAAGGAGATCGTGATCCCAGGTATCAAATCGACCCAAAAACACTCAATTTAAAGGTAGGGTTGCATACCCAGCGAGGGAGGGTCGGATCCCCCAAGACAGAAAGTCAGACCTTCTGTTTTACAGGGGGGGTCGGACACTTTAGGAAACCAAGGGTCGACGGGATCATCGACCCTCGCATCGACCCTCGGTTGCCGCCGAAACTGAAATTAGGAAATTTCCATAATTTCGATTAGGATTCTTTCCTAATCTCAAAGGGAATTATTTTAGGATGTTTCTACTCTATAAATAAGACGTCCCTAAGCCTCTTTCACTCCTTTTACAACCCCAATTGAATTGAGAGAAAGAGAAGAGAAGGAAGAGAAGAAGAAGAGAAACAAGGAAGAGAAGAAAGCAAAAGGAGAAGAGTTGCAGAGAAGGAGTGTTCTTCTCAGGTAAGGATACTAATTTCATGAGTTTCTACAGGCCTTAGGTTAGATAATGATGAGAGTGTGATCTCGGAGAAACCCAAACCATCAACCCATGGTTAGGTTTTCATGGAAAACCATGGGAGAATACATGAAAGCTATTTAGGTGGGTGATTCATGGTTCTAGACCATGGAATGCATGTTGAATGGACTGTAGGAGCAACCATAGGACCCCAAACACGAAGAATAGATTAAAAGGAGGAAAATTGACCAAAACCCACCGAGGGTCGCACAGAGGGTCGATGACCATCTGACCCTATGTGACCTGAGTATCGACCCTCAGGGTTCTGGAGTCCAGATTTGGGGAGGGTCGCACCCAGGGTCGATCATGACTCCGACCCTACCTCTCTCCCTCTGTTAACAGAATGGTTTTTAAAAATTAAAATAAATTCTAATTAAATTTTATCAACTTTGTTAGGTCTTCTAGCAATATAATAACATTATAAAGGTGATACTAAAGCTTGGAAGAGGATCTATTAACAAGCTAAGGTGAGGAAATGGAACTCTAAACTAATTGGTTAATAACAAACTATTTTCTCTTTTCTTGAGCCTAATGCCATGCTTGATTCTATGCGAATATGTTTGTAATGTGCATACAACATGTCATCCAATATTTCTATTACTTGTTCATGAATATTTACTTTATTGTTTATAACATGGTGATGATGATGATGATAGGAATAGGCATGTGATTGTATGTGTGTGGTTGGTGTACTTGATGCGAGCGAGTATCAGGGGAGGTGTGATGAGAAAGTCAATAAACGTTAATCATTGGCGGGTCTCAGCACTTTAGCTCTATCTCTAACTCAAGTCTTGTGCATTAGCATCGTCGTATCGCCATTACTTTAGCAGAACTATTATGTCGTAGAGTATCAGGGGAGGTGGTCTCGGTCCTTGTTGTCTCTGACTCTACCAGGGGGCCTTAGCTCTATCTCTATGGACATTCTGAGGGATGCTAGAGTGAGGCCTTGGATATACTGTTTGGCATTAGGATTGGTTAGTTGCGAGCCCAGTTTGCAAGCCCTCGCCAGCAGGGGCTTACGTGTTGGTATGGCACTATACAGCAATAAACGTTAACCTTTGTTGTATAATGTTCATGATTAGGGTGGATGGGGACGACAATGAACGTTAACCTTTGGGCGGACTTCCACACCCTGTGTATAGAGGCGGGGTCAATAAACATTAACCTTTGACCACCCAACCTTTCTATTGCGCATTGCAAACTATAAACCAGACCAAAGATATGAATTGATTGCATGCATATGTACTGTTGCATTGTTTTGTTTGCTCGCTGAGCCATGATGTGTGCTCACCCCTCGACGTCGAATATTTTTAGTTGATGATGCAGGTTTTACCATTGAAGATTATGTAAATTCTCTAGCGTACGGGAACGTAGCGACGATGGAAGTTGAAGCTGAAGTGGATACACATGACTACTCTTGCGAGTGCAACTCATGTGTATTCGATTAGATATTTTCTTAGTTTTCTTTACTTGGATTTATTATGGACATGTATTTGATATTTATTTATGTCTTAGTTGATACAGAATAATTTTCTATTGAAATATTAATATCATAGTAGATTCTCAGTTCATTTTATTATAAGACTTCCACTATTGTGTATTTATTCTGATTATTAATATGGATGTATGGGGTTTAGACAAAACGGATATAGCCTACTCGAGATCCTGGTTGAACCGTTGGTTTATTAGCGGTTCATCACACCATTCTGAATAGTGCCGAATTGGGGTGTGACAACTTGGTATCAGAGCATCTCAGGCCCTGTCCGCTGAACTAGCATACATTCAAGACAATTGTGAACTGAGATATGATAAAAGTAAAAACAATAATATTAACACATTGTAAGCACAAATGATGTTTGAGACCAATTTAAAAAGAGAATAATGCATCTATTAAAGGGGAAACAATTTTAATACAATGTGAAAGAAACAAATGTATATACATAACTAAAACAGAGTATAGTCCACAACTCGGACAGTTACTCTATAGTACAATGGAAGAAAATACTATCATGAAGCCGGAGGTGAAGGAGGAGGCGGTGCCTCGCGGTCTCTGTCATAGTCCTCGGCATAGACTCTAGTCAACCAGGAAACCTGAGTCTGAGTCGACTGAAGACTAGCTGTGAGATCAGCCACCCGCTGATCAGTCCGGCGCTGAGCGTCTAGACGCTCCACTATCCACAGATCCGATGCGTGTTGAGCCTCTCTAATCTCGTGAAACATACTCAACACGTCATCAGAAGGTGGACGCGAAGGACCAGTTGCATGTGAAGGACCTGCCACAGATGAAGTACCAGCTCCAGCCGCATGCGTAGGTGATGGCGGTGGTATCGAGTCTACATCCATGTACATGCGGTCATCATCACCAGCAGGATCCGCATGAACTCTAGCGGTGGCAGCAGCTGCCTCAGCGTCAGCAATCTCGATGCGAGTGTGAGGGCACACCATCTCGTTCCTCTCCTCGTCACTGACTTGGGCATCCCGCAGGCCCATCTTGCAGATAGCCTCCCAATCTAGAGGTGATGAGAAGGTTTTCTCCTGAATCTTCTCATGCACTAAATCAACCCCTAGGCGGGTAAGCAGAACAGTGATCATACGTCCATAGGGTAGATTACCCCTATGATCGGACAATGGGGCACTGATCATAGTCCGCATGATGATGTAAGGAAGGCAGACGGGCTGTCTAGTGCAAATGCTGTACAAAAGATACTGGTCAGCTGAGAAACCCTCTCGTAATGGCCACTCTGCGGAATCAGATTATGCTGGATAATCTTACAAAAGACCCGTGGAGCCGGATGCATATAGTAAGCTCTCATCTGCCAGCGATCAGGTCGTAGTAGCTGACTATCAATCTCAGCCCTCATCTTTGTGGAAACGAACTGGGGCTCTCTAGGAGCACAGTAAACCATGGGGCCATCATAGGGAATGCCCAGTAGGTTGGCCAGTTGCCGATAATCGAATGAAATGTTCACCCCCTTGACATAGCTTGTGATGCATAGCTCGTAACCCCTATCCACATCATTGTAATCCCCCACCACCTGGAGATTACAATAAAACTGTCGCACTAAATCCGGGCATGTGCAAGCATCGTAGGTGATGACAGGGAGCCACCCCATATCACCAAAGGCCCTCTCCACATTGAACAAAGCTAACTGAGCCAAGTTCACCATACGACCACCCTCTACTTTCTTACGAGCGTAGTGGGAATACTGTGCCTCGGCTTCGTTGGAGCGGAAGCAAAGGGGATCACGAACTCTGGGTACCTTGGTACGAGCCATGGTATCTGCCAAATAAGAAAGAAAAAGAGATAATGAGTTAATAGGATAAAAATCCAAAATTTGACATTATAACGACGTAAGTTGGCCAAAAGCCTCACTTGTCACCCATACACGTGGGCAGGAGGACTTACGTAGGTTCCAACATATTCTACAACACTCAGACAGTAGAAAATTCTAGCTAATGAAGTCTAATTTGAAGAAATTTTGAGAAATCAAAAATTTCGACAAATTAGGGCAAAAAGAGCAAAAATCCAAGTTCTCGATAACCAACAGATGAAACTCAGAAATTTTTGAGGGCTTTCATTCTTCGAGACACCAATAACAAAAGCCCCCAATAAAAATCAAATTTTTACGATTGAAAAAAGTTTAATTTGAAAAATACAAGCTAAATGGACAAAAACCTAGAAATAGAAACCCAAAAACAGATAAAAATGAGAAAGCATACCTGTAGGGATGATGTGGACGTCGAAACACGGATCCAAACTGACCAAAATAGCAGAGTGACACTGTAGCAACTTAGAGGTGGGAGACGAGTCGAAACGGGACAGAAATAATAAAGAATGAACCCAGAATCGGATCTTAAAGGTCTGATTTTTGGTCTGAGGGTCGGACAATTCGACCAGGATCATCGACCCTCGGATCCACCCTCCCATCGACCCTCAGCTCTCGGGAATCTAACAGAAAACAGGGTCGGATACTGAGGGTCGGATACCCATCGACCCTCACATCGACCCTGAAGAACAGGTCATTCCCAGGGTCGGATACTGAGGGTCGGACATACCATCGACCCCCACCATCGACCCTGCATAGAAAAGACAGTATTTTTCATAGAATGAGCTGAAAATGTTAAAATTTTACATCGATTAGCATGCCTACATGTAGTATAAATTATTGTCTCACCTATTTTAATGATTTTCAGGCACCACCAATCTCAGGAGGAAATATGTCTGGGCGTCGAGTAACCAGGCAAAGCCAAAATGCAGTTCCACCACCACCTGTAGAGGAAACTAGCCAAGAAAATATATACGCCCAGGGAAATCCGCAGGTTGTACCCCCAGGAAATCTAGACCAGGCAAATCCTACCAACTTGCCACCTCCACCACCGGAGTTAGAAACCGTGGTAATGAATCTAGCACAGCAGCTACAATAGATGCAACATGCACAGGCTCAAATGCAAGTTGCAATGGGGATTATGTTCCAGGCCGCACATGCTACACCCATGCAGAACGGACAAGCCAGTGCAGCACCGGTGGGTAACCACCCAGCACCTCAAACACCTCAACCACCAGCTGCACAAATTCCAGTACCAGGTCCGGAAGCAGCTCAAGTTAATTATCAGTATCCACAACCTATGTTTGGGGCATACCCCCACAATCAGATGGATCACTCTCGACTGGTTGAGAGATTTTTGAAGATGAAGCCCAAGGAATTTAACGGTCAACCGTCTGATCCGTTATGGCCAGCACACTGGATCGACGAGATGGAGAGAAAATTTCTCATGATGACTATCACAGAAGAAGAAAAGGTGTTATGTGCCACCTTCATGCTGAAAGGCAATGCACATCATTGGTGGAAAACTACCAGGGCATATCTACTGACCAAGCACGCCCTATTGACTTGGGCAATTTATAAAGAAGCGTTCTTTGAGAAGTATTTTCCCCGAAGCTTCAGAGATGCTATGGAGAAGGAGTTCCTGAGTTTATATCAGGGCCAGATGTCTGTGGATGCATATCAACAGCGTTATGAGGAGCTGTTTTTCTTTGCACCACTTAGTATGCAAGAAGAAGACACTAAGACCCGTAGTTTTGTCACGGGACTGAGAGGAAGCATCAGAGAGCACGTTCTGGGTTTGGAGAAGAAGGTATATAACGAAACTATCCAAATTGCTGAAGTTATAGAATCGAGCCAGAAGGAGAGTTACTTTACACAGAACAGAGGTATAAAAAGGCCAGCCAGAAATGCTTATAACGGAGGAAACAACAAGACATTTAAACCCTTTCGTGCTCAAGGCCTTACTGCTGCACCCAAGACTACTCCAGTAGCTCAACATCAGCCAAAGCCAAATTCTGATGGTCCGAAATGTTATAACTCCAACCAAGCAGGCCATATGGCAAGGGAGTGTCCTAAGCCCAAGAAGCAGTTACATCAAGGATGAGTATATGCTGTTACAACCGAGGATGCTGCCGCATCACCCGATGTGGTAACAGGTACGACTGAAACCTTTTAAGTTGTAATTACATTGTATGAGCATGTAGACTAAGTAAAATAAATCACAGGTATCGTACCTATAAATGGCGTACCCGCGAGAGTACTCTTTGATTCAGGAGCTACTCATTCCTTTATATCTGTGTCATTCGGAAAGAAGCTAAAATTACCCATCAAAACATTGGACTACAAACTACTTGTACGGTCACCGATGGGGTTAGAATTGGAATTAGAGAAAGGTTATGGACCATTTCTAGTTCTCATTGGCGAGAAAACCTTAGATGCAATCTTGATCCAACTGGAGATGGCAGATTTTGACGTCATCTTGGGAATGGACTGGTTAGCTCGGCATTCTGCGAACCTATTATGCGCCGAAAAGAAGCTAACATTTAAAGACAAAGAAGGAGCAGAATTTAGTTTTGCGGGAACCAAACTGCCCCGTAAACGCAAGCTCATACTCTCAGCACTAAAGGCTAAGAAGTGCCTTGAGAAGGGGGCAGTCGGGTATCTAGTATCAGTGGTCAACCTAACCAAGGAAGCACCATGAATGGAAGATATTGATGTCGTGCGGGACTATCCCGACGTATTTCCAGAGGAACTACCAGGATTACCACCCGACCGAGCCACAGAGTTTGTGATAGATCTTATACCTGGAGCCACACCAATATCAAAAGCACCTTATAGAATAGCTCCTACTGAACTGAAGGAATTGAAAGTTCAACTACAAGAACTGCTGGACAAGGGTTATATTCGACCCAGTATATCACCATGGGGAGCACCGGTATTATTCGTAAAGAAGAAGGATGGTAGCGTTCGATTATGTATCCACTATCGGGAGTTGAATAAACTGATAATCAAGAATCGATATCCACTACCTCGGATCGATGACTTGTTCGATCAGTTGCAAGGAGCAAAGTATTTTCTAAGATCGACCTTCGGTTAGGCTATCATCAGTTGAAGATTAAAGAGGGTGATATTCCTGAGACAACTTTCAGGACCAGATATGGACATTATGAGTTCTTGGTCATGTCTTTTGGATTAACAAACGCACCAGCAACTTTCATGGAACTTATGAACCGGGTCTTCCACGATATGTTGGATACGTTGGTTATTGTATTTATTGATCATATATTGCTATATTCCAAGGACAAAGAAACCCATATCAAGAACCTAAACGCCGCCCTACAGCGTTTAAGGAAAGAGAAGTTATATGCCAAATTTACCAAGTGTGAGTTTTGGTTAAGTGAAGTTGCCTTCCTAGGCCATGTAGTATCCGCTGAAGGAATCAAAGTGGACCCCAGCAAGATCGAGGCTATTGTAAAGTGGGAAGCACCAAAGAGCGTTGCAGAAATTAGAAGTTTTCTGGGTCTCGCTGGTTATTATCAGAGATTTGTGGAAGACTATTCCAGGATTGCCGTACCTCTCACCAGTTTGACTAAGAAAGGTGAATGTTTGTGTGGATGGATAAATGTGAGAAGAGCTTCCAGACATTGAAGACCAGATTGATATCCGCTCTGATTTTGACTATTCCAGTCATAGGACAGCCATTTACCCTATACACTGATGCGTCAGGACTGGGATTAGGATGCGTGCTTATGCAAGGAGAACAAGTAATTTCTTATGCCTCAAGACAGTTGAAGACACATGAGAAAAATTATCCCACTCATGATTTAGAGGTAGCAGCAGTAGTACATGCTGTCAAGATATGGAGACATTACCTGTACGGAGAGAAATTCCAGATTAAGTCGGACCATAAAAGTCTTACTTATTTATTTAATCAGATAGAGTTGAATATGAGGCAAAGAAGATGGCTGGAACTATTGAAAGACTATGATTGTGATATCCAGTATCATCCGGGGAAAGCTAATGTAGTAGCGGATGCGTTGAGCAGAAAGGCAATGATAAAATCTCAAGGGAAGGTTAGTACAACTGCAGTTACATGTACTACCAGAATGGTATTCAATCATGGCAATGAACAATATGTGATAGATACAACGGATGAATCAGCCATCCAAGGGTTTATTCATCGGTTTTCAAATATGTTCACGGCATTGAAAATTATACCGGATATAATGGATGAAGTGAAGACAGCTATCAAATAAGATCCTTATCTGAGAACAGTACAAGAAGATATCGAGAAAGGTAGGACTAACCTTGAGTTCACCTTGGATGAAGAGAAAGTACTGAAATACAAAGGAAGAATATGTGTACCTGAAACAGAAAGTGTGGACATTAAACACCGACTGATGAAAGAAGCCCATACCACCATCTATTTGATACATCCTGGAAGTACAAAAATATATCATGATCTAAAGAAACTATATTGGTGGAGAGGAATGAAAGTAGATGTAGCTAAGGTTCTCTTTGGTTTGTATTATATAATGTATTATGTAATACATTATGAAATTTGTGATTGTTTGGCATGATTTATAATGTTTATTTATAATTAAAATAAATAGATATAATGCATAATCTACAAATAGATTATTAGTTGTTTATCATTATAACATATTTCTCATTATATAATGTATTATGTTTAGTGGTACCAAACGGTCATTATTTATTACTCAGAATCTATGTCACAAATAGCTTATAATACATTATATAATACAAACCAAAGAGAGCCTAAGTTCGTGTCTCAATGCCTAAATTGTCAGAAAGTAAAGGCTGAACGACAAAGACCCGCAGGACTATTACAGCCGTTACCAGAACCAACATGGAAATGGGACTGCATCACTATGGACTTCATCACGGGGTTACCACTGACTCCTCGAGTAGTTGATGTAGTTTGGGTGATTGTAGACCGTCTAACTAAAACAGCTCGCTTCATATCGATACGACCTCAGTATAGACTTGAAAGGTTAGCAAAGCTGTATGTGGATAATATTGTTTGATTACACGGTGTACCAGAGAGTATTGTGTCCGATAGAGATCCACGATTTACTTCCAAGTTTTGGAAGGGATTGCAAAAGGCTATGGGTACAACATTGAAGTTCAGTACTGCATTCCACCCACAGACAGATGGACAGTCAGAGCGTACAATCCAGATTCTAGAAGATATGCTACAAGCATGTGTAATTGACTTCAAGGGATCATGGGATGAGAGATTACCACTGATCGAGTTCGCTTATAACAATAGCTATCAGGCTACTATACAGATGTCACCCTATGAAGCATTGTATGGTAGAAAGTGTCGAACTCCTTTATTTTGGAATGAAGTTGGAGAACGTAGTATTGTTGGACCGGAATTTGTTGAAGAGACTTGTTGAGTGGTCGACATTATCAAGGAAAGAGTGAGAACAGCTCAGAACCGTCAGAAGCAATATGCAGATACTCGACGCAGAGATCTGGAGTTTGCTCCAGGTGATAAAGTATTTTTGAAGGTATCGCCTATGCGAGGATTGAAAAGGTTCGGACAGAAAGGGAAACTAAGTCCAAGATATCTCGGGCCGTATGAGATTTTAGCTAAGCATGGGAAAGTGGCTTATCAGTTAGCACTACCACCATCTAAATCAAGTGTGCATGACGTATTTCATATTTCCCTATTGAAGAAGTATGTCAAGGATCCAACGCACGTTTTGACAGTAGATTTATCAGATTTGACTGATGATTTGACATTCGAAGTAAAACCAACTGAAATCACCAGTCGAAAGGTTCAACGACTATGCAACCAAGATATCTACTATGTTAAGGTCACTTGGAAAAGTAGAGACATGGAAGAAATTACATGGGAAGAAGAAAATGCTATGCGAAAGCAATACCCTCACTTATTTGATTAAGAAGGTACGTACAATTTTGAGGACAAAATTTTTATAAGTAGGGGGGAGTTGTAAGACCTGTATCGAACTAACCCGGTATTATCACCTTGAACCAGGTTTACCCATCATGGTCAAGTCAAATGGACCAAGGGCGTGAAGGAGATTGTGATCCCAGGTATCAAATCGACCCAAAAACACTCAATTTAAAGGGAGGGTCGCATACCCAGCGAGGGAGGGTCGGACCCCCCAAGACAGAAAGTTAGACCCTCTGTTTTATAGGGAGGGTCGGACACTTTAGGAAACCAAGGGTCGATGGGATCATCGACCCTTGCATCGACCCTCGATTGCCGCCGAAACTGAAATTAGGAAATTTCCATAATTTCCATTAGGACTCTTTCCTAATCTCAAAGGGAATTATTTTAGGATGTTTCTACTCTATAAATAAGACGTCCCTAAGCCTCTTTCACTCCTTTTACAACCCTAATTGAATTGAGAGTAAGAGAAGAGAAGGAAGAGAAGAAGAAGAGAAACAAGGTAGAGAAGAAAGCAAAAGGAGAAGAGTTGCAGAGAAGGAGTGTTCTTATCAGGTATGGATACTAATTCCAAGAGTTTCTACAGGCCTTAGGTTAGATAATGATGAGAGTGTGATCTCGGAGAAACCCAAACCATCAACCCATGGTTAGGTTTTCATGGAAAACCATGGGAGAATACATGAAAGCTATTTAGGTGGGTGATTCATGGTTCTAGACCATGGAATGCATGTTGAATGGACTGTAGGAGTAAGCCATAGGACCCCAAACACGAAGAATGGATTAAAAAGAGGAAAATTGACCAAAATCCACCGAGGGTCGCACAGAGGGTCGATGACCATCCGACCCTATGTGACCTGAGTATCGACCCTCAGGGTTCTGGAAGTCTAGATTTGGGGAGGGTCGCACCCAGGGTCGATCATGACTCCGACCCTACCTCCGACCCTCAGTTAACAGAATGGTTTTTAAAAATTAGAATAAATTCTAATTAAATTTTATCGACTTTGTTAGGTCTTCTAGCAATATAACAATATTATAAAGGTGATACTAAAGCTTGGAAGAGGATCTATTAACAAGCTAAGGTAAGGAAACGGAACTCTAAACTAATTGATTAGTAACAAAATGTTTTCTCTTTTCTTGAGTCCAATGCCATGCTTGATTCTATGCGAATATGTTTGTAATGTGCATACAACATGTCATCCAATATTTATATTAATTTTTCATGCATATTTACTTTATTGTTTATAACATGGCGATGATGATGATGATAGGAATAGGCATGTGATTGTATGTGTGTGGTTGGTGTACTTGATGCGAGCGAGTTTCAGGGGAGGTGTGATGAGAACGTCAATAAACATTAACCTTTGGCGGGTCTCAGAACTTTAGCTCTATCTCTAACTCAAGTCTTGTGCATTAGCATCGTCGTATCGCCATTACTTTAGTAGAACTATTATGTCGTAGAGTATCAGGGGAAGTGGTCTCGGTCTTTGTAGTCTCTGACTCTATCGGGGGGCCTTAGCTCTATCTCTATGGACATTCTGAGGGATGCTGGGGTGAGGTCTTGGATACACTATTTGGCATTAGGATTGGTTAGTTGCGAGCCCAGTTTGCAAGCCCTCGCTAGCAGGGGCTTACGTGTTGGTATGGCACTATACAATAATAAACGTTAACCTTTGTTGTATAATGTTCATGATTAGGGTGGATGGGGACGACAATAAACTTTAACCTTTGGGCGGACTTCCACACCCTGTGTATAGAGGCGGGGTCAATAAACGTTAACCTTTGACCACCCAACCTTTCTATTGTGCATTGCAAACTATAAACCAGACCAAAGATATGAATTGATTGCATGCTTATGTACTGTTGCATTATTTTGTTTGCTCACTGAGCCATGATGTGTGCTCACCCCTTGACGTCGAATATTTTTAGTTGGTGATGCAGGTTTTACCGTTGAAGATTATGTAAATGCTCCAGCGTACGGGAACGTAGCGGCGATGGAAGTTGAAGCTGAAGTGGATACACATGACTACTCTTGCGAGTGCAACTCATGTGTATTCGATTAGATATTTTCTTAGTTTTCTTTACTTGGATTTATTATGGACATGTATTTGATATTTATTTATGTCTTAGTTGATACAGAATAATTTTCTATTGAAATATTAATATTACAGTAGATTCTCAGTTCATTTTATTATAAGACTTCCGCTATTGTGTATTTACTCTGATTATGAATATGGATGTATGGGGTTTAGATAAAATGGTTATAGCCTACTCGAGATCCTGGTTGAACCGTTGGTTTATTAGCGGTTCATCACACCATTCTGAATAGTGCAGAATTGGGGTGTGACAACACCATTGGTGGAAGTTTACTCGAATGTATCTGTTAACGAAGCACGCCCAATTGACTTGGGCTATTTATAAAGAAGCTTTCTTCGAGATGTATTTTCCCGGAAGTTTCAGAGATGCGATGGAAAAAGAGTTTCTGAGTCTGTATCAGGGACAAATGATTGTGGATGCGTATCAGCAGCATTACGAAGAGCTGTTTTTCTTTGCTCCCTTTAGCATGCAGGAGGAAAATACCAAAACCCAAAGATTTGTTATGGGACTTAGGGGAAGCATCCGTGAGCATGTATTGGAATTGGAAAACAAGATTTATAATGAAGCAGTACAGATTGCTCGAGTACTGGAATCGAGCCAGAAGGAAAGCTGTTTTGCTCAAAATAGAGGTATTAAAAGGCCTAATGGAAATTCATACAACGGAGGGAACTCAAAGACATTCAAACCCTTCCGTACTCAAGGTTTCAATGCTGCAGCCAAGACTACTCCGATATCCCAACCTCAACATAAGCAAAGTAGTGATGGAGTTAAATGCTATAACTGTAATCAAATAGGACATTATTCAAGGGAGTGTCCTAAGCCAAGGAAGCAGCTACAACAAGGAAAGGTTTATGTAGTTACATCTGAGGATGCTATCGCATCGCCTGATGTGGTCACAAGTATGACCTGAACCTTTTGTTTTGTACTACCTTGTGTGAGCATGTAGATTAAATTAAATCAAATCACAGGTATCGTACCTATTATTGGCTTACCCGTTAGAGTACTCTTTGACTCTGGAGCTACTCATTCTTTTATATCTGTGTCATTTGGAAAGAAGCTAAATCTACCCCTTAGAACTTTAGACTACAAATTTCTTGTACGTTCACCTATGGGATTAGAAGTGGAACTAGAAAGAGATTATGGACCATGTCCAGTTCTTATTGGCAAGAAGATGTTGGATGCAACCTTAATTCAACTTGAGATGATAGACTTTGACGTTATCTTAGGAATGGATTGATTAGCTCGGCACTCTGCAAACCTATTATGTGTAGAAAAGAAATTGACATTTAAAGACAAGGAAGGAGCAGAGTTTAGTTTTGGGGGAACTAAACTTCACCGTAAACGAAAACTCATTCTGCCTGCATTAAAGGCTAGAAAATGCCTCGAGAAAGGAGGAATTGGGTATCTAGTATCCATGGTTAATCTCACCAAGGAAGCACCACAAATGGAAGATATTGAAGTTGTGCGTGAATTTTCAGATGTATTTCCTGAGGAATTACCAAGACTACCACCCGACCGAGCGACAGAGTTTGTTATAGATCTTATACCCGGAGCTGCACCAGTATCTAAAGCACCCTATCGAATGGCTCCTATTGAACTGAAGGAACTGAAGGTAAAATTACAGGAATTATTGGACAAGGGTTATATTAGACCCAGCATATCACCATGGGGAGCGCCAGTATTATTCGTGAAAAAGAAGGACGGTAGCGTTCAACTGTGTATAGATTATCGGGAATTGAATAAGCTTACAATCAAGAATCAGTACCCGTTGTCTCGGATTGATGACTTGTTCAATCAGTTTCAAGGTGCCAAAGTGTTCTCTAAAATTGATCTTCGGTCAGGATACCATCAATTGAAATTTAAGGAAGGTGATATTCCAAAGACATCATTCAGAATCAGATATGGACATTATGAATTTTTAGTCATGTCTTTTGGATTAACTAATTCATCCGCAGCTTTTATGGAACTCATGAATCGGGTATTCCATGATATATTGGATACGTTAATCATTGTATTTATTAACGACATACTAGTCTACTCCAAGGACAAAGAAACTTATGTCACAAATCTAAGAGCCGCTCTGCAGCGACTAAGAAAAGAGAAGCTTTATGCCAAATTTACAAAGTGTGAGTTCTTGCTAAATGAAATCGTGTTGTTAGGCCATGTAGTACCCGCTGAAGGAATTAAATTGGATCCTAGTAAGATTGAAGCCATTGTGAAATGGGAAGCACCTAAGAATGTTGCAGAAATTAGAAGTTTTCTAGGTTTAGCAGGGTACTACCGATGATTCATGGATGATTACTCTAGAATCGTTGTACCTCTCACCAATTTGACTGAGAAAGAAAAAAAGTTTGTTTGGATCGACAAATGTAAGGAGGGTTTCCAAACATTGAAAGCTACATTGATATCTGCTCCCATCTTGACTATTCCTATCCCAGAACAACCATTTACCTTGTACACTGATGCATCTGGGTTAGGGTTAGGATGTGTACTTATGCAAGGAGAACAAGTAGTTGTGTATGCCTCAAGACAACTGAAGACACATGAGAAGAACTATCCCACTCATGACTTGAAATTAGCAGGAGTAGTACATGCTGTCAAGATATGGAGACATTATTTATATCGTAAGAAATTTTAGATTAAATCAGATCATAAGAGTCTTACTTATCTTTTCAGTCAAAAGGAATTGAACATACAACAGAGGAGATGGCTGGAGTTGCTAAAAGATTATGATTGCGATATCCAGTATCATCCAGGGAAGGCTAATGTAGTTGTTGATGTGCTAAGCAGAAAAGCAATGACAAAATCTCAGGGAGAAGTTAACACGAATGCGGCAATGTGTGTTACAGGAAAAGTATTCAACTATGGTAATGAACAGTTCGTGGTAGATACACCGGATGGATCAACCAACCAAGAGTTTTTTCATTGGTTTTCAAATATGTTTGTCACATTGAAGATTGTATCTGATCTGATAGACGAAGTAAAAATAGCTATTCAATTAGACCCCTATCTGAGGATAGTGCAAGAAGATCTCGAAAAAGGTAGGACTACTCCTGATTTCACTTTGGACCTTGAAAAGGTGTTAAGATATAAAGAGAGAGTATGTTCTTGAAAGTGAAGACTTGGATATCAGGCAAAAACTTTTGAAAGAAGCCCACACCACTGTGTATTCAATACACCCTGAAAGTACGAAGATGTAACATGATTTAAAGAAACTCTATTGGTGGAGGGGAATGAAAACGAATGTAGTTAAATTTGTGTCTCAATGCCTAAATTGTCAGAGGGTCAAGGCTGAAAGGTAATGACCTATAGGATTGTTGCAGCTACTTCCAGAACCAGCATGGAAATGGGACTACATCACTATGGACTTTGTCACCGGGTTACCATTTACTCCCCGAGTAGTTGATGCGGTCTGGGTGATTGTAGATCGTTTGACCAAGACAGCTCGTTTCATAGCTATATGACCTCAGTATACCCTAGAGAGGTTAGCTAAGCTTTATGTAGATAATATTGTTCGATTGCATGGTGCACCTAAAAGCATTGTGTTCGATAGAGACCCACGCTTTACCTCAAAGTTTTGGGAAGGATTACAGAAGGCTATGGGCACAACGTTGAAGTTTAGCATTGCGTTCCATCCTCAGACAAACGGACAGTCGGAGCGTACTATTTAGATTTTAGAAGACATGCTTCGAGCTTGTGTTATTGATTTCAAGGGATCATGGATTGAGAAATTACCATTGATTGAGTTCGCCTATAACAACAGCTATCAGGCTACCATACAGATGTCACCCTATGAAGCACTGTATGGTAGAAAATGTTGAACTCCTTTGTTTTGGAATGAAGTTGGAGAATGGAGTATTATTGGACCAGAGTTTGTTGAAGAGACTTGTCGAGTAGTCGACGTTATCAAGGAAAGAGTCCTAATAGCTCAGAACCGTCAGAAGCAATATGCCATAATCGATGCAGAGATCTTGAATTCACCATTGGTGATAAGGTATTTCTGAAAATATTTCCTATGCATGGCTTGAAAAGGTTTGGACAGAAGGGAAAGCTGTGTTCCAGATATATTGGACCTTATGAAGTTTTGGATAGACGTAAAAAAATAGCATATCAGTTAGCACTACCCCCATCTATGTCAAGTGTGCAAGATGTATTTCATATCTCATTACTGAAGAAGTACGTCAGAGATCCAACACACGTGTTAACAACAGATCCACCGAGTCTAACTGATCATTTGACATTTGAAGTAGTACCAATTGAAATTACCAGTCGAAATGTCCAACGTCTACGTAACCGTGACATTTATTATGTTAATGTTACTTGGAGGAGCCAAGATGTAGAAGAGATTACTTGGGAAAAAGAGAATGCTATGCGAAAGCAATATCCTCACATTTTCAACTCGGAATGTATGTGCAAATTTTGAGGATAAAATTTATAATAAGAGGGGGGGGGGAGTTGTAAGACCCGTATCGTACTAACCGGTCTTACCACCTTGTATCAAATCTTCCTATCATGGTCGGGCCAAGCAGACCAAGTGCGTGAAGAAACCACAAGGCTAGGTATGAAATTGAACCCAAAATCATCTAATTAGGAGCGTGTGGTCGCATACCTAAACAGGTGGGGTCGACCACACCTCAGAATAATGAAACCACTGGAGTTTGGGATGTGTGGTCGCAGTTTTTGGACTTGTGGTCGATGGGTTCTGCGACCCCACGATGTCGAACTGACTCCATGATTAGGAAACCTTCCTAATCTAAAGGAGGTTCTTTCCTAATCTAAGTAGGACACTATATGGAGGGTTTTCCTCTATATATAGGACGTCCCTTAGCCTCTTTCATTCTTTTAGAACTCAAACCAAAAGATAGAGAAAGAGAGGAGGAGGAAGAGAAGGAGAATTGAAGAGGAAGACTAAGAGAGAGAGAACACTGATTCTTCAACAAGTTTAAGGTATGAAAACATTCCCCACATCAGTTGAATGCCTAGAACAGATCATGGAGGAGATAGTGATTCAAAGTGAGATCCCAATCATAAAACCATGGACAAATTCTAAGAGATCCATGGAAGGAATCTATTAGGATGATGGATTATGTAAAAATATGAATTTTAAGCCATAGAACAATCATAGGAAGGATCATGATGATAAGCCAAGGAATCAAAACACGAAGGAATTGAGTTGAGAGTGGAAAAGTCGACCATCACTCGTGTGGTCACAGTTTGATCGACCACACGAGGCACATATGATCGACCACACGCCCTCGGGAATGTTCCAGGGAGTTTGTGGTCGCATGTGTGGTCTATGACTATACATATCGACCTCACACCCTGTGGTCGCAGAAATGAGACCACAGGTGCAGCCGTACCTACGACCACTCAGCTTCCGAAAGTCTGAATGATTCCAGATGGGACATTTAAACAATATGATTAATGAAAATAAACTCTAATTTAGAATCTATAATTTTTTTAGGTTTTCAAGTGGTCTAAAAGTGATTTACAAAGCTTGGACGAGGAACAACCATCAACCAAAGGTGAGGGAACAAGACCTAAAATAATTGGCTAATAACAAGCTGTTTTAGTTATTGAGTCCAATGCCATGAATGATTCTATGCTTGTATGCATGTAATGTGCATTTCACATGTCATCCAATTTCTGCTATTACTGCTCATGCATATTTAATTCTATTTATTTATAACATGGTGATGATGATGATGTTAGGAATATGCATGTAAATGTATGCGTGTGTGGTTGGTGTGCTTGATGCGAGTGGAGCATCAGGGGGAGGACGTGACATTATGGTTCATCCTAGTCATCAGACTCTAGATCTATCTCTACTCGAGTCTTGCCCACTAACATCATCGTATTACCATTACCTTAGCGGAACTATTACGTCGTAGGGCATCAGGGGAGGTGGTGTCGGACCGTGTAGTCTCTGACTCTACCAGGGGGTCTTAGCTCTATCTCTATGGACGTATTAAGGGATGCTGGGGTGAGCCTGGGATACACTGTTTGACATTAGGATTGGTTAGTTGCGAACCCAGTTTGCAAGCCCTTGCCAATAGGGGCTTACTTGTTGGTATGGGTAGGGCATCAGGGGAAGTGTTATGCGGTGTTTGATCCAGGCACTTAGATCTATCTCTATTCCATGATGGGTGCATGTGGGATGGCAATGGTGTTTGATCCATTGGGCGGATTCACACACTCGTGTATAGAGGTGCGACGGCCACCAATCCTTTCTATAGCACATTGCAAACTTATAAACCAGACCAAAGATATGAATTGAATGCATACATATGTTTGTTGCATTGTTTTGTTTGCTCACTGAGCCATGATGTGTGCTCACCCTTTCAACATTGAATATTTTTAGTTGATGATGCAGGTCCTACTGTAGAAGATTATATAAATGCACCAATGTACGGACATGTTGCTGCGATAGATGTGGAAGCTATGGTGGAGTCGCAGGATTCATCGTGCGAGTGCAACTCATGTGTTTTCGATTAGATTTAGTTGTTGGGTTATCAAAACATGTAATTGATTATTTTATTTTATTTTATTTTATGTCTTGAGTCATTTGGAGATAATTGGATTATTAATTATGTTATCACTGTTAGATACTCAGTTCATTAATATTAAAGACTTCTGCTATTGTTTATTTACTCTGATTATGGTTGTGGTTGTATCTGATTAAATTGAATGGGCATGGCCTATACAAGATTCTGATTGAACCGTTGGTCTATAGATGGTTCATCACACCAATCTGGTAGGTTCAGAATTGGGGTGTGACAGCTTTCATCCATTGGGTGTCCAATAGTAAAAGCCCCCAACAAAAATTAAATTTTTACAGTTAAAAAATATTAATTAGAAGAAAACCCTACAAATAGTAAAAACCCTAGGTATGAAAGCTAAAAAATGGAGAAAATTAGAGAACATATCTCAAGGAATGGCGTGACAGTCGTAGGGCATCAAGGGAGGTGGTCTCGTTCCGTGTGGTCTTTTACTCTGCCAGGGGGCCTTAGCTCTATCTCTATGGACGTATTGAGGGATGCTAAGGTAAGGCCTTGGATACATTTGGATGACATTAGGATTGCTTAGTTGTGAGCCCAGTTTGTAAGCCCTCGTCAATAGGGGCTTACATGTTGGTATGGGTAGGGCATCAGGAGAAGTGTTGGCAGTATGTGATCTGGACACTTTAACTTTATCTCTATTCCATGTTGGGTGCATGTGGGATGACAATGGTATTTGATCCATTGGGCGGATTCACACACTCATGTATAGAGGTCCGGTGGCCACCAATCCTTTTTATAGCATAGTTGTAAACTTAAAACCAGACCAAAGATATGAGTTGAATGCATACATATGTTTGCGCATTGTTTTGTTTGCTCACTGAGCCGTGATGTGTGCTCACCCTATAATGTCCTATATTTTTAGTTGATTAAACAGGTACCACAGTAGAGGACTACATAAATGCGTGGATGCACGGACATGTGGCGGCTATGGACGTAGAAGCAATGGAAGAAGCGCATGATCCATCTTGTGAATGCAATCAATGTGTTTTTGATTAGTACTGGACATGTAATGGATTAATTTACATTATGACTTGAGTAGTTTGGAGATAATTAAATTTAATTATTTATTTATCACTATTAGACCTTAGTTCATTAATAGTATAGACTTCTGTTATTTAATTATTATCTCTGATTATACTGTGGAATGTGTTTGATTTAATATGGTGGGTAGGGCTTATATGAGATCCTGGTTGAACCATTAGTACTTATGACGGTTCATCACAGTACTAGTTAGTCCAGAATTGTGGTGTGACAACTTGGTATCAGAGTTCTCAGGCTCTGCCCACTAAACTTGAATACTTCCACAAGAGTCATGAACTGAGTTAAGATGAAAATAAAAGCTGTAATATAAACACACCATAAGCACTTGTGATGTTGAAACATAAATTAAGAAAGAGAATAATGCACATATGTAAATGAGAAACAAATGAAAATGTATATATAAACATAAAATGAAAATAAGAGTATATACATTTAGGATCAGAGTACGGTCCATAGTCTAGACAGTTACTTTGTAATACAAATAAAAGGAAAACTATCATGGCACTGGAGGAGTAGGAGTAGGAGGAGGAGGTGCTGCTCGGTCTGGATCATAGTCCTTGGCGTACATCCTCATGAGCCAAGCTACCTATGTCTGGGTTACTCAGAGACTCTCTACGAGACTCACCACTCGCCCATCAGTCTCTCGCTGAGCATTCTCTCCTACCCGCTGATCGGTAGCACGCTGAGTGTCACGAATCTCACACAGTAGCACCATCATATCATCCTGTGATAGGCGCAAAGGACTAGCTGAATGTGTAGTCTGAGAAGGGCCAGCTCTAGTAGAATGCTGTGGAGATCGAGGAGGGATGTCATCCACATCCATATACATCCGATCATCATCCTCCTCATCATCACTCTCTACTGCTGCCTCTGCCACAACTGCTGTAGCCTCCGCATCTGATGCCGCCACCCGAGTGAGAGGACATCTCATAGAATTCCTTTCCTTATCACTGACCTACACCTCCCTTATCCCCATCCTACAGATGGCATCCCAATCAAAGCCAGCTGAAAAAAGTATCCTCGTAGATCCTCTCATCCACAAAGTTTACCTGCAAACGAGAGAGTAGGGTGGTGATCAAGCGCTCGTAGGGTAGGTTACCCTTCAGGCCAGGTGTCATGGCTCTGTGTGTAAGACCCGTGTCAATCTAACCCGGTCTTACCACCTTGAACCAGGTTTACCCATCATGGTTGAGTCAAATGGACCAAGGGCGTAAAGGAGATCGAGATCCCAGGTATCAAATCGACCCAAAAACACTTAATTTGAAGGGAGGGTCGCATACCCAGCTAAGCAGGGTCGGACCTCCCAAAGTAGAAAGTCAGACCCTCAATTTTGAAGGGAGGGTCGGACATCTTGAACCCTAGGGTCGACGGGGTCATCGACCCTCCCATCGACCCTCGGTTGCCGTAAGAAAATAAAATTAGGAAATTTCCTAATTTTCGATTGGGATTCTTTCCTAATCTCAAAGGGACTTATTTTAGGATATTCCTACTCTATTTAAAAGACGTCCCTAAGCCACTTTCACTCCTTTCACAACCCTAATTGAATTGAGAGAAAGAGAGGAGAAGGAAAAGAGGAAGAAGAAAGGCAAGGAAGAGAACTTAGCAAAAAGGAGAAGAATTTCAGAGAAAAAGTAATCTTCTCAGGTATGGATATTAATTCCATGAGTTTCTACAGACCTTAGGATAGTTATTGGAGAGAGTGTGATCTCAGAGAAACCCAAACCATCAAGCTATGGTTAGGTTTTCATGGAAACCATAGAAGAATGCATGAAAGCTATCTAGGTGGTTGATTCGTGGTTCCAGACCATGGAATGAATGTTTAATGGAATGTATAAGCAAGCCATAGGACCCCAAACACGAAGAATGGATTAAAGAGAGGAAATTAGACCAAAGTGCACAGAGGGTCGCACCGAGCGTCGATGACCATCCGACCCTAGGTGTTCCTGACCATCGACCCTTAGTGTTCGGGAAGTTCAGAATCTGGGGAGGGTCGCACCCAGGGTCGATCAGGACTCCGACCCTACCTCCGACCCTCAGTTAACAGAGTGGTTTTAAAAGCTGGAATTAATTCTAATTAAATTCTTTCGACTTTGTTAGGTCTTCTAGCAATATAATAACACTATAAAGGTGATTCTAAAGCTTGGAAAAACATCTTATAGCAAGCTAAGGTGAGGAACCAGAACTCCAAACTAAATTGGTTAATAACAAAAACTGTTTTCTATTTCTTGAGTCCTATGCCATGCTTGATTCTATGCGAATATGTTTGTAATGTGCATACAACATGCCATCTAATATTTCTATTACTTGTTCATGCATATTTACTTTATTATTTATATCATGATGATGATGATGATGATAGGAATAGGCATGTGCTTGTATGTATGTGGTTGATGTACTTGATGCGAGCGAGTATCAGGGGAGGTGTGATGGGAACGTCAATAAACGTTAACCTTTGGCGGGTCTCAGCACTTTAGCTCTATCTCTAACCCAAGTCTTGTGCATTGGCATCGTCGTATCGCCATTACTTTAGCAGAACTATAATGTCGTAGAGTATCAGGGAAGGTGGTCTCGGTCCTTGTAGTCTCTGACTCTACCGGGGGGCCTTAGCTCTATCTCTATGGACATTCTGAGGGATGCTGGGGTGAGGCCTTGGATACACCTTTGGCATTAGGATTGGTTAGTTGCGAGCCCAGTTTTCAGCCCTCGCCAACAGGGGCTTACGTGTTGGTATGGCACTATATAGCAATAAACGTAAGCTTTGTTATATACTGTTCATGGTTGGGTGCATTTGAGTCGACGATAAACGTGATCTTCGGGTGGCGCCACACACTTGTGTATAGAGGCAAGGTCAATAAACCCGACCTTTGACTACCTAAACCTTTCTATTGCATACTGCAAACTTTAAACCGGACCAAAGATATAAATTGATTTGTATGCATATGTATTGTTGCATTGTTTTGGCTACTCACTGAGCCGTGATGTGTGCTCACCCCTCGACGTCGAATATTTTTAGTTGATGATGCAGGTTATACCGTTGAAGACTATATGAATGCGTCTGCGTACGGGAACGTGGCAGCAATGGAAGCTGAAGCTGAAGTGGATATACATGACTCCTCTTGCGAGTGCAACTCGTGTGTATTTGATTAGATATTTTATAGGTTTCTTTATTAGATTTATTAAGACATGTATTTGGTATTTGAATATTTATGTCTCAATTGAAAACAGAATAATTTGCTATTAAATTATTAATATCATCTTAGTTTCTCATTTCATGTTATTATAAAACTTCCGCTATTGTGTCTTTACTCTGATTATGATTATCGATGTGTGTAAGTTTAGATAACGCGGGGATAGCCTATTTGAGATCCTGGTTGAACCGTTGGTTTATTAGCGGTTCATCACACCATTCTAAAATATGCAGAATTGGGGTGTGACAACTTGGTATCAGAGCCTCTCAGGCCTTGTCTGCTAAACTAACATACATTCGAGACAATTGTGAACTGAGATAGGATAAAAATAAAAATAGTAATATTAACACACTGTAAGCACAAGTGATGATTGAGACCAAATTTAAAAAAGAGAATAATGCATCTACTAAAGGGGAAACAAGTTACATACAATGAGTGAGAGAAACAAAACATATATACATAACTAAAGCAGAGTACAGTCCACAACCTGGACAGTTACTCTGTAGTACAAGAAAATAAGTACAATCAAGATGCTGAAGGCGAAGGAGGAGGCGGGGCCTCACAATCTCGGTCATAGTCCTCAGCATAGACTCTAGTCAACCAGGCTATCTGAGTCTGGGTCGTCTGTAGGCTAGCTGTGAGATCGGCTACCCTCCGATCAGTCGCACGCTGTACCTCTATAAGCTCTCCCATCCGTGTGTCTGATATGCGCTGGGTAGCTAACAGCCCATCCACTCTCACACGCTGAGTGTCTAGCAACTCCTCCATCCTCAGGTTAGATCTGCGCTGAGCCTCCCTAATCTCCTGCAGCATCTCCATCATGTCAGAAGGTGGGCGTGAAGGGCCAGCCGCATAAGAAGGACCAGTCTCAGGTACAGGATCCGCCGCAGAAGAAGTACCAACACCAGCCGTATGCGTAGGTGAAGGCGGTGGTATTACGTCAACATCCATATACATGCAGTCGTCATCATCGACAGGATCCACATGGGCTCTAGCAGCGGCAGCAGCAGCCTCGGCATCAGCCATCTCGATACGAGTGTGAGGGCGCACCATCGCGTTCCTCTCATCATCACTAACCTGGGCATCCTGCATACCCATCTTGCAGATTGCCTCCCAATCTAGAGGCGACGAGAAGGTCTTCTCCTGGTTCTTCTCATCCACCAGGTCAAACCCCAGACGGGTCAGTAGCACTGTAATCATGCGTCCATAGGGTAGATTACCCCTATGACCGGACAATGTAGCACTAATCATGGTCCGCATGATGATGTAAGGAAGGCAGACCGGCTGTCTGGTGCAGATACTGTATATCAGGAACTGGGTCAGCTGAGAAACCCACTCATAGTGCCCACTCTGCGGGATCAGATTATGCTGGATAATCTTGCAGAAGACCCGTGGAGCTGGACGCAGATAACAAGCTCTCATCTGCCAACGACCAGGTCGTAACAACTGATTGTCGATCTCTGCCCTCATCTCCATCTCAACAAACTGGGGCTCTCCAGGCGCACAGTACACCATGGGGCCATCATAGGGAATGCCCAACTAGTCGTCCAGCTGCCGATAGTTGAAAGAAATATCTACCCCTTTGACGTAGCTGGTGATGCGCAACTCCTGACCACGCTCCACATCATTGTGGTTCCACTATCTGAAGGTTACAATAGAATTGGCGCACCAAATCCGGACATGTGCACGCGTCGTAGGTGATGACAAGGAGCCACCCCATGTCACCAAAGGCTCTCTCTACGTTGAACACGGCTAACTCAGCCAAGTTCACCATACGACCACCCTCAACCTTCTTACGGGCATAGTCAACATACCGTGCCTCGGCTTCATTGGAATGGAAGCGAAGGGGATCACGAACTCTGGGTACCTTGGTACGAGCCATGGTATCTGCAAAACAAGAAAGAGAAGGAAAAATAAGGAAATTATGGGATAAAAATCCGAAATTCGATTTAATAATGACGTATGTGACGATAAAGCCCTATTTCTCACCATACAATGGGCATGAGAACTTACGTAGGTTAAAATACATCCTACAACCCACATACAGTAGGAAATTTTAACTGACGAAGTCCAATTTGAAGAAATTCAAGAAAAATAAAAAATTTCGACAATTAGGGCAAAAAGAGAAAATTTCAAGTTTCTCGATAACCAACCGATGAAACTCAAAATTTTTTGAGGGCGTTCGTTCCTTGAGACACCAATAACAAAAGCCCCCAATCAAAATCGAATTTTTACGATTGGAAAAAGTTTAATTTGGAAAATACAAGTTAAATGTGCGAAAACCTAGAAAGGGAAACCTAAAAATAGGTAAAAATGGGAAGACATACCTGTAGGGATGAAGTGGACGTCGAAACCTGGAATAAAATCGACCAACAACAGTGGAGTAGAACTGTAGCAACTCAGAGTGGAGAGGCGAGTCGAAACGGGAGGGAAATAATAAGAAATGACCCAGAATCGGATCTTAAAAATCTGACTTTTGGTCCGAGGGTCAGACAATTCGACTGGAACCATCGACCCTCGAATCGACCCTCCCATCGACCCTCGGCTCTCGGGAATCTGACAAAAAATCAAGGGTCGGATACCGAGGGTCGGATACCCATCGACCCTCAGCTCTCGGGAAGAACAGGTCATTCCCAGGGTCGGATACTAAGGGTCGGACATACCATCGACCCTCACCATCGACCCTGCATAGAAAAGACACTATTTTTTTTATAAAATGAGCTAAAATTGGAATTGATTATTGGTTAGCGTGCCTACATGAAATATAAATGACTTCTTACCTATTTTGATGATTTTCAGGCACCACCAATCACAGAAAAGAATTATGTCTGGACGTAGGGTGACCCGACAGACCCAAAATGCAGTCCCACCACCACCACCCGTGGAGGAGACCAGTCAAGAAAATAACTATGCACCGGGTAATCCAGAACCAGCAAACCCTACAAATTTGCCACCTCCACCACCAGAGCTAGCGACAGTGGTGATGAATCTGGCACAGCAGTTGCAGCAGATGCAACACGCACAGGCTTAGATGCAGGTTGCCATGGGAATTATGTTTCAAGCCACTCAGGCTGCACCCATGCACACAGGACAAGCCAGTGCAGCACCGGTGGATAACCACCCAGCTCCTCACACGCCTCAACAACCGGCTGCACAGATTCCAGTGCAGGTACTGGAAGCAGCTCACGGGAATTACCAGTATCCACCCCATATGTTTGGGGCAAACCCCCAAAATCAGTTGGACCACTCCCGACTAGTGGAGAGATTTTTGAAGATGAAACCCAAAGAATTCAACGGCAAACCGTCTGATCCGTTGTGGCCAGCCCACTGGATAGACGAGATGGAGAGAAATTTCCTCATGATGACTATCACAGAGGAAGAGAAAGTACTATGCGCCACCTTCATGCTCAAGGGCGACGCACATCATTGGTGGAAATCCATGAAGGCATATCTACTGACCAAGCACGCCCTACTGACATGGGCTATATATAAAGAAGCCTTCTTTGAGAAATATTTTTCACGGAGCATCAGAGATTCGATGGAGAAGGAGTTTCTGAGTCTTTATCAGGGACAAATGTCAGTGGATGCGTACCAACAACATTATGAAGAGCTGTTTTTCTTCGCACCACTAAGTATGCAAGAAGAAGAAACCAAAACCCATAGGTTTGTCACGGGACTGAGAGGAAACATCAGAGAACATGTTATGGGCTTAGAAAAGAGAATTTATATTGAAGCTGTCCAGATTGCTCGAGTTATAGAATCGAGCCGGAAGGAGAGTTATTTTACTCAGAACAGAGGCATCAAAAGGCCAGCCGGAAATTCCTACAACGGAGGCAATAACAGGACATATAAGCCTTTCCGTCCTCAGAATTTTACTGCTGCAACCAAGACTACTTCAGCAGCTCAACCTCAGCCAAAGCCAAATTCTGAAACCCCTAAATGTTTTAACTGCAACCAGCCGGGACATATGGCAAGGGAGTGCCCTAAGCCCAAGAAGCAATTCCATCAGGGACGGGTATATGCTGTTACGTCCGAGGATGCGGCCGCATCACCCGATGTGGTCACAGGTATGACTGAAACTTTTTAAAGTTGTAATTACATTGTATGAGCATGTAGACTAAGTAAAATAAGTCACAGGTATCGTACCTATAAATGGCACGCCCGCCAGAGTACTCTTTGATTCCAGAGCTACTCATTCCTTTATATCTGTGGCATTTGGAAAGAAGATAAATTTACCCATCAAAACATTAGATTACAAATTACTTGTACGATCACCGATGGGGTTAGAAGAGGAATTAGAGAAAGGTTATGGACCATGTCCAGTTCTCATTGGAGAGAAAACTTTAGATGCAACCTTGATACAACTTGAGATGGCAAACTTTGATGTCATCTTGAGAATGGACTGGTTAGCTCGGCATTCTGCAAATCTATTATGCGCCGAAAAGAAGCTAACGTTCAAAGACAAGGAAGGAGCAGAATTAAGTTTTTTGGGAACCAAACTTCCCCGGAGACGCAAGCTCATACTTTCAGCACTAAAGGCTAAGAAGTGCCTTGAGAAGGGGGCAATCGGGTATCTAGTATCTGAGGTCGACCTAACCAAGGACGGGCCACAAATGGAAGAGATTGATGTCGTGCGGGACTATCCTGACGTATTTTCGGAGGAACTACCCGGATTACCACCCGACCGAGCCACGGAGTTTGTGATAGACCTTATACCTGGAGCCGCACCAGTGTCAAAAGCACCTTATAGAATGGCTCCTACGGTACTGAAGGAATTAAAAGTTCAACTACAAGAACTGCTGGACAAGGGTTATATTCGACCCAGTATTTCTCCATGGGGGGCACCGGTGTTGTTCGTAAAGAAGAAGGATGGTAGCGTTCGATTATGTATCGACTATCGGGAGTTGAATAAACTGACAATCCAGAATTGATATCCACTACCTCGGATCGATGACTTGTTCGATCAGTTACAAGGAGCGAAAGTATTTTCTAAGATCAATCTTCGATTGGGCTAGCATCAGTTGAAGATTAAAGAAGGTGATATTCCGAAGATAGCTTTCAGGACCAGATACGGACATTATGAATTTTTGGTTATGTCTTTCGGATTAACTAATGCACCGGAAACGTTCATGGAACTTATGAACCGAGTTTTCCACGATATGTTGGATACGTCGGTTATAGTATTTATTGATGATATATTGGTATATTCCAAGGACAAGGAAACCCATATCAAGAACCCAAACGCAGCCCTACAACGTTTAAGGAAAGAGAAGCTATATGCCAAATTTTCAAAGTGTAAGTTTTGGCTAAGTGAAGTCACCTTTCTAGGCCATGTAGTATCCGCTGAAGGAATCAAAGTGGACCCCAGCAAGATCGAGGCTATTGTAAAGTGGGAAGTACCAAAGAGCGTTTCAGAAATTAGAAGTTTTCTGGGTCTAGCTGGTTATTATCGGAGATTCATAGAAGACTATTCTCGGATTGCCGTACCTCTCACCAGTTTGACTAAGAAAGGTGAAAAGTTTGTGTGGACGGATAAATGTGAGAAGAGCTTCCAGACATTGAAGACCAGATTGATATCCGCTCTGATTTTGACTATTCCTATTCCAGGACAGACGTTTACCTTATACACCGATGCGTCGGGAATGGGATTAGGATGTGTGCTTATGCAAGGAGAGCAAGTAATTGCCTATGCCTCGAGACAGTTGAAGGTACATGAGAAAAACTACCCCACTCATGATTTGGAGTTAGCGGCAGTAGTACATGCTGTCAAGATATGGAGACATTACTTATACGGAGAGAAATTTCAGATTAAGTCGGACCATAAAAGTCTTACTTATTTATTTAATCAGAAGGAGTTGATTATGAGACAAAGAAGATGGCCAGAACTATTGAAAGACTATGATTGTGATATCCAGTATCATCCTGGAAAAGCGAACGTAGTAGCGGATGCATTAAGCAGAAAGGCAATGATAAAATCGCAAGGAGAAGTTAGCACGACTGCAGCAATGTGTACTACCGGAAGGGTATTCAATCACGGCAACGAGCAGTATGTGATAGATACAACGGATGGATCAGCCGACAAAGGGTTTATTCATCAGTTTTCGAATATGTTCGCGGCATTGATGATTATACCGGATATAGTGGATGAAGTGAAGACAGCTATCAAAGCAGATCCTTATCTGAGAACAGTACAAGAAGATATTGAGAAAGGTAGGACCAACCCTGAGTTCACCTTGGATGACGAGAAGGTACTGAAATACAAAGGAAGAATATGTGTACCTGAAACAGAAAGTGTAGACATTAGAAACCGACTGATGAAGGAAGCCCACACCACGATCTATTCGATACATCCTGGAAGTACGAGAATGTATCATGATCTAAAGAAACTATATTGGTGGAGGGGAATGAAAGCAGATGTAGCTAAGTTCATGTCTCAATGCCTAAATTGTCAGAAAGTAAAGGCTGAACGACAAAGTCCCGCAGGACTGTTACAGCCATTACCGGAACCAGCATGGAAATGGGATTGCATCACAATGGACTTCATCACGGGACTACCATTGACTCCTCGAGTAGTTGACGCAGTTTGGGTGATTGTGGACCGTCTGACTAAAACAGCTCGCTTCATACCTATACGACCTCAGTATACACTGGAAAGGTTAGCGAAGCTGTATGTGGATAATATTGTTTGGTTATACGGTGTACCAGAAAGCATTGTGTCTGATAGAGATCCACGATTTACTTCCAAGTTTTGGGAAGGATTGCAAAAGGCTATGGGTACAATGTTGAAGTTCAGTACTGCATTCCACCCACAGACAGATGGACAGTCGGAGCGTTCAATTCAGATTCTAGAAGATATGCTACGAGCATGTGTAATTGATTTCAAGGGATCATGGGATGAAAGATTACCACTGATCGAGTTCGCTTATAACAATAGCTATCAGGCTACTATACAGATGTCACCTTATGAAGCACTGTATAGCAGGAAGTGTCGAACTCCTTTGTTTTGGAATGAAGTTGGAGAACGTAGTATTGTTGGGCCAAAATTTATTGAAGAGACTTGCCGAGTGGTCGACATTATCAAGGAAAGAGTAAGAACAGCCTAGAACCGACAGAAGCAATATGCAGATACTCGACGCAGAGATCTGGAGTTCGCTGTAGGTGATAAAGTATTTTTGAAGGTATCGCCTATGCGAGGATTGAAAAGGTTCGGACAGAAAGGGAAACTAAGTCCAAGATATGTCGGGCCGTATGAAATTCTAGCTAAGCGTGGTATAGTGGCTTATCAGTTAGCACTACCGCCATTTATGTCAAGTGTGCATGACGTATTTTACATTTCCCTATTGAAGAAGTATGTCAAGGATCCAACGCATGTTTTGATAGTAGATTTGCCAGAATTGACTGATGATTTGACATTTGAAGTAACACCAACAGAAATCACCATTCGAAAGGTTTAACGTCTACGCAACCGAGATATCTATTATGTTAAGGTCACTTGGAAAAGTAAAGACATGGAAGAAATTACATGGGAAGAAGAAAATGCTAGGCGGAAATATCCTCACTTATTTGATTCAGAAGGTACGTACAATTTCGAGGACGAAATTTTTATAAGTAGGGGGGAGTTGTAAGACCCGTGTCAATCTAACCCGATCTTACCACCTTGAACCAGGTTTACCCATCATGGTTGAGTCAAATGGACCAAGGGAGTGAAGGTGATCGAGATCCTAGGTATCAAATCGACCCAAAAACACTTAATTTGAAGGGAGGGTCACATACCCAGCTAAGCAGGGTCGGACCTTCCAAAGCAGAAAGTCAGACCCTCAATTTTGAAGGGAGGGTCGAACATATTGAACCCTAGGGTCGACGGGGTCATCGACCCTCCCATCGACCCTCGGTTGCCGTAAGAAAATAAAATTAGGAAATTTCCTAATTTTTGATTGGGATTCTTTCCTAATCTCAAAGGGACTTATTTTAGGATATTCCTACTCTATTTAAAGGATGTCCCTAAGCCACTTTCACTCCTTTCACAACCCTAATTGAATTGAGAGAAAGAAAGGAGAAGGAAAAGAGGAAGAAGAAAGGCAAGGAAGAGAACTTAGCAAAAAGGAGATGAATTTCAGAGAAAAAAATAATCTTCTCAGGTATGGATACTAATTCCATGAGTTTCTACAGACCTTAGGATAGTTATTGGAGAGAGTGATCTCGGAGAAACCCAAACCATCAAGCTATGGTTAGGTTTTCATGGAAAACCATAGAAGAATGCATGAAAGCTATCTAGGTGGTTGATTCATGGTTCCAGACCATGGAATGAATGTTTAATGGAATGTAGAAGCAATCCATTGGACCCCAAACACGAAGAATGGATTAAAGAGAGGGAATTGGACCAAAGTGCACAGAGGGTCGCACCGAGGGTCAATGACCATCCGACCCTAGGTGTTCCTGACCATCGACCCTCAGTGTTCGAGAAGTTCAGAATCTGGGGAGGGTCGCACCCAGGGTCGATCAGGACTCTGACCCTACCTCCGACCCTTAGTTAATAGAGTGGTTTTTAAATCTGGAATTAATTCTAATTAAATTCTATCAACATTGTTAGGTCTTCTAGCAATATAGTAACACTGTAAAGGTGATTCTAAAGCTTGGAAAAACATCTTATAGCAAGCTAAGGTGAGGAACCAGAACTCCAAACTAAATTGGTTAATAACAAAAACTGTTTTCTATTTCTTGAGTCCTATGCCATGCTTGATTCTATGCGAATATGTTTGTAATGTGCATACAACATGCCATCTAATATTTCTATTACTTGTTCATGCATATTTACTTTATTATTTATATCATGATGATGATGATGATGATAGGAATAGGCATGTGCTTGTATGTATGTGGTTGATGTACTTGATGCGAGCGAGTATCAGGGGAGGTGTGATGGGAACGTCAATAAACGTTAACCTTTGGCGGGTCTCAGCACTTTAGCTCTATCTCTAACCCAAGTCTTGTGCATTGGCATCGTCGTATCGCCATTACTTTAGCAGAACTATAATGTCGTAGAGTATCAGGGAAGGTGGTCTCGGTCCTTGTAGTCTCTGACTCTACCGGGGGGCCTTAGCTCTATCTCTATTGACATTCTGAGGGATGCTAGGGTGAGGCCTTGGATACACCTTTGGCATTAGGGTTGGTTAGTTGCGAGCCCAGTTTGCAGCCCTCGCCAACAGGGGCTTACGTGTTGGTATGGCACTATATAGCAATAAACGTAACCTTTGTTATATACTGTTCATGGTTGGGTGCATGTGAGTCGACGATAAATGTGATCTTCAGGTGGCGTCACACACTTGTGTATAGAGGCGGGGTCAATAAACATGACTTTTGACTACACTTTCATGCTCAAGGGCGACGCACACCATTGGTGGAAATCCACGAAGACATATTTACTGACCAAGCACGCCCTACTTACATGGGCTATATATAAAGAAGCATTCTTCGAGAAATATTTTCCACGAAGCTTCAGAGATTCGATGGAGAAAGAGTTCCTGAGCTTGTACCAGGGACAGATGACTGTAGACTCATATCAACAACGCTACGACGAGCTGTTCTTCTTTGCACCGGCTAGCATGCAAGAAGAAGAAACCAAAACCCGTAGGTTCGTCACGGGACTGAGAGGAAGCATCAGAGAACATGTTCTGGGCTTAGAGAAGACAATATATAATGAAGCTGTCCAGATTGTTCGAGTGATTGAATCGAGCCAGAAGGAGAGTTATTTTACTCAGAACAAAGGCATCAAAAGGCCAGCTGGAAATTCTTACAACGGAGGCAATAACAAGACATATAAGCCTTTCCGTCTTCAGAATTTTACTGCTGCAACCAAGACTACTTCAGCATCTCAACCTCAGCCAAAGCCAATTTCTAAAGTCCTGAAGTGTTTTAACTGCAACCAACCCGGACATATGGCAAGGAAGTGCCCAACACCCAAGAAGCAGTTACATCAGGGACGAGTATATGCTGTTACATTAGAGGATGCTGCCGCATCACCCGATGTGGTCACAGGTATGACTGAAACTTTTAAAGTTGCAATTACAGTGAATGAGCATGTAGACTAAGTAAAGATAAATCACAGGTATTGTACCTATAAAGGGCGTACCCGCCAGAGTACCCTTCGATTCCGGAGCTACTGATTCATTTATATCTGTGTCATTTGGAAAGAAGACAAAATTACCCATCAAAACATTAGACTACAAATTACTTGTACGGTCACCGATGGGGTTAGAAGTGGAACTAGAGAAGGGTTATGGACCATGTCCAGTTCTCATTGGAGAGCAGACCTTAGATGCAACCTTGATACAACTTGAGATGGCAGACTTCGATGTCATCTTAGGAATGGACTGGTTGGCTCGGCACTCTACAAATCTGTTATGCGCCGAAAAGAAGCTAACGTTCAAAGACAAAGAAGGGGCAGAATTCAGTTTCTCGGGAACCAAACTTCCCTGGAGACGCAAGCTCATACTTTCAGCATTAAAGGCTAAGAAGTGCCTTGAGAAGGGAGCAGTCAGGTATCTAGTATCAGTGGTCGACCTAAGCAAGGAAGCACCACGAATGGAAGACATTGACGTCGTGCGGGATTACCTTGGCGTATTTTTGGAGGAACTACCCGGATTACCACCCGACCGGGCCACAGAGTTTGTAATAGACCTGATACCTGGAGCCGCACCCGTATCAAAAGCACCTTATAGGATGGCTCCTACGGAACTGAAGGTGCAACTACAAGAATTTCTGGACAAGGGTTATATTCGACCCAGTATATCTCCATGGGGTGCACCAATGTTGTTCATAAAGAAGAAGGATGGTAGCATTCGATTATGTATCGACTATCGGGAGTTGAATAAATTGACAATCAAGAATCGATATCCACTACCTCGGATCGATGACTTGTTCGATCAGTTACAAGGAGCAAGAGTATTTTCTAAGATCGATCTTCGATCAGGCTATCATCAGCTGAAGATTAAAGAAGGTGATATTCCAAAGACAGCATTCAGGACCAGATACGGACACTATGAATTTTTGGTGATGTCTTTCGGATTAACTAATGCACCGGCAACGTTCATGGAACTTATGAACCGAGTATTCCATGATATGTTGGATACATCGGTTATAGTATTCATTGATGACATATTGGTATATTCCAGGGACAAGGAAACTCATATCAAGAACCTAAACGCGGCCCTACAGTGTTTAAGAAAAGAGAAGCTATATGCCAAATTTTCAAAGTGCGAGTTTTGGCTAAGTTAAGTCGCCTTTCTAGGCCATGTGGTATACGCTGAAAGAATCAAAGTGGACCCTAGCAAGATCGAGGCTATTGTAAAGTGGGAAGCACCAAAGAGCGTTTCGGAAATCAGAAGTTTTCTGGGTCTAGCTGGTTATTATCGGAGATTCGTAGAAGACTATTCTTGGATTGCCGTACCTCTCACCAGTTTGACTAAGAAAGGTGAAAAGTTTGTGTGGACGGATAAATGTGAGAAGAGCTTCCAGACATTGAAATCCAGATTGATATCCGCCCCGATTTTGACTATTCCTATTCCAGGACAGACGTTTACCTTATACACCGATGCGTCGGGACTGGGACTAGGATGTGTGCTTATGCAAGGAGAGCAAGTGATTGCTTATGCTTCAAGACAGTTAAAGGTACATGAGAAAAATTACCCCACTCATGATTTGGAGCTAGCGACTGTAGTACATGCTGTCAAGATATGGAGACATTACTTATACGGAGAGAAATTTCAGATTAAGTCGGACCATAAAAGTCATACTTATTTATTTAATCAGAAGGAGTTGAATATGAGACAAAGAAGATGACTGGAACTATTGAAAGACTATGATTGTGATATCTAGTATCATCCGGGAAAAGCGAACGTAGTAGCGGATGCATTGAGCAGAAAAGCAATGATTAAATCTCAAAGAGAAGTCAGCACGACTGCAGCAATGTGTACTACCAGAATGGTATTTAATCACGGCAACGAGCAGTATGTGATAGATACAACGGATGAATCAACCAACCAAGGGTTTATTCATCGGTTTTCTTATATGTTTGCGGCATTGAAGATTATACCGGATATAGTGGATGAAGTGAAGACAGTTATCAAATCAGATCCTTATCTGAGAACAGTACAAGAAGATATTGAGAAAGGTAGGACTAACCCTGAGTTCACCTTGGATGACGAGAAAGTACTGAAATACAAAGGAAGAATATGTGTACCTGAAACAGAAAGTATGGACATTAGACACCGACTGATGAAAGAAGCCCATACCACCATCTATTCGATACATCCTGGAAGTACAAAAATGTATCATGATCTAAAGAAACTATATTGGTGGAGGGGAATGAAAGCAGATGTAGCCAAGTTCGTGTCTCAATGCCTAAATTGTCAGAAAGTAAAGGCTGAACGACAAAGACCCACTGGACTATTGCAGCCATTACCGGAACCAGCATGGAAATGGGACTGCATCACTATGAACTTCGTCACGGGACTAGCATTGACTCCTCGAATAGTTGACACAGTTTGGGTGATTGTGGACCGTCTGACTAAAACAGCTCGTTTCATACCTATATGACCTCAGTATACACTGGAAAGGTTAGCGAAGCTGTATGTGGATAATATTGTTCGATTACATGGTGTTCCAGAAAGTATTGTGTCGGATAGAGATCCACGATTTACTTCCAAATTTTGGGAAGGATTGCAAAAGGCTATGGGTACAACGTTGAAGTTCAGTACTGCATTCCACCCACAGACAGATGGACAGTCAGAGCGTACCATTCAGATTCTAGAAGATATGCTACGAGCATGTGTAATTGATTTCAAGGGATCATGAAATGAAAGATTACCATTGATCGAGTTCGCTTATAATAACAGCTATCAGGCTACTATACAGATGTCACCTTATGAAGCACTATATGGCAGAAAGTGTCGAACTCCCTTGTTTTGTAATGAAGTTGGAGAACGTAGTATTGTTGGACTAGAATTTGTTGAAGAGACTTGTCGAGTGGTCGACATCATCAAGGAAAGAGTGAGAACAGCTCAGAACCGTCAGAAGCAATATGCAGATACTCGACGAAGAGATCTGGAGTTCGCCGTAGGTGATAAAGTATTTTTGAAAGTATCGCCTATGCGAGGATTGAAGAGGTTCGAACCGAAAGGGAAGCTTTCCAAGATATGTCGGGCCATATGAAATTCTAGCTAAGTGTGGAAAAGTAGCTTATCAGTTAGCACTACCACCATCTATGTCAAGTGTGCATGACGTATTTCATATTTCCTTGTTGAAGAAGTATGTCAAAAACCCAACGCATGTTTGAACATTAGATTTGCCAGAATTGACTGATGATTTGACGTTTGAAGTAACACCAACAGAAATCACTAGTCAAAAAGTTCAACGTCTATGCAACAGAGATATCTACTATGTTAAGGTCACATGGAAAAGTAGAGACATGGAAGAAATTACATGGGAAGAAAAAAATGCTATGCGAAAGCAATACCCTCATTTATTTGATTCATATGGTACGTACAATTTCGAGGATGAATTTTTTATAAGTTGGGGGGAGTTGTAAGACCTGTGTCAATCTAACCCGGTCTTACCACCTTGAACCAGGTTTACCCATTATGGTCGAGTCAAATGGACCAAGGGCGTGAAGGAGATCGAGATCCCAGGTATCAAATCGACCCAAAAATACTTAAAATAGGGGAAGGGTCGCATACCCAGCGAAGCAGGGTCGGACCTCCCAAAACAAAAAGTCAGACCCTTAGTTTTGAAGGGAGGGTCGGACAGCTTAAGACCCTAGGGTCGACGGGATCATCGACCCTCCCATCGACCCTCGGTTACCGCAGAAAATAGAAATTAGGAAATTTCTAGATTTTCGATTGGATTATTTCCTAATCTCAAATGGACTTATTTTAGGATGTTCCTAGTCTATTTAAAGGACGTCCCTAAGACACTTTCACTCCTTTCACAACCCTAATTGAATTGAGAGAAAGAGAGGAGAAGGAAAAGAGGAAGAAGAGAGGCAAAGAAGAGAACTTAGCAAAAAGGAGAAGAATTTCAGAGAAGGAGTAATCTTCTCAGGTATGGATACTAATTCCATGAATTTCTACAGACCTTAGGTTAGTAATTGTTGAGAGTGTTATCTCGGAGAAACCCAAACCATCAATCTATGGTTAGGTTTCCATGGAAAACCATAGAAGAACGCATGAAAGCTATCTAGGTGGGTTATACATGGTTACAGACCATGGAATGAATGTTGAACGGAATGTAGAAGCAAGCCATAGGACCCCAAACACGAAGAATGGACTAAAAAGTGGAAATTGGACCAAAGTGCACAAAGGGTCGCACCGAGGGTCGATGACCATCCGACCCTAGGTGTTCCTGACCATCGACCCTCAGCATTCAGGAAGTCCAGAAAGAGGGAAGGGTCGATAGACCCATCGACCTTAGCATCGACCCTACCTCCGACCCTCAGTTAACAGAGTAGTTTTTAATTCTGAATAAATTCTAATTAAATTCTATCGACTTTGTTAGGTCTTCTAGCAATATAATAACACTGTAAAGGTGATTCTAAAGCTTGGAAAAGTATCTTATAGCAAGCTAAGGTGAGGAACCTTAACCCCAAACTAAATTGGTTAATAACAAACTATTTTCTATTTATTGAGTCCTATGCCATGCTTGATTCTATGCGAATATCTTTGTAATGTGCATACAACATGCCATCCAATATTTTTATTACTTGTTCATGCATATATACTTTATTGTTTATAACATGATGATGATGATGATGATAGGAATAGGCATGTGCTTGTATGTGTGTGGTTGATGTACTTGATGTGAGCGAGTATCAGGGGAGGTGTGATGAGAATGTCAATAAACGTTAACCTTTGGCGGGTCTCAACACTTTAGCTCTATCTCTAACTCTAGTTTTGTGCATCAGCATCGTCGTATCGCCATTACTTTAGCAGAACTATTATGTCGTAGAGTATCAGGGGAGGTGGTCTCGGTCCTTGTAGTCTCTGACTCTACCGGGGGGCCTTAGCTCTATCTATATGGACATTTTGAGGGATGCTGGGGTGAGGCCTTGGATACACTATTTGGCATTAGGATTGGTTAGTTGCGAGCCCAGTTTGCAGCCCTCGCCAATAGGGGCTTACGTGTTGGTATGGCACTATATAGCAATAAACGTAACCTTTGTTATATAATGTTCATGATTGGGTGCATGTGAGTTGACGATAAATGTGATCTTCGGGTAACGTCACACACTCGTGTATAAAGGCGGAGTCAATAAACGTGACCTTTGGCTACCTAAACCTTTCTATTGCATACTGCAAAATTATATACCAGACCAAAGATATAAATTGATTTGCATGCATATGTATTGTTGCATTGTTTTGGCTACTCATTGAGCCGTGATGTGTGCTCACCCCTCGACGTCGAATATTTTTAGTTGATTATGTAGGTTATACCATTGAAGGTTATATGAATGCTCCAACAAACGGGAACGTAGCGGCGATGGAAGCTGAAGCTGAAGTGGATACACACGACTCCTCTTGCAAGTGCAACTCGTATGTATTTGATTAGATGTTTTATAGGTTTATTTATTCGGATTTATTAAGACATGTATTTGGTATTTAAATATTTATGTCTTAGTTGGAAACATAATAATTTGCTATTAAATTATTAATATCATCTTAGTTTCTCAGTTCATTTTATTATAAGACTTTCGTTATTGTGTATTTACTCTGATTATGACATGAATGTATGGAGGTTCAGTTAACGCGGGGATAGCCTATTTGAGATCCTGGTTGAACCATTGGCTTATTAGCGGTTCATCACATCATTCTGAATAGTGCAGAATTGGGGTGTGACAGTACATTCTCAACTAAGTTCCTTGAAATCAATTTTACAAGCTCGGAGCATATCTCTTAGGATCTGTATAGTCCGCTCCGACTGTCCGTCGGTTTGAGTTAAAGTGCGGTACTAAACTTTAACTTTGTCCCCATTATTTTCTATAGATCCTCCCAAAACTTCGAGATAAGGCATAAGCCTCTGACCGACACCAAGCTCTCATGCATACCATTCAATCTGGCAATATTATCTACATATAGCTTATTTAGCCGCTTCAAAGTATACCGAGGTCATATAGCAATGGAATGAGCTACCTTCATAAGGCGATCAACAATCCCCCAAACTGCATCAACCACTCTAGGAGTCAGTGGCAAATCATTGACATAGTTCATTGCAATGCAGTTCCACTTTCAGACTGGCTCCGATAGTTGTTGTTGTGAGCCATGTTGGTCTTAGCCTTTACTTGCTGATAATTCAGACACTGGAACACGCACTAAGACACCTTTGTTATCATCCCTCTTTACCAGTACAATCTCTTCAGGTCATGATACATACTGGTACTCCAGTATGTCCTGAATATGGAGTACAATGGGCTCTTATCCTTACCCTCTTCATGATATCCGAGTCTTTACCTTCATGTATTCAGAGTCTACCTCTGTATCTGAGTACCGTCTCCGCATCCAAAGTAAGTCAGGGTTAGGTTTTTTTTTCTTTCTCTAAATCTTCTTGCATTGTTCATATATACAGATCTAACAAAATTGCTATTTTTATTTCATCCATAAATTCATAGATGGTCTTTAATGCCATAAACGCAACCGAACTATTGTTTCATAATTCATCCATAAGTTCTCGCTCAATTGGATCATCACTAGCTTCTATTATATGTTACTCTTCTTCCAAATCTGAATCTGTTGCTGCGGAACATAGGGCAGCATTTATACTGGGTCCCCCTTTTGGCTTCATAATTTCCTTTTTGCTTAAGGCTTAGCTACTACATTAGCCTTGCTCAGGTGACATTGAATATCACAGTCTTAATCCTTCAAGTATTCCTAACCATCTCCTTATCCTCATGTTCAACTCTTTCTAATGAAGAGATAAATAAAACACTTATAATCCGATCTAATCTAAAATTATTCTTCGTTTAAATAATGTCTCCAAGTCTTGATTGCATGAACCACAATTGTTTAATCCAATCATGAGTTGGGTAACTTTTCTCATGCTCTTTCAGTTTTCTTAAAGCATATGAAATCGCTTATTTACCTTACATCAACCCGCATCCTAGATCCAATCCGAAAGCTCCGATGGATAGGGTAAAAGGTTTCCCTGGTATCCGAATGATTTAGGTGAGAGTTGATATCAACCCTTCTTCACACTTGTCAGTCCGATTAAACTCATCTCCCTTCCTGGTTAGCTTGGTAAGAGGTTTTGTGATCTTAGAGTGGTCCTCCAAAAATCGTCTGTAATAACTAGCTAAACCCAAGAAACTTCTGATCTTCGCAATACTCTTTAGGTGTTCTCACCATACAATTGCTTTTATCTTAATAGGGTCCACTTTAATCCCTTTTTATGACGCTACGTGATCTAAGAAGATCATTTTGTTTAATCATGTTTCATATTTCTTGGACTTGGCATAAAGCTTTTCCCTTTTCAACTGTTGTGGAGCTACTCCAAGATCCGTTGTATGAGTTGCTTCATTCTTAGAATAAATCAAAATATCATCTATGAAAACTATGACCAACGTGTCCAACATGTCATGAAACACCCAGTTCATTAGCTCCATAAAATACGTAAGGGCATTGGTTAATCCAAACGTCATAATTGAGAACTCATAATGTCCAATCCCAATTCTAAAAGCTACCTTCGAGATATTTCTGTCCAAAATTCTTCAGCTGATGATATCTTGACTGAAGATCAATATTAGAAAATACCTTTGCTCCTTGCAACTAGTTAAACAAGTCATTGATCTGAGGTTGTAGATATTGATTCTTGATCGTGAGCTTGTTTAGTTCCCGGTAGTCTATACATAATCTGACACTACCGTCCTTCTTCTTTACGAGTTGCGTTGGCGCTCTCCGTGATGCAATACTTAGCTGATTAGAACCCTTGTCTAATAACTCTTGTAGTTGAGTCTTAGTTCCTTCAACTCCGTAGGAGCTACTCTATAGGTGCCTTTGACACAAGTATCGTCCTTGGTAACAAGTCGATGACGAACTTGGTCGCATGATCAGATGGTAACCCAAGTAAGTTTCATGGAAACACATCAGAAAATTTATGCATCACATCAGTATCTTCCATCTGTGGTGCTTCTTTGGTAATGTATGCCACAGATACCATATCTCCCACTTCTTTCTCTTCAAAGCATCTCTTCGCCTTTAGCGTAGAGAGGATCAGCTTTCACTTCCTAGGCAACATACTCTCAATGATAATAAATCATATGCCGTTTTTATTCTTGAATGATAACCTCTTCTATGCACATAATCACTTGTAGAGTGTTGAGACAATCAGTCTATCCCCAAGATGACATCAAAGTCTGCCATCTCAAGTCTAATTAGGTTGTGTCTAAATTTCATACATCCATACGATTTGGACATTATTCATAATACTCATCTAATACAACATTTAGTCCAAAAGTGCTTGAACTAGCAAAATCTGATGTAAAGGTCTTAAGAGCTTGTCTAGTTCCTTCATCTCTTTTGATTTTTCAAAGACTATCATCAAAATCCCATATTGCACTTATTAGCTTGTATTTCTTTTATCCTTGTTGTTCTACCTTGCTCTCTCTTCCATATACCTCGAAAATAGCTTGTGATTGTTACTTCATATCCCAAGTCTATCTATAAGCATTAGGGTTTATGCTTATAAATTCATTAATTCAACCAAACTATTTTGGTCTTTACTTATCATATCCCTCAACATTGGGCATAACTCAATTATCATTGTATTAAATCGAGTACTACTTATGCCATGACTTTATCCTTGTATCCACTCTTAGATTTGTCTTTAGGAATCTTCTACCTTGTCAAAATTCATACCGATATAACCATCTTTAACTTTACTTGAGTGTTGTCTACTCTTTCCTAGTTACTCTTGATTGTTCTCACTTTTGCTCATGTACTCTTTTATGAACATATCCATCTATTCAGCAATCTCGAAATAGATCCTCCATTTCTTCATCTGAGGTTCCTTGGCCATAGCATTTAATCTGAATCCAATCATCCTTCTTCCAATAATTCCATTATCACTAAACATCTTATCAATGGATGTCGAGAAATGTAAGAATCAGAATGTTTATCCAACACAATTCATTTCCTTCTTTCAATTTAGTATGACGACAAACACTTTCTTTATCTAATGAACTTAAGTTTAAAAGATCAGGAGTAAATCTGTGGTAATCCAACCGACATCCAAAGGTTGTTAGATTGCACGGTGGTCCAAATACATGAAAATAGAGGTTCTACAGCTCTTAACTTCATGGTTACAGGTTCTATCGAGTATATAATGCCATTGGTCAAGGCACTACAAGAGTAAATCTGGAGAAGCTTTCATACATCAGTAAATCAGGTATAAATCTGGAGAAAGATTTCGTACATCAAAAAATCAGGTATAAATCAGAAGATGTACGCTCAACATGATTAAACATTTAACTGTTCATTCAGTTCATATCTCTGTTCATGTTGTCAATCATGAGAATGGTTCAGATTGGTATAATCAGGACTAATACTAAAGAAACAATATCTATAACTCCAATTGACAGGTTAAATCAAGAAGGTATCCTGTCAAGGCCCGAGAAATTAAAATCTGGTATGTGCATCCTCTATAATCATAAGAGTAAATCAATAATGCACCGCATCCTATATAAACCTATCTAGATATATGGCCATAATAGATTTGATCCTTTGCTGAAATGTCTGAGGTATCATCTTCAGAAGACATTCTTCAATCCTTGTCGGATCATTCTGTCATGATGCAACTATCCCATACATCGATGGCTGATAAGGTTAACCACCTCAATACACTGCTTGTTGTGCACCAAACTTCTGCACTGAGGTGTGCATTACTGGGACTTGCTGTATGGTAGGCACTGTGTTATAGGTAACGGGTGCTGGGGGTACAGTGATGCTACCAATTGGTACTGTACTTGGTTTGACCCGGAGGTGTTGATGTGGCATCAGCAACTTGGGTAGTGATTTACATAGCAACTTGCATAGTCGGTCTCATCTGTTGTGGCTCTTGTATTTTATTGGGTCAAGTTTATGACAACCATAACCAAGGTACTTAATAGTCCAGGTGGTTGGCTAGAGTGACCTGGTTGTTCACCTCCTTTGATTCGTTCTAATCTGATTATCATTATCTAGCAACTGCTCAGATGAGTTTTCATTATCCATTCTCGACCCTGATAGTGGTGGGGTCAAGTTGCAACCTCTTCTTAATGCTCAGCGGGTAATGGATCAGCTTGTGGTGGATCTCACCCTGAGGGTATAGCTTTATCTTCTTGTAGTTACTCTTATTTTTAATGTATGACCATTATTCTCTTATCTCTGTTGGATTCGGCCCGAGATATTTCCCTTTACCCTTGCAGGGAATTAGGCATTACTAGCCATTTTCTCCTTCCTTTGTCATACATCGAGTTTCACATCTTGTGAGTACCAACTCGGTATTCAATTTTCTGCTTTATAGAAGCTCCCTTCTTGCTACTGTACAATATCCATTGTATACTTAGGCAACTACCCAACTATAGATAATACCCTATACTATTTGTGTATTAGGATAATTTTTGGTCTTCTCTTTCTGTTTGAGTGTATAAATATGGTTCCACCTTTTATATGTACATTATCATCTTGTTTAATTTCTGTCTCAACCAACACAGGTGCTTATGGTGTGTTTGTATTAAAGCTTTCAATTTATCCTAACTCAGTTCATGGACTCTAGTGGAAGTATTTAGGTTTCATGGGAAGGCCTGAGAGAGCTCTGATACCAAGTTGTCACACCCCAATTCTGCACTATTCAGAATGGTGTGATGAACCGTCAATAAACCAATGGTTCAACCAGGATCTCGAGTAGGCTATATCCGTGTTATCTAAACCTTATACATCCATATTCATAATCAGAGTAAATACACAATAGCGGAAGTCTTATAGTAAATGAACTGAGAATTTAACTGTGATAACCATAAATAAATATCAAATTATTATTAAATCAACTGAGACATAATTAAATAAATATCAATTACATGTTTTTAATAAAATCTAAACAAAATATAATCGAATACGCATGAGTTGCACTCGCATGAGGAGTCATGCATATCCACTAAGTCTTCAGCTTCCATTGACGCCACATGCCAGTACACAGGAGCGTTTATATAATCTTCAATGGTGGTACCTGTATCATCAACTAAAAGTATTCGAATTCGAAAGGGTAAGCACACATCACGACTCAGTGAGCAAACAACACAATGCAACAATATATATGCATGCAATCAATTCATATCTTTGGTCTGGTTTAAAGTTTGCAATGTGCTATAGAAAGGATAGGTGGCCGCCGCACCTCTATACACGAGTGTGTGGAAACGCCCAATGAAAATGGCACTGTCGCCCCACATGCACCCACCATGGACAATATACACCCCATGAAAATGGCATGGCTGCACCGGTTGCCCATGCCAACACGTAAGCCCCTGTTGGCGAGGGCTTGCAAACTGGGCTCGCAACTAACCAACCCTAATGTCAAACAATGTATCCAAGGCCTCACCCCAACATCCCTCAATACATCCATAGAGATAGAGCTAGGGTCTGGTGACCAGGCTGAACCACAATGCCACGTCCCCCCCTGATGCCCTACGGCATATTAGTTCCGCTAAGGTAATGGCGATACGACGATGTTAGTGGACAAGACTTGAGTAGAGATAGAGTTAGAGTCTGGTGACCAGGCTGAACCACAATGTCACGTCCTCCCCCTGATGCTCCACTCGCATCAAGCAGACACTTGCTTAGTGGACATGACTTGAATAGACCATGGCACAATATACCCCGATGAGAATGGCATCGAAGTACCGGTTGATACCATTCCTACCCACACCATGTACACCAGCCAAACACAAACATTCACATGCCTATTCCTACCATCATCAACATCATCATGTTATAATCAATAAATTTAAATATGCATGAACAGTAATAATATAAATATTGGATGACATGTTGAATGCACATTACAAGCACACACGCATATAACAATCATGGTATTGGACTCAAGAAATAAAAATAGTTTGTTATTAACAAATTAGTTTAGGTCTTGTTCCCTCACCTTTGCTTGTTTGTAGATCCTCTTTTAAGCCTTAAGAATCACTTTTATATCAATATTATAATGCTAGAAGACCTAACAAAGTCGATAGAATTTAATTAAAATTTATTATAATTTTTACAGTTTGATGTTAACTGGGGGTCGATGCCTAGGGTCGGAGGTTCCATCGACCCTAGGTGCTACCCCTCCTTTCCTGAAGTTCCCGAATGCTGGGGGTCGATGCTAGGGTCGGAGGTTTCATCGACCCGAGGTGCGACCCCCCATGGTTTGAGTCAAAAATATCAAATTTTGTCCATTCATTCATGTTTGGGGTCCTATGGCTTGCTTCTATAGTCCATTCCATACATGTTCTATGGTTTAGAACTATTCTTTATTCACCTACATGGTTTCAATGATCTCCTCCATGGTTTCCATTGAAACCTAACCATGGATGGGTGATTTGGGTTTCTTCTAAGTCATACCCTCTTCATAAACCATTCTAAGGTCTTAAATAAATCATGGGGAATGTATTCATACCTTAGGTTTGCTGAGATTCAGAGTTTCCTCTGAATTTCCTCCTCCTTGGTCTTCTTCTTCAATTCTCTTTCTCTTCTCCTTCTCTTCCTTCTCTTCTCTTTCTTTCAATCCAATTAGGGTTGTAAAAGGAGTGAAAAAGGCTTAGGGACGTCCTATTTATAGAGCAAAACCTCCCAAAATAAGTCCCATTGAGTTTAGGAAAGGTTCCAATTGAAATTAGGAAAGTTTTCTAATTTTCGGTTCGTGCTGTTTTTCTCGATTACCGGGGGTCGATGGGGGGGTCGGACCTGCCTGTTGAAACCTGCGACCCTACCCTCATTTTGATTGTTTTTGAGTAAATTTTCATATTGGGTCTTGGTTTTTCTTCACACACTTGGTCCACTTGGCTCGGCCATGATATGTAGACGGGTCACGACACAAAATGTAAGGTTAGACCTGGTTCGTGGCGTGCGGGTCTTACACAAGCCATCAGATCCATTGTGGCCAGCTCACTAGATTGACGAGATAGAAAGAAACTTTATGATGATGGTCATTACTCAAGAAGAGAAAGTGTAGTGTGCCACTTTCATGCTGAAAGGTGATGCACATCATTGGTGGAGGTCTACTCGAGGTTATCTATTGATCAGGCACACCTATCTGACATGGGCTATCTTCAAAGAAGCCTTCTTTGAGAAGTACTTTCCCCGAAGCTTCAGAGACTAGATGCAAAAGAATTTCTAAGCTTATATCAAGGCCAGATGACCGTCGATGCTTACCAGCAGTGTTGTAAAGAGTTGTTCTTCTTTGTTCCCTCTAGCATGCAAGAAGAAGATACCAAAACCTATAGGTTCATCATGGGACTAAGGGGGAGTATTAGAGAGCATGTATTGGGACTAGAAAAGAAGATATATAATGAAGCTGTACCAATTGCTCGAGTTCTAGAGTCGATCCAAGGGAGAGCTATTTTGCTCAAAACAGGGGTATCAAGAGGCATAACGGGAATTCCTTCAATGGAGGGAATTCAAAGACCTTCAAACTGTTCTGCACTCAAGGCTTCAATGCTATAGCCAAGACTAAACAGCTGGCTCAACCCCAACAAAAACAAGGAAATGCTAGAGTTAAATGCTACAATTATGATCAAGTAGAGCATTACACAAGGGACTGTCCTAAACCAAGGAAGCAACTGCAGCAAGGGAAGGTCTATGCTGTATCTTCTAAAGAAGCTGTCGCATCACCTGATGTGGTAACAAGTATGACTTGACCTTTAGTTTTTGTATACCTTGTGTGAGCGTATATACCAAATTTGGTAAGATTACAGGTATCGTACCTATAGATGGCATACCCGTCAGATTACTCTTCGACTCTGGAGCCACCCATGCTTTTGTATCTGTATCTTTTGGAAAGAAACTAAATGTGCCCCTCAGACCTTTAGACTGCAAACTATTAGTACCATCGCCTATGGGATTAGAAGCAGAGCTGGACAAAGGTTTTGGACCATGTCCAGTTCTTATTGGTAGACAAACAATGGATGCAAACCTAATTCAACTTGAGATGACAGATTTTGACGTCATCCTAGGAATGGATTGGTTAGCTCGGCATTCCACAAATCTATTATGTACGGAAAAGAAATTGACCTTTAAGGGCCAAGATGGTGCAGAATTCAATTTTTTAGGAACCAAACTTCCTCGAAAGCGGAAACTCATCCTCTCTGCACTGAAGGCTAAGAGATGCCTTAAGAAGGGTGGAGTTAGATACCTGGTATCTATGGTAGACCTTACTAAAAAAGCACCACGGATGGAAGATATTGAAGTTATGCAGGAATTTTCAAACGTGTTTCTTGAAGATTTACCTGGGTTGCCACCTAATCAAGCGACAAAGTTTGTTATAAACCTATTGCTAGGGTCAGCACCTATATCCAAAGCACCATACCCAATGGATCCAACTGAATTGAAGGAATTAAAGTTTCAACTACAAGAGCTATTAGACAAGGGATTTATCTGACTAAGCATATCGCCTTGGGGAGTGCCAGTATTACTCGTCAAGAAGAAGGACGGTAGTGTTAGACTATGTATAGACTATCGGGAATTAAATAAGCTCACAATAAAGAATCAATATCCCCTACCTCGGATTGATGATTTATTTGATCAGCTGTAAGGAGCGAAGGTGTTTTCCAAGATCGATCTTCGGTCAGGGTATCTTCAGTTGAAGATCAAGGATGGTGACATCCCAAAGACAGCATTTAGAACCAGATACAGACCTTATGAGTTCCTGGGACCGTACTCTAATTTCTGTTATATAGTTTCTTATCACTTTTATTCTTTTATTCTCTAGACCTCATTCTCTTTCTCTTTCACTCTCTCACTTTCTCTCTTAGATTGGTCAAGGTTTGAGATTGATCTAAAAGAGTGAGAAAGGGTAGAGGGACGTCCTCTATATAGAGAGGAAATCTCCATATTGAGCCCTCCTAGAGTTTGGTAAGAAATCCCCTTTGATTTGGAAAGTTTCCAAATTACGAAGTCTAATCTGGAAACGTATGGTCGATACGTGTGGTCACAAAATCCGGTGACCACACCACTCAAAAATGCGACCACACGTCTATTTTTTATTGGTCTCACTTCCTTTATGGTGTGGTCGACCATACCAGTTCAGGTAGTCGGCCATACACTCATAATTCACTATTTTTGGATCGATTCACATACCTAGCCCTGTGGTTTCTTCATACGCTTGGTCTACTTTATTCGGCTAAGATAGGAAGACCTAGAACAACACGGTTAGACCAGATTAGAAGAGTGCGGGTCTTACTACTCCCCCCTTACATAAATTTTGTCCTCGAAATTTGCATATACCTTCCTAGTCAAACAGGTGAGGATATTTCTTCCGCATAGCATTCTGTTCTTCCCATGTGATTTCTTCAACATTTTGGCTTCTCCAAATAACCTTAACATAATAGTTGTCACAGTTGTGAAGACATTAAACCTTCCGACTAGTAATTTCAAAAGGTACCACTTCTAACATCAGATCTTCAGTAAAATCCGGCGGATCCATCGTTAAAACATGTGTTGGATCTCGAATGTACTTCTTCAGCAACGAGACATGAAACACATCATGTACACTAGACATAGATGGTGGCAGTGCTAGCTGATACGCTACCTTTCTACATCTCACCAGAATCTCATAAGGTCCAATATATCTAGGACACAGCTTTCCCTTCTGACTAAACAGTTTCAAGCTGCGCATAGGTAATATTTTCTAAAATACTTTGTTACCTACGGTGAACTCAAGGTCTCAACGTCGGTTATCTGCATACTATTTCTGACGATTATGAGCTGTCTTAACTCTTCCCTTGATTATGTCCACTACTTTACACGTTTCCTTGACAAATTCGGGTCTTATAATTCTCCGCTCTCCGACTTGATTTCAAAACAAGGGAGTTCGACACTTTCTACCATACAATGCTTCATAGGGTGACATTTGTATAGTAACTTGATAACTGTTGTTATAAATGAACTCGATTAAGGGCAACTTCTTATCCCATGATCCCTTAAAATTAATCACATAAGCTCGGAGCATGTCTTCTAAAATATGAATGGTGCTCTCCAATTGTCCATTGGTTTGAGGGTGAAATACAGTACTAAACTTCAATGTTGTACCCAAAGCCTTCTGTAATCCTTCCCAAAACTTTGAGGTAAAGCGTGGGTCTCTATCAGACACGATGCGTTCAGGTACTCCATGTAACCTAAGGATATTATCCACATACAGTTTAGCTAGGCACTCTAGGGTGTACTGAGGTCGTATAGCAATGAAATGAACTATCTTCGTCAATCGATTCACAATCACCCAGACTGTGTCAACTAATATGGGAGTTAATGGTAACCCAGTGACGAAGTCCAAAGTAATGCAACCCCATTTTCAGGATAGTTTAGGTAGTGGTTGTAACGAGCCTGCTGGTCTTTGTCTTTCTGCCTTTACTTATTGACAATTTAAACATTGAAACACATATCGAGCTACATCCATTTTCATTCCTCTCCACCAATATAGTTTCTTCAGATCCTGATACATCTTTGTGATTCTCGGATTTACTGAATAAGATGTTGAATGGGCTTCTCTCATTAGGTTGTTTCTGATATCTGACTTTTCACTTTCAGGTACGCACACTCTTACTTTATACCTTAACGTCCTTTCAGAATCCAGAGTGAAATCAGGAATGGTCCTACCATTTTCCAAATCTTCCTGTATTGTTCTCCGATAAGGGTTCGATTGGATTGTCATTTTCACTTCGTCCATCAGATCAGGAATAATCTTCAATGTAGTGAACATATTTGAAAACTTATGAATCAACCCTAGGTTTGTCGAACTGCCTGGTTTGTGACAAAGAATTACTCATTGCCAATATCAAATTCTCTTGTTGCAACACATATGGCAGCATTTGTGCTAGCTTCTTTCTCAGGATTTGTTATCGCTTTTCAGCTTTGTAAAACCCGTATCGAACTAACCGGTCTTACCTCCTTGTACCAGGTCTACCTATCATGGTCGAGCCAAAAGGACCAAGTGCGTAAAGGAAATAGCGAAACCAGGTATGAAACTGACTCAAAAACAGTAAAATGGAGGGTAGGGTCGCATACCCAGATAGGCAGGGTCGACCCCCCCTCATTAAGAAGTCAGACCCCTAATATTTTAACTAGGAGTTGGACAATTTAGAACTGAGGGTCGACGGGACCTCCGACCCCCTCATCGACCCCCTCTTTGCCGATAGAAACCGTAAATAGGAAACTTTCCAAATTTCAATGGGATTCCTTCCTAATCTCAATGGAACTTATTTTGGGAGGTTCTCCTCTATAAATAGGGCGTCCCTAAGCCTCTTTCACTCCTTTTGAAACACTAATTGAAAGTGAGAGAAAGAGAAGAGAAGGAGAAGAGAAGGAAAGTTAAAGAAGAAGACTAAAGTGAAGAATTCAGAAAAACCTCTGAATCTCAGAAAAACCTAAGGTATGAGTATGTTTCCATTAATGATTTAAAACCTTAGAATAGTTCATGAAGAGGGTATGGTCTAGGAGAAACCCTAATCTTCCATCCATGGGAGGATTTCAATGAAATTCATGGAGGAAATCATGGTAGGCAAAGTAAGGAAGAAACCTAGAGTTCTAAGCCATATAATAAGCATAGAATGGATTGTGAAAGTAAGCCATAGGACCCAAACATGAAAGAATGGACTGTAGGATGAAATTCTTGACTCAAACCACGGGGGGTCGCACGTGGGGTCGATTGGGAATCGACCCTACTAGACCACAGGATCGACCCCCAGCATTCGGGAAGACCAGGGATTGGGTGGTCGCACCCAGGGTCGATAGAACATCCGACCCTGGCATCGACCCTACCCTGGGGGTCGTAGTAAACTGCTACCCACCCTGCGACCCTCGCTTAACAACAAGTCTAAAATTACCAGAATGACTTCTAACTAAAATCTATTGACTTGTTAGGTTTTCCTATTGATATAAAAGTGATTCTTAAAGCTTGAAAGAGGATCTACACTCAAGCAAAGGTGAGGGAACAAGACCTAAACTAATTGGCTAATAATAAACTATTTTATTTCTTGAGTCCAATGCCATGAATGATTCTATGCGTGTATGCTTGTAATGTGCATTCAACATGTCATCCAATATTTCTATTATTACTGTTCATGCATATTTACTTCGTTGTTTATAACATGATGATGATGATGATGATGATGATGATGATAGGAATAGGCATGTGAATGTTTGTATTTGGTTAGTGTACTTGATGCGGATAGGGGATGGTATCAATCGGTACTTCAATGCCATTTTCATTAGGTATATTGTGCCATAGCTCTATACAAGTCTTGTCCACTGACATCATCGTATCGCCATTACCTTAGAAGAACTATTACGTCGTAGTGTATCAGGGGAGGTGGTCTCGGACCGTGTAGTCTTCGACTATGTCGGGGGTGCCTTAGCTCTATCTCTATGGATGTATTGAGGGATGCTGGGGTGAGGCCTTGAATACACTGATTGACATTAGGATTGGTTAGTTGCGATCCCAGTTTGCAAGCCCTCGCCAGTAGGGGCTTACGTGTTGGAATGAGGCAACCGGTACTGCCATACCGTTTTCATGGGGGGTATATTGTGTCATATTGGGTGCATGTGGGGTCGACAGTGCCGTTTTCATTGGGCAGTTTCACACACTCGTGTATAGAGGTGAGGCGATCACTGAACCTTTCTATAGCACATTGCAAACTTATATACCAGACCACAGATATGAATTGAATGCATGCATATGTTTGTTGCATTGTTTTGTTTGCTCACTGAGCCGTGATGTGTGCTCACCTTTTCGACGTCGAATATTTTTAGTTGATGATGCAGGTACCACTATGGAAGATTATATGAATGCTTCTGTGTATGGGCATGTTGCTGCGATGGATGCCAAAGACATAGTGGAGACGCATGACTCCTCATGCGAGTGCAACTCATGCATTTTCGATTAGATTTTATTTGAACTATTAAGGAAATGTAATTTGATATTTTATTTACTTATGTCTCGGTCGATACAACATAATTTGATATTTTTATTTATGATTATCACAGTTAGATTCCTCAGTTTATTTAATATTAAGACTTTCGCTATTGTGTATTTATTCTGATTATGGTTGTGGATGTGTATGGTTTAATTTAAAAAGGAGACAGCCTATTAGAGATCCTAGTTGAACCGTTGGTTTATTAGCGATTCATCACACCGTTCTGAATAGATGCAGAATTGGGGTGTGACAACTTGGTATCAGAGCTCTCAGGCCCTGTCTTGTAAACCAGTATACTACCACAAAAGTTTGTGAACTGAGATAGGATAAAAAAAATTAAAAGCTGTAATAATAACACACCATAAGCAACTGTGTTGTTTGAGACAAAATTGAAAGAGAATATTGCATCTATTAAATGAGAAACAAATTTATATACATTCAAAGGAAGAACAAACGAATATATATACAAGTCTAAGCAGAGTACAGTCCACAACCCGGACAGTTACTCTGAAGTACAAAAGAAAGATAAAAAGAAAATACATCAGGAAGCTGGAGGTGATGGGGGAGGCGGTGCCTCGCGGTTTCTGTCATAATCCTCAGCATAGACTCTAGTCAACCAAGCTATCTGAGTCTGGGTCGTCTGGAGACTAGCTGTGAGATCAGCCACCCGCTGGTCAGTCACACGTTGAGCATCCATAAGCTCTCCCACCCGCTGATCCAATATGCGCTGAGCATCCAGAAGCTCTCCCATCCACTGATCGGACATGCGATGAGCATCTAGAAGCTCTCCCAACCTCAGATTAGACATGCGCTGAGCCTCTTTAATCTCATGCAATATCCCCATCATGTCATCAGAAGGAGGGTGTGAAGGACCAGCTGCATGTGAAGGACCAGCTGCATAAGAAGGACCAGCTCCCGTAGCATGAGTAGGTGATGGAGGAGGTATGGAATCCACATCCTTGTATAAACGATCATCATCACCCCCATGAACCCCTGCTCCAGCGGCTGCTGCTGCTGCTGCTGCCTCAGCGTCAGCCATCTCCACTCGAGTATGTGGACGCACCAGAGCGTTCCTCTCATCATCGCTGACCTGGGCATCCCGCATGCCCATCTTACAGATGGCCTCCCAATCTAGAGGTGATGAGAAGGATTTCTCCTGAATCCTCTCATCCACCATGTCAACACCTAGTCGAGTAAGCAGCATAGAGATCATGCATCCATAAGGCAGGTTGCCAGTATGACCGAGCAACGTAGCACTGATCATCGTCCGCATAATGATGTAAGGAAGGCAGATAGGCTGCCTAGTGCAGATACAATACAGCAAAAACTAGGTCAACTGGGAGATCCTCTCATAGTGCCCACTTTGAGGTATCAGGTTGTGCTGAATAATCTTGTAGGACACCCAGGGCTCTGGACGAAGGTAGATCGCTTTCATCTCCCAGCGATCCTCTTTGATGATCTGACAGTCAATCTCAGCTCTCATCTCCAATGAAAAGAATTGGGGCACTCCAGGAGCACATAACACCAAGGGGCCATCGTATGAAATGCTCAACAAGTCGTCTAGTTGCCGATAATCAAAAGAAATCTCGACTCCCTTGACGTAGCAGGTGATCCGGAGCTCTCTACCCCTCTCAATATCGTTGTAATCCCCCACCACTTGGAGATTACAGTAAAAATGTCTCACCAAATCTGGCCGAGTGCAGGCATCATAGGTGATCACAGGAAGCCAGTCCATGTCACCAAAAGCTCTCTCCACATCGAACAAGGCCAGGCTAGCCAAGTCCACCCGGTGACCTCTCTCTACCTTCTTACGAGAGTAGCGGGCATACTGTGCCTCAGCCTCGTTAGAATGGAAGCGGACTGGGTCATGAACCCTGGGTACTTTGGTACGAGCCATACTATCTGCAAAAACAAAGAAAAATAGATACAGGCTTAGTAAAGATGAAAAACCCAAAAATTTCGAAATTATAACGACATAAATTGGTCAAAAACCTCACTTTTCACCCATACACGTAGGCAGGAGGAGTTATAAAGATTTTAAACAATCCTACAAGACTTAAAGAGATCGAATTTGAAGAAATTTCAAGAAATTCAAAAATCTCGACAAATTAGGGCAAAAATGGGAAATTTCAAGTTTCTCGATAACCAACCGATGGAACTCAAATATTTTTGAGGGCTTTCATCCATTGACTCACCAACAACAAAATCCCCAATAAAAATCGAATTTTTTACGGTTGGAAAAAGTTTAATTTGAAGAAAACGATATAAATGAGCAAAAACCTAGTTAAGAAACCCTAAAAACATGAAACTGTAGAGAACATACATGTAGGAGAGGAGTAGACGTCGAAATGAGAAGCAAATATCACCAATGGGTCCAAGTTTTCACTGTAGCAACTCAGAGGGACGAGCCGAGTCAGAAAGGAGGAGGAAGAATGAGAAATAGATTCAAAATCGGGATTAAAAACCTGATTTTTAGTCCAAGGGTCGGAGAATTCGACCAAAACATCCAACCCCCCTCCGACCCCCTCATCGACCCACGGCTCTCGGTAATCTGACAGAGAACCAGGGGTCGAACCCAGGGTCGGACATCCATCGACCCCTCATCGACCCCCGACTCTCAGTAAGAATCAGTGATTCTCAGGGTCGCATACCTGAGGGTCGGACATCCATTGACCCCCACCATCGACCCTGCAGTGAAAAATACAATATTTTTTACAGAATGATCTGAAAAATTTGAAATTATCATTGGTTAGTGGATTTAAATATGAGAATGAAGTATATAATGATTGCCTCACGTATTCTATGATGTTCAGGCATTCCCACCACTAGAACAGATAATGGCTGGATGCAGAGTGACCAGACAAAGCCATAACTCTATCCCTCCACCACCACCTGTGGGGGAAGACAGCCAGATACACCTGAAAACACAGGAGAATACAAACACGACACCGTCCGTAATTAATGGGCAGACAAATCCTACAAATCTGCCAGCTCCACCTACAGACCTGGCTACAATCGTAATGAATTTGGCCCAACAGCTGCAGCAAATACAACAGGTACAAGCTACTATGCAAGCTGCCATAGACATGATTTGTCCAACTGCACAGATGACACCGATGCCAGCAGGACAGGCAAGCACAGTACTAGGGGGAAGTAACACAGTACCCCATGCACCTCAAACTCCCATCATGCAGGCTCAAGTACAAAACCCAAAAGTAGCTCCAGGTGGATATCAATACCAACCACCTATGTATGGGGCTTATGTCCCACATCAACTAGACCACTCTAGACTGGTGGAGCATTTTCTAAAGATGAAGCCCAAGGAGTATAGTGGTAAGCCAGCTGATCCGTTGTGGCTAGCACATTGGATCGATGAGATGGAGAGAAATTTCACGATGGTGACAATGAATGAGGAAGAGAAGGTATTGTGTGCAACATTCATGCTGAAAAGCGATGCACACCACTGGTGGAAGTCCACACGGACGTTTCTGATGACAAAGCACACCCAATTGACTTGGGATATATATAAGGAGGCATTCTTTGAGAAGTATTTTCCTAGGAGTTTCAGAGATTCCATGGAGAAGGATTTCCTGAGTTTATATCAGGGATAGATGACTGTCGATGCATATCAACAGCGTTATGAGGAGCTGTTTTTCTTTGCACCAGTCAGTATGCAAGTAGAAGATACAAAAACCTGAAGGTTCGTCATGGGACTTGGGGGAAGCATATATGAACATGTTCTTGGGCTTGAGAAGAAAATCTATAATGAAGCTATACAAATTGCTCGGGTGATAGAGTCGAGCCAGAAAGTGAGCTACTTTGCTCAAAATAGAGGAATAAAAAGGCCAAATGGAAATTCTTACAACGGAGGGAACACCAAGGTATTCAAACCCTTTCGTACTCAAGGTTTCAATGCTGCAGCCAAGACTACTTCAGCAGCTCAACCGCAACCAAAGCAAAATGGTGAAGGAATAAGATGTTTTAACTGCAATCAAGTAGGGCATGTCGCAAGAGAGTGTACTAAGCCTAAAAAGCAACTACATCAAGGAAGAGTTTACACTGTTACATCTGAGGATGCTTCCGCATCGTCTGATGTGGTCACAGGTATGACCTGAATCTTGTCATTTTGTGTTACATTATGTGAGCCTGTAGACTAAATCAAAACAAATCACATGTATCGTACCTATTAATGGCATTCCCACCAGAGTACTCTTTGATTCAGGAGCTACTCATTCTTTTATATCTGTGTCATTTGGAAAGTAGCTAAATCTACCCCTCAAATCCCTAGACTACAAACTGCTTGTACGATCGCCTATGGGATTAGAAATGGAATTAGAAAAAGGTTATGGACCATGTCCAGTTCTTATTGACGAGAAGACTTTGGATGCAACCTTGATCCAACTTGAGATGGCAGACTTTGACGTCATCTTGGGAATGGTCTGGTTAGATCGGCATTCTGCAAACCTATTGTGTGTCGAAAAGAAGCTGACATTTAAAGACAAGGAAGGAGCAGAGTTCAGTTTTTCAGGAACCAAACTTCCCCGTAAACGGAAGCTCATACTTTCTGCATTAAAGGCTAGGAAGTGCCTTGAGAAAGGAGCAGTTGGGTATCTAGTATCTGTGGTCGATCTTACCAAAGAAGCACCATGAATGAAGGATATTGATGTCGTGCGTGACTATCCAGATGTATTTCCTAAAGAACTACTAGGACTACCACCCGACCACGCTATAGAGTTTGTTATAGATCTGATACCCGGAGCCGCACCAGTATCTAAAGCACCTTATCGAATGGCTCCTACTGAACTGAAGGAATTAAAAGTACAACTACAAGAACTGCTGGACAAGGGCTACATCCAACCTAGCATGTCACCATGGGGAGCGCCAGTATTATTCATGAAAAAGAAGGACGGTAGTGTTCGATTGTGTATAGACAATCGAGAACTGAATAAACTGACAATCAATGATCGGGTATCCATTGCCTCGGATCGATGACTTGTTCGATCAGTTGCAAGGTGCCAAAGTGTTCTCCAAGATTGATCATCAGTCAGGCTACCATCAGTTGAAGATTAAGGACGGTGATATCCCCAAGATAGCATTCAGGACCAGATATGGACATTATGAATTTTTGGTCATGTCTTTCAGATTGACGAACGCACCAGCAACCTTTATGGAACTTATGAATCGGGTATTCCACGATATGTTGGATACGTTGATTATTGTATTCATCGATGATATATTGGTCTACTCCAAGGACAAGGAAACTCATATAAAGAATCTAAACACCGCTCTACAGCGATTATGGAAGGAGAAGTTCTACGCCAAATTTACAAAGTGTGAGTTTTGGCTAAAGGAATTCGCTTTTCTAGGCCATGTTGTATTCGTTGAAGGAATTAAAGTGGATCCTAGCAAGATTGAAGATATTGTAAAGTGGGAAGCACCGAAGAGCGTTGCAGAAATTAAAAGTTTCTTAGGTCTAGCTGGGTATTATCAACGATTTGTGGAAGACTATTCCTGAATTGCCGTACCTCTCACCAGTTTGACTAAGAAGGGCGAGAAGTTTGTTTGGATTGATAAATGCGAGAAGAGTTTCCAAATATTAAAGGCTAGATTGATATAAGCTCCAATCTTGACCATTCCGATTCTAGGACAGCCATTTATTTTGTACACTGATGCGTCAGGACTGGGATTAGGATGTGTACTTATACAAGGAGAACAAGTAATTGCGCATGCCTCAAGACAATTGAAGACACATGAGAAGAACTATCCCACTCATGATTTGGAATTAGCGGCAGTAGTACATGTTGTCAAAATATGGAGACAATACATGTACGGAGAGAAATTTCTGATTAAATCAGATCATAAGAGTCTTACTTACCTCTTTAATCAGAAGGAGTTGAATATGAGACAAAGAAGATGGCTAGAACTATTGAAAGACTATGATTGTGATATCCAGTATCATTCGGGAAAAGCTAATGTGGTTGCTGACGCATTGAGTAAAAAGACAATGATAAAATCTCAAGAGGAGGTTAGCACCACAGCTGCACTGTGTACTACTGGAAAAGTATTCAATTACGGTAATGAGCAGTTTGTGATAGATGCACCGGGTGAATCAACCAACCAAGGGTTTATCCATCGGTTTGCAAATATGTTCGCCACATTGAAGATTGTACCCGATATACTTGATGAAGTGAAAACAGCGATTAAATTAGACCCTTACCTAAGGACGGTACAAAAAGACATCGAAAAAGGTAGAACTATTCCTGAGTTCACCTTAGATGATGAAAGGGTACTGAAGTATAAAGGAAGAATATGTGTACCTGAAATAGAAAATTTGGACATTAGACACCGACTAATGAAGGAAGCCCATACCACCACCTATTCGATACACCCTGGAAGTACAAAAATGTATCATGACTTAAAGGAATTATATTGGTGGAGAGGAATGAAAGAAGATATAGCCAAGTTCGTGTCTCAATGCCTAAATTGTCAGAAGGTGAAAGCTGAACGACAAAGATCAGCAGGACTGTCACAGCCGTTACCAGAACCAGCATGGAAATGGGACTGCATCACTATGGACTTCGTCACAGGGTTACCATTGACTCCCCGAGTAGTTGACGCAATTTGGGTGATTGTAGACAGACTAACTAAAATGGCTCGATTTATAGCTATACGACCTCAGTATACACTGGAGAGGTTAGCTAAGTTGTATGTGGATAACATTGTCAGTACCTGAAAGCATTGTGTCCGACAGAGATCCACGTTTTACTTCAAAGTTTTGCGAAGGATTGTAGAAGGCTATGGGTACAACATTGAAGTTCAGTACTGCATTCCATCCTCAGACAGACGGACAATCAGAGTGTACCATTCAGATTCTAGAAGACATGCTCCGAGCTTGTGTAATTGATTTTAAAGGATCATGGGATGAAAAGTTACCACTGATTGAGTTCGCTTACAACAATAGCTATCAGGCTACTATACAAATGTCACCCTATGAAGCACTGTATGGCAGGAAGTGTCGAACTCCTTTGTTTTAGAATAAAGTTGGAGAACGTAGTATTGTGGGACCGGAATTTGTTAAGGAGACATGTCGAGTAGTCGACATTATCAAGGAACAAGTAAGAACGACTCAGAATCGTCAGAAGCAATATGCAGATACTAGACGCCGAGACCTTGAATTCTCCATAGGTGATAAGGTATTCCTCAAAGTGTCACCTATGCAAGGTTTGAAACGGTTCGGATAGAAAGGGAAACTAAGTCCTAAATATGTCGGACCATATGAGATTCTAGCTAAACGTGGAAAAGTGGCTTACCAGTTAGCACTACCACCATCTATGTCAAGCGTGCGTGATGTATTTTATATCTCCTTATTGAAGAAGTATGTCAGAGATCCAACGCACGTTTCGACAATAGATCTATCTGATTTGACGGATGATTTGACATTTAAAGTAGCACCAATTGAAATCACCAGCCGAAAGGTGCAACGACTACGCAATCGTGACATTTATTATGTTAAAGTCACCTGGAGAAGCAGAGATATAGAAGAAATCACATGAGAAGAAGAGAATGCTATGCGAAAGCAATACCCTCATCTATTCGACTCGGAAGGTATGTATAATTTTGAGGATGAAATTTTTATAAGCAGGGGGAGTTGTAAGACCCGTATCGAACTAACCGGTCTTACCACCTTGTACCAGGTCTACTTATCGTGGTCGAGCCAAATGGACCAAGTGCGTGAAGGAAATAGCGAAACCAGGTATTAAACTGACCCAAAAATAGTAAAATGGAGGGCAGGGTCGGATACCCAGATAGGCAGGGTCGACCCCCCCTCATTAAGAAGTCAGACCCCTGATATTTCAACTGGGGCTTGGACAATTTAGAACTGAGGGTCGACGGGACCTCCGACCCCCTCATCGACCCCCTCTTTACCGACAGAAGCCGTAAATAAGAAACTTTCCAAATTTAAATGGGATTCCTTCCTAATCTCAATGGGACTTATTTTGGGAGGTTCTCCTATATAAATAGGACATCCCTAAGCCTCTTTCACTCCTTTTGAAACCCTAATTGAAAGTGTGAGAAAGAGAAGAGAAGGAAAGTTGGAGAAGAAGACTAAAGTGAAGAATTCAGAGAAACCTCTGAATCTCAGCAAACCTAAGGTATGGGTATTCTTCCATTAATGATTTAAGACCTTAGAATAGATCATGAAGAGGGTATGATCTAGGAGAAACCCTAATCGTCCATCCATGGGAGGATTTCAATGAAATTCATGGAGGAAATCATGGTAGGCAAAGTAAGGAAGAAACCTAGAGTTCTAAGCCATAGAACAAGCATAGAATGGATTGTGAAAGTAAGCCATAGGACCCAAACATGAAAGAATGGACTGTAGGATGAAATTCTCGACTCAAACCACGTGGGGTCGCACGTGGGTTCGATTGGGAATCGACCCCCAGCATTCGAGAAGTCCAGGGATGGGGTGGTCACACCCAGGGTTGATAGAACATCCGACCCTGGCATCGACCCTACCCTGGGGGTCGCAGTAAACTGCTACCCTACCTGCGACCCACCCTGCGACCCTCGCTTAACAGCAAGTCTAAAATTGACGGAATGACTTCTAACTAAAATCTATCGACTTATTAGGGTTTCCTATTGATATAAAAGTGATTCTTAAAGCTTGAAAGAGGATTTACACTCAAGCAAAGGTGAGGGAACAAGACCTAAACTAATTGGCTAATAATAAACTATTTTATTTCTTGAGTCCAATGCCATGATTGATTCTATGCGTGTATGCTTGTAATGTGCATTCAACATGTCATCCAATATTTTTATTATTACTGTTCATGCATATTTACTTCGTTGTTTATAACATGATGATGATGATGATGATAGCAATATGCATGTGAATGTTTGTATTTGGTTAGTGTACTTGATGCGGATAGGGGATGGTATCAACCGGTACTTCAATGCCGTTTTCATTAGGTATATTGTGCCATAGCTCTATACAAGTCTTGTCCACTGACATCGTCGTATCGCCATTACCTTAGCAGAACTATTATGTCGTAGGGTATCAGGGGAGGTGGTCTCGGACAGTGTAGTTTTTGACTCTGTCGGGGGGCCTTAGCTCTATCTCTATGGATGTATTGAGGGATGTTGGGGTGAGGCCTTGGATACACTGATTGACATTAGGATTGGTTAGTTGCGAGCCCAGTTTGCAAGCCCTCGCCAGCAGGGGCTTACGTGTTGGTATGAGACAACCGGTACTGCCATGCCATTTTTACGGGTGTATATTGTGTCATATTGGGGGCATGTGGGGTCGACAGTGCCGTTTTCATTGGGCGGTTTCACACACTCGTGTATAGAGGTGAGGCAGCCACCGAACCTTTCTATAGCACATTGCAAACTTATATACCAGACCACAGATATGAATTGAATGCATGCATATATTTGTTGCATTGTTTTGTTTGCTCACTGAGCCGTGATGTGTGCTCACCTTTTCGACGTTGAATAGTTTTAGTTGATGATGCATGTACCACTGTGGAAGATTATGTGAATGCTTCTGTGTACGGCCACGTTGCTGCGATAGAGGCCAAAGACATAGTGGAGATGCATGACTCCTCATGCGAGTGCAACTCATGCGTTTTTTATTAGATTTTATTTAAACTATTAAGGAAATGTTATTTGATATTTTATTTACTTATGTCTCGGTTGATACAACATAATTTGATATTTTTATTTATGATTATCACAGTTAGATTCCTCAGTTCATTTAATATTAAAACTTCTGCTATTGTGTATTTATTCTGATTATGGTTGTGGATGTGTATGGTTTAATTTAAAAAGGACACAACCTATTAGAGATCCTGGTTGAACTGTTGGTTTATTAGCGGTTCATCACACCGTTCTGAATAGATGCCGAATTGGGGTGTGACAAGCTTAGTGCATCAGCAACTTCATTAGCCTTTCCTGGATGATACTGGATATCACAATCATAATCCTTTAGCAATTCCAGCCATCTTCTCTGTCTCATGTTCAACTCCTTCTGGTTAAAGAGATAAGTAAGACTCTTATGATCCGACTTAATTTGAAACTTTTTTCCATACAAATAATGTCTCCATATCTTGACTGCATGTACCACCGCTGCTAACTCTAAGTCATGAGTAGGATAATTCTTCTCGTGTGCCTTTAATTGTCTTGAAGCATACGCAATTACTTGCTCTCCTTGCATGAGAATACATCCCAAACCCAATCCAAAAGCATCGGTATACAGGATAAATGGCTGTCCTGGTATCAGAATGGTCAAGATGGGAGCTGATATTAGTTGCCTTCAATGTTTGGAAACAATATTCACACTTGTCAGTTCAAACAAACTTCTCTCCTTTCTTAGTCAAACTGGTGAGAGGTACGGCGACTTTGGAGAAATCTTCCAAGAACAGTCTTTAGTACCCAACTAAACCCAAGAAACTTCTGATTTCTGCAACATTCTTTGTAAGACCCATATCGTACTAACCCGGTCTTATCACATTATATCAGGTCTTCCAATCATGGTCGGACCAAGCGGACCAAGTGCGTGAAGAAACCATAAGTTTAGGTATGTAATTCAAACCATAAATCATTTAATTGAGATGTGTGGTCGCATACCTAAACAGGTGTGGTCGACTACACCTTAGAATGTTGAGACTATTCGAATATGAGATGTGTGGTCAACGGGTTCTACGACCCCACGTGTGACCACACAATACTGAACAGACTCTGTGTTTAGGAAACTTTCCTAATTTGAGGGGGCAAGCCTTTACTTCCGAAGATGGTGTCCCCCCCGACAACTCGAACTGGAGATGTATTCTCTGATCCACCGGCTTAGCTTAGCTTAGATAAAACTCCTTCTGTTTCGGTCTCATACGCAGAAAGGATTAGGGCGGGAAGACGTTCCGCCAGAACTAGACTCTTTCCTAATTAAAGTTGGACTCTATTTAGAGGATTTTCTCTATATAAGGGATGTCCCTTAGCCTATCTCACTCTTTTAGAACCCAAATTGAAACCCTAAACCTAAGAGAGAAAGAGAGAAAAGAAGCAAAGGAGAAGGAGATTTGGAGAAGAAGCTTAGAGAAAGGTTTTTGCAGAGAAGAGTTGTAACTCTCTACAGCAAGTTTAAGGTATGGACTTAACTCTATGGGTTAGATCAGATAAAATATGTTCTTTTCAAGATTTATGTGTTAAATCTAATGTAATGATTTCGGTTATGGAATTTCTTAGAAAAACCATGAGAAAATAGGTTCGGAATAATTGATAATGAGAAACTGTATATAATGGCCATAGGATAACCATAGGATGAACCTAAGTGATGGGCCGAGGAATCGACTCAGGAAGAATTCAGATTGAGATGAAAAATTGATCAAACATCATGTGGTCGCAGCCTGTAGTCAACCACAGGGTGACCAGAGGGTCGACCACAGCTATTCGGGAAGTTCCCAGGAAAGGTGTGGTCGCATGGTGTGGTGGCATAAAATGCAACCATAAGGTTCGACCACAAAGTGTGTAGTCGCATATATTGCGACCACAGGTTCGACCACACATCCGTCTACACGATAACAACAAGCATATTTTGAGACCAAATAAGGTTTTTGACTACTGTAACTTGGTAAACTTGAACCCTAACTTAAATACATTAATTGTTTAGATTCCCAATAGATTCAAAGTGACTTCCAAAGCTTGATAGAGGAACAAACATCGATCAAAGCTGAGGGAACAAGACCTAAACTAATTAGATAATAACGAACTATTTTATTTTTATTGAGTCCAATGCCATGATTGATTCTATGCTTGTATGCTTGTAAGGTGCATCTCACATGTCTTCCAATATTCCTACTATTACTATTCATGCATATTTAATTCTGTTTATTTATAACATGATGATGATGATGATGTTAGGAATAAGCATGCGAATGTATGTGTGCGGTTGGTGTGTTGGATGTGAGTGGAGCATCAGGGGGAGAACGTGGCATGGTGGTCTTTGACCTCATCACCAGACTCTAGCTCTATCTCTACTCAAGTCTTGCCCACTAACATCGTCGTATCGCCATTACCTTAGCAGAATTATTACGTCATAGGGCATTAGAGGAGGTGGTCTCACACCATGTGGTCTCTGACTCTACCGGGGGCCTTAGCTCTATCTCTATGGACGTATTGAGGGATGCTGGGGCGAGGCCTTGGATACACTATATGGCATTGGGATTGATTAGTTGCAAGCCCAGTTTGCAAGCCCTTGCCAATAGGGGCTTATATGTTGGTATGGGTAGGGCATCAGGGGAAGTGTTGGCGGTGTTTGATCTAGACACTTTAGCTCTATCTCTATTCCATGGTGGGTGCATGTGGGACGACAATGGTGTTTGATCCATTGGGTGGATTCACACACTCGTGTGTAGAGGTGTGGGGGCCACTAAACCTTTCTATAGCACATTGCAAACTTATAAACTAGACCAAAGATATGAATTGAATGCATGCATATGTTTGTTGCATTGTTTTGTTTACTTACATGAGCTCAAGTTAGAGAGCTGACCCTCGCGCATGTAATTCTTTTTATTTTTTATGTTGCAGGTATTTCGATTGAAGATTATATGAATACGACAACATATGGACATGCAGCGGCTGTGGATATACTAGCTGTGGAGTCAAGCTAGTGTTTCAACTATGTTTACTCTTAATGGTTAACTTTCGTATTTTGATACTTGTAATAAGTATTAATTATGTTTTTGTTACTTGAAGATAACTTGTTAAATATTTAATTATCACTGTTGACTCTTAGTTCATTATTGAAAAGACTTCCACTATTTATTTATTTACTCTGATTATTATTGTGGAATGTGTTTTGGTTTAACATGGTTGGCATAGCCTATACGAGATCTTGGTTTCAACTGTTGGTTTATTGATGGTTCATCACACCATTCTGGTTGGTTCAGAATTTGGGTGTGACAACTTGGTATCAAAGCTCTCAGGCCTTGCCCATCAAACTTGAATACTTCCACTAGAGTCCATGAACTGAGTTAGGAAAAATTAAAAGCTGTAATACAAACACACCATAAGCACCTATGTTGGTTGAGACAGAACTTAAACATGACAATAATATACATATAAAAGGTGGAACCATATGTATACATAGACAGAAAAAGAAAATCTAAATATATCCTGATAAACAAATAATATAGGGTATGATCTATAAGTCGGGCAGTTGTCTAAGTATACAAATGATATAGTACAGTAGCAAGAAGGGAAAATCTATAAAGCAAAAAATTGGAATACCAAGTTGGTGCTCACAAGATGTGAAACTCGATGTATGACAGAGGAAGAAGAAAAATGGTTAGTAACGCCTAAATCCCTGTAGAGGTCAAGGGAAAGATCTCGGGCCAAATCCAAGAGAGATAAGAAAACCATGACCATACACCAAAAATAAGATTAACTATAAAAGAAGATAAAGCTATACTCCTGGGTGATGTTGAGACTCAGAGTGAGATCTACCACACGCTAATCCGTCATCGTTGAGCATTAAGACGAGGTTGCAACTCGACCCCACCACTAACTCGATCGAGAACAGGTCGTGAAAACTCATCTGAGTAGATGCTAAATAATGATCATCAGATTGAAGCAAATCAAAGAAAGTAAACAACCAGGCTACTCCAGCCAATCTACTTGGACTACCAAGTGCCTTGGATACCATTGTAATAAACTTGGCCAGAGAAAATGCAAGAGTAACAATAGATGAGACGGACTATGCAAGTTGCCATGGAAATCACTATCCAAGTTGCCAATGCTACACCAACCCCTCCGGGTCAAACCAAGTATGGTATCAGTTGGTAGTAACTGTCACACCCCAATTCTGCACCATTCAGAATGGTGTGATGAACCACTAATAAACCAACGATTCAACTAGGATTTCTAATAAGCTGTGTCCATTAAAAATAAAACTACACACATCCACAATCATAATAAGAATAAATACACAATAGTGGAAGTCTTATAGTAAATGAACTGAGAAATCTAACTGTGATAACCATAATAAAAATATCAAGTTATTGTTGTATCAACTGAGACATAAATAAATAAAATATCAATTACATTCCTTTAATAATTTAAATGAAAATCTAATCGAATACGCATGAGTTGCACTTGAATGAGGAGTCATGCATATCCACTAAGTCTTCGACTTCCATTGCAGCAACACGCGCGTACACCGAAGCACTCATATAATCTTCGACCGTAGTACCTGCATCATCAACTAAAACTATTCGACGTCGAGAGGGTGAGCACACATCATGGCTCAGTGAGCAAACAAAACAATACAACAAACATATGCATGCATTCAATTCATATCTTTGGTCTGGTAAATAAGTTTACAATGTGCTATAGAAAGGATAGGTGGCCGTCGCACCTCTATACACGAGTGTGTGAAGCCGCCCAAAGATAACGTTTATTGTCGTCCCACATGCACCCTACCATGGAATAAAGATAGAGCTAAAGTGCTGAGGCCCGGCCTATGACACTTCCCCTGATACTCTATCCATACCAACACGTAAGCCCCTGCTGGCGAGGGCTCGCAAACTGGGATCACAACTAACCATTCCTAATGCCAATCAGTGTATCCAAGGCCTCACCCCAGCATCCCTCAATACGTCCATAGAGATAGGGCTAAGGCCCCCCGACAGAGTAAAAAACTACACGGTCCGAGACCACCTCCCCTCATACACTACGACGTAATAGTTCTGCTAAGGTAATGGCGATACGACGATGTCAGTGGACAAGACTTGAGTTAGAGATAGAGCTAGAGTGCTGAGGCCCGGCCTATGACACCCCTCCTGATACTCGCTCGCATCAAGCACACCAACCACACACATACATCCACATGCCTATTCCTATCATCATCATCATCATCATGTTATAAACAATAATTTAAATATGCATGAACAGTAATGATAAAAATATTGGATGACATGTTGAATGCACATAACAAGCATACACGCATAAAATCAATCATGGCATTGGACTCGAGAATAAAACAGTTTATTATTGACCACTTAGTTTAGGTCTTGTTCCCTCACCTTTGCTTGACCGGAGATCCTCTTTCAAGCTTTAAGAATCAACTAAATATCAATATTATATCACTAGAAGACCTAATCAAGTCGATAAAATTTAATTAGAATTAATTCTGATTTTAAAAATCATGTTGTTCACTGGGGGTCGATGCCAGGGTCGGAGGTTCCATCGACTTGGGTGCTACCACCCAGATTCTGGACTTCTCGAACACTGAGGGTCGATTGTTAGGGTCTGGTAGGGTTGATTGGCCATTGACCCCCCGTGGGTTTAGTCAAATTTTCATCCTACAATCCATTCCTTCGTGTTTGGGTCTTATGGGTTGCTTCTACAATCCATTTCATACATGTTCTATGTCTTAGAACCATAGTTTATTCACCTACATGATTTTTATGATCTCCCCATGCTTTTCCATGAAAACCTAACCATGGATGGATGATTTATGTTTCTCTTAGATCATTCCCTCTTCACTATCTACTCTAAGGTCTTTAGAACTACATGGAGATAGTATCCATACCTGAAAATTAGGCTTGTTTCTCTGAAGCCTTCTATTTGATCTTCTTCTCCACTTTCCTTCTCTTCTCTTTCTCTTCTCCTTCTCTTCTCCTTCTCTTCTCTTTCTCTCAATCCAATTAAGGTTCTAAAAGGAGTAAAAGAGGCTTAGGGACGTCCTATTTATAGAGTAGAAACTCCCAAAATAAGTCCCATTAAGATTAGGAAAGAATCCCATTAAAATTTGGAAAGTTCCCAATTCACGGTTTCTGCGACTGGGGGTCAGACTGGGGGTCGAAGATCCCGTCGATCCCTGGTTCTAAAATGTTCGACCCCCGATTAAAAACTTAGGGTCTGACTTTTATACTGGGGGGGTCCGACCCTGCCTTGCTAGGTATGCGACCCTCCCCCTTATTTTAGTATTTTTAGGTTAGTTTAATACCTGGGATCGTGATCTCCCTCACGCACTTGATCCATTTGACTCGACCATGATGGGTAGACCTGGTTCAAGGTGGTAAGACCGGATTAGTTCGATACGGGTCTTACAGTAACACTGTACCCCTAGCACATGTTAGCCATAACACAGTACCTACCATATAGCAAGTCCCAGTAACACATACCCTAGTGCAGAAGCTTGGTGCACAACAAGAAGTGTATCAAGGTGATTACTCTTATCAGCCACCATGGTATGAGATAGCTATCCCATGGTAGAATGATCCTATTAAAATTGAAGAATGTTTTCTGAAGATGAAGCCTCGGACATTTTCGACAAGGAATCAAATCTATTATGGCCATATAATTAGATAGGTTTATATAGGATGCGGTGCATTATTGACTACTCTTATGATTATAGAGGATGCACATACCTGATTCTAATTCTCGTACCTTGATAAAATACCTTCTTGATTCAACTTTTCAATTAGAGTTATAGATATTGTTTGCTTAGAATTAGTCCTGATTATACCAACCTAAGCCACTCTCATGATCAACAACATGAATAGAGATATAAACTGAATGAACAGTTAAAGGTTTAATCATGTTGAACGTACATCTTTTTTATTTTTACCTGATTTATTGATGTACCAAAACTTTCTCCAGATTTATTCCTGTAGTGCCTTGACTAATGGTATTATATACTCGATAGAACTTATAACCATGAGGTTAAGAGCTGTAGTACCTCTATTTCCATATATTCGGACCACCTTGCAACCTAACGACCTTTGGATGCCGGTTGGATTACCACAAATTTACTCTTGATCCTTTAAACCGAGGTTCACTAGATAGAACAAGTGTTCGTCATCATACTAAATTTGAAAGAAGGAAGTGAATTGCTTTTGGATAAACATTCTGATTCTTATATTTCTCGACCTTCTTTGATAAAGATGTTTAGTGATAAGGGAATTATTGGAAGGAAGATGATTAAATCCATATTAGATTCTATAGCCAATGAACCTTGGATGAAGTAATGGAGGATCTGTTTTGAGATTGCTAGATGGATGGATATGAGTCATGTCTATAAAATAGTGCATGAGCAAAAAGTGAGAACTATCAAGAGTAGCTAATAAAGAAATAGATAGCACTCAAGTAGAGTTAAAGATGGCTATATCGGTATGAATTTTGATAAGGCCAAAGATTTCATATCTAAGAGTGGATACAAGGATGAAGTAAAAAAAATTGTGGCATTGATAGTATTTGGATTAGCACAAGTAATACTGAGTTATGTCCAATGTTAAATGAAATGATTAAGTAAAGACCAAGAAAGCTTGGCAGAATTAATGAAATTATAAGCATATACTCTAATGCTTATAGGTAAACTGGGGACATGAAGTGAGTAACAATCACAAGATACTTTTTGAGGTATATGATAGAGAGATCAAGGTAGAATAGCAATGATAAAATAGGTGTAAGCTAATGAGCTTTTTGGGATATGAGATTATTGGCATTAGTCTTTGAAAAATCATAAGAGATGAAGGAACTAGACAAGCTCTTAAGAACTTTAAACCAGATTTTGCTAGTTCAAGCCCTTTTGGACTAAATGTTGCATAGGTGAGTGTTATGAACAATGTTCGAATCGTATGGATGGACGAAATTGAGATGCAACCTAGTCTACTTGGGATGACAGATTTCGACGTCATCTTGGGGATAGACTGGTTGTCTCAATAATCTACAAAGCTATTCTGTGCATAGAAGAGGTTGTCATTTAAGAACAAAGATGGCACATAATTTAGTTTTATTGGAAACATGTTTCCTAGGAAGCAAAGGCTTATCCTCTCTGCACTTAAGGCGAAGAGATGCCTTGAAAAGAAAAGAGTTGAATATATGGTATTTGTGGTAGACGACACTAAAGAGGCACCACAGATGAAAGATATTGATGTGATGCATAAATTCCCTGATGTGATTCCAGGAGACTTACTTGGGTTGTCACCTGATAGTACGACCGAGTTCGTTATTAACTTGTTACCAAGGACAACACCTATGTCTAAGGCACCCTATAGAATAGCTCTTATAGAATTAAAGGAACTGAAGACTCAACTACAAGAGTTATTAGACTAACGTTTTATCCAGCCTAGTATACCACCTAGGAAGCACTAGTATGGCCCATAAAGAAGAAGGATGGTAGTGTTCGTCTATGTATAGACTACTGAAAATTGAACAAGCTCATGATCAAGAACCGATATCCACTACCTCAGATCATGACTTGTTTAAACAGTTGCAAGGAGCAAAGGTATTTTCTAAGATTGATCTTCGATCAAGATATCATCAGCTGAAGAATTTAGACAGTGATATTTCAAAGATAGTTTTTAAAATCGAGAATGAGCATTATGAGTCCCTGGTTATGTTATTGGATTAACTAATGCCCTTACATCTTTTATAGAACTTATGAACCAGGTATTCCATGATGTATAGGACACGTTAGTCATAGTTTTTGTAGACTATATATTAGTTTATTCTAAAGACGAAGAAAGTCCTATAGCGAATTTTAGAGCAGCCTCACAACAATTGGGAAGGGAAAAGCTTTATGCCAAGTCCAAGAAATATGAGACCTGATTAAACAAAGTGATCTTCTTGGGTCACGTAGCATCATCAAAAGGGATTAAAGTAGACCCTATTAAGATAGAAGTAATCGTATTGTGAGAAAAACCTAAAGAACATTACAGAGATTAAAAGTTTATTGGGTTTAGCTGGTTATTATAGACGATTCATAGAAGACTACTCTAGGATCGCTGTAAGACCTATATCAAATTAACCGGTCTTACCACCTTGTATCAGGTCTACCTATCATGGTCGAGCCAAATGGACTAAGTGCGTGAGGAAACCACAAGACCAGGTATGAAATTTAACTCAAAAATAGTCAAATATGAGTGTGTGGTTGCATTCCTAAAAAGGTGTAACCGACCCCACCTTAAAAGAGTCCAACCCCATGAATTTTGGCCATGGGGTCGGACATTTTAAAACGCAGGGTCACGGATTCTGAGACCCCACCTCCGACCCCACAAAAACAGTCAAAAACCGAATTTAGGAAACCTTCTTAATCCGAAGGGGGTTCTTTCCTAAACTTATTAGGGTATATTATGGAGGGTTTTCCTCTATAAATAGAATGTCCCTTAGCCTCTTTCACTCCTTTAGAACTCTAATTGAAAGAGAGAGAAAGAGAAGAGAAGGAAGAGAAGGAGAATTGAAGAAGAAGACTAAGGAGGAGGAAAATTCAGAGAAAACTCTGAATCTTCTGTAAGCATAAGGTATAAACCTAATTCCCATGCTAAATTGAGAGCCTAGGATAGTTCATGAAGAAGATAGGATTATGAAAAACCTAAATCATCCATCCACAGACAAAGTCCAAGAGAATCTATGGAGGAAATTATTATGGACAATGGATGATGTATAAAATTGTAGTTGTGAGTCATAGAACAATCATAGGAAAGACCATGATGATAAGCCAAAGGATTCAAACATGAAGGAATGGACATGAGAGTGAAAGGTCGACCATGACACGTGTGGTCGCACGTGGGGTCGCACGATGTCCGACCCCACAAGACACACATGTCCGACCACATGCCCTCGGGAAGTTTCCAGGGATGGTGTGGTCGCACGTGGGGTCGGAGTATGTCTGATCCTACCCTGTGACCTCACACCCTGTAGTCGCAGAAACTAAGACCCCAGGTGCTACCCCACCTGTAACCCCTCAGTTTTTGTTAGTCTAAATATAAGGAAATTAATTCTAATTAAAAATCTATCAACTTCTTAGGTTTCCAAGTGGTTTAAAAGAGATTCATAAAGCTTGAACGAGGATCTACTCTTGTTAGTTTTATTTTCAATATGGAGGCTAATGTTAGAGTTCCTGCTATTAATGTTCATGCATATTTAATTCCATTTATTTATAACATGATGATGATGGTGATGCTAGGAATAGGCATGTGAATGTTTGTGTGTGATTAGTGTACTTGATGCGAGTGGGGCATCAGGGGAAGTGTGATGCGTTGTGGTCCTAAGCACTTTAGCTCTATCTCTACTCAAGTCTTATCCACTGACATCACCGTATCACCATTACTTTAGCAGAACTATTACGTCGTAGGGCATCAGGGGCGGTGGTCTTGGACCGTGTAGTCTTTGACTCTACCGAGGGGCCTTAGCTCTATCTCTATGGATGTATTGAGGGATGATGGGGTGAGGCCTTGGATACACTGTTTGACATTAGGATTGGTTAGTTGCGAGCCCAGTTTGCAAGCCCTCCCCAATAGGGGCTTACGTGTTGGTATGGGTAGGGCATCAGGGGAAGTGTGATGCGGTGCGGTCCTAAGCACTTTAGCTCTGTCCCTATTTCATGATGGGTGCATGTGGGATGACATTGGTGTTTGATTCTTTGGGCGACTTCACACACTCGTGTATAGAGGTGCGGTGGCCACCAATCCTTTCTGTTGCACATTACAAATTTATGAACCAGACCAAAGATATGAATGGAATGCATGCATATGTTTGTTGCATTGTTTTGTTTACTCACTGAGCTCAAGTTAGAGAGCTGACCCTCGTACGCGTAATTCTTTTTAGTTTCTGATGTTGCAGGTATTACGGCTGGAGATTATGTCGACACACGAATATATAAACAGGTGGCGGCTATGATGAGCAAGCTGTGGAGGACTATTATGATTTGTTAAGCGAGCATTTCAACTGTGGATGCGCTTAGTGTTTAACTTTCATATTTGGATATTTTAATATGTATTAAATTATGTTTTGGATACTTGGAGATAAATGGAATATTAATTATTTATCATGACTAAACCTCAGTTCATTATCTGTAAGACTTTCGTTATTTACTTTATTATCTCTGATTAATGTGGAATATGTTTTGGTTTAACATGGTGGGCATAGCTTATTCGAGATCCTGGTTGAACCATTGGATCATAGACGTTTCATCACACCATTCTGGTTGATTCAGAATTGGGGTGTGACAACTTGGTATCAAAGCCCTCAAGCCTTGCCCATCAAACCTAAATACATTCAGGATTGTGTCCATGAACTGAGTTAGGATAAATTAAAAGCTTTAATACAAACAAACCATAAGCACCTGTGTTGGTTGAGACAGAATTTAAACAAGACAATAATGTACATATAAATGGTGGAACCATATGTAAACACTGACAGAAAAAGAGAAAATCTAAATGTATCCTGATAAACAAATAACATATGGTACGGTCTACAAGTAGGATAGTTGCTTGAGTATACAATGGATATATTGTAGTAAGAAGGAAGCATCTGTAAAGTAGAAAAAAATTTAAAATATCGAGTTGGTACTCACAAGATGTGAAACTCGATGTATGATAGAGAAAGAAGAAAAATGGCTAGTAAAGCCTAAATCCCTGTAGAGGTAAAGGGAAAGATCTCGGGCTAAATCCAACAGAGATAGAAAAACAATGGCCATACATAAAATATGAGAGTAACTATAAAAGAAGATAAAGCTATACTCTTGGGTGATGTGGAGACTCAGAGTGAGATCCACCATACACTGATCCATTGCCCACTAAGCATTAAGAGGATGTTGCAACTTGACCCCACCACTATCAGGGTCGAGAATGGGTAATGAAAACTCATCTGAGTAGATGCTAAATAATGATAATTAGATTGGAGCAAATCAAAGGAGGTGAACAACCAGGCCACTCCAGCCAATCATCTGGACTATTAAGTACCTTGGCCACGATTGTAATAAACTTGGCCTGACAAAATGCAAGAGCAACAACAGATGAGACCGCCTATGCAAGTTACCATGGAAATCACTATCCAAGTTGCCAATGCTACACCAATACCTCCGGGTCAAACCAAGTACAGTATCAATTGGTAACAACACTATACCTCCAGCACCTGTGTTAGTATAACACAGTACCTACCATATAGCAAGTCCCAGTAATGTACATCCCAGGGTAGAAGCTTGGTGCACAATAAGCAGTGTATCAAGGTGGTTACCCTTATCATCCATCGATGTATGGGATAGCTGCATCATGGCAGAATGATCCAACAAGGGTTCAAGAATATTTTCTGAAGATGAAGCCTCAAACGTTTTCAACAAAGGATCAAATCTATTGTGGCTATATAACTAGATAGGTTTATATAGGATGCAGTACATTATTGACTTACTCTTATGATTATAGAGGATGCACATACCTAATTTTAAATTCTCGTGTCTTGATAGGATACCTTATCGATTCAACTTGTCAATTGGAGTTATAGATATTGTTTCTTTAGTATTAATCCTGATTATACCAATCTCAGCCACTCTCATGATCGACAACATGAACAAAGATATGAACTGAATGAACAGTTAAATGTTTAATCATGTTGAGCATATATCTTTTGAATTATACTTGATAGTTGTTTGATAATGTAGTTCGGGGAAGTCTTTCCTCTTTAGTTTTTTGGTTTTTCTAGCACATTCTAAAAATTTGTTAAAAATCTTTTAAGTCTCGAAGACCGCCGAAGAGTCTAGACGACCCTCCGTCCTCGAAGATTTATTGATGTATCAAAACTTTCTCCAGATTTACTCCTGTAGTGCCTCGACCAATGGCATTATTTACTCGATAGAACCTCTAACCACGAGGTTAAGAACTGTAAAACCTCTATTTCCATGTATTTGGACCATCGTGCATCTTAACGACCTTTTGATGCTGGTCAAATTACCATAGATTTACTCCTGATCCTTTAAACTTAAGTTCACTAGATAAAGAAAGTGTTTGTCATTATGCTAAATTGAAAGAAGGAAATGAATTGCTTTTGGATAAATATTTTGATTCTTACATTTCTTGACATCCATTGATAAGATGTTTAGTTAATAAAGAATTATGGGAAGGAAGATAATTAAATTTAGATTAGATTCTATAGCCAAGAGACCTCAGATGAAGTAATGGAGAATCTATTTTGAGATTGCTGAATGGATGGATATGAGTCATGTCTATAAAAGAGTGCATGAGCAAGAAAGTAAGTAATAATCACAAGATATTTTTTGAGGTATATGAAAGAGAGATCAAGGTAGAACAACAATGATAAAGAAGGTGTAAGCTAATGAGCTTTTTGGGATATATGAGATTTTAAGCAAGTCTTTGAAAAACTAAGAGATTAAGGAGCTAGATGTGCTCTTAAGACCTTTATACTAGATTTTACTAGTTCAAGCCCTTTTGGACTAGATGTTGTATTGGATGAGTGTTATTAACAATGTTTGAATCATATGGATGGATAGAATTTGGATGTAACCTAAATCGACTTGAGATGACAAACTTTGACGTCATCTTGGGAATAGACTGGTTGTCTCAACACTCTACAAAGTTGTTTTGTGCATAGAAGAGGTTATCATTCAAGAATAAAGATGGCATAAAATTTAGTTTTATTGGAAGCTTGTTGCCTAAGAAGTGAAAGCTGATCCTCTCTATGCTAAAGGCGAAGAGATGCTTTGAAGAGAAAGAAGCTGGATATATGGTATCTGTGGTATACGTTACCAAAGAAGCACCATAGATGGAAGATATTGATGTGATGCACAAATTTCCTGATGTGTTTCTAGGAGACTTACCCTGGTTACCATCTAATCGTGCGACCGAGTTCGTCATCGACTTGTTACCAAGGATGATACCTGTGTCAAAGGCACCTATAGAGTAGCTCCTATGGAGTTGAAGGGATTGAGACTCAACTACGGTAGTTATTAGACAAGGGTTCTAATCGGCTAAGTATTTCATCACGGGGAGCGCCAATGCAATTAGTGAAGAAGAAGGATGGTAGTGTTGTCTGCGTATAGACTACCGAGAATTGAACAAGCTCATGATCAAGAACCGACATTCACTACCTCATATCGATGACTTGTTTAAACAGTTGCAAGGAGCAAAGGTATTTTCTAAGATTGACCTTGGATGGAGTATCATCAAATGAAGAATTTGGACAGCGATATCTCGAAGAAAGCTTTTAAAATTAGATTGGGCATTATATGTTCCCGATTATGACGTTTGGATTAACTAATGCCCTTACATATCTTATGGAGCTGACGAACAGGGTGTTTCATGACATGTTGGATACATCGGTCATAATTTTCATAGATGATATTTTGGTTTATTCCAAGAATGAAGCAATTCATACAACGAATTTTAGATCAGCTTCACAACAGCTGAGAAGGGAGAAGCTTTATGCCAAGTCCAAGAAATATGAGACCGGACTAAACAAAGTGATATTCTTAGATCACGTAACATCATAAAAAAAAGGATTAAAGTGGACCCTATTAAGGTAGAAGTAATCATATGGTGAAAAACACCTCAAGAATATTGCGAAGATCAGAAGTTTCTTGGGTTTAGCTGGTTATTACAGGAGATTTGTGGAGGACCACTCTAAGATCACAAAACCTCTTACTAAGCTAACTAGGAAGGGAGAGGAGTTTAATTGGACTGACAAGTGTGAAGAATGTTTCTAGATTCTAATGTAAGGCTGATAACAGCTCCCATCTTGACCATTCTGGTACCAGGGGAACCTTTTACCCTACACATCGAAGCTTCTGGATTGGATCTAGGATGCGGGTTGATGTAAGGTAAACAAGCGATTGCATATGCTTCAAGAAAATTGAAGGAGCATGAGAAGAGTTACCCTACTCATGACTTGGGATTACCGATGATGAATTATGCAATAAAAACTTGGAGACATTATCTATATGGAGAAGAATTTCAGATTAAATGGGAACACAAGAGTTTTATTCATCTCTTCATCAAAAAGAGTTAAACATGAGGATAAGAAAATGGCTGGAATTGCTCAAGGATTAAGATGGTGATATTCAGTGTCACCCGAGCAAGGCTAATCTAGTAGCTAAGACCTTAAGAAAAAAGGAATAATGAAGCCAAAAGGAGGACTGAGTATAAATGCTGCCTTATGTTTCACAGAAACAGATTCAAATTTAGAGGAAGAGTAACATGTAACAGAAACTCGTGATGATCCAATTGAGCGAGAATTTATGGATGAACTTATGGAGTAATAGTTCATCGGCTGCACTTGTGGCATTAAAGATCATCTCTGAATTGATGGATGAAGTAAAGGTAGTAATTTTATTAAATCTATATCTAAGAGTGGTGTAAGAAGATTTAGAGAAAGAAAAACCTAACCCTGACTTACTTCGGATGCGAAAAAGGTCCTAAGATACAGAGGATGATTATGCATACCTGAAGTGAAAAACACTGATCATAGATACAAGATAATGCTAAAAGCCCATTCTATTTCGTATTGGGTACATCCTAAAAGTACAAAATATACCAAAACATGAAGAGATTATTTTGGTGGAAGGGAATGGAAGTAATTATGGATAGATGCATGTTTCAGTAACTGAATTATCAGCAAGTAAAGGCTGAAAGACAAAGACCAACATGGTTTACTACAACAACTATCGGAGCCAGTCTGGAAGTGAAACTGCATTACAATAAACTATGTCATCGATTTGCCATTGACCCCCAGATCGGTTGATGCAGTTTGGATGATTGTTGATCGCCTTTGAAGAAAGCTCATTCCATTGCTATACAACCTCGGTGTGCTTTGGAGCGGCTAACTAAGCTATATGTGGATACTATTGCTAGATTGAACGGTATGCCTGAGAGTATAGTGTCAATCAGAGGCTCATGCTTTATCTCAAAGTTTTGCGAGGATCTATAGAAAACAATGGGAACGAAGTTGAAGTTTAGTACCGCATTTACCTTAAGCCGACATACAGTTGGAGCTGACTATACGGATCCTAAGAGATATGCCCCGAGCTTGTAAAATTGATTTCAAAGAACTTGAGTTGAAAATTTACCCCGGATTAAATTTGCTACCAAGCTACCATGTAAATGTCACCTATAAAGCATGGTATGGTAAAAATGTCAAACTCCTCTATTTTGGAATAAAGTTGGTGAATGAAGAATTTTAAGACCTGAGTCTATTGAAGAAACCTGTAGAGTGGCAGATAAGATCAAAGAAAAAAGACCAAGAGAGCTCAGGATTGTTAGAAGAGATGCCAAGACCTTGAGTTCGCCATAAGTGATAAAGTGTTCTTGAAGATATCACTTATGCGTAGTTTGAAGCAGTTCAGCAAGAAGGGAAAGTGGGATCCTATATATGTGTGGGACCTTATAAATTTTGGAGAGATGTACAAAAGTTACATATCAATTAGCGTTATCACTATCCATGTCTAGTGTGCATGACGTATTTCGCATGTCTCTATTGAAGAAGTACGTTGGAGATCCATATCAAAGGTATTGACCACGGATCCACTGGATTAGATAGAAGATTTAATATTGAAGTGGTACCAGCCTAGTTCACTAGTTAGAAGGTACACATCTCCAAAGCAGGGATAATTATTATATGAAGGTAACCTGGCGAAGACAAGACGTGGAGAAGATTACATGGGAGGAAGAAGATGCAATGCGAAAACAGAATTCCCACCTATTGACTCCGATGTAAATTCAAATTTTGAGGACAAAATTTATTTTAAGGATGGGGGCGTTGTAAGATCTGTACGTTCAAATTTTGAGGATGAAATTTCTTTTAAGGGTGGTAGAGTTGTAAGACCTGTATCGAATTAATCGGTCTTACCACCTTGTATTAGGTCTACCTATAATGGTCGAGCCAAGTAGACTAAGTCTGTGAAGAAACCACAAGACCAAGTATGAAATTTAACTAAAAAATAGTCAAATATGAGTGTGTGGTCACATGCCTAAATAGGTGTGACCGACTCCACCTCAAAAGAGTCCAACCCCATGAATTTTGGTCGTAGGGTCGGACATTTTAAAACGTAGGGTCACGGATTCTACGGCCCGACCTCCGACCCCATGGAAACAGTCAGAAATCAAATTTAGGAAACCTTCCTAATCCGAAGGGGGTTCTTTCCTAAACTCATTAGGGCATATTATGGAGGGTTTTTCTCTATAAATAGGACGTCCCTTAGCCTCTTTCACTCCTTTAGAACTCTAATTGAAAGAGAGAGAAAGAGAAGATAAGGAAGATAAGGAGAATTGAAGAAGAAGACTAAGGAGGAGAAAAATTCAGAGAAAACTCTGAATCTTCAGCAAGCATAAGGTATGAACCTAATTCCCATGTTAAATTGAGAGCCTAGGATGGTTCATGAAGAAGATAGGATTAGGAGAAACCCAAATCATCCATCCATGGACAAATTCCAAGAGAATCCATGGAGGAAATTATTGTGGACAATGGATGATGTATAAAATTGTAGTTGTGAGTCATAGAACAATTATAGGAAGGACCATGATGATAAGCCAAAGGATTCAAACATGAAGGAATGGACTTAAGAGTGAAAGGTCGACCATGACACGTGTGGTCGCATATGGGGTCGCATGATGTCCGACCCCACAAGACACACATGTCCGACCACATGCCCTCGGGAAATTTCCAGGGATGGTGTGGTCGCACGTGGGATCAGAGTATGTCCCACCTTACCCTGCGACCCCATACCCTGTGGTCACAGAAACTAAGACCCCAGGTGCTACCCCACCTGTGACCCCTCAGTTTCTATTAGTCTAAATATATGGAAATTAATTCTAATTAAAAATCTATCAACTTGTTAGGTTTCCAAGTGGTTTAAAAGTGATTCATAAAGCTTGAACGAGGATCTACTATCAATCAAAGGTGAGGGAACAAGACCTAAACTAATTGGCTAATAATAAACTATTTTTGTTTATTGAGTCCGATGCCATGAATGATTCTATGCTTGTATGCGTGTAATGTGCATTTAACATGTCATCCAATATTCTTGCTATTAATGTTCATGCATATTTAATTCCGTTTATTTGTAACATGATGATGATGATGATGCTAGGAATAGGCATGTGAATGTTTGTGTGTGGTTAGTGTACTTGATGCGAGTGGGGCATCAGGGTAAGTGTGATGCGGTGCGGTCCTAAGCACTTTAGCTCTATCTATACTCAAGTCTTGTCCACTGTCATCATCGTATCACCATAACTTTAGCAGAACTATTAGGTCGTAGGGCATCACGGGAGGTGGTCTCGGACCGTGTAGTCTCTGACTCTGTCGGGGGGCCTTAGCTCTATCTCTATGGACGTATTGAGGGATGCTGGGGTGAGGCCTTGGATACACTGTTTGACATTAGGATTGGTTATTTGCGAGCCCAGTTTACAAGCCCTCCCCAATAGGGGCTTACGTGTTGGTATGGATAGGGCATCAGGGGAAGTGTGATGTGGTGCGGTCCTAAGCACTTTAGCTCTGTCCCTATTTCATGATGGGTGCATGTGGGACGGCATTGGTGTTTGATCCTTTGGGTGGCTTCACACACTCGTGTCTGGAGGTGCGGTGGCCACCAATCCTTTCTATTGCACATTGCAAACTTATGAACCAGACCAAAGATATGAATGGAATGCATGCATATGTTTGTTGCATTGTTTTGTTTACACACTGAGCTCAAGTTGGAGAGCTGACCCTCGTACGGGTAATTCTTTTTAGTTTCTGATGTTGCAAGTATTACGGTTGGAGATTATATCGACGCACGAACATATAAATAGGTGGCGGCTATGATGAGCAAGCTGTGGAGGACTATTATGATTTGTTAAGTGAGCATTTCAAATGTGGATGCGCTTAGTGTTTAACTTTCGTATTTGGATATTTTAATATGTATTAAATTATGTTTTGGTTACTTGGAGATAAATGGAATATTAATTATTTATCATGACTAAACCTCAGTTCATTATCTTTAAGACTTCCGTTATTTATTTTATTATCTTTGATTAATGTGGAATGTGTTTTGGTTTAACATGGTGGGCATTGCTTATTCGAGATCTTGGTTGAACCGTTGGATCATAGACGGTTCATCACACCATTTTGGTTGGTTCAGAATTTGGGTGTGACAACTTGGTATCAAAGCCCTTTCTATAGCGCATTGCAAACTTATATACCAGACCAAAGATATGAATGAATGCATGCATGTTTGTTGCATTGTTTTGTTTTCTCACTGAGCTCAAGTTGGAGAGCTGACCCTCACACGTGCAATTATTTTTAGTTTCTGATGTTGCAGGTATTACGGTTGGAGATTATGTCGACATGCGAACATATAAACAGGTGGTGGCTATGATGAGCAAGCTGTGGAGGACAATTATGATTTGTTAAGAAAGCGTTCAACTGTGGATGCGCTTAGTGTTTAACTTTCGTATTTGGATATTTGTAATATGTATTAAATTATGTTTTGGTTACTTGGAGATAAATGGAATATTAATTATTTGTCATGGCTAGACCTCAGTTCATTATCTGTATGACTTTCGCTCTTTACTTTATTATCTCTGATTAATGTGGAATGTGTTTTGGTTTAACATGGTGGGCATAGACTAATTGAGATCCTGGTTGAATCATTAGATCATAGACGGTTCAGCAAACCATTCTGGTTGGTTCAGAATTGGGGTGTGACAATCACAATACCTCTTACCAAGCTAACTAGGAAGGGAGAGGAGTTTATTTGGACTGACAAGTGTGAAGAATATTTCCAGACTCTTAAGTAAGGTTGATATCAGCTCCCATCTTGATCGTTCCGGCACCAGGGGAACTTTTTACCCTATACACCGATACTTCCGGATTGGGTCTAGGATGCGGGTTGATGTAAGAAGAATAAGTGATTATCTATGCTTCAAGTCAACTGAAGGGACATGAAGAGAATCACCCGACTCATGACTTTGAGTTACCGACGATGATTCATGCAATCGAGACTTGGAGACATTATCTATGCGGAGAAGAATTTCATATTAAATTAGATTACAAGAGTTTTATTTATCTCTTTACCCAGAAAGAGTTAGACAAGAGGCAGAGAAAATGGTTGAATACCTGAAGGATTAAGACTATAATATTCAGTATTGCTCAAGCAAGGTTAATGTGGTTGCTCAAGCTTTGAGCAGAAAGGGGAATATGAAGTCTAAAGAAGGACCTAGTATAAATTCTATCTTATGTTCCTCAGCAACAGATTCATATTTGGAAGAATAGTAGCATATAATTGAAATTCATGATGATCCAATTGAGCTAGAACTTATGAATGAACTTAAGGGGTAATAGTTCCTCGCTTGCGTTTACAACATAAAGATCGTCTCTGATTTGATGGATGAAGTAAAAGTAGTAATTTTATCAGATCTGTATCTGAGAGCGGTGCAAGAAGATTTAGAAAAAGGTAAATGAAACCCTAACTTACTTTGGATTCGGGGATGGTACTCAGATACAGAGGTAGATTCTGAATACCTGAAGATGAAGACTCTGATATCATGAAGAGGATAATGATAAGAGCGCATTGTACTTTATATTTAGGACATCCTGGAGTACCAATATATATCATGACCTTAAGAGATTGTACTGGTAAAAAGGAATGATAACAGATATGGCTTAGTGCGTGTTCCAGTGTCTGAATTGTCAACAAGTAAAGGCTGAAAGACAAAGACCAACATGTTTACTATGACCACTATCAGAGCTATTTTGGAAGTGGAACTGCATTACAATAGACTATGCCACCGGTATACCACTGACTCCCAGATTGATTGACGTAGTTTAGATGATTATTGATTGCTTTATGAAAATAGCTCACTCCATTACTATATGACCTCAGTGTGCGTTGGAGCGGCTAACTAAGGCATATGTGGATAATATTGCCAGATTGAATGGTATGCCTGAGAGCATAGTGTCGGTCAGAGGCTCATGCTTTATCTCAAAGTTTTGGGAGGATCAACAGAAAACAATGGGAACGAAGTTGAAGTTTAGTACCACATTTTACCTTAAACCGACGGACAGTCGAAGCGGACTATACAAATCCTAAGAGATATGCCCCGAGCTTGTGAAATTGATTTCAAGGAGCTTGAGTTGAGAAGTTACCACGGATTGAATTTGCTATCAAGCTACCATTTAGATGTCACCTATGAAGCATGGTATGGTAGAAATGTCGAATTCCTTTGTTTTGGAATGAAGTCGGAGAATAAGGAATTGTAAGACCTGAGTCTGTTGAAAAAACCTATTGAGTGGCAAACAAGATCAAAGAAAAGGTCCAAGATAGCTCAAGTTTGTCAGAAGAGACACCACGACCTCGAGTTCACCGTAAGTGACAAAGTGTTCTTGAAGATATCACTTATGTATGGTTTGAAACGATTCGACAAGAAGGGAAAGTTGTATTTTATATATGTTTTGGACCTCATAAAATTTTTGGAGAGAAGTAGAAAAGTTGCATATCAACTAGCATTACCACTGTCCATGTCTAGTGTGCATGACGTATTTCGTGTGTCTCTATTGAAAAAATATGTTGGAGATCCATATCAAAGGTATTGACCATGGATCCACTAGATTAGATAGAAGATTTAACTATTGAAGTGGTACTAGCCTAGTTCACTGGTTGGAAGGTACAACATCTCCAAAGTCTGGATATTTATTATGTGAAAGTAACCTGGCAAAGCTAAGACGGGAAGGAGATTACATGGGAAAAAGAGAATGCTATACGAAAGCAATATCCTCACCTTTTCGACTCGGAAGGTATAAGAAAATTAAGGACGAAATTTATATAAGAGGGGAGGGGGGGAGTTGTAAGACCCGTATCGTACTAACCCAGTCTTACCACCTTGTATCAGGTCTTCCTATCATGGTCGGACCAAGTGGACCAAGTGCGTGAAGAAACCACAAGGCTAGGTATGTAATTCAAACCATAAATCATCTAATTGCGACGTGTGGTCGCATACCTAAACAGGTGTGGTCGAACACACCTCAGAATATTGAGACCACTCGAATCTGAGACGTGTGGTCACAGTTTTGAGATGTGTGGTCGATGGGTTCTGCAACCCAATGTGCGACCACAGGATACTGAACAAACTCTGTGTTTAGGAAACTTTCCTAATTTGAGGGCGGATTCTTTTCTAATAAAAATGGGACTCTATATGGAGCTTTACCACTATATAGTTGTCACACCCCAATTCTGCACCATTTAGAATGGTGTGATGAACCACTAATAAACCAACGATTCAACCAGGATCTCTAATAGGCTATATCCATTAAAAATAAAACCATGCACATCCACAACCATAATCAGAATAAATGCACAATAGTGGAAGTCTTATAGTAAATGAACTGAGAACTCTAACTGTAATAATCATAATTAAAATATAAAGTTATTGTTGTATCAACTGAGACATAAATAAATAAAATATCAATTACATCCCCTTATAAATTTAAATAAAATTCTAATATAATACGCATGAGTTGCACTCGCATGAGGGATCATGCGTATCCACTAAGTCTTCGACTTCCATTTCAGCAACACACACGTACACCAGAGCACTCATATAATCTTCAACTATAGTACCTGCATCATCAACTAAAAATATTCGACGTCGAGAGGGTGAGCACACATCATGGCTCAGTGAGCAAACAAAAAAATGCGACAAACATATGCATGCATTCAATTCATATTTTTGGTCTGATAAATAAGTTTGTAATGTGCTATAGAAAGGATAGGTGGCCAAAGGTCACGTTTATTGACGCCGCCCCTCTATACACGAGTGTGTGAAGCTACCCAAAGGTAACGTTTATTGTCGTTCCACAAGCACCCACCACGGACAATGTACACGCAAAGGTCACGTTTATTGCTGTACCCGTTGCCCATACCAACACGTAAGCCCCTGCTAGCGAGGGCTCACAAACTAGGCTCGCAACTAACCAATCCTAATGCCAAACAGTGTATCCAAGGCCTCACCCTAGCATCCCTCAATATGTCCATAGAGATAGGGCTAAGGCCCCCTGGCAGAGTCAAAGACTACACGGTTCGAGACCACCTCCCCTCATACCCTATGATGTAGTAGTTCTGCTAAGGTAATGGCGATACGACGATGTCAGTGGACAAGACTTGAGTTAGAGATAGAGCTAGAGTGCAGAGGCCCCGCCTATGATACCCCCCTGATACTCGCTCGCATCAACCACACCAACCACACACATACATCCACATGCCTATTCCTATCATCATCATCATCATCATCACGTTATAAATAATAATTTAAATATGCATGAATAGTAATAATAGAAATATTGGATGACATGTTGAATGCACATAACAAGCATACACACATAGAATCAATCATGGCATTGGACTCAAGAATAAAACAGTTTATTATTAACCAATTAGTTTAGGTCTTGTTCCCTCACCTTTATTTGATCGTGGGTCCTCTTTCAATCTTTAAGAATCAACTATATATCGATATTATATCACTAGAAGACCTAATCAAGTCGATAGAATTCAATTAGATTAATTCTGATTTTAAAAACATGCTGTTAACTGGGGGTCAATGCCAGGGTCGGAGGTTCCATCGACCTTGGGTGCTACCACCCAGATTCTGGACTTCCCGAACACTGGGGGTCGATTGTTAGGGTCTGGTAGGGTCGATTGGCCATCGACCCCCGTGCTACCCCCCATGGGTTTAGTCAATTTTTTATCCTATAGTTCATTCATTCGTGTTTGGATCCTATGGCTTGCTTTTACAATCCATTACCTACATGTTCTATGGCTTAGAACCATAGTTTATTCCTCTACATGGTTTCTATGATTTTCCCCATGGTTTTCCATGAAAACCTAACCATGGATGGATGATTTGGATTTCTCCTAGATCATTCCCTCTTCACTATCTATTCTAAGGTCTGTAGAATTACATGGAGATAGTATCCATACCTGAGAATTAGGCTTGTCTCTCTGAAGCCTTCTCTTTGATCTTCTTCACCACTTTTCTTCTCTTCTCTTTCTCTTCTCCTTCTCTTCTCTTTCTCTCAATCCAATTAGGGTTCTAAAATGAGTGAAAGAGGCTTAGGGACGTCCTATTTATAGAGTAGAAACTCCCAAAATAAGTCCCATTGAGATTAGGAAAGAATCCCATTGAAATTCGGAAAGTTCCTGATTCACGGTTTCTGTCGACAGACTGGGGGTCGATGAGGGGGTTGGAGATACCGTCGACCCCTGGTTCTAAAATAACCGATCCCCGGTTAAAAACTCAAGGTCTGACTTTTATACTGGGGGGTCCGACCCTGCCTTGCTGGGTATGCGACCCTCACCCTTATTTTAGTGTTTTTGGGTCAGTTTAATACCTAGGATCGTGATCTCCCTCACGCACTTGATCCATTTGGCTCGACCATGATGGGTAGACCTGGTTCAAGGTGGTAAGACTGGCTTAGTTTGATATGGGTCTTACAACTCCCCCTACTTATAAAAATTTTGTCCTCAAAATTATACATACCTTCCGAGTCAAATAAATGAGGATATTGCTTTCGCATAGCATTCTCTTCTTCCCATGTGATTTCTTCCATAACTTTACTTCTCCAGGTGACCTTAACATAATAGATATCACGGTTGCATAGTCGTTGAACCTTCCGACTAGTGATTTCAGTTGGTGCTACTTCAAATGTCAAATCTTCAGTCAAATCGGGTAAGTCCATTGTCAAAACGTGTGTCGGATCCTTGACATACTTCTTCAGTAAGGAAATGTGAAATACGTCATGCACACTTGACATAGATGGTGGTAGTGCAAACTGGTAAGCCACTTTCCCATGCTTAGCTAGAATCTCATATGGCCCGACATATCTTGGACTTAGTTTCCCTTTCTGTCCGAACCGTTTCAATCCTCGCATAGGCGATACTTTTAAGAATACTTTATCACCCACGACGAACTCAAGGTCTCAGCGTCGGGTATCAGCATATTGCTTCTGACGATTCTGAGCTGTTCTCACCCTTTCTTTGATAATGTTGACCATTCGACAAGTCTCTTCAACAAATTTCGGTCCAACAATACTACATTCCCCAACTTCATTCCAAAACAAGGGAGTTCGACACTTTCTGCCATACAATGCTTCATAGGGTGACATCTGTATAGTATCCTGATAGCTATTATTATAAGCGAACTCAATCAGTGGTAACTTTTCATCCCATGATCCTTTAAAATCAATTACACATGCTCGAAGCATATCTTCTAGAATCTGAATTGTACGCTCTGACTGTCCATCTGTCTGTGGATGGAATGCAGTACTAAACTTTAATGTTGTACCCATAGCCTTTTGCAATCCTTCCCAAAACTTTGAAGTAAATCATGGATCTCTATCAAACACAATGCTTTCAGGTACACCGTGTAATCGCACAATGTTATCCACATATAGCTTAGCTAACCTCTCCATTGTATACTGAGGTCGTATAGGTATAAAGCGAGCTGTTTTAGTCAGGCGGTCTACAATCACCCAAACTGCATCAACAACTCGAGGAGTCAATGGTAATCCTGTGACAAAGTCCATAGTGATGCAGTCCCATTTCCATGCTGGTTCTGGTAACGGTTGTAATAGTCCTGTCAGTCTTTGTCATTTAGCCTGTACTTTTTGACAATTTAGGCATTGAGACACGTACTTAACTACATCTGCTTTCATTCCTCTCTACCAATATAATTTCTTTAGATCATGATACATTTTTGTACTTCTAGGATGTATCGAATAGATGGTGGTATGGGCTTCTTTCATCAATCGGTGTCTAATGTCCAAACTTTCTGTTTTGGATACACATATTCTTCCATTGTACTTCAGTACCTTTTCTTCGTCCAAGGTGAACTCATGGTTAGTCCTACCTTTTTCGATGTCCTCTTGTACCGTTCTTAGGTAAGGGTATGATTTGAGAGCTGTCTTCACTTCAACTACAATATCAGGTATAATCTTCAATGCGGCAAACATATTTGAAAACCGATGAATAAACCCTTGGTTGGCTGATCCATCTGGTGCATCTATCGCAAACTGTTCACTACCGTGCTTGAATACCTTTCTGGTAGTACACATTACGACAGTTGTGCTAACCTCTCCCTGAGATTTTATCATTGCCTTTCTACTCAATGCATCGGCTACTACATTAGCTTTACCTGGATGATACTGGATATCACAATCATAGTCTTTCAATAGTTCTAGCCATCTTCTTTGTCTCATATTCAGCTCCTTCTGATTAAATAGATAAGTAAGACTTTTATGGTTTGATTTAATATGAAACTTCTCCCCGTACTGATAATGTCTCTATATTTTGACAGCATGTACTACTTTCGCTAGTTCCAAATCATGTGTAGGATAGTTCTTCTCATGTGTCTTTAGTTGTCTTGAGGCATAAGCAATTACTTGTTCTCCTTGCATGAGTACACATCCTAATCCCAGTCCTAACGCATCGGTGTACAAGATAAATGGTTGTCCTAGAATCGAGATGGTCAAGATTGGAGCTGATATCAATCTAGCATTTAAGATTTGGAAACACTTCTAGCATTTATCCGTCCAAACAAACTTCTCTCCCTTCTTAGTCAAACTGGTAATAGGTATGGCAATTCGAGAATAGTCTTCCACAAATCGTCGATAATATCTAGCTAGACCCAGAAAACTTCTAATTTCTGCAACGCTCTTCGGTGCTTCCCACTTTACAATAGCCTCGATCTTGCTGGGATCCACTATAATTCCTTCAACGGATACTACATGGCCTAGAAAAGCAACTTCTGCTAGCCAAAACTCACACTTTGTAAATTTGACGTAGAGCTTCTCCTTCCATAATCGCTGCAGAGCGGCGTTTAGGTTCTTAACATGAGTTTCCTCGTCTTTGGAGTCGACTAATATATCATCAATGAATACAATAACCAACGTATCCAACATGTCGTGGAAAACCCGGTTCATATGTTCCATAAAGGTTGCTAGAGCGTTTGTCAATCCGAAAGACATGACCAAAAATTCATAATATCCATATCTTGTAAGACCCGTATCAAACTAATCCGGTCTTATCACCTTGAACTAGGTTTACCCATCATGGTTGAGTCAAATGGACCAAGGGCGTGAAGGAGATCGTGATCCCAGGTATCAAATCGACCCAAAAACACTTAAATTAGGGGGAGGGTCGCATACCCAGCAAGGGAGGGTCGGACCCCCCCAAGACAGAATGTCAGTCCCTCTATTTTACAGGGAGGGTCAGACACTTTAGGAAACCTAGGGTCGACGGGATCATCGACCCTCCCATCGACCCTCAGTTGCCGCCGAAACTAAAATTAGAAAATTTCCATAATTTCGATTAGGAGTCTTTCCTAATCTCAAAGGGACTTATTTTATGATGTTTTTACTCTATTTAAAGGACGTCCTTAAGCCTCTTTCACTCCTTTTACAAACATAATTGAATTGAGAGAAAGAGAAGAGAAGGAAGAGAAGAAGAAGAGAAACAAGAAAGAGAAGTAAGCAAAAAGGAGAAGAGTTGCAGAGAAGGAGTATTCTTCTCAGGTATGGATACTAATTCCATGAGTTTCTACAGGCCTTAGGTTAGATAAGGATGAGAGTGTGATCTCGGAGAAACCCAAACCATCAACCCATGGTTAGGTTTTCATGGAAAACCATGGGAGAATACATGAAAGATATATAGGTGGATGATTCATGGTTCTAGACCATGGAATGTATGTTGAATGGACTGTAGGAGCAAGCCATAGAACCCCAAACACGAAGAATGGTCAAAAAGGAGGAAAATTGACCAAAAATCACCGAGGGTCGCACAGAGGGTCGATGACCATCCGACCCTATGTGACCTGAGTATCGACCCTCAGGGTTCTGAAAGTCCAGATTTGGGGAGGGTCGCACCCAGGGTCGATCATGACTCCGACCCTACCTTCGACCCTCAGTTAACAGAATGGTATTTAAAAAATTAAAATAAATTCTAATTAAATTTTATTGACTTTGTTAGGTCTTCTAGCAATATAATAACATTATAAAGGTGATTCTAAAGCTTGGAAGAGTATCTATTAGCAAGCTAAGGTGAGGAAACAGAACTCTAAACTAATTGGTTAATAACAAACTGTTTTCTCTTTTCTTGAGTCCAATGCTATGCTTGATTCTATGCGAATATGTTTGTAATGTGCATACAACATCTCATCCAATATTTCTATTAGTTGTTCATGCATATTTACTTTATTGTTTATAACATGGTGATGATGATGATGATAGGAATAGGCATGTGATTGTATGTGTGTGGTTGGTGTACTTGATGCAAGAGAGTATCAGGGGAAGTGTGATGAGAACGTCAATAAACGTTAACCTTTGATGGGTCTCAGCACTTTAGCTCTATCTCTAACTCAAGTCTTGTGCATTAGCATCGTCATATCACCATTACTTTAGCAGAACTATTATGTCGTAGAGTATCAGGGGAGGTGGTCTCGGTCCTTGTAGTCTCTGACTCTACCAGGGGGCCTTAGCTCTATCTCTATGGACATTCTGAGGGATGCTGGGGTGAGGCCTTGGATACACATTTGGCCTTAGGATTGGTTAGTTGCGAGCCCAGTTTGCAAGCCCTCGCCAGCAGGGGCTTACGTGTTGGTATGACACTATACAACAATAAACATTAACCTTTGTTGTATAATGTTCATGATTAGGGTGGATGGGGACGACAATAAACGTTAACCTTTGGGCGGACTTCCACACTCTGTGTATAGAGGCGGGGTCAATAAATGTTAACCTTTGACCACCCAACCTTTCTATTACACATTGCAAACTATAAACCAGACCAAAGATATGAATTGATTGCATGCATATGTACTGTTGCATTGTTTTGTTTGCTCACTGAGCCATGATGTGTGCTCACCCCTCACCGTCGAATATTTTTAGTTGATGATGCAGGTTATACCGTTGAAGATTATGTAAATGCTCCAGCGTATGGGAACGTAGCGGCGATGGAAGTTGAAGCTGAAGTGGATACACATGACTCCTCTTGCGAGTGCAACTCATGTGTATTTGATTAGATTTTTTTTCTTAGTTTTCTTTACTTGAATTTATTATGAAAATGTATTGATATTTATTTATGTCTCAGTTGATACAAAATAATTTGCTATTTAAATATTAATATCACAGTTGATTCTCAGTTCATTTTACTATAAAACTTCCGCTATTATATATTTACTCTGATTATGAATGTGGATGTATGGAGTTTAGATAACATGGATATAGCCTACTTGAGATCCTAGTTGAACCGTTGGTTTGTTAGCGGTTCATCACACCATTCTGAATAGAATGGAATTGGGGTGTGCCATATCTGGTCCTGAATGCTGTCTTGGGAATATCACCATCCTTAATCTTCAACTGATGGTAGCCTGCCGAAGATCGATCTTGGAGAATACTTTGGCACCATGCAACTGATCGAACAGGTCATCGATCCGAGGCAATGGATACCGATTCTTGATTGTCAGTTAGTTCAGTTCTCGGTAGCCTATACAAAAGCGAACGCTACCATCCCTCTTCTTCACGAATAATACTGGCGCTCCCCATGGTGATATGCTAGGGCGAATGTAACCCTTGTCCAGCAGTTCTTGTAGTTGTACTTTCAATTCCTTCAGTTCAGTAGGAGCCATTCGATAAGGTGCTTTCGATACTGGTGCGGCTCCAGGTATAAGATCTATAACAAACTCTGTAGCTCGGTTGGGTGGTGATCCTGGTAATTCTTCAGGAAATATGTCTGGATAGTCCCGTACGACATCAATATCTTCCATTCATGGTGCTTCCTTGGTATGGTCGACCACAGATACTAAATACCCGACTGCTCCTTTCTTAAGGAACTTCTTAGCCTTTAGCGCAGAGAGTATGAGCTTTCGTTTACGGAGAAGTTTGGTTCCCAAAAAATTGAACTCTGCTCCTTCCTTGTCTTTAATTGTCAGCTTCTTTTCGGCACACAATAGGTTTACAGAATGCCGAACTAACCAGTCCATTCCCAAGATGACGTCAAAGTCTGCCATCTCAAGTTGGATCAAGGTCGCATCCAAGGTCTTTTCACCAATAAGAACTGGACATGGTCCATAACCTATTTCTAACTCCACTTCTAATCCCATAGGTGATCGTACAAGTAGTTTGTAGTCTAAGGATTTAAGGGGTAGATTTAACTTCTTTCCAAACGTCACAGATATAAAGGAATGAGTAGCTCCTGAATCAAAGAGTACTCTGGCGGGAATGCCATTAATAGGTACGATACCAGTGATTTGTTTTGGTTTAGTCTACATGCTCATACAATGTAATACCACTAACTAAAAATGTAAGTCATACCTGTGACCACATCAGGCGATGCGACAGCATCCTCAAATGTAACAGTGTAAACTCGTCCTTGATGTAGGTGCTTCTTGGGCTTAGGACATTCCCTTGCTATATATCCCACTTGTTTGCAGTTAAAACATTTTATCCCTTCAGTAATTGGCTTCTGTTGCTGTTGAGCTATGGGAGTAGTCTTGGTTGCAGCGGTAAAGCCTTGAGCACGGAAGGGTTTGAATGTCTTGTTATTCACTCCATTATAAGAATTTCCAGCTGGCCTTTTTGTACCTCGGTTTTGCATGAAATAACTCTCCTTCTGGCTCGATTCTATAACTTGAGCAATTTGTGCCACTTCATTATAAATTTTCTTTTCATGTTCCAGAATGTGCTCGCGGATGCTTACCCGAAGTCCCATGACGAACCTTCGGGTCTTTGTGTTTTCCTCTTGTATACTAGTGGGCGCAAAGAAGAACAGCTCTTCATAACGTTGTTGATACGCATCCACGGTCATCTGCCCCTGATATAAACTCAGGAACTCTCTTTCCATAGAATCTCTGAAACTTCTCGGAAAGTACTTCTCAAAGAATGCCTCTTTATAAATATCCCAAGTCAGTTGGGCATGCTTTGTAAGTAAATATGTCCTGGTAGACCTCCACCAATGGTGTGCATCTCCTTTCAGCATAAAGGTGGCACACAACTCTTTTTCTTCTTCATTTAATGTCATCATCATAAAATTTATTTCCATTTCATCAACCCAGTGTGTCGGCCATAAAGGATTTGCTGGCTTGCCATTAAACTCTCTGGGCTTCAGTTTCAGAAAATGGCCCACCAGTCTAGAGTGGTCTAGTTGCTGCGGGACATACGCTCCATACATAGGTGGTTGGTATTGATATCCACCTTGAGCTATCTCAGGATTCGGTACTTGAGCCTGCATGATAGGGGTCTGAAGTGCGTGGGGTACTGTGTTACTCCCCCTGGTGCTGTGCTTGCCTGTCCAACTGGCATTGGAGATGTTTGTGCAGCTGGAAGAGTTATGCCTATGGCAGCTTGTATAGTAGCTTGTGCCTGTTGCATTTGCTACAGCTGTTGGGCCAAGTTCATTACGACTGTAGCCAAGTCTGTAGGTGGAGCTGGCAAATTTGTAGGATTTTTCTGCCCATTTATGACGGATGGTGCCGTGTTCATGTTCCCCTGTGTTCTCGATTGTGTCTGGTTATCTTCCCCCACAGGTGGTGGTGGTGGAATAGAGTTACGGCTCTGTCTGGTTACTCGACGTCCCGCCATTAATTAATCTGATAGTGGGATTACCTGAAATCATTGAACAGGAGAGACAATCATTAAATACTTCATTCTCATATTTTAAAACCATTAACAATTGCAATTTCAAATTTTTTAGGTCATTCTGTCAAAAATGCTGTGTTTTCACTGCAGGGTCGATGGTGGGGGTCGATGGGTGTCCGACCCTCAGTCTGCGACCCTGGAAAATCACCCATTCTTCCCAAGAGCCGGGGGTCGTTGGATGTCCAACCCAGGGTGCGACCCCTGGTTCTCTGTCAGATTCTGGAGAGCCGAGGGTCGATGCGGGGGCCATGGGTGGGTCGATTGTTTTAATCGAATTTTTCGACCCCCGGACTAAAAATCTGATTTTTAAGTTCCGATTCAAAGTCCATTTCTCATTCTTTCTTCTCTGCTTCGACTCAACTCGTCCCTCTGAGTTGCTACAGTGACAACTCCGATCGTTGGGGGTTTGCACTCCTTGTTTCGTCGTCTACACCTCCACTACAGGTATGTATTCTACCTTTTCATGTTTTTAGGTTTCTTTACCTAGGTTTTTGCTCGTTTATTTCGTCTTTCTCAAATTAAACTTTTTCCAACCATAAAAATTTGATTTTTATTGGGGGCTTTTGTTGTTGGTGACTCGAGGAACGAAAGCCCTCAAAAATATTTGAGTTTCATCGGTTGGTTATCGAGAAACTCAAAATTTACACTTTTTGCCCTAATTTTGTCGAGATTTTGAATTTCTTGAAATTTCTTGCAATTCAATCTAATTAGTTGAAATTTCCGACTGTATGAGTCTTACAGGATAGTTTAGGATCTATGTAAGTCCTCCTGCCCACATGTATGGGTGAAAAGTGAGGCTTTTGACCAATTTACGTCGTTATTATGTCGAAATTTTGGATTTTCCTCTCTACTAATCCATTATTTATTTTTCTTTCTTATTTGCAGATTCTATGGCTCATACCAAGGTACCCAGAGTTCACAACCGTCTTCTCTTCCGTTCCAATGAAGCCGAGACATAGTATGCCCACTACGCTCGTAAGAAGGTAGAGGGCGGCCGCAAAGTGGAATTGGATAGCTTAGCCTTGTTCAATGTGGAGGGGGCAGTTGGTGATATGGGATGGCTTCCCATCATCACCTATGACGCGTGTACCTGTCCTGACTTGGTACGCCAGTTCTAATGTAATCTCTAGGTGGTGGGAGATTATAATGATGTTGAGAGGGGTGGTGAGCTTCGGATCACCAGCTACGTCAAGGGGGTTGATGTTTCATTTGATTATCGGCAGCTGGCCGACTTGTTGGGCATTTCCTATGCTGGCCCCTTGGTGTTCTGTGCTCCTGGAGAGCCCCAGTTCTTTTCTCTGTAGATGAGGGTTGAGATCGATCGTCAGCTCATCAGACCTGATCGTTTGCAGATGAAAGCGAACTATCTACGCTCAGATCCACGGGTATACTGCAAGATCATTCAACATAACCTGATACCGTAGAGTGGTCATTACGAGAGGGTCTCCCAGTTGACCCAGTATCTATTATACTGAATATGCACTAGGCAGCCAGTCTGCCTTCCCTACATCATCATGCATACGATGTTCAGTGCCACGTTGCCCAATCACACTGGCAACCTTCCTTATGGACGCATGATCACTACCTTACTTACCCGCCTGGGTGTTGATTTATTGAATGAAAAGATTCCGGAGAAATCCTTCTCATCGCCTCTGGAATGGGAGGCCATCTGCAAGATGGGCATGTGGGATGCCCAGGTCAGTGATGAGGAGAGGAACACGATGGTGCGCCCTCGCACTCGAGTGGAGATGGCTGACGCTGAGGCAGCAGCAGCAGCCGCTGGATCAAGGGTTCATGGGGATGATGACGATCGGCTATACATGGATGTAGATGCCATACCTCCTCCATCAACTACTTATGCTACTGAAGCTGGTCCGTCTTCTTCAGCTGGTCCTTCGCATGCAGTTGGTCCTTCATATTCTCCTTCTGATGACATGATGAGGATATTGCATGAGATACGAGAGGCTCAGCGTATGTCTGACCTGAGGATGGGAGAGCTTCTAGAGGATCAGCGCTCGTCTGATCACCGGGTGGGAGAGTTTCTGGTTCCTCAGCGTATGTCGGATCAGCGGGTGGGAGAGCTTCTAGCTGCTCAGCACATATCGGATCAGCGGATGGGAGAGCTGAGGGATGCTCAGCGTGTGACTGACCAGCGGGTGGCTGATCTCACAGCTAGTCTCCAGACGACCTAGACTCAGATAGCTTGGTTGGCTAGAGTCTACGCTAAGGACTATGATAGGGACCGTGAGGCACTGCCTCCCCAACACCTCCAGCTTCTTGATGTACTTCTTTTATTTTTTTTTGTATTTCAGAGTAACTATTCGGACTATGGACTATACTCTGCTTTAATCATATATATATAAACATTTGTTCTTCCTTTTTGGTTGTATATAAATTTGTTTCTCATTTAATAGATGCATTATTCTCTTTCAGTTTAGTCTCAAACAACACAGATGCTTATGGTGTGTTATTATTACATCTTTTAAATTTTTATCCTGTCTCAGTTCACGACCTTTTGTGGAAGTATACGGTTTTACAGATAAGGCCTGAGATGCTCTGATACCAAGTTGTCACACCCCAATTCTGCACCATTCAGAACGGTGTGAAGAACCGCTAATAAACCAACGGTTCAACCAGGATCTCTAATAGGCTATATCCATTAAAAATAAAACCATGCACATCCACAACCATAATCAGAATAAATACACAATAGCGGAAGTCTTATAGTAAATGAAGAGAGAACTCTAACTGTAATAATCATAATTAAAATATCAAGTTATTGTTGTATCAATTGAGACATAAATAAATAAAATATCAATTACATCCCCTTATAAATTCAAAAAAAATTCTAATAGAATACGCATGAGTTGCACTTGCATGAGGGATCATGCGTATCCACTAAGTATTCGGCTTCCATTTCAGCAACACACACGTACACCAGAGCACTCATATAATCTTCAACTGTAGTACCTGCATCATCAACTAAAAATATTCGACGTCGAGAGGGTGAGCACACATCATGGCACAGTGAGCAAACAAAACAATGCAACAAACATATGCATGCATTCAATTCATATCTTTGGTCTGGTAAATAAGTTTGCAATGTGGTACAGAAAGGATAGGTGGCTAAATGTCATGTTTATTGACGCCGCACCTCTATACACGAGTGTGTGAAGCCGCCCAAAGGTAACGTTTATTGTTGTTCCACATGCACCCACCATGGACAATGTACACGCAGAGGTCATGTTTATTGCTGTACCCGTTGTCCATACCAATAAGTAAGCCCCTGCTAGCGAGGGCTCGCAACTAACCAATCCTAATGCCAAACAGTGTATCCAAGGCCTCACCCCAACATCCCTTAATACGTCCATAGAGATAGGGCTAAGGCCCCCCGACAGAGTCAGAGACTACACGGTCCGAGACCACCTCCCCTCATACCCTACGACGTAATAGTTCTGCTAAGGTAATGGCGATAAGACGCTGTCAGTGGACAAGACTTGAGTTAGAGATAGAGCTAGAGTGCAGAGGCCCCGCCTATGACACCCCCTGATACTCGCTCGCATCAAGCACACCAACCACACACATACATCCACATGCCTATTCCTATCATCATCGTCATCACGTTATAAATAATAATTTAAATATGCATGAACAGTAATGCTAGAAATATTGGATGACATGTTAAATGCACATAACAAGCATACACGCATAGAATCAATCATGGCATTGGACTCAAGTATAAAACAGTTTATTATTAACCAATTAGTTTAGGTCTTCTTCCCTCACCTTTACTTGATCGTGGATCCTCTTTCAAGCTTTAAGAATCAACTATATATCGATATTATATCACTAAAAGACCTAATCAAGTCGATAGAATTCAATTAGAATTAATTTTGATTTTAAAAACATGCTATTAACTGGGGGTCGATGCCTTGGTCGGAAGTTCAATCGACCCTGGGTGCTACCACCCAGATTCTGGACTTCCCGAACACTAGGGGTCGATTGTTAGGGTCTGGTAGGGTCGATTGGCCATCGACCCCCGTGCGACCCCCCCGTAGGTTTAGTCAATTTTTCATCCTACAGTTCATTCCTTCGTGTTTGGGTCCTATGGCTTGCTTCTACAATCCATTACCAACATGTTCTATGGCTTAGAACCGTAGTTAATTCCTCTACATGGTTTCTATGATTTTCCCCATGGTTTTCCATGATAATGTAACCATGGATGGATGATTTGGGTTTCTCCTAGATCATTCCCTCTTCACTATCTATTCTAAGGTCTGTAGAATTACATAGAGATAGTATCCATACCTGAGAATTAGGCTTGTCTCTCTGAAGCCTTCTCTTGGATCTTCTTCTCCACTTTCCTTCTCTTCTCTTTCTCTTCTCCTTCTCTTCTCTTTCTCTCAATCCAATTAGGGTTCTAAAAGGAGTGAAAGAGGCTTAGGGACGTCCTATTTATAGAGTAGAAACTCTCAAAATAAGTCCCATTGAGATTAGGAAAAATCCCATTGAAATTTGGAAAGTTCCTAATTCGTGGTTTCTGTCGGCAGACTGGGGGTCGATGAAGGGGTCGGAGATCCCGTCGACCCCTGGTTCTAAAATGTCCGACCCCCGGTTAAAAACTTAGGGTCTGACTTTTATACTGGGGGGGGTCTGACCCTGCCTTGCTAGGGCGACCCTCCCCCTTATTTTAGTGTTTTTGGGTCAGTTTAATACCTGGGATCATGATCTCCCTCACACACTTGATCCATTTGGCTCGACCATGATGGGTAGACCTGGTTCAAGGTGGTAAGACCGGGTTCGTTCGATACGGGTCTTACATAAGGGACGTCCCTTAGCCTCTCTCACTCTTTTAGAACCCACATTTAAACCCTAAACCTAAGAGAGAAAGAGAGAAAAGAAGAGAAGGATAAGGAGATTTGGAAAAGAAGCTTAGTGAATGGTTTTTGCATAGAAGAGTTGTAACTCTCTACAACAAGTTTAAGGTACGGACTTAACTTTATGGGGTAGATCAGATAGAATAGGTTCTTTTCAAGATTTATGTGTTAAATCTAATGTAATGATTTCGATTATGGAATTTCTAAGAAAAATCATGAGAAAAGAAGTTAGGAATAATTGATAATGAGAAACTGTACATAATGGCCATAGGATAACCATAGGATGAACCTAAGTGATGAGCCGAAGAATCGACTCAGGAAGAATTCGGATTGAGATAAAAAATTGACCAAACATCATGTGATTGCAGCCTGTAGTCAACCACAAGGTGACTAGAGGGTCGACCACAGCTATTTGGGAAGTTCCCAGGAAAGGTGTGGTCACATGGTGTGGTCGCATAAAATGAGATGATAAGGTTCGACCACACACTGCATATATTGCTACCACAAGTTCGACCACACCTCTGACCACATGATAACAGCAATAATATTTTGAGACCAAACAAGGTTTTTGACTACTGTAGCTTGGTAAACTTGAACCCTAACTAAAAGACATTAATTGTTTAGGTTCCCAGTAGATTCAAAGTGACTTCCAAAGCTTGGGAGAGGAACAAACATCAATCAAAGGTGAGGGAACAAGACCTAAACTAATTGGATAATAACGAACTGTTTTATTTTTATTGAGTCCAATGCCATGATTGATTCTATGTTTGTATGCTTGTAATGGAATCTCACATGTCATCTAATATTCTTGCTATTATTGTTCATGTATATTTAATTCTGTTTATTTATAACATGATGATGATGATGATGCTAGGAATAGGCATGCGAATGTATATGTGTGGTTGGTGTGTTGGATGTGAGTGGAGCATCAGGGGGAGGACGTGGCATGGTGGTCTTTGACCTCGTCACCAGACTCTAGATCTATCTCTACTCAAGTCTTGCCCACTAACATCGTTATATCGCCATTACCTTAGCAGAACTATTACGTCATAGGGCATCAGGGGAGGTAGTCTCCGATTGCGTGGTCTCTGACTCTATCGGGGGGTCTTAGCTTTATCTCTATGGACGTATAGAGGGATGCTGGGGTGAGGCCTTGGATAGACTGTATGGCATTAGGATTGGTTAGTTGTGAGCCCAGTTTGCAAGCCTTCACTAGCACGAGCTTACGTATTGGTATGGGTAGGGCATCAGGGAAAGTGTTGGCGTTGTTTGATCCGGACACTTTAGCTCTATCTCTATTCCATGGTGGGTGCGTATGGGACAGCAATGGTGTTTTATCCATTGGGCGGATTCATACACTCGTGTATAAAGGTGTGGGGGCCACCAAACCTTTCTATAGCGCATTACAAACTTATAAATCAGACCAAAGATATGGATTGAATGCATGCATATGTTTATTGCATTGTTTTGTTTACTTACATGAGCTCATGTTGGAGAGCTGACCTCGCGCACGAAATTATTTTTATTTCTAATGTTGCAGGTATTACGGTTGAAGATTATATGAATACTCTAACGTGTGGACATGCAGCAGCTATAGATGTACAAGCTGTAGAGGACGAATATGGCTCATCAAGCTAGTGTTTCAACTATGTTTAAACTTATTGGTTAACTTCGGTATTGTGATACTTGTAATAAGTATTAATTATGTTTTGGTTACTTGAATATAACTTGTTAAATATTTAATTATCACTGTAGACTCTCAGTTCATTATTAATAAGACTTTCGTTATTTATTTATTACTCTAATTATTATTGTGAAATGTGTTTTGCTTAACATGGTTGGCATAGCCTATACGAGATCATGGTTTGAACTGTTGGTTTATTGACCTAAGAATTGTACTTCATTCAACCAGAACTCATATTTCTTGAATTTGGCATAAAGCTTCTCTTCTCTCAATCGTTGTAAAGCTGCTCTAAGATCTGTTGCATGAGTCGCTTCATCCTTGGAATAAATTAATATGTCTACTCAAAGGGATGTTCCCAGGAAGAAGGCTGAGTGGAGGGAAGTTCTAGTTCTTTACAAGATTAAGGTATGGAACTCTTCCCTAAAGTAGTAGTACCCTTGGAATAAGAGATTTCACTGTAAATTGAGTCATGGGAATAATGTTGGAATTTGACCATGGAACTCCATGAGTAAATCTCAAGGGAGAACCATGGAGAATATGTTAGGGTGAATAACTTTGTAAAATCATGACTTAATGGCCATAGACTGATCATAGGAGGAACCCTATTGATGAGCCAAGGAATTGACTCATGAAGAATTTGGATTTAAGATGAAAACTGACCAAACATCATGTGGTCGACCACAATATAGTAGGAAGCATACTTTCAGAACAAATATGGTTTTCAAATACTGTAACATGGTACGATTGAACCCTAACTTAAATCCATATGTTCCCTAGGTTTCCAAGTAGTTCAAAGTGATTTTCAAAGCTTGGAAGGAGATCAAATATCGTTTACAGGTGAGGGAACAAGACCTAAACTAATTGGATAATAACAAACTATTTTTATTTTATTTGTTTAATGCTATGATTGATACTATACTTGTATGTGTGTAATGTGCATCTCACATGTCATCCAATAATATTATTAATTCTGCTTATTTATATTTATTTCTGCCTATTTATAACAGATGATGATGATGCTAGGAATAGGCATGTGATTGTGTGTGTGGTTAGTGTGTTGGATGCGAGTGGAGCATCAGGGGGAGGACATGGTACTGTGGTTCAGCCTGGCCACCAAACTCTAGCTGTATCTCTACTCAATCCTACCCACTGACATCATCGTATCACCGTTACCTTAGCAAAACTATTACGTCATAGGGCATCAAGGGAGGTGGTCTCGGACCCTGTGGTCTTTGACTCTGCCAGGGGACCTTAGCTCTATCTCTATGGACATATTGAGGGATGCTGGGGTCAGGCCTTGGATACATTTGGGTGACATTAGGATTGGTTAGTTGTGAGCCCAGTTTACAAGCCCTCACCAATAGGCTTACGTATTGGTATGGGTAGGGCATCAGGAGAAGTATTGGCAGTGTGTGATCTGGACACTTTAGCTCTGTCTCTATTCCATGGTGGGTGCATGTGGGACAACAATGGTATTTAATCCATTGGGTGGATTCACATACTCGTGTATAGAAGTGCGGTGGCCGCCAATCCTTTCTATAGCACAGTTGTAAACTTAAAACTAGAGCAAAGATATGAATTGAATGCATGCATATGTTTGCGTATTATTTTGTTTGCACACTGAGCGGTGATGTGTGCTCACCCTACGACATCTTATATTTTTAGTTGATGAAATAGGTACCACAGTGGAGGACTACATAAATGCGTCAATGCACGGACACGTGGCAGCTATGGACGTAGAAGCGATGGAGGAAGCGCATGATTCATTATGTGAATGCAATCATTGTGTTTTTTTATTAGTTTAGTTTTATTTAAATACTGGACATGTAATGGATTAATTTACATTATGTCTTGGGTAGTTTGGAGATAATTGTATTTAATTATTTATTTATAATTGTTAGACCTCAGTTCATTAATAGTAAATACTTTCTCTATTTAATTATCATCTTTGATTATACTGTGGAATGTGTTTGGTTTAATATGATGGGTACAGCCTATATGAGATCCTGGTTAAACCGTTGGTACTTATGATGGTTCATCACACTACTGGTTAGTCCTGAATTGTGGTGTGACATTTTCCCTCTATATAAGTAATGTTTTCCCACTTCCTCTTACTCTTTTCCTCAAACCACAAACCTAGAAACTCAAAAGAGATCTGAGAGAGGAAAGTTAAGGAGGATAAGAAGGCTGAAGAGAAGGGTACTTGCCATTGATTTCAACCAACATTGATAGGAAGACAATGGTAAGTCCTCTAATATTGTAGAATGCTAGGGTTGTAGGTTAGGTTTAATGGCTAGGGATTAATACCATTGACCAAGTATTGATTCAAAACCCTACTTCTATAGGTTGGAAACTATTGATCTAATCACTATGAAGAGGTAGAGGAAGAAGCAACCAACTAATGTAATCTAATGTATATCTAACCATAGAACTACGTAGGAGAAACCTTAGAAGGATTCGAATGATCAACTCTGAGGAAATCACAGACAAAAGAACAACCTAGGGGTTTTTTGGTCTGGTTGACCGATGGCACCTAAGGTGAGACCGGTCATAGCTCTGGATACTCTCGAAAAGTGTTTCAGGCTGTCTAGATGGATGTCTGGTCGAACAATATGCCACATCGAACATGCGATCAAACAATGCCCGGAGTGACTGTTTGCCAGTTCGGACAGTGAATCCGATCAATGTAATTTTGACAGAATTAAACCAAATTAAATTCTAATGCTTGTCTAGGATTCATAATCAATTCAAGCTAGTTTTGAAATCTTGAAAAGAGTCAACATCACTCAACAGGTGAGGGACAAGATTCTAAAATAATTGATTAATAATAAACTACCTTGCATGTTGATTAATTTGCTTGTAATGTGCATATAACATGTCATTCAATATTTGTTATTATTGCTCATGCATATTATTTTATTCATGTTATGATGTGATTAAAGATAGACATGTGTTTGTATGTGGTTGGTGTGTTGAGTGGAGAGGGGTTAGAGCCTTGAACCATTCACCTCATTAGCATCGTCGTATCATTGTTACCTTAGCGTGCTTATTATGCTGCAGGGTATCAGGGGGAGTGCTGGCGGTATTGGCCATAGCCATTGCCTTACCATTAGACTCTAGTTCTATCTCTATTTCATATTGAATGGTGTAGGGGTAAGCCTTGAATACAATTTAATTGACATCTAGGATTGGTTAGTGACATACCCAATTAACAAGCCCTCACCAATAGGGGCATATGTACTATTATGGGGTAGGGTATCAGGAGGGTACTGATGGTTTGGTTGTAGCCTTCCATTGGGCTCTAGCTCTATCTCTATCTTATAGTGAGTGTTGTGGGGCGACGACAGTTTTGGTTGGAGCCTAACTGTTGGGTGTGCTCACACTCTCATGTATAAAGGAGTGGTTGTAGTCTATCCTTACCATAGCACATTGTAAACTTTATTAGATCGAATGATTGAATACTACATCATGCATATTGCTTACTATATGTTTTGTTTCTCACTAAGCTAAGTTATGAGTTCATCCCACAGTATTGGTTTCTTTTTAGTTTATGATGATGCAAGTTATACAGTGGACGACTATGTCAATGCACTTTCTATTGGAAGAGTAACAGTTATGGACATGCAGACGATGGAGAACGAACATGACTCGTCATGAGAGTGTCTTTATTGTGTTTACCTTTAGGTTTATTTTTATATTTGGATTATAAACTTGTAATAAGATATTTATTTATGTTTTGGTCATGGAGACAATTGGTTTGATTATTATTTATCATTTAGACACTCAGTTCATTATTTAATAAATATTTCCACTGATTATTTATATATTCTGATTATGGTTCAATGTATGATTTGAATGTTGGCACGGTTCTTATGTGATCTTGGATTTTGATGGTTCATTCACACTTCTGATTAGACCAGAATTGGGGTGTGACAGTTTGAGGTCGCTCTGATGCATTGGGAGAGTGGACAGCACTATGGTGGTTGCCAACATCATTCTTCAAGAAGTCACAGGATACGTGATAGGTCTTCTGAAAAATAGAGGCATAGATGCTCTACTGAACGCAGACCCTCGTGGGGTCTTGTGGCTTCTTCTTTTTTGCTTGTAAACCCCTAGGTCCACTGATGTGGCATCAACTTTGGGGTCCAAGAGCCCTGAACCTACTGAGATGGTGAACTCTAGGGTGCCTTTCAATGATGAGTCCATAGAGCTGAACATCTTTCTAAGAACATATAAGGGAATTTGCATCTTTCTCAAAAAAATTTGTTAGGAGTCGCCAACTAGATTAAGGTTCAAGACCTCAAATATAGTCTGATCATAAGATAAGAATTTTATTGACTCATGACCCTTAGATTAGATTTTTGGTCTATCAGAGATCGGGGTAAGCATCAGGTTACGGTTATGGGAAGGGGTTAGGCACCTAAACCACCCAATCGAAATCAGTCTCCTATACCTTTCCTTCGCTAGATTCTATTAATTGGACCGAACCAAACCCTTAGGTTTGGTATCATTGAACCGAATCTCGAATCTTCTAGACTGCTTATGTAGCTCAAATTTCTTTTGAAAATCAGGTTCATCACTATAGTTTAGGTGTAATTAAAGTTTATGGATGTGATTTATGCTTGGTTTAATTAAATTCTTTATTTAAGTTGAAGCTTATCCTTGATTGGCTGAATAACTCTATGGGTTAGGATATGGATATGGATATGGATATGTGGATATGGGAGGTCCATTTGGACTGTGGATCCGAATTTGGAGAGTCCTCCAAATTACCTTTGTCACACCCCAATTTCTTCATGGGTTTCCGTGTGACCAGACCCTTTTAGCTTTCAAACATGGTCCACCTAGAATCACAATAAGCGGTGGTTATCCCCACTAACCATTCACAATCCAATGCCAAATACCAAATAGATCAAAGACATATTAATAACGGAAGAAATAGATACTAAGCAAGCTGAGATTCTAATTGTATAAAATAAAATAACTTTTCCTAGGTTTATAGTCATTCTGTGTCAATGTACCATTTACAAGTTCCTTAAATAATTCACCTTAACTTATTAATAGTATCCTTGAATAATTGAAATAAATAGTGGAAAATAAAGAACGACAACGATCCAGTGTTGCTCTGACTAATCGAATACGCATGCATTGCATTCGCAAGTATTGCCTTGCTCCTCTCCCTCGAACACTTGTACGTCCGCCTGAGCAAGGCCAACAATGACTGGGGCGTTCACGTACATGGATACCATAGGACCTGTAACACCATCAAAAAATAGAAACACGTATGTGGGGTGAGGTCTCCAACACGAGCTCAGTGAGACATAGACAATCAAGCAGGCAATATGCATGAGGAAGAATAACAAACAGAGTCAGGTATAGTTTGTTATGTGCTACGGAAAGGTCTGACCACACTCACCGAAGCTGGCATATACTCCTTGCACGAGGGAGAAAGGACACTCACCCAGTGTTGCTCTGACAACATTAGTAAAGCTACGCATCCCCTAATGTGGATGGCAATAGGACTGAGTCTCACCCGTTGTGTTATGACGAACACCGTCGAGACCTCCCCTTCATCCCATCTCATACCAGTACCTAACCCCTACTAGCCAGGGTCACAAACATCGAGTAGCATGCGTCTAACTAGTCCTAGATGTCAATCAAATGCCTATGATTGTGCCCCATCAGATATCCCAGTCTGTCTGTCCACTTCCCCTAGACATTGTCAATCCACTATTGTACTAGTTGCACAGTGGTGTCTATAAGGCGAATTGGTCTGGTGGTCCTCGACCCCTTCCCAACTCCCTACCCAAACTAATACACATTTTATATCATCACCAATATTACATCAAAATGCATATGCATGAACAGTTATCGCAGTTATTGGATGGCATGTTATTCATAGAGATACACAACACAGGCATGCAAGTTATTACAAACATTTAAACAAATTCAGAATTCTACCCCTCACTTGCACGATAGTTCCTATGTGATTCCGAACCAAGCAGCTCAGCCTTGTTTACATAGCCAACACTTGGTCACAATATATAAGGTTAACGGTTAATTCCTATGGGTTGGTAATGTCTAGGTCCCTATAGAGGGTGTCCGGTTGGAGTCTCTGATTAGAGGTTCCATCCAACTTTCCCTCTGGACAATTCAAGGTTTTCTTTTGGTTGTGTTCGTTCATGACTTTGGTTGCACTGTAGTGTGACCGGACCTTCAACTAGACCTTACCCAAGACCTCCTAGTTATGTCCAATCGCAACTCCAATTGCACAATAGTGTGACTAGACCTTCCCAGAGGGTTGGTCTTAGTATATAGTTCTATTTGGTTGCATGAGTTTTTCATCCTGACCTCCATTTGAACCTGCTTCCGAACTCTTACTGTAGTAATTCATTGACAGATCCCTTGGTCAAGGTCTCAAGGGTACGGCACCACCTAAGCTAAGGATCTTGGTGGCTCATCACGAGATATCAACCTTGGCAAGAGTTCTATATATGGTGCTCTATGTTGTCACCCTTTGGGTACGATAAAGTAAGCTAGCTAGGTTTACCTCCCTCGCTCGGTTGAGTAGAGACCTTCCCCACCATTAATGGCAGCAGTGGGAGATGTCTCACTCACCAGCCATCCGTAACCCATACTCTCTTCCTCACTTCTCCTCCGTTCTACATCATACCTAGGTCATAATTGATAGGGTAAGGGATTTACCAGTAGTATGTTCTGGTCTGGTCAGCGCTGGTTGGGCAATGTCAGTCTTTGATCTATATAGCAACTTCCACTGCTCTCTCTCCTTTCTTTACAAAATCTCCCTCCTTGTGAGAACGCGTCAGAACTTGGGTAAGTGCATACTCTCCCAAGGATAAGAGTTGGGAACTTAGTTGGACTAGGAGTCTACTTCTTGGGTTGGACTCTTGGTGAGTTAGGGAGTCTAGGATTGCCTAACAAGTATTGATTCCTGGGATCAAGGAACAAAATCTAGTCCCTGTTCATAGAGCTAATGGTTAGGATTAGTTTTTGGGACCCATACGGTTCCAGTGGTCCTGGGGATATTTCCCCTCCTTTGGCCCATGAGTTGGGCAAGTGTCAATTCATAAGTGGTTCTTGTTGGCCCGTCCAGTCACAGTGTCTGATCTTGTGAGATGATTGTTCATCCGACCGGATAGATCCGACCAGACCAGGTTTAATTGATTTGTCTTATTTAAATCTTAATATTCTTACCTAACTTGATGGAAATCTTATGTTGTCCTCGTATCGGCTTTGCCAATCGAAGGAAAACCTAACACACAAGAGAAAATCAAATTGAGACTGGGTTCCTAAGGTGTGGGTTTTACAGTTCCTTCCCCCTTAAAATAATTTCGTCTCCAAAATTTCCCAACTTACCCGGGGACCCGAACAAGTGGGGGTATTTCTTCCGCATCGATTCTTCTTCATCCCAACACAGGTCTTCCTTGACATTATACCTCCCAAATACTTTGATATAGTGCAGATTACGGTCCTCAGGCGTTGAACCTTTCGGTTTATTATCATTTTTAGTTCCAACTCGAATGTTAAGTCTTCATTCAACTAAGGTCATAGTTCCAAATTTTGGTCGAAATTTTTTATTTTGCCCTAAATGATTCGGTTTTTGGTCAAACCAAAATGAAACTATAGGTTGAAACCAAATAGTCTCATATTTTGGTAGATTTTGGTGAAATTTGATTTTCATCCAAAAATTTTTCATTTCTTCCATTTTTCTTCTCGTCTTCCATCATTTCCTCGCACTTCAAGGTGCATTGAACTTGATTTCTTTAAGGCTTTTAAGATTTAAAGCAAAAGGGTAATCATTTATTCCCTAAAGTATTTTTTTTCTTATAAATTTGTATGTAAAGTCTATGAATGAGATGCATATGTGATGAAATGAGAGAACCTTTATTGGCAACAGCATTGGTTCCAGGCTCATAGATTAGATGCGCCACGAAACTCATCATGATTTGTGTGGATTTCCTTATTCTATGTAATAAATAATTAAATAATGTTTTGGAATATTGTAATAACAATATAAGTTATATAACATTATTTTGTTACTTTGTTTCTAATTTACTACCATTCTCATTCATTACGTACGTTAGCATGATATGATGTAGACATAAAAATACCATTTCTGATTTTTTTTAATGTAAATGATTTAATGGATATGTTAAAAAGGTTAAAATTGCATTACAGAAAAAAAATTAAACTCAAAAATAATTTTTTTTTGCCATCAAAACCAAGTTCAAAAGCTGAGTTTTTTTTTACCTAATTTTGGGGAAATCTCGGCCGAAATAGTAGCCAAAATTTTAGTTTTTGGCCTGGCCAAACCAGGCATAAAATAGAAATTCGAATCCTTAGTTGAGGTGGATCTACTTCTAGCACGTGTGATGGATCCATAAGGTATTTCGTAGCATAGATACATGGAAGACATCTTGTACGCCTAATAAGTGTAAGCACCCCATTTTTGCCATCCCTAGCTAAACAGAGTCTTATTGGTGTATAGATAACAAAAAGAGGGGAAGTGTGTGAAGACAAGGAAAGTTCAAGTGAGGTAAGTGGAATTAAAGAAAGTACAGGGGAGGTGAGTATAATTCTCATTAAATCCAATAATCGATCAATCCCTACATATTCTCTATGGTGTTCTAAGCCAAACCAAAGTGATCCTCAGTATGCAGGACTCTAGGTTAACACATACGACAAAGTTATAGGTCTCAATCCAAAGTTTGGATTTTTAGTTGAGACTTTGACATTGTTTTTTGTGGGACCATAATAAGTTCATGGGCTGCAACCTACATGGATGTGTAGGTCATGGAATTACCTTCATAATGAGACCAGAATTGCTCAATTCTGATGTCAAACAAAGGAGATATCGCAATTTTAGTCTGGTGACATGTACGATGGGGTTTTATGAAAAGTGCACAAATAATCCAAGGGCTTTTCTATAAATTATCATAAATTGAGGATTTATTGAGAAAATTATCATAAATTGGATCGATCGAACTTCATTTCGCTATATCTTGTTCATTCGGCGTCCAAATCAGGTGATTCAAGTGCCGTTGTGCTCTATTTTTAGTCCCCTTCAATATGAGAGTGAAAAATTCCAAGACAGAGATCACAAAAAAGTTCCATTGTGCGAAAGAAAGCCAAAATGCCACATAAAATGATAAAAATAAAGGAAAGCTAATCCAGCCTAGCCCAGCTCTACCCACACTAGATCAAACCAGTTTAGAACCGACCAGTCTAGCCTGACCCAACCCAGACCAGTCCGGGCCATGTCAGTTCAGCCGTGTACCTATGCATAAATATATATATATATATATATATATATATATATATATATATATATATATATATATATATATATATATATATATATATATATATATATATATGCAATTAGTCATGGGTTTCTAGGCAAGCTTAGAAAAAGAGGAATAGGAAAGAAGAGCAGGGAAAGAATAGGAAAGAAGTAGGAAGTAGAGGGAGAGGCAAGTCGGGGGAGTGGTTTTGGAATGATAGAAAGAAGGGAAAGAATTTGATGTTGGTCAGCTAGGAATGGAAAAAAAATAAAAATAAATAAATGGAAAGAAAGATTTTAAGATTTAAAGGAAGGAGGGATGAGAGGGAGAAAGAAAAAGAAAGGATAGGAGAGATTGGGGGAGGGTTGAACAGTTTTAGGAGAGAAAAGAGTGGAGAGAGAGAGAGAGAGAGAGAGAGAGAGAGAGAGAGAGAGAGAGAGAGAGAGATTAACGGAGGGAGAAAAAGAAGAAGCAGAGAGGAAGAAGGAATAAAAGAAGAAGAAGTAGAAGAAAGGCAACAACAGAAGAGTAGAGGGGATCGAAAAGAGAAGAAGAAGTAGAGAGAAGCAGAAGGTAAGCTACCTTACCCAGCAACTCTAAACCCCTGCACCCCCTGTGCACAACCAAAACAACCTACTTGTAATACCACTTATCCCAACCCTCTGTAACACCTTCATCTCCTTTGGCCACTTGCAACTAACCCCCCTAGAACACCCATCTTCAACCCCTGCTCAACATCCCTACCCTGCTAACCTCCATCACCAGCCTCCTGACCACATGCACCCTATTCCCTTGTCGATCTTTTAGCCTCCTGCAATTCATCCACATCCCTGCACCTATCACCTATATCACCCCATCGGCTATTAACCCCAATAACCCCCTTTAAATCACCCATTAAACCACCCATGCTACACCCGATTATCTACCCCAACCAAAACTAGCAGCTTAACCTAATTCTGCACCTTCGCAGCCTGCACCTCTTACTACCCACAAAACCCGCAACCCTGGCTCACCTGATAACCCTCTTTCACCCTTGCTGCTCTACCGAAAGCTATGCGCACTAGTAACTCACCACCCCAATACACCTGAATACCCTGCTAATAGCCATAACCCTCAAGCCGCCTCCACTTTCAACCCTACGGAAGCCACCTCTGTCACACCCTAATTTTAGTTGAACCAGAAATGTGATTGAACTGTCAATGAACCAACGGCTCAAGCTAGGATCTCATAAGACTGTGTCAACAATTCAAATCATCACGCCAACCATAATTAGAGATAAAAAATAATAATGGAACTTTTTATTAATAATGAACTGAGAACTACTGTTCTAAATAAATATTAATTCAATTATCTCAATAACCAAAACATAAATAAATATTTATTACAAATCCAAAAATCCCAATACGAAAATAACTAGAGATAAACACAGTAGTGGCACTCGCATGATAAGTGATGCTCAATCTCCACTAACTGCACGTCCATAGCTACCATGTGTCCATATGATGGTGCATTCATATAATCTTTCACTGTGGTACCTACATTATCAACTAAAAAGGAATGATATTGTGGGGTGAGCTCGTAATTTAGCTTAGTGAGAAACAAAACATACAGCAAGCAATATGCATGATGTGACATTCAATACTTTGGTCTGGTTTAAGTTTACAATATGCTATGGTAAAGATAGACTACAACCACACCTCTATACACAACAGTGTGAGAACACCCAATGGTCAAGCTACAACCAAAATCGTTGTCGCCCCACAACACTCATTACGGAATAGAGATAGAGTGCTAGAGCCCAATCAGGCTACAACCAAACCATTAACACCCCCTGATACTCTACATACCAATACGTATGTCCCTACTGGCGAGGGCTTGCAAACTGGATTCATCACTAACCAATCCTAGATGTCATCAAAGTGTATCCAATACCTTACCCAAGAATCCTTTAATATGGAACAGAGATAGAGCTAAAGTCCATTGGTTAGGCTATGGCCAATATTGCAAGCACTCCCTCTGATACCCTGCGATGTACCAAGCATGCTAAGGTAATAGCGATACGACGATGTCGATGTAGTAAATGGTTTGAGGCTACAACCTTTCCCCACTCAATACACCAACCACACACAAATACAAGCTATCCTCATCATCATCATCATAAAGAAATAATATAAATATGCATGAACAATAATCACAGATATTGGATGACATGTTATATACACAAACAATCAAATCAACATACATACGGGGTAGTTTGTTAATTAACTAGTTAGTTTAGGGTCTTGTCCCTCACCTGTTGAGTAATGTTGATTCTTTTCAAGACCTTGGAAGAAATTTTGCTTGTTTATAAGTCCTATTAAATTATTAGGATTAAGTTAGGGTTTGATTCTGACAAAATTCCAATATTCAGACTGACTGTCTGGACTGGCAATTTAAGCCTTTCAGACACTGTCCAATTAACTGTCCAACACTTCATATTGTGTGATCGGACATCAATCCAGACAACCTTGAGATGCTTCCTGAGAGTATCCGTAGCTTGTCCACTCTCACACTGGGTGCCTCCGAACAATAGACTGGACAAACCCCCAGGGCATCCTTCAGGCTATCTTCCAGTCTGACTTCCTTCAAAGTCGATTCTTTTGCACTCATCTAGAGTTCACCCTATACCATTCTAAGGTCAAGAACACATTAGGGTTAGGAGTTCTACTATAACCCTAGATCTATACAACCCTAATGATCTTTGTTATACGTTTAATGTAGTAGTAAAATTAAATCATCGTCTCTGACGGCTGTGAGTCAACCTCACACACAATCTAATCTAGTTACAGTAATGAGCGGGCATGTTGTTGGTTTCTTGACGATGTCTGCTGGAAACCGACGATGAGTTCTCCTTCTTTTCCAAAGCTTTATTCTTCTCCAAGCCTTCTTCTCAACTCTCTCTTTAATTCTAGGGTTTATGACTAAACAAAAGAGTGAGAATGGATAGATAAATGTCCCTTATATAAAGGACAATCTCGTAATTGGAGTGCTCTCCCAATTAGAAGAGTCTCCTAACCAAACTAGGAAACTTTCCTATTCTTGAAGTCTACTTTAAGTTTGACCGGTCGACTATTTGGTCACCTAATAAACAGATCAGACAAATCTATTTGTTCGACCAGACAAGCTTCCAGTTGTCAATTTTTTGTACCTGGCTTTGTGGTTCTGTCATCAAGTTGGTTCGTTCGACCCGGTTATGATAGGAAGACCTGTCACGACACGTTAGTCAAGTTAGACCGGGTTAGTGGAGTGTCGGGTCTTACAACTCCCCCTTAAAAAGAAATTTTATCTACACGTACCTTCTAAGTTGAATAGATGAGGGTATTGTTTCTGCATCATAGATTTTTTTTCCCATTTCACCTCTTCCATGTCTTGACTTCTTCAGGTTACTTTGACATAGAAGATATCCTAGTTTTGGAGTTTCTGTACCTTTCGGCTTGTGATCTCGACTGGTACAACTTCGAACGTCAATTCCTCTGTTAGGTCTGGAGGATCTACCTTCAATATGTGAGCTAGGTCTCTGATGTACTTCTTCAGTAGGGATACATGGTACACATCGTGTACACTAGACATAGATGGTGGTAGCGTCAATTGATACGCCACTTTTCTATGTCTCGTTAAAATTTCATATGGTCCCACATATTTGGGACATAGCTTTCCCTTATTACTGAACCGCTTCAAGCCACGCATTGGTGATATTTTCAATAATACTTTATCACCAACAGCGAACTCAAGGTCTTGGCATTTGTTTTTCGCATAATTCTTTTGTTGAACTTGAGCAGTATTCACCCTTTCCTTGATCTTCTCTACCACTTAATAGGTTTCTTCAACAAATACTGGTCCCATTATTCTCCATTCACCAACTTCATTCTAAAATATAGGGGTCCTGCATTTTCTACATACAATGCCTCATAGGATGACATCTGTATAGTAGCCTCATAACTATTGTTGTAAGCAAACTTAATCAATGGTAGCTTCTCATCCTTAGCTCCCTTGAAGTCAATTGTACAGACTCGGAGCATATCCTCTAATATCTGAATGGTCCTCTCTGACTGACCATGCGTTTGAGGGTGAAACATTGTACTAAACTTCAACTTTTTCCCCATAGCAATCTTTAGTCCTTGCCAAAACTTAGAGGTAAAGTGAGGATCTCCATTTGATACTATGCTCTCAGGTACACCATGGAGTCTAACAATGTTGTCTACATATAGTTTGGTCGTTCACTCCAAGGTATACTGAGGTCTGATTGCAATGAAAGGAGCTATCTTTGTAAGGTGATCTACAATCATCCAGACTGCGTCGACGGATTTGGGAGTCAATGGTAACCCAATGACAAAGTCCATAGTAATGGAATCCTATTTCCATGTTGGTTCCAGCAATGGTTGTAGTAACCCTGTTGGTCTTTGCCGTTTAGCCTTCACTTGTTAACAATTCAAATAGTGAAACACTTGTCTAGCCACGTATGCTTTCATTCCGTTTTACCAGTACAGTAAGACCCACACTCCATGAACCGGATTTAAACCTTTAATTCATGTCGTAATAGGTATTTCAATCATTACCGGGCCAGACAGGATGAGCGGATGACAACCAGGTACGAAAATGGACCTAAAAATATGATATTTTTCATACCGGTCTATGGTACCGATCGACTGGTATGTCTACGCGGGCAGACTAGTTAGATCCAAAAATGGATCTCTGTGGGTCCCGCTTGCCAAATCTCGAGCCTAGGGACTTTCCTAACTTAAGGAAACTACCTAAACCCCAACCTAGTCTATTTAAGGACCCTTAAACCTCCTTAGAACTATTTGATTGTTTTTCACAAACCCTAGAGAGGAGAAAGAGATCAAAGAAAGAGAAGGAGCTAAGAAAGGTGGGAGAGGAGCCGCCGTTGAACAAAGAACATCATAGTTGCGAACCAATGGTAAGTGCTTGAACTTCTCTCTAAGTTAAGCATTATATATGATTAACCATGACATGCAAGGCGAGGTATTGATCAAAAATCCTTAAATTGTCGTCAAACCCTAATATAGTCGATAAGCCCTAGATTCGCATTCTAGGCTAAGGATCATCAAAACTAGGACTTGAATGGAACATAAAACAACTTTAACTCATTGCTCAGGCCTAATATGCATAGGAGAAACCCTAAAACCAATAATGGGTGACTGATGGAAGGTGAACACCAACATTGGTGGTCTTTCAGAGGCATACCGGTCGACCATATACCGGTCGACCATACAGGTCGCACCATATGTGATCAGTACTACGACCGGTACCTCTCGAGAGCGGGTCTGTGGGGGACTGGTCGACCATACCAGTCGCACCTTTCCCCACAGTTCTGCGATCGGTACCTGGGACCAGTATGCACTGTAAGGGGTATATTTTGATCCAGTTGGTTTTTCGACCGACGTAAACCCTAAGAAACTAATTCTAATTCAACCCTAATATCGTGTAGGACCTTGTGATAGCGAGTTTGGATTCTATGACGCAGAGCAAGCTAGCAATCAAGTGTCAGGTAAGGGATTAGACCTAAACCCTAATAACTTAATAACAGTAAAATGTTGTTAATAATTATGATTCTGTGGAATAGTGTTTGTACATACTCACATGTCATCTTTACTTTCAGTTATTACAATGTTCATGTATATTCGCTATGCTATGTTATGTGTTAGGCATGTGATTATTTTCGTTGGTGTGTGAAATGGGAAGGGCCTGGTGTAAGACCCATATCAAACTAACCCGGTCTTACCACCTTGAACCAGGTTTACCCATCATGGTCGAACAAAACGGATCAAGTGCGTGAAGGAGATCACGATCCCAGGTATTAAATTGATCCAAAAACACTCAAAATAAGGGGAGGGTCGCATACCCAGCAAGGGAGGGTCGGACCCCCCCAGTATAAAGTCAGACCCCCAATTTTACACAGGGGGGTCGGACATCTTAAGGACCAGGGGTTGACGGGATCTCCGACCCCCCTATCGACCCCCGGTAGTCGGTAAAAACAGCTCGAACCAAAAATTAGGAAACTTTCCTAATTTCAATGGGATTCCTTCCTAATCTCAATGGGACTTATTTTAGGAGTTTCTACTCTATAAATAGAACGTCCCTAAGCCTCTTTCACTCCTTTTAGAACCCTAATTGGATTGAGAGAAAGAGAAGGAGAAGAGAAGAGAAGAGAAAGAAAGTAGAGAAGAAGATCAAGGAGAAGGCTTCAGAGAAACAAGCCTAATTCTCAAGTATGGATACCAACTCCATGTAATTCTACAGACCTTAGAATAGATAGAGAAGAGGGAATGATCTAGGAGGAACTCAAATCATCCACCCATGGTTAGATTTTCATGGAAAACCATGGGAAAATCATGAAATCCATATAGGTGAATGAACCACGGTTCTAGGCCATAGAACATGTGTGGAATGGACTGTAGGAGTAAGCCATAGGACCCCAAACACGAAGAATGGACTGAAGGAAGAAAAATTGACAAAACCCACAGGGGGTCGCATGGGGGGTCGATGGCCAATCGACCCTACCAGACCCTGAGCATCGACCCCCATTGTTCGGGAAGTCCAGAATAGGGGTGGTCGCACCCAGGGTCGATCAAAACTCTGACCCTAGCATCGACCCCCAGTTAGCAGCATGCTTTTTAAAGTCTGAATTAATTCTAATTAAATTCAATCGACTTGGTTAGGTTTTCTAGTGATATAATATCGATATATAGTTGATTCTTAAAGCTTGAAAGAGGACCTACGATCAAGTAAAGGTGAGGGAACAAGACCTAAACTAATTGGTTAATAATAAACTGTTTTATTCGAGTCCAATACCATGATTGATTCTATGTGTGTATGCTTGTTATGTGCATTCAACATGTCATCCAATATTTCTATTATTACTGTTCGTGCATATTTAATTATTGTTTATAACATGATGATGATGATGATAGGAATAGGCATGTGGATGTATGTGAATGGTTGGTGTGCTTGATGCGAGCGAGTATCAGGGGGAGGACGTGACACTGTGGTTCATCCTGGTCAACAGACTCTAGCTCTATCTCTAACTCAAGTCTTGTACACTAAACATCGTCGTATCGCCATTACCTTAGCGGAACTAATACGTCGTAGGGTATCAGGGGGGACGTGACATTGTGGTTCATTTTGGTCACCAGACCCTAGCTCTATCTCTATGGACGTATTGAGGGATGCTGGGGTGAGGCCTTGGATACACTGTTTGGCATTAGGATTGGTTAGTTGCGAGCCCAGTTTGCAAGCCCTCGCCAGGAGGGGCTTATGTGTTGGTGTGGCACTGTACCGCAATAAACGTTAACCTTTGTTGTACAATGTTCATGAATTAGGTGCATGTGAGTCGACAATAAACGTTACCTTTGGGCGGCTTCACACACTCGTGTATAGAGGAGGGGTCAATAAACGCGACCTTTGGCTACTTATCCTTTCTATAGCACGTTGCAAACTTATTTACCAGACCAAAGATATGAATTGAATGCATGCATATGTTTGTTGCATTGTTTTGTTTGCTCACTGATCCATGATATGTGCTCACCCTCTCGACGTCGAATATTTTTAGTTGATGATGTAGGTACCACAGTTGCAGATTATATAAATGATTCGGTGTATGCGCACGTTGCTGCAATGGAGGCTGAAGACTTAGAGGATACGCATGACCCTTCATACGAGTGCAACTCATGCGCGTTCCATAAGGATTTTATTGGATTTATAAAAGATATAATTGATATTTTATTTAGTTATGTCTCAGTTGATACAATAATAATTTGATATTTTAATTATGGTTATTACATTTAGAGTGCTCAGTTCATTTATTATAAGACTTCCACTATTGTGTATTTATTCTGATTATGGTTGTGGATGTGCGTGGTTTTGTTTCCAATGGATACCACCTAATAGAGATCCTGGTTGAACCATTGGTTTATAGCGGTTCATCACACCGTTCTGAATGGTGCAGAATTTGGGGTGTGACACCTGGGGTCTTGGATCATTCCTCACACTAGCACCGTTTTGTATCACTTCAGTCTTAGCATGCTTGGTACGGGTAGGGTATCAGGGGGAGGAAATGGCACTGTGGTCTCCGGCCTGGCCACTAGACTTGATCCCTATATCTATGCGATAGGGAGCTATGATGGGATAGGACCTACTGTGATGACATATAAGATTGGTTAATTGCTAGCCCAGTTTGTAGGACATCGCCAATAGGGGCTTACGTATTGGTATGGATAGGGCATCAGGGGAAGTGTTGACGGTGTGTGATACAGACACTTTAGCTCTATCTTTATTCCATGGTGGGTGCATGTAGGACTACAGTGGTGTTTGATCCATTGGGCGGATTTACACACCTGTGTATGAGGTGTGGTGGCCGCCAATCCTTTCTATAGCACATTGCAAACTTAAAACCAGACCATAATGCAAATGTTACTCATGCATGTTGTGTAAGACCCGTGTCAATCTAACCCGGTCTTACCACCTTGAACCAGGTTTACCCGTCATGGTCGAGTCAAATGGACCAAGGGCGTGAAGGAGATCGAGATCCCAGGTATCAAATCGACCCAAAAACACTTAAATTAGGGGAAGGGTCGCATACCCAGCTAAGCAGGGTCGGACCTTCCAAAGCAGAAAGTCAGACCCTCAATTTTGAAGGGAGGGTCGGACAGCTTAGAACCCTAGGGTTGACGGGATCATCGACCCTCCCATCGACCCTCGGTTACCGTAGGAAATAGAATTAGGAAATTTCCTAATTTTCGATTGGGATTCTTTCCTAATCTCAAAGGGACTTATTTTAGGATGTTCCTACTCTATTTAAAGGACGTCCCTAAGCCACTTTCAATCCTTTCACAACCCTAATTGAATTGAGAGAAAGAGAAAAGAAGGAAAAGAAGAAGAAGAGAAACAAGGAAGAGAATTAAGCCAAAAGAGAAGAGTTGCAGAGAAGGATTATTCTTCTCAGGAATGGATACTAATTCCATTAGTTTCTACAGACCTTAGGTTAGATATTGATGAGAGTGTGATCTCGGAGAAACCCAAACCATCAACCCATGGTTAGGTTTTCATGGAAAATCATAGGAGAATGCATGAAAGCTATCTAGGTGGGTTATACATGGTTTCAGACCACGGAATGAATGTAGGAGCAAGCCATTGGATCCCAAGCATGAAGAATGGATTAAAAAGAGGGAATTGCACCGAGGGTCGCACCGAGGGTCGATGACCATCCGACCCTAGGTGATCCTGACCATCGACCCTCAGTGTTCTGGAAGTTCACAGTTAAGGGAGGGTCGCACCCAGGGTCGATCAGGACTTTGACCCTACCTCCAACCCTCAGTTAACAGAGTGGTTTTTAAATTTGAAATTAATTCTAATTAAATTCTATCGACTTTGTTAGGTCTTCTAGCAATATAATAACATTGTAAAGATGATTCTAAAGCTTGGAAAAGTATATATTAGCAAGCTAAGGTGAGGAACCAAAACTCCAAACTAATTGGTTAACAACAAAACTGTTTTCTATTTTCTTGAGTCATATGCCATGCTTGATTCTATGCGAATATGTTTGTAATGTGCATACAGCATGCCATCCAATATTTCTATTACTTGTTCATGCATATTTACTTTATTGTTTATAACATGATGATGATGATGATGATAGGAATAGGCATGTGCTTGTATGTATGTGGTTGATGTACTTGATGCGAGCGAGTATCAGGGGGGTGTGGTGAGAACATCAATAAACGTTAACCTTTGGCGGGTTTCAGCACTTTAGCTCTAACTCAAACTCAAGCCTTGTGCATTAGCATCGTCGTATCGCCATTACTTTAGCAGAACTATTATGTTGTAGAGTATCAGGGAAGGTGGTCTCGGTCCTTGTAGTCTCTGACTCTACCGGGGGACCTTAGCTCTATCTCTATGGACATTCTGAGGGATGCTGGGGTGAGGCCTTGCATACACTTTTTGGCATTAGGATTGGTTAGTTGCGAGCCCAGTTTGCAGCCCTCGCCAATAGGGGCTTACGTGTTGGTATGGCAATATATAGCAATAAACGTTAGCCTTTGTTATATAGTGTTCATGGTTAGGTGCATGTGAGTCGACGATAAACGTGATCTTCAGGTGACATCACACACTTGTGTATAGAGGCGGGGTCAATAAACGCGACCTTTGGCTACCTAAACCTTTCTATTGCATACTGCAAACTTTAAAGTGGACCAAAGATATAATTGATTGCATGCATATGTATTGTTGCATTGTTTTGGCTACTCACAGAGCCGTGATGTGTGCTCACCCCTCGACGTCAAATATTTTTAGTTGATGATGCAGGTTATACCATGGAAGATTATATGAATGCGTCTGCATACGGGAACGTGGCAGCAATGGAAGCTCGAGCTGAAGTGGATACACACGACTCCTCTTGCGAGTGCAACTCGTGTGTATTTGATTAGGTATTTTATAGGTTCCTTTATTTGGATTTATTAAGACATGTATTTGATATTTAAATATTTATGTCTCAGTTGAAACAGAATAAATTGTTATTTAAATTTTAATATCACATAGATTCTCAGTTCTTCTTATTATAAGACTTCCGCTATTGTGTATTTACTCTGATTATGATTACGGATGTGTGTAAGTTTAGATAACGCGGGGATAACCTATTTGAGATCTTGGTTGAACTGTTAGTTTATTAGCGGTTCTTCACACCATTCTGGTTAGTCCAAAATTGGGGTGTGACAACTTGGTATCAGAGCCTCTCAGGCCTTGTCCGCTAAACTAACATACATTCGAGACAATTGTGAACTGAGATAGGATAAAAGTAAAAACTGTAATATTAACACACTGTAAGCACAAGTGATGATTGAGACCAAATTTAAAAAGAGAATAATGCATCTATTAAAGGGGAAACAAGTTACATACAATGAGTGAGAGAAACAAAATGTATATACATAACTAAAGCAGAGTACAGTCCACAACCCGGACAGTTACTCTGTAGTACAAGAAAATAAAGTACAATCAAGAAGCTGGAGGCGAAGGAGGAGGCGGGGCCTCACGATCTCTGTCATCGTCCTCAGCATAGACTCTAGTCAACCAGGCTATCTTAGTCTGGGTCGTCTGTAGACTAGCTGTGAGATCGGCTACCCTCCGATCAGTCGCACACTGTACCTCTATAAGCTCTCCCATCCGTGTGTCTGATATGCGTTGGGCGGCTAACAGCTCTTCCACTCTCACACGTTGAGCGTCTAGCAACTCCTCCATCCTTAGATCAGATCTGCGCTGAGCCTCCCTGACCTCCTACATCATCTCCATCATGTCAGAAGGTGGGAGTGAAGGACCAGCCGCATGCGAAGGACCAGCCTCAGGTGCAGGAGCCGCCTCAGAAGAAGTGCCAACTCCAGCCGCATGTGTAGGGGAAGGCGGTGGAATGGAGTCGACATCCATATACATACGGTCGTCATCGTCGACGGGATCCACACGAGTTCTAGCAGCGGCAGCAGCAGCCTCAGCATCAGCCATCTCGATACGAGTGTGAGGGCACACCATCGCGTTCCTCTCCTCATCACTAACCTGGGCATCCCTCATACCCATCTTGCAGATAGCCTCCCAATCTATAGGCGAGGAGAAGGTCTTCTCCTGGATCTTCTCATCTACCAGGTCAACCCCCAGACGGGTCAGTAGGACTGTAATCATGCGTCCATAGGGTAGATTACCCCTATGATCGGACAATGTAGCACTAATCATGGTCCGCATGATGATGTAAGGAAGGCAGACCGACTGTCTGGTGCAAATACTGTATATCAAAAACTGGGTCAGCTGAGAAACCCTCTCATAGTGGCCACTCTGCGGGATCAGATTATGCTAGATAATCTTACAGAAGACCTGTGGAGCTGGACGCAGATAACAAGCTCTCATCTTCCAGCGATCAGGTCGTAGCAGCTGATTGTCGATCTCTGCCCTCATCTCCATAGAAACAAACTGTGGCTCTCCAGGAGCACAGTACACCATGGGGCCGTCATAAGGTATGCCCAATAGATTGGCCAGTTGCCGATAATCAAAAGAAATGTGCACCCCTTTAACATAACTGGTGATGCGCAACCCCTGACCATCCTCAACGTCATTGTAATTCCCCACCACCTGGAGATTACAATAGAACTGACACACCAAATCCGGACATGTGCACGCGTCGTAGGTGATGACAGGGAGCCACCCCATATCACCAAATGCCCTCTCCACGTTGAACAAGGCTAGCTCAGCCAAGTTCACCATACGACCACCTTCCACTTTCTTACCGGCATAGTCGGCATACTGTGCCTCGGCGTCATTAGAATGGAAGCGAAGTGGATCACGCACTCTGGGTATCTTGGTACGAGCCATGGTATCTGAAAATAAGAAAGAGAAGGAAAATAAGGAGTTAATAGGATAAAAATCTGAAATTTGATTTAATAACGACGTAAGTTGACCATAAAGCCCCATTTCTCACCATACAAGTGGGCATGAGAACTTACTTAGGTTTAAACATACCCTACAACCCACATGCAGTAGGAAATTTTAACTGACGATGTCCAATTTGAAGAAATTCAAGAAAAATTGAAAATGTTGACAAATTAGGGCAAAAAGGGAAAAAATTCAAGTTTCTCGATACAAACCGATGAAACTCAGAAATTTTTGAGGGCTTTCGTTCCTTGAGACACCAATAACAAAAGCCCCTAATAAAAATCAAATTTTTACAGTTGGAAAAAGTTTAATTTGAAAAATACAAGTTAAATGGGCAAAAACCTAGAAATGGAAACCTAAAAACAGGTAAAAATGGGAAGACATACCTGTAGGGATGAAGTCGACGTCGAAACCCGGACTAAAATCGACCCACAACAGTGGAGTAGCACTGTAGCAACTCAGAGAGGAGAGACGAGTTGAAACGGAGGAGAAATAATAGGAAATGACTCAAAATCGGATCTTAAAAATCTGATTTTTAGTCCGAGGGTCGGACAATTCGACTAAAACAATCGACCCTCGAATCGACCCTCCCATCGACCCTCAGCTTTCGGGAAGAACAGGTCATTCCCAGGGTCGGATACCAAGGGTCGGACATACCATCGACCCTCACCATCGACCCTGCATAGAAAAGACAATATTTTTTTTATAAAATGAGCTAGAATTGGAATTGATTATCGGTTAGCGTGCCTACATGAAATATAAATGACTTCTCACCTATTTTGATAATTTTCAGGCACCACCAATCACAGAAAGGAATTATGTCTGGACGTAGAGTAACCCGACAGACCCGGAATGTAGTTCCACCACCACCACCCGTGGAGGAGACTAGTCAGGAAAATAACTATGCACCGGGTAATCCAGAACCGGCAAACCCTACAAATTTGCCACCTTCACCACCAGAGCTAACAACCGTGGTGATGAATCTGGCACAACAGCTGCAGCAGATGCAACACGCACAGGCTCAGATGCAAGTTGCCATGGGCATTATGTTTCAAGCCACTCAGGCTGCACCCATGCACACAGGACAAGCCAGTGCAGCACCGGTGAGTAACCACCCAACTCCTCAAACACCTCAACAACCTGCTGCACAGATTCCAGTGCAGGTTCAGGAAGCAGCTCAGGGTAATTACCAGTATCCACCCCATATGTTTGGGGCAAACCCCCAAAATCAGTTGGACCACTCTCGACTAGTGGAGAGATTCTTAAAGATGAAACCCAAGGAATTCAACGGCAAACCTTCTGATCCGTTGTGGCCAGCACACTGGATAGACGAGATGGAGAGAAATTTCCTCATGATGACTATCACAGAAGAAGAGAAAGTATTATGTGCCACCTTCATGCTCAAGGGCGACGCACATCATTGGTGGAAATCCACGAAGGCATATCTACTGACCAAGCACGCCCTACTAACTTGGGCTATATATAAAGAAGCCTTCTTTGAGAAATATTTTCCACAGAGCTTCAAAGATTCGATGGAGAAGGAGTTCCTGAGTCTATATCAGGGGCAGATGTCAGTGGATGCATATCAACAGCGCTACGAAGAGCTGTTTTTCTTTGCACCAATTAGCATGCAAGAAGAAGAAACCAAAACCCGTAGGTTCATCACGGGACTGAGAGGAAACATCAGAGAACATGTTCTGGGCTTAGAAAAGAAAATTTATAATGAAGCTGTCCAGATTGCTCGAGTTATTGAATCGAGCCAGAAGGAGAGTTATTTTACTCAGAATAGAGGCATCAAAAGGCCAGTCGGAAATTCTTACAACGGAGGCAATAACAGGACATATAAGCCTTTCCGTCCTCAGAATTTTAATGCTGCAACTAAGACTACTCCAGGGACTCAAACTCAGCCAAAGCCAAATTCTGAAGGCCCGAAGTGTTTTAACTGCAACCAAGCGGGACATATGGCAAGGGAGTGCCCTAAGCCCAAGAAGCAATTCCATCAGGGACGGGTATATGCTGTTATGTCCGAGGATGCGGCTGCATCACCCGATGTGGTCACAGGTATGACCAAAACTTTTGAAGTTCTAATTACACTGTGTGAGCATGTAGACTAAGTTAAAATAAATCACAGGTATCGTACCTATAAATGGCGCACCCGCCAGAGTACTCTTTGATTCAGGAGCTACTGATTCATTTATATCTGTGTCATTCGGAAAGAAGATAAACTACCCATCAAAACATTAGATTACAAATTACTTGTACGGTCACCGATGGGGTTATAAGTGGAATTAGAGAAAGGATATGGACCATGTCCAGTCCGCATTGGTGAGAAGACCTTAGATGCAACCTTGATACAACTTGAGATGGCAGACTTTGACGTCATCTTGGGAATGGACTGGTTAGCTCGGCATTCTGCAAATCTGTTATGCGCCGAAAAGAAGCTAACGTTCAAAGACATAGAAGGAGCAGAATTCAGTTTCTCGGGAACCAAACTTCCCTGGAGACGCAAGCTCATACTTTTAGCACTAAAGGCTAAGAAGTGCCTTGAGAAGGGGGCAGTCGGGTATCTAGTATCAGTGGTCGACCTAACCAAGGAAGCACCACGAATGGAAGACATTGACGTCGTGCGAGACTACCCTGACGTATTTTTGGAGGAACTACCCGGATTACCACCCGACCGAGCCACAGAGTTTATGATAGACCTTATACCTGGAGCCGCACCAGTGTCAAAAGTACCTTATAGAATGGCTCCTACTGAACTGAAGGAATTAAAAGTGCAACTACAAGAACTGCTGGACAAGGGTTATATTCGACCCAGTATATCTCCATGGGGGGCACCGGTGTTGTTCGTAAAGAAGAAGGATGGTAGCGTTCGGTTATACATCGACTATCGGGAGTTGAATAAACTGACAATCAAGAATCGATAACCACTACCTCGGATCGATGACTTGTTCGATCAGTTACAAGGAGCAAAAGTATTTTCTAAGATCGACCTTCGATCAGGCTATCATCAGCTGAAGATTAAAGAAGGTGATATTCCGAAGACAACATTCAGGACCAGATATGGACATTATGAATTTTTGGTTGTCTTTCGGATTAACTAATGCACCGGCAACGTTCATGGAACTTATGAACCGAGTTTTCCACAATATGTTGGATACGTCAGTTATAGTATTTATTGATGATATATTGGTATACTCCAAGGACGAGGAAATCCATATCAAGAACCTAAACGCAGTCCTACAACGTTTAAGGAAAGAGAAGTTATATGCCAAATTTTCAAAGTGCGAGTTTTGGCTAAGTGAAGTCGACTTCCTAGGCCATGTAGTATCCGCTGAAGGAATCAAAGTGGACCCCAGCAAGATCGAGGCTATTGTGAAATGGGAAGCACCAAAGAGCGTTTCAGAAATTAAAAGTTTTCTGGGTCTAGCTGGTTATTATTGGAGATTCGTAGAAGACTATTCTCGAACTGCCGTACCTCTCACAAGTTTGACTAAGAAAGGTGAAAAGTTTGTGTGGACGGATAAATATGAGAAGATCTTCCAGACATTGAAATCCAGATTGATATCCGCCCCGATTTTGACTATTCCTATTCCAGGACAGACGTTTACCTTATACACTGATGCGTCGGGATTGGGATTAGGATGTGTGCTTATGCAAGGAGAGCAAGTAATTGCATATGCCTCGAGACAGTTGAAGGTACATGAGAAAAATTACCCCACTCATGATTTGGAGTTAGCGGCAGTAGTACATGCGGTCAAGATATGGAGACATTACCTATACGGAGAGAAATTCCAGATTAAGTCGGACCACAAAAGTCTTACTTATCTATTTAGTCAGATGAGTTGAATATGAGACAAAGAAGATGGCTGAAACTATTGAAAGACTATGATTGTGATATCCAGTATCATCCAGGAAAAGCGAACGTAGTAGCGGATGCATTAAGTAGAAAGGCAATGATAAAATCGCAAGGAGAAGTTAGCACGACTGCAGCAATGTGTACTATTGGAAGGGTATTCAATCACGGCAACGAGCAGTATGTGATAGATACAACGGATGGATCAGCCAACCAAGGGTTTATTCATCGGTTTTCGAATATGTTCGCGGCATTGAAGATTATACCGGATATAGTGGATGAAGTGAAGACAGCTATCAAAGCAGATCCTTATTTGAGAACAGTACAAGAAGATATCGAGAAAGGTAGGACTAACCCTGAGTTCACCTTGGACGAAGAAAAGGTACTAAAGTACAAAGGAAGAATATGTGTACCCGAAACAGAAAGTGTGGACATTAGACACCGACTGATGAAAGAAGCCCATACCACCATCTATTCGATACATCTTGGAAGTACAAAAATGTATCATGATCTAAAGAAATTATATTGGTGGAGGGGAATGAAAGCAGATGTAGCCAAGTTCGTGTCTCAATGCCTAAATTGCAGAAAGTAAAGGCTGAACGACAAAGACCCGTGGGACTGTTACAGCCATTACCGAAACCAGCATGGAAATGGGACTGCATCACTATGGACTTCGTCATAGGGCTACCATTGACTCCTCGAGTAGTTGATGCAGTTTGGGTGATTGTGGACCGTCTGACTAAAACAGCTCGCTTCATACCTATACGACATCAGTATACACTGGAAAGGTTAGCAAAGTTGTACGTGGATAATATTGTTCTGTTACACGGTGTACCAGAAAGCATTGTGTCTGATAGAGATCTACGATTTACTTCCAAGTTTTGGGAGGGATTGAAAAAGGCTATGGGTACAACATTGAAGTTCAGTACTGCATTCCACCCACAGACAGATGGACAGTCAGAGCGTACAATCCAGATTCTAGAAGATATGCTACGAGCATGTGTAATTGATTTCAATGGATCATGGGATGAAAAGTTACCATTGATCGAGTTCGCTTATAACAATAGCTATCAGGCTACTATACATATGTCACCTTATGAAGCACTGTATGGCAGGAAGTGTCGAACTCCCTTGTTTTGGAATGAAGTTGGAGAACGTAGTATTATTGGACCGGAATTTATTGAAGAGACTTGCCGAGTGGTCGACATCATCAAGGAAAGAGTGAGAACAGCTCAGAACCGTCAGAAGCAATATGCAGACACTCGACGAAGAGATCTGGAGTTCGTCGTAGGTGATAAAGTATTTTTGAAGGTATCGCCTATGCGAGGATTGAAGAGGTTTGGATAGAAAGGGAAACTAAGTCCAAGATATGTCGGGCCGTATGAAATTCTAGCTAAGCGTGGAAAAGTGGCTTATCAGTTAGCACTACTCTAATGCTTCGCACCTTGTTAATGAGCCTTTCGCCAACCGGTTGGGAGCGGAGGCAAGCCACCATCTATGTCAAGTGTGCATGACGTATTTCACATTTCCCTATTGAAGAAGTTTGTCAAAGACCCAACGCATGTTTTGACAGTGGATTTGCCGGAATTGACTGATGATTTGACATTTAAAGTAACACCAACAGAAATCACTAGTCGAAAGGCTCAACGTCTACGCAATAGAGATATCTACTGTGTTAAGGTCACATGGAGAAGTAGAGACATGGAAGAAGTTACATGGGAAAAAGAGAATGATAAGCGAAAGCAGTACCCTCACTTATTTGATTCAGAAGGTACGTACAATTTCGAAGAAGAAATTTTTATAAGTTGGGGGGAGTTGTAAGACCCGTGTCAATCTAACCCGGTCTTGCCACTTAAAATAGGAGAAGGGTCGCATACCCAGCTAAGCAGGGTCAGACCTCCCAAAGCAGAAAGTCAGACCCTCAATTTTGAAGGGAGGGTCCGACAGCTTAGAACCCTAGGGTCGACGGGATCATCGACCCTCCCATCGACCCTCGGTTACCGTAGGAAATAGAATTAGGAAATTTCCTAATTTTTGATTGGGATTCTTTCCTAATCTCAAAGGGACTTATTTTAGGATGTTCCTACTCTATTTAAAGGATGTCCCTAAGCCACTTTCACTCCTTTCACAACCCTAATTGAATTGAGAGAAAGAGAAGAGAAGGAAAAGAAGAAGAAGAGAAACAACGAAGAGAATTAAGCCAAAAGAGAAGAGTTGCAGAGAAGGATTATTCATCTCAGGTATGGATACTAATTCCATTAGTCTCTACAGACCTTAGGTTAGTTATTGATGAGAGTGTGATCTTGGAGAAACCCAAACCATCAATCCATGGTTAGGTTTTCATGGAAAACCATAGGAGAATGCATGAAAGCTATCTAGGTGGGTTATACATGGTTTCAGACCATGGAATGAATGTAGAATGGAATGTAGGAGCAAGCCATAGGATCCCAAGCACGAAGAATGGATTAAAAAGAGGGAATTGGACCAAAGTGCACCGAGGGTCGCACCGAGGGTCGATGACCATCCGACCCTAGGTGATTCTGACCATCGACCCTCAGTGTTTGGGAAGTTCAGAGTTAAGGGAGGGTCGCACCCAGGGTCGATCAGGACTCCGACCCTACCTCCGACCCTCAGTTAACAGAGTGGTTTTTAAATTCGAAATTAATTCTAATTAAATTCTATCAAATTTGTTAGGTCTTCTAGCAATATAATTACATTGTAAAGGTGATTCTAAAGCTTGGAAAAGTATATATTAGCAAGCTAAGGTGAGGATCCAGAACTCCAAACTAATTGATTAACAACAAAACTATTTTCTATTTTCTTGAGTCCTATGCCATGCTTGATTCTATACGAATATGTTTGTAATGTGCATACAGCATGCCATCTAATATTTCTATTACTTGTTCATGCATATTTACTTTATTATTTATAACATGATGATGATGATGATGATAGGAATAGGCCTGTGCTTGTATGTGTGTGGTTGATGTACTTGATGTGAGCGAGTATCATGGGGGGTGTGATGAGAACGTTAATAAACGTTAACCTTTGGCGGGTCTCAGCACTTTAGCTCTATCTCTAACTCAAGTCTTGTGCATTAGCATCATCGTATCGCCATTACTTTAGCAGAACTATTATGTTGTAGAGTATCAGGGGAGGTGGTCTCGATCCTTGTAGTCTCTGACTCTACCGGGGGGCCTTAGCTCTCTCTCTATGAACATTATGAGGGATGCTGGGGTGAGGCCTTGGATACACTTTTTGGCATTAGGATTGGTTAGTTGCGAGCCCAGTTTGCAGCCCTCGCCAATAGGGGCTTACGTGTTGGTATGGCAATATATAGAAATAAACGTTAACCTTTGTTATATACTGTTCATGGTTGGGTGCATGTGAGTCAACGATAAACGAGATCTTCGGGTGACGTCACACACTTGTGTATAGAGGCGGGGTCAATAAACGTGACCTTTGGCTACCTAAACCTTTCTATTGCATACTGTAAACTTTAAACCGGACCAAAGATATAATTGATTGCATGCATATGTATTGTTGCATTGTTTTGGCTACTCACTGAGCCGTGATCTGTGCTCACCCCTCGACGTCGAATATTTTTAGTTGATGATGCAGGTTATACCATGGAAGATTATATGAATGCGTCTGCGTACGGGAACGTGGCAGCAATGGAAGCTCGAGCTGAAGTGGATACACACGACTCCTCTTGCGAGTGTAACTCGTGTGTATTTGATTAGATATTTTATAGGTTCCTTTATTTGGATTTATTAAGACATGTATTTGGTATTTAAATATTTATGTCTCAGTTGAAACAGAATAAATTGTTATTTAAATTTTAATATCACATAGATTCTCAGTTCTTCTTATTATAAGACTTCCGCTATTGTGTATTTACTCTGATTATGATTACGGATGTGTGTAAGTTTAGATAACACGGGGATAGCCTATTTGAGATCCTGGTTGAACCGTTGGTTTATTAGCGGTTCATCACAACATTCTGGTTAGTCCAAAATTAGGGTGTGACATGTTGTTTGTTTCATTGTCTGATTTTCTTACTGAGCTAAGTTATGAGCTTACCCTTGTATATATACATGTTTTTAGATATTAATGCAGGTTACACTGTCGAGGACTACATGGATGCTCTAGTGTATGGAGGTATTGCTGCCTTGGAAGTGCAAGTAGGGGATGATGAATATGATGCTTCATGTGAGTGCCCTTTTTGCGTGTACCTCTAAGATATGGATGTTTTGATTATTTTATTTCAGTTGGATTTTATAAATGATGTAAAGCTATTTATTTATGTTTTGGTATTTTGAGTAATTAGATAATTTATTTATTCATCAATAGAAGTACTCAGTTCATTATTATTAAGACTTCCGTTGTATTTAATCGTATTCTAATTATGGTTATGTAAAATAGTTTGTGTTAGTGGGCACGGTCTTATTGAGATCCTGATATGAACCATTAGTTTAGTGACGGTTCACTCACACTTCTGGTTCAGCCAGAATTGGGGTGTGACAACTTGGTATCAGAGCTCTTAGGCTCTGTCCAACAAACCATATTTGCACTTAACTGATTCGATGAACTGAGATAGGAAGAATTAAAATCTTTAATAAAAATGCACCTTAAGCACTTGTTTAATGATTGAGACTAAATACTAAAGAGCATAATGTACTATATTAAAAATGAGAACCTAATAAACAGACATGCTCTAGTTAGAAAACCATAATAACAAGCTGAATGATCATAAACTACCATTAAGGTAAAAACATCCAAGAGTGAAAGAGTTAATTATACTACAGGCTACAGTCCGTAAGCCGGACAATTACCCTGTTATAATAAAACTGTAAGGATAGGAGAGAGGGAAAAATGAAGTGATCTATCATAGGGTTGGGGGCATTGGAGGAACAGGGTCAGTGATGTCATAGTCATGCTCATATGCGACCCTGAGCCTGTGTACCTGCTCCTATGTGACTCTGAGGCGGTGAGAGAGGCACCCTACGTCATGGTTCATCTCGCGCTGGGCATCCTGAATCTCCATAAACATACCCATCACGGTATTGGGAGGAGGTTGGGATGGTCCTGCTACAGGTATGAGCTGCCGTTTCGGTGCACGAATGTCCTCCATCTGTTCATCATCATCACCCCCAACCTCTTTTGCATAAGCTGCATTGGCGGCTGCTGATGCTGCTACCACTGCTGCTACCTTCCTAAGCGGACGAGGACAAGCCTCTAGCTCCTCATCACTGATCGACAGGTTGTCCATCTTCATCTGGACAATGGCATCCCAGCCAATGTCTTATGTCATGGTGTGCTCAACCGTAATCTCATCCCTCATATCTACTCGAAGGCGCTGCAGAAGTTTAGTGATAAGCCGACCATAATGAAGGTTGCTTATGTCACATCCCAATTCTGCACTATTCAGAACGGTGTGATGAACCGCTAACAAACCAACGGTTCAACCAGGATCTCGAGTAGGCTATATCCATTTTATATAAACCCCATACATCCATAATCATAATCAGAGTAAATACATAATAGCGGAAGTCTTATAATAAAATGAACTGAGAATCTATTGTGATATCAATATTTAAATAACAAATTATTCTGTATCAACTAAGACATAAATAAATAAATATCAAATACATGTCTTTAATAAATCCAAATAGATAAAACTAAAAATCTAATCGAATACACATGAGTTGCACTCGCAAGAGATGTCATGTGTATCCACTTCATATTCAGCTACCATCGCTGCAACGTTCCCGTATTCTAGAGCATTTATATAATCTTCAACGGTTGTACCTGCATCATCAACTAAAAATATTCGACGTCAAAGGGTGAGCACAGATCACGGCTCAGTGAGCAAACAAAACAATGCAACAATACATATGCATGCAATCAATTCATATCTTTGGTCTGGTTTTACGTTTGCACTGTGCTATAAAAGGATAGGTGGCCACCGCACCTCTATGCACGAGAGTGTGGATATGCCCGATGACTCTCACCGTCGCTCATAGCACCCATAATGAACATTGTTCAATGAAGGTCACGTTTATCGATGCACAACTTCATACCAACAAATTAACCTTTGATGGCTAGGGCTACAAACATGGCTTGCTACTAACCAATCCTAATGTCAACCAATTTATCTGAGGCCTCACACCAGCATCGCTCAGAGCACCCGTAGAGATAGAGCTAAGACCCCTCGGTAGAGTATAGGACTCAAGGACCGAGACCCTCCTTGATGCCCTACGTCGCAATAGTTCAGCTAAGGTAACGGCGATACGACGATGCTAATGCACAAGACTTGAGATAGAGATAGAGCTAAAGTGCCCGGATCAAACACCACATAACACCTCCCCTGATGCCCTACTCGCATCAAGCACACTAATCACACACAAACACCCACATGCCTATTCTTAGCATCAATCACCATCACCATGTTATAAATAAACAAAATTAAATATGCATGAGCAATAATAACAGAAATATTGGATGACATGTTGAATGCACATTACAAGCATATTCACAAAGAATCAAGCATGGCATTGGACTCAAGTAAATAAAAGTAGTTTATTATTAACTAATTATTTTAGGTCTTCTTCCCTCACCTTAGCTTGATAATAGATACTCTTCCAATCTTTAAAATCACCTTTATATTGCTATTATATTGCTAGAAGACCTAACAAAGTCGATAAAATTTAATTAGAATTTATTTTAATTTTTAAAACCATTCTGTTAACTGGGGGTCGGAGGTAGGGTCTGAGTTATGACTGACCCCTGGTGCAACCCCCCCCCCCCCAATTTGGACTTCCAAAACCCTGGGGGTCGATACTTAGGGTCACATAGGGTCGGATGGTCATCGACCCCCTGTGCGACCCCTTGTGGGTTTTGGTCAATTTTCCTCCTTTTAGTCCATTCTTCGTGTTTAGGGTCCTATGGCTTGCTCCTACAGTCCATTCAACATACATTCCATGGTCTAAAACCATGAATCATCCACCTATATAGCTTTTATGTATTCTCCCATGGTTTTCCATGGAAACCAAATCATGGGTTGATGGTTTGGGTTTCTCCGAGATCACACTCTCATCCTTATCTAACCTAAGGTCTGTAGAAATTCATGGAATTAGTATCCATACCTGAGAAGAATACTCCTTCTCTGCAACTCTTCTCCTTTTTGCTTTTTTCTTCTCTCTCTTGCTTCTCTTCTTCTTCTCTTCCTTCTCTTCTCTTTCTCTCAATTCAATTAGGGTTGTAAAAGGAGTGAAAGAGGCTTAGGGACGTCCTATTTATAGGGTGGAAACTCCTAAACTAAGTCCCATTGAGATTTGGAAGGAATCCAATCAAAATTTGGAAACTTTTCTAATTTCAGTTTCTGGCGGCAACTAGGGGTCGTTGAGGGGGTCGATGATCCCGTCGACCCCTGGTTTCCTAAAGTGTCCGACCCCCTCTATAAAACAGGGGGTCTGACTTTCTGTCTTGGGGGGTCCGACCCTCCCTTGCTGGGTATGCGACCCTCCCTTTAAATTAAGTATTTTTGGGTCAATTTGATACCTGGGATCACGATCTCCTTCGCGCCCTTGGTCCATTCATCTCTTCCATGATGGGTAAACCTGGTTCAAGGTGGTAAGACCGGGTTAGTTTGATACGGGTCTTACAACTCCCCCTACTTATAAAAATTTTGTTCCCGAAATTGTACGTACCTTCTGAATCAAATAAGTGAGGGTATTGCTTCCGCATAGCATCCTCTTCCTCCCAAGTAATTTCTTCCATGTCTCTACTTTTCCAAGTGACCTTGACATAATAGATATCTCGATTGTGTAGTCGTTGAACCTTTCGGATGGTGATTTCTGTTGGTGTTACATCAAATGCCAAATCATCAGTCAAATCCGGCAAATCTATTGTCAATACGTGCGTTGGATCCTTGACATAATTCTTCAATAGGGAAATATGAAATACATCATGCACACTTAACATAGATGGTGGTAGTGCTAACTGATAAGCCACTTTTCCACGCTTAGCTAGAATCTCATATGGCCTGACATACCTTGGACTGAGTTTCCCTTTCTGTCTGAACCGTTTCAATCCTCGCATAGGCGATACCTTCAAGAATACTTTATCACCTACAGCGAACTCAAGATCTCTGCGTCGAATATCTGCATATTGCTTCTGACGGTTCTGAGCTATTTTTACCCTTTCCTTGATAATGTCTACCACTCGACAAGTCTCTTCAACAAATTCTGGCCCAACAATACTACGTTCTCCAACTTCATTCCAAAACAACGGAGTTCGACACTTTCTGCCATACAGTGCTCCATATGGTGACATCTGTATAGTAGCCTGATAGCTATTGTTATAAGTGAACTCGATCAGTGGTAACTTTTTATCCCATGATCCTTTGAAATCAATTACACATGCGCGTAGCATATCTTCTAGAATCTGGATTGTACGCTCTGACTGTCCATCTGTCTGTGGGTGGAATGCAGTACTGAACTTCAATGTTGTACCCATAGCCTTTTGCAATCCTTCCCAAAACTTGGAAGTAAATTGGGGATCTCTATCAGATACAATGCTCTCTGGTACATCGTGTAATCGAACAACATTATCCACATACAGCTTTGCTAACCTTTCTAGTGTATACTGAGGTTGTATCGGTATGAAGCGAGCTGTATTAGTCAGACGGTCTACAATCACCCAAACTGCGTCAACTACTCGAGGAGTCAGTGGTAATCCACTGACGAAGTCCATAGTGATGCAGTCCCATTTCCATGCTGGTTCTGGTAACAGCTGTAACAGTCCTGCGGGTCTTTGTCGTTCAACCTTTACTTTCTGACAATTTAGGCATTGAGACACGAACTTAGCTACATCTGCTTTCATTCCTCTCCACCAATATAGTTTCTTTAGATCATGATATATTTTTGTGCTTCCAGGATGTATCGAATAAATGGTGGTATGGGCTTCTTTCATCAGTCGGTGTCTAATGTCCACATTTTATGTTTTGGATACACATATTCTTCCTTTGTATTTCAGTACTTTCTCTTCGTCCAAGGTGAACTCAGGGTTAGTCCTACCTTTTTCGATATCTTCTTGTACTATTCTCAGATAAGGATCTGATTTGATAGCTTTCTTCACTTCATCCATTATATCCGGTATAATCATCAATGCCGCGAACATATTTGAAAACTGATGAATAAACCCTTGGTTGGTTGATCCATCTGTTGTATCTATCACATATTACTCATTGCCATGATTGAATACCATTCCGGTAGTATATATAGCTGCAGTTGTACTAACCTCCCCTAGAGATTTTATCATCGCCTTTCTACTCAACGCATCCGCTACTACATTAGCTTTTCCCGGATGATATTGGATATCACAATCATAGTCTTTCAATAGTTCCAACCATCTTCTTTGTCTCATATTTAACTCCTTCTGGTTAAATAAATAAGTAAGACTTTTATGGTCCGACTTAATCTGGAACTTCTCTCTGTATAGGTAATGTCTCCATATCTTGACACCATGTACTACTGCCGCTAACTCCAAATCATGAGTGGGTAATTTTTCTCATGTATCTTTAACTGTCTCGAGGCATAAGAAATTACTTGTTCCCCATGCATAAGCACGCATCCTAATCCCAGTCCTGACGCATCAGTGTATAGGGTAAATGGCTGTCCTAGAACAGGAATAGTCAAAATCGGAGCGGATATCAACCTGGTCTTCAATGTCTGGAAACTCTTCTCACATTTATCCGTCCACACGAGCTTTTCACCTTTCTTAGTCAAACTGGTGAGAGGTACGATAATCTGAGAATAGTCTTCTACAAATCTCTGATAATAACCAGCGAGACCCAAAAAACTTCTTATTTCTGCAACGCTTTTTGGTGCTTCCCACTTTACAATAGCCTCGATCTTGCTGGGGTCCACTTTAATTCCTTCAGCGGATACCACATGGCCTAGGAAGGCGACTTCACTTAGCCAAAACTCACACTTTGAAAATTTTGCATACAGCTTCTCTTTCCTTAAACGATGTAGGGCGGCGTTTAGATTGTTAACGTGGGTTTCCTTGTCCTTGGAATATACCAATATATCATCAATAAATACTATAACCGATGTATCCAACATGTCGTGGAAAATCCGGTTCATAAGTTCTATGAAAGTTGCTGGTGCATTTGTTAAATCAAGGTTGCATCTAAGGTTTTCTCGCCAATGAGAACTGGACATGGCCCATAATCTTTCTCTAATTCCACTTCTAACCCCATTGGTGACCGTACAAGTAGTTTGTAGACTAATGTTTTGATGGGTAAGTTCAGCTTCTTTCCAAACGACACAGATATAAAGGAATGAGTAGCTCCTGAATCAAAGAGTACTCTGACGGGTATGCCATTTATAGGTACGATACCTGTGATTTGTTTAAACTTAGTCTACATGCTTACACATTGTAATACAACTTAAGGTTTAGGTCGTACCTGTGACCACATCAGGTGATGCGGAAGCTTCCTCAGACGTAACAGCATAAACTCATCCTTGATGTTGTTGTTTCCTGGGTTTAGGACACTCTCTCATCATATGTCCCACTTGATTGCAGTTATAACATCTTGGACTTTCAGTATTTGGCTTTGGTTGCTACTGAGCTGCTTGAGTGGTCTTGGGTGCAGCGGTAAAGCCTTGGGCACGGAAAGGTTTAAATGTTTTGTTGTTCCCTCCATTATAAGCATTTCCGACAGGTCTTTTTATGCCTCTGTTTTATGTAAAGTAACTTTCCTTCTGGGTCGATTCGATAACTCGAGCGATTTGGACAGCTTCATTATATATCTTCTTCTCTAAACCTAGGATGTGCTCTCTGATGCTTCCTCTAAGTCCCGTGACAAACCTAGGGGTCTTAGTGTCTTCCTCTTGCATACTAAGTGGTGCAAAGAAAAACAGCTCCTCATAGCACTGTTGATACGCATCCACGAACATCTGGCCCTGATATAAACTCAGGAACTCCTTCTCCATAGCATCTCTGAAGCTTTGGGGAAAATACTTCTCAAAGAACGTTTCTTTATAAATAGCCCAAGTCAATAGGGTGTGCTTGGTCAGTAGATATGCCTTGGTAGATTTCCACCAATGATGTGCATCGCCTTTCAGCAAGAAGGTGGCACATAACACCTTTTCTTCTTCAGTAATAGTCATCATGAGAAAGTTTCTCTCCATCTCGTCGATCCAATGTGCTGGCCATAACGGATCCGACGGTTTACCGTTAAATTCCTTGGGCTTCATCTTCAGAAATCTCTCAACCAGTCGAGAGTGATCCATTTGATTTTGGGGGTATGCCCCAAACATAGGTTGTGGATACTGATACTGAACCTGAGCTGCTTCCGGACCAGGTACTGGGATCTGTGCAGCTGGTGGTTGAGGTGTTTGAGGTGCTGGGTGGTTACCCACCGGTGCTGCACTGGCTTGTCCAGTTTGCATGGGTGTAGCATGTGCAGCCTGGAACATAATCCCCATTGCAACTTACATTTGAGCCTGTGCATGTTGCATCTGTTGTAGCTGCTGTGCTAGATTCATTACCACGGTTGCTAACTCTGGTGGTGGAGGTGGCAAGTTGGTAGGATTTTCCTGATCTGGATTTCCTGGGGGTACAACCTGCGGATTTCCCTGTGCATATATATTCTCCTAGCTAGTTTCCTCCACAGGTGGTGGTGGAACTGCATTTCGACTCTGCCTGGTTACTCTACATCCAGACATGTTTTCTTTTGAGATTGGTGGTGCCTGAAAATCATCAAAATAGGTGAGTCAATCATTTATACTGCATGTAGGCACGTTAACCGATGTAAAATTCCCAAATTTTCAGCTCATTTTATGAAAAATACTGTCTTTTCTATGGAGGGTCGATGGTATGTCCGACCCTCAGTATCCGACCCTGGGAATGACCTGTTCTTCCCGAGAGCTGGGGGTCGATGTGGGGGTCGATGGGTATCCGACCCCCTGTCCGACCCCTGGTTCCCTGCCAAGTTCTCGAGAACTGCGGGTCGATGTGGGGGTCGATGGATGTCCGACCCCCTGGTCCGACCCCTGGTTTTCTATCAGATTCCCAAGAGCTGGGGGTCGACCTGGGGGTCGATCCGGGGATCGATGATCCTGGTCGAATTGTCCGACCCCCAGACCAAAAATCAGACCTTTAAGATCCGATTCTGGGTTTATTCCCCATCATTTCTCTCCCATTTCGACTCGTCTCCCACCTCTAAGTTGCTACAGTGCCACTCCGCTATTTTGGTCAGTTTGGATCCGTGTTTCGATGTCCACATCATCCTACAGGTATGCTTTCTCATTTTTACCTGTTTTTAGGTTTCCATTTCTAGGTTTAGTCCATTTAACTTGTATTTTTCAAATTAAACTTTTTCCAACAGTAAAAATACAATTTTTATTGGGGGCTTTTGTTACTGGTGTCTCAAGGAACGAAAGCCCTCAAAAATTTTTGAGTTTCATCGGTTGGTTATCGAGAAACTTGGATTTTTGCTCTTTTTGCCCTAATTTGTCAAAAATTTTGATTTCTCGTAATTTCTTCAAATTGGACTTCATTAGCTAGAATTTCCTACTGTCTGAGTGTTGTAAAACATGTTGGAACCTACGTAAGTCCTCCTGTCCACATGTCTGGGTGACAAGTGAGTCTTTTGGCCAACTTACGTCGTTATAATGTCAAAATTTTGGATTTTCTATCTTATTAACATATTATCTGTTTTTCTTTCTAATTTGCAGATACCATGGCTCGTACCAAGGTACCCAGAGTTCGTGATCCTCTTCGCTTCCATTCCAACGAAGCTGAGGCACAATATGCCCACTTTGTTCGTAAGAAAGTGGAGGGAGGTCATATGGTGAACTTGGCTAAGTTAGCCTTGTTCAACGTGGAGAGAGCCTTTAGTGATATGGGGTGGCTCCCTGTCATTACCTACGATGCTTGCATACGCCCGGATTTAGTGCGACAGTTTTATTGTAATCTCCAGGTGGTGGGGAATTACAATGACGTCGAGAGGGGTCAGGAGTTGCGTATCACTAGTTACGTCAAAGGGGTGAACATCTCTTTTGATTATCGGCAACTGGCCGACCTAATGGGCATTCCCTATGATGGCCCCATGGTTTACTGTGCTCCTGGAGAGCCCCAGTTCGTCTCCACAGAGTTGAGGGCTGAAATTGATAGTCAGTTGCTACGACCTAATCGCTGGCAGATGAGGGCTTGCTAAATGCAACCGGCTCCACGGGTCTTTTGCAAGATTATCCAGCATAACCTGCTCCCGCAGAGTGGTCACTACGAGAGGGTTTCCCAGCTGACCCAGTATCTGCTATACAGTATCTACACTAGACAGCCCGTCTGCCTGCCGTACATCATCATGCAGACTATGATCACTGCTACATTGCGTAGCCATACTGGCAACCTCTCGTACGAACGTATGATCACTATGTTGCTGACCCACCTGGGAGTTGATTTAGTGGATGAGAAGATTCAGGAGCAAACCTTCTCGTCGCCTCTAGATTGGGAGGCTATCTGCAAGATGGGCTTGCGGGATGCCCAAGTCAGTGGCGAGGAGAGGAACGAGATGCTGCGCCCTCACACTCGCATCGAGATTGCTGACGTTGAGGCAGCTGCTACCGCCGCTAGAGTTCATGCGGATCCTGCCGATGATGATGACCGCATGTACATGGATGTAGACTCGATACCACCGCCTTCACCCACGCATGCGGCTGGAGCTGGTACTTCATCTGCGGCTGGTCCTGCACCTGAGACTGGTCCTTCTCATGCGGCTGGTCCTCCACACCCACCTTCTGATATGATGGAGATGTTGCATGAGATCAGAGAGGCTCAGTGCAGATCTGATCTGAGGATGGAGGAGTTGCTGGACGCTCAGCGTGTGAGAGTGGATGAGCTGCTAGTTGCCCAACGCATATCAGACACGTGGATAGGAGAGCTCATAGATGCTCAGCACCGGTCAGATATGCGTATGGAAGAGCTTTTGGGTGCTCAGCGCGTGACTGATCAGCGGTTGGCTGGTCTCACAGCTAGTCTTCAGACGACCCAGACTCAGGTAGCCTGGTTGACTAGAGTCTACACTGAGGATTATGACAGAGATCGTGAGGCACCGCCTCCTCCTTCACCTCCGGCTTCATGAGTGTATCTTTTCCTTCTTCTTATACTACAGAGTAACTGTCCGGGTTATGGACTGTACTCTGTTTTAGTTATGTATATAAGTTTGTTTTTTTCACATTGTATTAAAATTGTTCCCCCTTTAATAGATGCATTATTTTCTTTTCAAATTTGGTCTCAAACATCACTTGTGCTTATAGTGTGTTAATATTACTGTTTTTACTTTTATCCTATCTCAGTTCACAATTGTCTTGAATGTATGCTAGTTCAACGGACAAGGCTTGAGATGCTCCGATACCAAGTTATCACACCCCAATTCCGCACTATTCAGAACGGTGTGATGAACCACTAACAAACCAACGGTTTAACTAGGATCTCGAGTAGGCTATATCTATTTTATCTAAACCCCATACATCCATAATCATAATCAGAGTAAATACACAATAGCGGAAGTCTTATAATAAAATGAACTGAGAATCTATTGTGATATCAATATTTAAATAAAAAATTATTCTGTATCAACTAAGACATAAATAAATAAATATCAAATACATGTCTTTAATAAATCCAAATAGATAAAACTAAAAATCTAATCGAATACACATGAGTTGCACTAGCAAGAGATGTCATGTGTATCCACTTCATCTTCAGCTACCATCGTTGCAACGTTCCCGTATTCTGGAGCATTTATATAATCTTCAACGGTTGTACCTGCATCATCAACTAAAAATATTCGACGTTGAAGGGTGAGCACACATCACGGCTCAGTGAGCAAACAAAACAATGCAACAATACATATGCATGCAATCAATTCATATCTTTGGTCTGGTTTTTCGTTTGCACTGTGCTGTAGAAAGGATAGGTGGCCACCGCACCTCTATGCACGAGAGTGTGGATATGCCCGATGACTCTCACCGTCGCCCACAGCACCCATAATGAACATTGTACAACGAAGGTTACGTTTATCGATGCACAACTCCATACCAACAAATTGACCCCTGATGGCTAGGGCTGCAAACGGGGCTCGCTACTAATCAATCCTAATGTCAACCAATGTATCCAAGGCCTTACCCCAGCATCCCTCAGAGCACCTATAGAGATAGAGCTAAGGCCCCTTGGTAGAGTATAGGACTCAAGGACCGAGACCCTCCTTGATGCGCTACGTCGCAATAGTTCTACTAAGGTAACAACGATACGATGATGCTAATGCACAAGACTTGAGATATAGATAGAGCTAAAGTGCCCGGATCAGACACCGCATAACACCTCCCCTGATGCCCTACTTGCATCAAGCACACTAACCACACACAAACACCCACATGCCTATTCCTAGCATTAATCACCATCACCATGTTATAAATAAACAAAATTAAATATGCATGAGTAATAATAGTAGGAATATTGGATGACAAGTTAAATGCACATTACAAGCATATTCACAAAGAATCAAGCATGGCATTGGACTCAAGTAAATAAAAGTAGTTTATTATTAACCAATTAGTTTAGGTCTTGTTCCCTTACCTTAGCTTGCTAATAGATACTCTTCCGAGCTTTAGAATCACCTTTATATTGCTATTATATTGCTAGAAGACCTAACAAAGTCGATAAAATTTAATTAGAATTTATTCTAATTTTTAAAACATTTTGTTAACTAGGGGTCGGAGGTAGGGTCTGAGTTATGACCGACCCCTGGTGCGACCCCCCAAATCTGGACTTTCCAGAACCCTAGGGGTCTATACTCAGGGTCACATAGGGTTACTCCTACAGTCCATTCAACATACATTCCATGGTCTAGAACCATGAATCATCCACCTATATAGGTTTTATATATTCTCCCATGGTTTTCCATAGAAACCTAACCATGGTTTGATGGTTTGGGATTCTTCGAGATCACACTCTCATCCTTATCTAACCTAAGGTCTGTAGAAATTCATGGAATTAGTATCCATACCTGAGAAGAATACTCCTTCTCTGCAACTCTTCTCCTTTTTGCTTTTTTCTTCTCTCCCTTGCTTCTCTTCTTCTTCTCTTCTTTCTCTTCTCTTTCTCTCAATTCAATTAGGATTGTAAAAGGAGTGAAAGAGGCTCAGGGACGTCCTATTTATAGGGTGGAAACTCCTAAACTATGTCCCATTGAGATTTGGAAGGAATCCAATCGAAATTTGGAAACTTTCCTAATTTCAGTTTCTGGCGGCAACTGGGGGTCGATGAGGGGGTCGATGATCCCGTCGACCCCTGGTTTCCTAAAGTGTTCGACCCCCTCTGTAAAACAGGGGGTCTCACTTTCTGTCTTGGGGGGTCCGACCCTCCCTTGTTGGGTATGCGACCCTCCCTTTAAATTAAGTGTTTTTGGGTCGATTTGATACCTGGGATCACGATCTCCTTCACGCCCTTGGTCCATTCATCTCGTCCATGATGGGTAAACCTGGTTCAAGGTGGTAAGACCAGGTTAGTTTGATATGGGTCTTACAGCTTATCTGGTCGGGCATGGTAGCCTGACGCATAGTCCTGCTGATAATATAAGGGAGACAGATGCGCTCCCTAGTGCAGACACAATAAGTCAGGTACTGGATACGCTGAGACACTGTAGTGGCCTCTCTGAGGGACAATAATATGCTGGATAATGCAGCAATAGACTCGAGGGAGAGGTCTCAAACTGGCGGCTTTCATGGGCACCCATGGGTTAAGGATCTGCTCTGAAACCTCCTAGCACAGATCATCAGTAAGAAAGCCTTTCATCTTGGGAGCACAGTAAACCAAATCACCATCATTAGGAATCCCCAAGGGATCAGCGAGCTGGTGAGTGTTGAATGATATGGGGACACCCTTGACAAAACTGGTGAGGCAGAGGTCCCTACCGTGGCTGAAACCTTTATCATCCCCCTCAACCTCCAGGTTAGCATAGAAGTGCTTTACCAGATTGGGTCGGGTATTTACTGTGTAGGTGATAACTTGTAACCACCTAAGTGCACCAAAGGCTGCTTCAACATCGAATCTCTGTAGTTGCTCTAGGTTTACGCAGCGTCCAGATTCTATGTTTTTCTCTTCGAACCATGGGAAATGGGCTTGCGCCGTAGTCGAATGAAACCACCACTCATCAAACTGCAGAACTGACGGGTGTCGACTGTTAATGCCCGGAGAGTATGCGTGCTTACTAGTACCTCGACGCCGAGACATTGTTTAACTAGAAAACAAAACAAAACAATGAGAATTAGTAAAAAAAAATTGAAATTTCGACAGCATGACGATAGTATTTCAAGCAAAGGCCTCGAACTCACCTAAAATCTGGGGAGGAGGACTTATGTAACCATTTAGCAACATATAGAAACCAAACAATCATCAAACAAGCAAGAAATTCAACAATTACAAGAAAAATAGATTTTTGACCAAAACCTAGGTCAAAAATCCAAAAGTTTTGATTTTTGTTCAAACCATATGGTGGAATCTCAAATAAATTGAGGGCTTTTGTTCATAGGAGTCCCACAACTATTTCTAAGCCGAAGAAAAAGAGTTTCTATGGTTAGATTCGTATAAATCTAGGAAAACCTAGTTTTTGGGCAAGAAACCGTGAAGAAACGAAGTAAAAGAGAAAGAGGAAGGAAGGAACTTACTTGGAGAGGTTGTGAAGCACTCTTGGGAGAGAAGAATCGCTTTTACAAGCACTGGTCGGACTGTAGCAACTCACCAAGTCAGAGAGGAATCGCCACCAGAGAGAATGGAAAGAAGAAAGTGAGAAAAAGAGTAAAAAATTGCGGTTAAAAGGGGTTTTAACCCATACCGGTCGATAGTTTGGGCTATACCGGTGAACCGGTACCCCTTGGTACCTGTGACCGGTATCTATCGGCCAAAGGAAAATTTTGACCGGTCGACTATACCGGTCGCACCATACCATACAGAGCTGCGACAGGTATATCGATCGGTGCACCACAGGTAGTCCGAGAGGGTTGTCCGCCTGACCATACCGGTTGCACTATATTCTACAGTGCCATGACTGGTAAGTTGCGACTAGACAAGTATTCTGAGCCAGAAAAATTTTGAAATTTTTTATAAAATTTTGATTTAAAGTTCCCATTAGAATTTTCACCTCGCACTTGTTAAAAACTAACACTATTATGACAAATGTGACTATTCAAATGTACCTCATGTGTTATGTCTTCTTCTCAGATCCAAACAGGAAGTGTAATCTGAGATGGCAGGAAACAGTCGTAGAGGCTCACGGAAGTGTTACCATTCAATGGTGCGCCAAGCTGAAGACAATGTGGAAACAAGAACCGTTGATGAGCAAAACCTGAACCCGAAAGGTGGAACCCCAATGAGGGATGATGGGGACAGGACACCAATGAGAAATGGTGGGGAAGGGCAGAGTCACAGAGCACCAACAAATCTACCAGGCCCTCCTTACACCAACTGAGACTATTGTAACAAATCTGGTATACCAGATGGAAGCTCAGCAGAAGATGTTCTTGTACGAGATGCTAAAGATGTTTAGGCCACCGGGATATATCCCTACAGAAGGTACACCTGATTATGGGGGAAATAACACCGCACTGCCAGTGGATGGTAGCATTGGGCCTATGGGCCAAGAACAGAACACACAACTACCACACCAATTTCCTACATCGTCTGCTTATCAAGGGATTTATCCGTACCCACCACCATGGTATGGAACAAATGCATAGGGGCAGAACAACCTAAGCCGAGCAGTAGACAGGTTCTTGAAACTGAAACCCCCTACCTTCATAGGGAAACAAGGAAAACCGTTATGGCCGGCACAGTAGGTTTATGAGATGGAGAAGAACTTTCGTTTGATGACTTGCATAGAGGATGAGAAGGTGCTATTTGCTACATACATGCTTAAGGAAGATAAGAATGCCTGGTGGAATTCTACCTGGACATACTTGGAGACGAAGCACACCCAAATCACCTGGGAAATATTTAAGGGAGCCTTCTTCGATAAGTACTTTCCTAAGAGCTTTTGTGATCAAATGGAGAAGGAATTCCTCAACCAGCAACAATCCTAGTTGACTATTGATGCGTACCAGTAGAGGTATGAAGTGCTATCTTTCTTCGCTCCAGCGAGCATGTAAGAGGAGGAAACCAAAACCTGTAGGTTCATTATGGGATACGTGGAAGCATTCGTGAACATGTTTTGGGTTTGGAGAAGAAGGTGTATAACGAAGCTGTGCAGATTGCCTGAGTGATTGAATCAAGCCAAAGTGATAGCTTCTTTGCTCAAAATAGGGGACTGAAGAGTCTTGCTACTGATACTTCGGGTGGAGGAAACACGAGACCATTCTGCCCATACGGGGCTCAGTCTGCTATGGTGCTAGTAAGGCATACTACTGCACCACCACCACCATAGGTATCGGGTCAAAACCCTAATGTCAAATGTTTCAACTGTCAGCAATTGGGCCATTATGCAAAGACTTGCACTCCACCAAGAAAGCAACCGCCACAGCAAGGGAAGGTATTTGCAGTCACCACTGAGGAGGCAGCCGCATCACCTGATGTGGTCACTGGTATGAATTCGTCTCTTATTTACTACATTACCATATATGAGCATGTAGCCTAAGGAATAATTAAATTCCAAGAACTGTAGATATGGTTGGTGTACCGCCAGAGTACTCTTTGACTCTGGGGCTACACACTCCTTTGTTTCTGTGTCTTTTGGGAAGAGACTGGAGTTACCTGTCAAGCTCTTAACTCCAAGCTTATTAGTTCGCTCTTTGTTGGGAGTAGAAGTGGCCTTGAATGAATGCTATGGGCCGTGCCCAGTTATTATTGATGGGTAAAACCTGGAAGCAAGTTTGGTCCAACTCGAGATGGAAGACTTTGACGTCATCTTGGGAATGGATTGGTTAGGCCATCATTCAACTAGCTTATTATGTGTCAAAAAGAAGCTTGCTTTCAAGGATGATACTGGGAAGGAGTTTAGTTTCACCGAAACCAAGTTACCTAGGAAGCAAAATGTAAGACCCGTATCAAATTAACCCGGTCTTACCACCTTGAACCATGTCTACCCATCGTGGTCGAACCAAATGGATCACGTGCGTGAAGGAGATCTCAATCCCAAGTATTAAACTGACCCAAAAATACTCAAAATAAGAGGAGGGTCACATACCCTGCAAAGGAGGGTCGGACCCCCCCAGTATAAAAGTCAGACCCCCAGTTTTACATGGGGGGTCGGACATTTTAAGGACCAGGGGTCGACGGGATCTCCGACCCCCCTATCGCCCCCCGGTAGTCGGTGAAAACAGTTCGAATAAAAAATTAGGAAACCTTCCTAATTTCAATGGGATTCCTTCCTAATCTCAATGGGACTTATTTTAGGAGTTTCTACTCTATAAATAGGATGTCCCTAAGCCTCTTTCACTCCTTTTACAACCCTAATTGGATTGAGAGAAAGAGAAGAGAAGGAAGAGAAGGAGAAGAGAAGGAAAGTGGAGAAGAAGACCAAGGAGAAGGGATTCAGAGGAAGAAGCATACTTCTCAGGTATGGATACTATCTCCATGAATTTCTTAAGACCTTAGAGTAGATAATGAAGAGGGGATTATCTAGGAGGAACCCAAATCATCCACCCATGGTTAGGTTTTCATGAAAAACCATGGGAGAAATCATGGAATCCATATAGGTGAATAAACCACAGTTCTAGGCCATAGAACATGTGTGGAATGGACTGTAGGAGCAAGCCATAGGACCCCAAACACGAAGAATGGACTGAAGGAAGAAAAATTTATAAAAACCCACAGGGGGTCACATGGGGGGTCGATGGCCAATCGACCCTACCAGACCCTGAGCATCGACCCCCAGTGTTCGGGAAGTCCAGAATAGGGGTGGTCGCACCCAGGGTCGATCAAGAGTCCAACCCTAGCATCGACCCAGTTAGCAGCATGCTTTTTAAAGTTCGAATTAATTCTAATTAAATTCTATCGACTTGATTAGGTTTTCTATTGATATAATATCGATATATAGTTGATTCTTAAAGCTTGAAAGAGGACTTACGACTAAGTAAAGGTGAGGAAACAAGATCTAAACTAATTGGTTAAATAACAAACTATTTTTATTTCTTGAGTCCAATGCTATGCTTGATTCTATGCGAATATGTTTGTAATCTGCATTCAACATGTCATCCAATATTTCTATTTATTGGTCATGCATATTTACTTTATTGTATATAACATGATGATGATGATGATGATAAGTATAGGCATGTGAATGTATGTGTGTGGTTGGTGTACTTGATGCGAGCGAGTATCAGGGGGGTGTCATAGGCCGGGCCTCAGCACTCTAGCTCTATTTCTAACTCAAGTCTTGTGCATTAGCATTGTCGTATCGCCATTACTTTAGCAGAACTATTACGTCGTAGAGTAGCAGGGGAGGTGGTCTCGGTCCTTGTAGTCTCTGACTCTACCGGGGGGCCTTAGCTCTATCTCTATGGACGTTCTGAGGGATGCTGGGGTGAGGCCTTGGATACACTGTTTGGCATTAGGATTGGTTAGTTGCGAGCCCAGTTTGCAAGCCCTCGCCAACAGGGGCTTACGTGTTGGTATGGCACTGTACAGTAATAAACATTAACCTTTGTTGTACAATGTTCATGGTAGGGTGGATGGGGACGACAATAAACGTTAACCTTTGGGCGGCACTCTGTGAATAGAGGAGGGGTCAATAAACGTGAACCTTTGACCACCGAACCTTTCTATTGCGCATTGCAAACTTTAAACCAGACCAAAGATATGAATTGAATGCATGCATATGTATTGTTGCATTGTTTGGTTTGCTCACTGAGCCATGATGTGTGCTCACCCCCTCGACATCGAATATTTTTAGCTGATGATGCATGTACTACCATCGAAGATTATGTCAACGCTCTAGTGTATGGGCACATGACGGCGATGGAAGTTGAAGACAAAGTGGATACGCATGACTCCTTTTGCGAGTGCAACTCATGCGTATTCGATTGGATTTTATTTTAATTATTTGGATTTAGTAAAGACATGTAATTGATATTTATTTATGTCTTAGTTTATATAGAATAATTTGCTACTTAAATATGATTATCACGTCTAGATTTCTCAGTTCATTTTACTATAAGACTTCCGCTATTATGTATTTACTCTGATTATGAATGTGGATGTATGAGGTTTAGATAAAATAGATATAGCCTATTCGAGATCCTGGTTGAACAGTTGGTTTGCTAGCGGTTCATCACACCATTCTGAATAGTACGGAATTGGGGTGTGACACGAAAGCTGATCCTTTTTGCTCTAAAAGCTATGAGATGCTTAGAAAAGGGAAGAGTGGGTTACTTAGTGTCTGTGGTCGACATCGCTGCAGAGGTGCCAAAGATGGAAGATCTGGATGTGGTACAAGAGTTTCTAGATGTGTTTCCAAAAGACCTACCCGAACATCCTCCAGACAGGGCTACAGAGTTCGTGATAGACCTTATGCCAGGGTCGGTGCCTGTGTCTAAGGCACCGTACAGGATGGCCCCTATAGAATTAAAAGAGTTGAAGGCTCAGTTATAAGAACTACTAGATAAGGGTTTCGACCAAACATATCACCATGGGAAACACTTGTATTGTTCGTAAAGAAGAAGGATGGTAGTGTACGATTATGTATCGACTATCGGGAGTTAAACAAGTTAACCATCAAGAATCGATACCCTTTGCCTAAGATCGATGATCTGTTTGATCAGTTGCAGGGTGCAAAGGTTTTCTTGAAGATTGATCTTAGATCAGGGTATCACCAACTGAAGATCAAGGCAGGAGATATTCTGAAGAGTGCTTTCAGGATGAGATATGGACATTATGAGTTCCTTGTAATGTCGTTCGGATTGACCAATGCCCCAGCATCGTTGATGGAACTGATGAACCGAGTGTTTCATGATATGTTTGCCACTTCGGTCGTCGTATTCATTGATGACATCTTGTCTACTCAAAGGACAGGGAGACTTATGCAACACACTTGAGAGCAGCCCTACAACGGCTAAGAAGGGAGAAGTTTTATGCCAAGTTCAAGAAATGTGAATTTTAGCTTAAGGAAGTGGCCTTCTTGGGTCACATAGTATCTGCAGATGGTATCAAGGTAGATCCAAGCAAAATCGCAGCTATAGTAGGATGGGATGCACCAAAATCAGTTGCAGAGATTCGTAGTTTCCTTGGATTGGCTGCGTAGTATAGAAGATTCGAGGAAGACTATTCAAGAGTCGTCGTTCCACTCACTAGACTAACCAAGAAAGGAAAAAAGTTCATATGGAAAGATGAGTGTGAGAAGTGCTTTCAGACTCTGAAGTCAAGACTAGTTTCTGCACCTATCTTGACCATCCTAGCACCAAGCTTGTCGTTCACCCTATATATGAATGCCTCAAGGTTGGGTCTTGGATGTGTGTTGATGCAAGGAGAACAGGTGATTGCCTACGCATCAAGATAGTTGAAAGAGCATGAGAATAACTATCCTACGCATGATCTAGAGTTAGCAGCGGTCAATCACGCAATCAAGACTTGGAGGCACTACCTTTATAGTGAAAAGTTTCAGATCAAGTCGGATCATAAGAGTTTGACTTACCTTTTTACTCAGAAGGACCTGAATATGAGATAGAGGAGATGGCTGGAGCTATTAAAAGATTATGATTGTGACATCCAGTACCATCCGGATAAGGCAAACTCGTAGCTGATGCCTAAGCAGAAAGTGGGCATTGAAACCTGAGGCAAGACCTAGTACAACTGTGTGCTACAGCCTCAGGCTCAATAGAGAATGAAGAAGACTATATATTAGAGATTGCAAAAAATCTAGTGGAACAGGGCTTGATTCATAAGTTCACATTGATGTTCGCAGCTTTGAAGATCTCACCAATTTTAATAGATGAGGTAAAAGTAGCAATCCTACAGGATCCACACCTCAAGACTGTACAAGAAGATCTGGAGAAGTTTAAAAGCAACCCTGACTTTACCTACTTTACCTTGGATTCAGACAAGGTACTCAGGTATCGTGGTGTGTACCTGAGAGTGAGAACTCAAATATCAGAGATAGAATTATGACAAAAGCTCATTACATCCCATATTCGTTACATCCAGGAAGCACCAAGATGTACCATGATTTAAGAAGATTATATTGGTAGAGGGTGTTGGAACCTTGGCCAAGTTGTGATGTTGTCAGCAGCTTTATATTGTATGTGTTGTCATTGTTGGCAACCTCTAGATAGTTGGCAGAAAGAAAGAGGAGAGTGAGTGTCTGTTGGACCCTCTGACAGATAGGGTGACTGGGCAGTCAAGACAAAGCAACTGGGTTGATGCAGCAGCTGAAGAGAATAAAGCCCAGCTGATGAGAAAGTCCAGCTGAAGAGAGAGAAAGAAGAGAGAGAAGGAGGAGAGAGAATGGGTGGGGACCAGGTGGGTCCTACCTTGGGTGGCCAGGCCAGCAGGGCCGATGCCCGCGGCACCAGGCCTGCAGGCCATGCCAGCATGCCCAGCAGCATGCACAGTAGGGCCATGCCAGCATGCCAGCAGCAAGCACAGAAAGGGCCTTGCGCGCAGCACCATGCCATGCCATGCCGCAAGCCTAGCTCGGCAGCAAGCACAGCACAGCAGCATTGCCGCGCGCGCCCCGCAAGCCAGCGCAAGGAGCAATCGGCATGTACCTCAGTCGTTCGACGAAATGCTGCAAAGAACCAAGGGTTTCAGACCCTAATGGAATCCAAAACCCTGCAGGTGATACTAATGGTTACAGAGGCCATTTTGGATATTGTCAGGGGTATTTTGATCATTTCATAAAGAGGCATATTCGATATGGGTGGCTCGGATCAAGCCATGGCAGCAAGATTCTAGAACGAGGGCTCACAAAAATGCGGGATCAGGTGTTGCATAGAAATCGCGTTCAGATTCTTGCGCGAGTCTTCCCATTGGTTGGAGGCATCCTATAACCGTAGTTCACGCTGCATGGAGCCGAACCCATGATTCGGCATTGCGAGCATGAAGTGCGCATGCGCAGAAGATGCGCATCTGAAGGCTGAAGCGCATCCCAAGTATCACTGACGGGATCTGACCGATCTGACGGTCCAGGAGAGATCTCGCCTTTTGAAGATGGATCCAGCGGTCTAAATGAGACGATTCCTTCTCAGCCAATCAGAAGACGACAACGGCGTACGTTGCGTCAAATGCGGCAGCGATAGAGTGCGTTGCGGCGCACCGAATCAGGGCAGGAGATTCCATTTGGAATGTTCTCACTGGCCGAACAATATGTCAAATTGAAGGTATTTCGAAGGAAAAGATGATGGGGAGAGGTTTGAGCTCGAACTGAAGGCCTCTAATGGTGATTTTTATGGAAACCCTCCATTGAAGCTTCTCTAAGAGAGAGAGAGAGACTCCTACTGCCTGTATGAGGCCATGAAAGCTTCGTTGAAGTTGAAGAGAGTGTGTGGACCTGCTGTGAGTGTCCAATGGAGTCTTTGTGGTGAAGAATGAGCTGTGCAGCCCGAGAGGAGGCTGAGATGCGAGCACAGAGAGGCTTGCATCTGTAGTGAGCAAGACCGGGAGGTAAACTTGCACACAAACTCTATTTTCTATATCAGTGCTATATGGGAAGGGTTTGTAATCATTTGATTTACATATTGTATAACCTGTCAAGTGGGTGCTTGACTGGAGTTGGGGTTGGTGCCTAGGACACAGTTATAGCTGTGAATGTGGTTGATGTTGTAGCATCGGGGTTGTGGGTGCAACCGTAGCATTACTGTTGAGTATTGGGTATATATGAAACCCTGATTAGGGTATTGCCCCGTGGAGTAGCCATTACAGTGTGTGATTGGTGAACCACATTATATCGTGTGTCCTGTGGATGTTATTGTGAGTGTGGATTGGAAGTCTGTGTACTGCAGGTCTGGGTGTACACACCTGTGGGTGTGTGGTTGGTGTGTGCACGAAAAGTGTTTGATAAAATGACCGTGAGAAATTCTCAAGCAATCAGCTCAAGGCAGCATAGCAAAAGTGATCAACAGCTCTTGGCAGCATTGTCCATAGCAGCAGACCAAATCAGAATAGTGGAAAGGAGTTTTAGTGGTCACTAATTTACCGCCCCTCTCAGTGTCAACCTGGGAACAATAATTGGTATCAGAGCTGAGTTCCCAAGGGAAGAAGACTGACAGCTTTGGGTACAGACAGTAAATTGAGACTGAGAAATGGCATCCAGTGAAAACCACCACAAGAATGGAAGAATCCCTATATTTGATGGGTCCAATTAAAGTAAGTGGAAAGTGAGAATGGAAGCATACTTGATAGCTCAAGGCTATGGAGTATGGTTAGCAGTGAAAAAGGGCTACAAACACACCACAGAAGACATCACTGATATAGTGGAGATGAAGAAGAGAGAAAATGAAGCCAAGGCAGTCACAACCCTTCTGGCTTCACTTGTGAGCAATGAGATCACTAGAGTTATCAGCTGTCCTACATCCACAGAAATCTGGGACAAGTTGAAGAGTGTACATGAGGGAGATAACAAGATTAAGGAGGCAAAATTACAAATCCTTAAATCACAGTTTGAGAGTCTGAGGATGACTGAGGGAGAAACTATTGAGGTCTATCTCAATAGAGTGAATGGAGTCACCAATGCAATCAGAGCACTGGGGGATGAGCTGAAGGAAGTCCATATTGTCAAGAAAGTATTGAGAACACTGCCCAAGCTGTATAATGCAAAGGTGTCTGCACTTGAAGAAATAACCACCTTGGACAGTCTAACCATTGATGAGCTACATGGCATCCTGACCACTTATGAGATGAGAATGATAGACCCAGTGTCAGTGGAAAGAGAAGCTGCTTTTGAGGCTTTAAAGAAATTGAAAATTAAAGAACCAGCAGAGAAGTCAAGAGCAGAAGACAACAGTGATTTTGGTGACTCAGATGATGAGCTGATAGCTTATCTAACCAGAAAGTTGAAGAAAAGGAGTGACAAGTACAAAGGCATGTCAACCATGAGATGCTTCAACTGTGGAAGCCTTGGACACTTTGCGTCCAAGTGCCAGAAAAAGAAAGGAAGTTTCTATGACTCTGATGATGAAGAACCCAAAGAGAGTCAAGACTAGAAAGGAAAGAAAAAGTATGTGCCCATGAAGAGAAGTCTGCTAACAAGGAAAAATGAATATTACTTAGATGAATCATCAGAGGATGATAATGATGAGGCCCTCTTCATGGTCCTTCTTGATGATCTTCAAGGGAAGTAGAAGAAATCAAAAAGGAAAGATGAAGTTGAAGAAGAAATTGACTTTGAAGGAGAGTTGCTTTCAGCTCTTAAAGATCTCAAAACTGAGAGGAAAAAGAACAAAAAGCTGAATGATCAATATAATGAAGCAACTGAGTTGATCAGTCAATTGCAAGTCTCTACTGAAGAATCAAAGAAGATAGCATCTGATCTGAACAATAAGTTGTCCTCAAAATTAGATGAATGTGCAAGGCTTGAGGAAGAGATTCTCAGACTAGAAACTGAGCTTGCAAGCTCTGTGAGAGAGAATAGGAGTTACATGGAAGCAACAACATCATCTCCATCAGTAACTATCCTAAATTCAAAGGAGAAGACTGCAACAGATCAAGAAGTTGAGGATGACTGCTCAGAAATGGAAGAGAAGAATATTCTGGATGAAATTCTTAGCTATCAGAGGTCATCTCACATCAATTCTGGGCTTGGTTATGATAAGCAGAAGACAGAAAAGGCTCAAGGTAAAGGGTCTGTTGAAAACCCCACTGTGTTTGTCAGAGCAAAACAGATGAGGTCACATGTTGAGAAACAACCTGAGAACAGAACTGGCAGAGATGGCATCGATACAGTCAACCAGCACAGGCAGAGGAAGCAAGGCAAAAATCTCAGGCAAAGAGAGAGCTTCAGTGGGTACTGTTATGGCTGTAATGCATATGGGTTTAAAGTGGCAGAGTGCATAAGACAAGAGAGAACTCCAGTGTTCACAAGCAGGAACAGATTTTCTCCTTTGGTAGAGAACAAGATAGAATGCTTCAGGTGTCAGAGATATGGTCACATAGCCATAAATTGTCAGACACTCCTTTCATATCAAAGTCAACCAAGAGGAAATATGAGAAGAAATACTCCCATAAGACCATCTCAAAGAGAAGAGAGAGTTGTGAAAGAAAAAGCACTGTGGGTTGAGAAGAGCAAGAAAAAGGGAAATAAATCCTTAATTGTACTGACAACTCCTAAAGCCAAAAGTAGACCTACACCATGGATATTGGACAGTGGGTGCTCCACTTACATGACAGGGGATAGAGAGATTTTTTCAAGTCTTAATACTAAAGCAGGAGGTTTAGTTAGATTTGGAAACAATGATGGTGCAAGGATCAAAGGAAGAGGAACAGTCAACATCTGTAGTGCACAATTGAAATCTCAGAAGGTTTTACTAGTCAATGGCCTGAAACACAATCTCTTGAGTGTGAGTCAAGTTTGTGATCAAGGAAATGAAATAACCTTCACCAAGAATGGTTTTATGATGAAAAGTGTTGAAAAAGGGAGAGTAGTGGCACAAGGGACAAGAATACAGGGCAACCTGTATGTTCTTTCAGAAAACTGATTGTCTATTAGCTATGTGCTTGGCCAAGTATGTTAATGACAGAAAAGGGCACTAGTGGCAGTGCATGGTATTTGAAAGTTTTGTGGCCTAGCAAAGCAGGAGCAAGGTTTAGTAGCTACAGTCAGTGGTGTTCAAGTGGCAGATGTCTTCAAAATGATCTTCTCAATGAACTCAGTTGAGTGACTCTCAAAGTCAAGTTAAGAGTTCTGACTCTTAGTACTTTGGAGATGGTACAGATGTAGGGGGAGTTGGTATCTGAAATGCATCATTGTTCATCTATGGGATTGGAAAGATGCGGTGGGCACTCCTATAGGTGAGTCCATGCAGAGGAAGTTCTGATATAGGGGGAGCAGTGATGAAGGGGGAGTTGATGTCTACACAGCATCATCTTTCATCTGTAGGTTTGGAAGATGCGGTGGGCACTCCTACAGGTGAGGCTGTGTAAGAAGAGTTCCTATGAAGGAAGAACACCAATGAAGGGGGAGCATTTCTAGGGGGAGTCTATATGCCCTTTGTGACTTGTTGTCAAAAGGGGAGAAAAAGGCTGAGAAAGGCTGTGTTAGTACTTGATATCATGTGGAGATATCATGTAGGTAGGTTGCCAACAATTCCAAAGGGGGAGATTTTTGGAACCTTGGCCAAGTTGTGATGTTGTCAGCAACTTTATATTGTATGTGTTGTCATTGTTGGAAACCTCTAGACAGTTGATAGAAAGAAAGAGGAGAGAGAATGTCTATAGGATACTCTAAGAGACAGGGTGACTGGGCAGTCAAGACAGAGCAACTGGGTCGATGCAGTAGCCGAAGAGAATGAAGCCTAGCTAATGAGAAAGTCCAACTGAAGAGAGAGAAAGAAGAGAGAGGAAGAGGAGAGAAAATGGGTGGGGACCAGGTGGGTCCTACCTTGGGTGGCCATGCTAGCATGGCAGCCAGCCCAGGCCAGTAGGGCCGATGCCCACGGCACCAGGCCAGCAGGCCATGCCAGCATGCCCAGCAGCATGCACAGTAGGGGCCATGCCTGCATGCCAACACCAAGCACAGAAAGGGCCTTGCGCGCAGCACCATGCCGTGCCATGCCGCAAGCCTAGCTCGGCAGTAAGCACAGCGCAGCAGCATTGTCGTGTGAGCGCCGCAAGCCAGCACAAGGAGCCATCAGCATGCACCTCAGTCGTTCGACGAAATGCCGCAAAGAACCAAGGGTTTTGGACCCTACTGGAATCCAAAACCATTCAGGTGATACTAATGGTTACAGAGGCCATTTTGGATATTGTCAGGTGTATTTTGGTCATTTCATAAAGAGGCATATTCGATATGGGTGGCTCGGATCAAGCCACAGTAGCAAGATTCCAGAACGAGGGCTCACAAAAATACGGGATCAGGTGTTGCGCAGAAATCACGCTCAGATTCTTGCGCGAGCCTTCCCATTGGCTGGAAGCATCCTATAGCCGTAGTTTGCACTACATGGAGCCGAAACCATGATTCGGCGTTGCGCGCATGAAGTGCGCATGCGCAGAAGATGTGCATCTGAAGGCCAAAGCGCATCCCGAGTATCGCTGACGGGATCTGACTGATCTGACGGTCCAGGAGAGATCCCGCCTTTTGAAGATGGATCCAACGGTCTAAATGAGATGATTCCTTCTCAGCCAATCAGAAGACGACAACGGCGTACGTTGCGTCAGACGCGGTAGCGATAGAGTGCGTCGCGGTGCACCGAATCAGGGCCGGAGATTCCATTTGGAATGTTCTCACTGGCCGAACATCTTTTGATCATATCTCAGCCGTCCAATCTCGGATCGAGGCCTATAATATGTCAAATTGAAGGTATTTCGAAGGAGAAGACGATGGGGAGAGGTTTGAGCTCGAGCAGAAGGCCTCTAATGGAAATTTTGAAGGAAACCCTCCACTAAAACTTCTCCAAGAGAGAGAGAGACTCCTACTGCCTGTGTGAGGCCATGAAAGCTTCGTTGAAGCTTGAAGAGAGTGTGTGGACCTGTTGTGAGTGTCCAATGGAGTTTTTGTGGTGAAGAATGAGCTGTGCAGCCCGAGAGGAGGCCGAGATGCGAGCACAGAGAGGCTTACATCAGTAGTGAGCAAGACCGGGAGGTAAACTCGCACACAAACTCTATTTTCTGTATCAATGGTATATGGGAAGGGTTTGTAATCATTTGATATATATATTGTATAACCTGTCAAGTGGGTGCTTAACTAGAGTTGGGGTTGGTGCCTAGGACACAGTTATAGCTATGAATGCGGTTGATGTTGTAGCATCGGGGTTGTGGGTGCAACCGTAGCATTACTGTTGAGTATTGGGTATATACGAAACCCTGGTTAGGGTATTGCCCCGTGGAGTAGCCATCACAGTGTGTAATTGGTGAACCACATTATATCGTGTGTCCTGTGGATGTTATTGTGAGTGTGGATTGGAAGTCTGTGCGCTGCAGGTCTGGGTGTACACACTTGGCAGGCTAATCCCCTGGTATAGATACCTGTGGGTGTATGGTTGGTGTGTGCACGAAAAGTGTTTGATAAAATGACCGTGAGAAATTCTCAAGCAATCAGCTCAAGGCAGCATAGCACAAAGTGATCAACAGCTCTTGGCAGCATTGTCCATAGCAGCAGACCAAATCAGAATAGTGGAAAGGAGTTTTAGTGGTCATTGATTCACCCCCCCTCTCAGTGTCAACCTAGGAACAACAGAGGGGTATGAAAGCAGATGTAGCTCGATTCGTATTCCAATATCTAAATTGCCAGCAAGTTAAAGTAAAAAGGCAAAGACCCGCAAGTTTGCTACAACCACTACCGGAGCCAACATGGAAGTGGGATTGTATCACAATGGAATTCGTCACTGGCCTACTCTTGACACCAAGGTCAATGGATGCAATATGGGTTATAGTCGATCGACTAACCAAGACAGCTCGCTTCATTGTTGTCAGACCTCAGTACACCATGGACAAGCTAGCCAAGCTATATGTGGATAATATAGTCAGACTTCACGGCGTTCCAGAGAGTATAGTATCTGATAGAGATCCCCATTTTACATCCAAGTTCTGGGAAGGATTATAGAAAGACATGGGAACCAAGTTGAAGTTTACTACAGCTTTTCATCCTCAGACAGACGGGCAGTCAGAAAAAACCATTCAAATCTTAAAGGACATACCGAGCGTATGCCCTAGATTTCAAAGGAGCTTGGGATGAAAAGCTATCGCTCATCGATTTTGCTTGTAACAATAGTTACCAAGCTATGATCCAAATGGCTCCATATGAGGCACTCTGTGGGAAGAAATGTCGTACACCTCTATTATGGAATGAGGTGGGAGAAAGGAGGATTGTAGGACCGGAGTTCATAGAAGAAACTTGTCGAGCGATTGATCAAATTAAGGAAAGAGTGAAGACAGCTCAAGTTCGAAAAAAGCACTACGCAGATAACCGACGTCGAGATCTGGAGTTTACAGTGGGTGACAAGGTGTTCTTGAAGATATCACCTGTGCGAGGCCTGAAACGGTTTGATAAGAAGGGAAAGCTATGCCCCAGGTATTTGAGACCATACGAGATTTTGACAAGACGTGGTAATGTGGCATATCAACTGGCCCTACCACCATCTATGTCAAGCGTTTATGATGTGTTCCATGTTTCTTTATTGAAGAAATATGTCAGGGATCCATCGCACTTCTTGATAGCAAACCCAACAGACTTGATCAAGGATTTGACCTTTAAGATGATACCTGTGATGCTCACGAGCCGAAAGGTACAACATCTCTGAAGCAAGGATATCCATTACGTCAAAGTGCATTGGAAAAGCCAAGATGTAGGAGAAATCACTTGGGAGGAAGAGAACGCAATGCGAAAAGAGAATCCTAACCTTTTCAATGAACAAGGTACAAGCAAATTTCGAGGCCGAAATTTCTTTTAAGGGTGGGGGAGTTGTGAGACCAACATGCAAATTTCGGGACAAAATTTCTTTTAAGGGTGGGGGAGTTGTAAGACCCGCATTCCATGAACCTGATCTAAACCTTTAATTCATGTAGTAACAGGTCTTCCAATCATCACCGGGCCAGACAGGAAAAGCAGATGACAACTAGGTACGGAAACGGACCTAAAAATATGATATTTTTTATACCAGTCTTATGGTACAGGTTGATCGGTATGTCTACGCGGGAAGACTAGTTAGATCCATAAACGGATCTCTATGGGTCCCGCTTGCCAAATCTCGAGCCTAGGGACTTTTCTAATGTAGGAAAACTTCCTAAACCCCAACCTAGTCTATTTAAGGACTCTTAAAACTCCTTAGAACTTCTTGATTGTTTCTCACAAACCCTAGAGAGGAGAAAGAGATCGAAGAAGGAGAAGGAGCTAATAAAGGTGGGAGAGGAGCCGTCGTTGGACGAAGAACACCATAGTTGCGAACCAACGGTAAGTGATTAAACTTCTCTTTAAGTTAATAATTATAGATGATTAACCATGAATTGATCAATACCATGCAAGGCGAGGTATTCACTAAAACCCTTAAATTGTCGCCAAACCCTAATACAGTTGATAAACCCTAGATTCGCTTTCTAGGCAAAGGATCATCGAAACTAGGACTTGAATGGAACATGAAACAACTTTAACTCATTGCTCAGGCCTAGAATGCATAGGAGAAACCCTAGAACCAATATGGGTGACCGACGGAAGGCGAACACCAAGATTGGTGGTCTTTCGAAGGCATACCGATCGACCATACCGGTCGCACCATCTGCGACCAGTACTGCGACCAGCACCTCTCGGGAGCTGGTCTGTGGGGGACCGGTCGACCATACCGGTCGCACCTTTCCCCACAGTACTATGACCTGTATGCACTGTGATGGGTATATTTTGATCCAGTTGGTTTTCCGACCAACATAAACCCGAAGAAACTAATTCTAATTCAACCCTAACATCGTGTTGTACCTTGTGATAGCGAGTTTGGATTCTGTGATGCGGAGAAAGCTAGCAATCAAGCATCAGGTAAGGGAATTGGACCTAAACCCTAATAACCTAATAACAGTAAAATGTTGTTAATAATTATGAATCTGTGGAATGGTGTTTGTGCATACTCACATATCATCTTTACTTTCAGTTATTATATTGTTCATGCATACTCGCTATGCTAGGTTATGTGTTAGGTATGTGATTATTTTCGTTGGTGTGTGGAATGGGAAGGGCCTATGGTCTTAGATCATTCCTCACACTATTACCTTTTTGTATGACTTCTGTCTTAGCATGCTTGGTGCGGGTAGGGTATCAGGGGAGGAAGTGGCACTGTGGTCTCCGGCCTGGCCACTAGACTCGAGCCCTATCTCTAAACCGTAGGGAGTTATGCTGGGATAGGGCTTACTGTGATGACATATAGGATTGGTTAGTTGCAAGCCCAGTTTGCAAGCCCTCGCCAATAGGGACTTACGTTTGCAAGCCCTCGCCAGGTCTTCCAATCATCGCCGTAGTAATTCCTCGCCGTATCCAGTAAAACCCCTCTATGCCCATACAGCGGCGCATTCTAGACGTCCAAACCACTCATTACTCGTGATGGGTTCCCCCATACAAGTTGCGAGAACGTCTCCAGTCCTCTCAGGGCTCCCCAGATAGTATTGGCCATCAGATTTGCTGAAGAACCGACGGTGGCGATGTTGAGTGTAAGACCTGCACTCCATAAACCCGGTCTAAACCTTGAATTCAAGTTGTAGCAAGTCTTCCGAGCATCACCGGGCTAGACGGGACGAGCGGATGACAAACAGGTACAAAATCAGATCAAAGACGGTCAAATAAGTGTTATTTTATGTTGAGCGGTCAATGGTACCGGTCTTGGTACCGGTCGACCGGTCAGCTTTGCGCAGCTAACTACGGAGATCCAGAATTGGATCTCTACGGGTCCCACTTTCCTAAACCCTAATACCTGAACCTTCCTAATCCTAATAAGGTTACTAAACCCTAATCCTAGCCTATATAAACACCTCTAAACCTCCTCAAATCCTTTCCATTGTCTCTCACAAACCCTAGAGAGGAGAAGGAGGTTGGAAAAGGAGAAGAAGCTAGGAAGAAGAAGGAAGTACTGCCATTACCGTTCGACGACGCTCACCTTACGCCAGTCGACGGTAAGTGTTTTAATCATTCTTCTTACTCTATGACTCTAGAATAGTTGTATTGTTGGATTAATACCATGCAAAGCAGGTATTGATTTAAAACCCTAATTGGACATTAAACCCTAAATTGCCGTCAAACCCTGGATTCGAGTTCTAGGATGGTTATCATCAAAACTAGAGTTGAATGAGTTGGAGATAACTCTAACTCAAAGCTCAGACTTAGAATGGATAGGAGAAACCCTGGAAATCCATGGAGAATGATCGACGACAGTCGAAAAAATCCAAAGTATGGTCTTCCGGAGAGATATCGGTCGACTATACCGGTTGAACCCTGTGCGACCGGTATGTTGCCACCGGTACCTTCCGGGGGGCTGGTCTGTGGGGACCGGATGACCATACCGGTCGCCAGTCTTCCCCACAGAGCTGTGACCGATATATGCAACCGGTCAGCTCTGTGAGAGTATTTTTGTAACCTCGTTGGTTTTTCGACCAACGTGAAACCCTAAGAAACTATTCTAATGAAACCTTAATATTATGGAGGACCTTGTGATAGCACGTTTGGATCTTGCGACGTGGAGCAAGCTATCAAAGGAGCGTCAGGTAAGGGAATCTGACCTAAACCCTAATTATTAATGGACAGTAAATCATTGTCAATAACCTGAATATATATGATGTGATGTTTGTGCATATTCACATGCCATCCTTTACTTTTAGTTATTATTATTGTTCATGCATTGATAGGATGTGATTGTTAGGCATGTGATTGTTTTGGTTGGTGTGTGGAGTGGGGCACGGAGCCTGAGATCATTCCTCACACTGAAACCTTTTGTAGTATTCTATTTCAACATGCTTGGTATGGGTGGGGCATCAGGGGAGGTCGTGGTACGGTGTTCTCCGATGTTGATGTTGGCATGGCCATGGTTATGTGGCACTGTGGTCTCCGATGCCGATGCTGGCTTGTCCACGATGCTTTAGCTCTATCTCTATGCCATAAGTAGTTATGTTGGGATAGGGTCTACCTATGTATTGTTCTATCCTAGTGTGTTAGTTGCGGATAGGGTATCAGGGGGAGGTTAGGTATTGTGGTCTCCAGCCCGGCCTACACGCTTAGCTCTATCTCTATAACGTAGACGGCTATGCTGGGATAGAGCCTACATTGATGACATATAGGATTGGTTAGTTGCGAGCCCAGTTTGCGAGCCCTGGCTAGTAGGGGCTTAGGTACTGGTATGGGTAGGGCATCAGGGGAGGTACGGGGATACCTTAGCTCTATCTCTATTCCATGATGGGTGCATGTGGGCCGGTGGTGGTGTGATCTACTATGCGGTGCCACACACTTGTGTATAGAGGTGAGGCGGCCACCAAACCTTTCTATAGCACATTGCAAACTTAAACCAGACCACAACATAAAATGATTATTACTCATGCATAATATTGTGAAACTATCTGATTGTCTTACTGAGCTGAGTTGTGAGCTCACCCTTTGTATATACATTGTTTTTAGATGTTGACACAGGTTACACCATGGATGACTACGTGAATGCTCCGGCTTATGGTGGCGTTGCTGCTATGGATGTGCAGGCAGGAGAGGACGAGCATGACGCTTCATACAGGTGCCCTTTCTGCGTGTACCTTTGATTTGACTTTTATTTATTTTTAGTTATTTTCAGTTGGATTAAATGGATGTAAGGATATTATATTTTATGTTTGAATTTGAATAATTGGATATTTTATTTAAATTTATCAATAGATTCTCAGTTCATTTATTTAAAGACTTCCGCTGTACTATTTATATTCTGATTGTGGTTTTGTGCAATGGTTTGTATGAGTGGACACGGTCTATTCGAGATCCTGGTGTGAACCGTTGGTTCAATGACGGTTCACTTACACCATTCTGGTTGGTTCAGAATTGGGGTGTGAGAACTTGGTATCAAAGCTCTCGGGCTCTGTCCAACAGGCCATATTGCACTTAACTAAGTTAATGAACTGAGTTAGGAAAATTTAAAAATCTTAATACAAACGCACCCTAAGAATTGTTTGATACCTGAGATGGACTAAGAAAAAGCATAATATATGATATTTAATATGGAATTTAATGATACTCATGCACTAGTTAGGAAAACCATAAAACTGTCATTAAAAAGAAAATAGAATATCGAATGTAATAGTGCTACAGGGTACAGTCCACAAGCCGGATAGTACCCTGATATATTAACATATCAAGAAAGAAAAGAGAAAAAATAAAGGGACAATCATGGGGTAGGGGGCCTAGGAGGAATAGGGTCCGCTATGTCATAATCCCACTTGTAAGCGACCCTAAGCCAGTGTACCTGGTCCTGTGTGACCCGTAAGCTACGAGCCAGACGTCCCAACTCCTGACCCATCTCCCGCTGAGACTCTAGGATGACCCTCTGGGTGTCCCTGATCTCCGTGAACATGCTCAACACTGGATCCGGAGGGGGATGAGACGGTCCAGCTCTAGATGTAGGCTGTGGTACTGCAGGTATAGGCTGAGGAGCTGGCACTCGTGCACCTTATGACCTATCGTCGCCACCCCCATCATCACTCCCAGCCTCTGCTGCATATGCCGCATTGGCTGCTGCTGCTGCGGCTGCTACCCTCCTGAGTGGGCGAGGGCGAGCCTCCAGCTCGTCATCACTAACAGGCAGATTATCCATCTGCATCCCAAGAATGGCATCCCAGTCGATGTCTGAAGTCATAGTATTCTCAACAGCCACCTGGCCTTTCATGCTCACTCGTAGGCGCCTCAGAAGAGTAGTAATGAGACGACCATATGGGAGATTACTGGCCTGATCAGCCAGAGCCGCCTGATGCATAGTCCGGATAATGAGGTAAGGGAGAGAGACCCGCTCCCCTGTGCAGACGCAGTAGGTGATGTACTGGGTGAGCTGAGATAACTCACTGTAGTGGCCACTTTGGGGCACAATGTTGTGCTGGATGATGCGGCTATAAACTCGAGCTAGGGGCTTCAAACTAGCAGCCTTCATAAGAGCCCCAGGATTTAGTATCTGCTCCGCTATCTCTCAACGTAGATCCTCCCTCAGATAGCCCTTCACATTTGGAGGGCAGTATACTAGGTCTCCATCATTGGGTACCCCTAGCAGGTCAGCCAACTGATGAGTGTCGAAGGAGATATGGACGCCCTTGATGAAGCTAGAGATGTGGAAGTCCCTAACCTGATTGGGATCGTTGACATCCCCATGAAGCTCTAGGTTGGCATAAAAATGCTTAACCAGGTTGGGGCGAGTGGTCTCAGTGTAAGTAATGACAGACACCCACCCAAGCCTGTCGAATTCTGCTTGCACATCAAACCTGTGCAACTGTTCCAAGTTAACCCGCCATCCAGATTCAATGTTCTTGCTATCGAACCAAGGGAAGCGGGCTTGTGCCGCCTCAAAACGGAACCACTGCTCATCGAGTTGTGGAACTGGTGGATGAGGAGAGCGCATGCCCAAGCCATAAGAACGCTTTCCAAGACCGCATCGTGTAGGCATTTAAACTGCAAAACATAAAGAAAACAAGAAGAAAAACGTTAGGAATTGTCGAAAATTCGACAGCATAACGACAGTAAATTGGGAAAAAGCCTCAAACTCACCCAAAATTTGGGGAGAAGGACTTACGTAACCTCCGCACACTTCAAGCAAACCAATCCCATGCAATTTCAACAAGAAATATAAGAAATTTAAGAAAATCAAGACAAATTCGAAATTTTTGGGAAAACCTAGGTTAAAAACTAGAAAAATCTGATGTTTATGAAAACCATTCGGTGAAAGTCCAAATTGATTGAGGGATTTTTCTCTTGGGAGTCCCTAAACCCTTTCTAAGCCAAAGGAAAGAAGTTCCTACGGTTAGAATCTTCCAATCAAAGAAAACCCAAAATTTTAAATAAAGACGATATGGAAATTTTGTAAAAATTTGATAGAGAGGGAAGAGACCTACCTAGAGACGATGTTCTAGGTCTTGAACGGAAGAAAATGGCTTCTAAGGTCATCGGCCGGACTGTAGCGACTCAGGAGCCAGAGAGAAAACGCCACCGGAGAGAAAGAAGAGAGAAAAAGTGAGAAAAATCTCACTTTTTCGCGATTTTAAGCCCTTTTTGGGCATACCGGTCGATCGGTACCCCTCAGGGGCTACGACCGCTATGTCTCGGTTAGAATGAAATTTTGACCGGTCGACTATACCGGTCGCACAACTTTCTACAGAGTAGCGACCGGTATGTTGCGACCGGTCAACTATAGAACAGCCAGAAAAATTTCTGAAAAATTTTAAAATTTTTGTAAATTTAAATTTCTACTTTTTGACTGTTTCGCCTTATATTGTTCAAGACTAACACCACTATTATTGTTCTCATGTGTTATGACTTCTTCTCAGATCCAAATAGAATAGTCTAAAATGGTAGGCGGAAACGGTCGTAGGGGCCGAAATCGTCACCAGGCTACGGTGTGCCACGAGGAAGAAGAACATGTAGAACCAGGCTATGTTAGAGAGCCAAGCCCAGTAGTTGAGGAAGAGCAGGTTCCAAGAGTACTGACAAATTTGCCTGGCCCTCCTCACACGAACTCTGAAACAATTGTTACAAATCTGGTATATCAAATGGAAGCTCAGCAGAAGGCATTCCTGAGCGAGATGTTGAAGATGTTCAGGTCACCGGGTCATGTTCCCACTGAAGGTACGCCTGAGTCTGGAAGGAATAATACTACACTATCGATGCATGGTAGTCCAGGGCTGATGGGCCAAGCACAGAAAGTACCACCACCACACTAATTTCCGTCGTCTTCTGATTATCAGGGAGCCTATCCGTACCCACCACCATGGTACGGGATGAATACACAGGGACAGCACGACCTGAGTCGGGCGGTGGACAGATTTTTAAACTTGAAGCCTTCTTCATTCACGGGTAAGACCGGGAAACCATTGTGGCCTGCACAGTGGGTTGCAGAAATGGAGAATAATTTCCGCCTGATGACTTGTACAGAGGAAGAGAAGGTTGTGTTTGCCACTCATATGCTGAAGGAGGATGCGAATGCTTGGTGGAATTCAACACGGGCATATCTGGAGACAAAGCATACACAGGTGGATTGGGAAGTGTTTAAGGTTGCCTTCTTCGATAAATATTTTCCGAAGAGTTTCAAAGATCAGATGGAGAAGGAGTTCCTTAATCTACAGTATTCTCATTCGACTGTGGATGCTTACCAGCAGAGGTATGAAGAATTATTTTTCTTCGCACCAGCAAGTATGCAAGAGGAAGAGACCAAGACACGTAGGTTCACCATGGGACTGCGTGGAAGCATCAGAGAGCACATATTGGGGCTGGACAAGAAAATTTATAATGAGGCTGTACAGGTTGCGAGAGTTATAGAATCCAGTCAGAGGGACAGCTTCTTCGCTCAGAACAGGGGAGTGAAGAGACCCGCTACTGAAAGTTCAGGTAGCGGTAACAATAGACCTTTCCACCTGTACAAGGCTCAGTACACTACAGGGCATGCAAGGAACAATACGGCACCACCTATGCCACAGTTTGCTGGACACAAACCGAATATCAAATGTTATAATTGTCAGCAAGTGGGTCATGTTGCAAGGACCTGCACTCTACCTAGGAAACAACCTCCCCAGCAAGGAAAAGTATTTGTGGTCACCATCGAGGAGGCAGTCGCATCATCTGATGTGGTCACTGGTATGATTCTACCCCTTACTATTTGGCTTACTATTTCATTGTGTGTATGAGCATGTAGAACTAAGGGACAATAAAAATTCCAGGAATTGTAAACCTAGCTAGAATACCTGCCAGAGTACTCTTCGACTTTGGGGCCACGCACTCCTTTGTTTCTATTTCCTTTGGGAAGCGAATGGAGTTACCGATCAAGCACTTGAACCCAAGCTTGATAGTTCGCTCTCCACTAGAAGTCGAAGTGGCTTTGACTGTATATTATGGGCCGTGTACAGTGTGTATTGAGGGCCGCAACTTAGAAGCAAGTCTGGTACTACTCGAGATGGCGGACTTTGATATCATCTTGGGAATGGATTGGCTAGGCCATCATTCAGCTATCCTATTATGTGGTGAAAGGAAGCTTGTGCTTACAGACAAAAAGGGAAAGGAGTATAGCTTCACTGGGACCAAGTTACCTAGGAAGCGGAAGCTGATCCTCTCCTCCCTAAAGGCTAAGAGATGCTTAGAGAAGGGGGAGTGGGGTATCTAGTATTTGTAGTCGACATCACTGCTGAGGTGCCAAAGTTGGAAGATCTAGATATGGTGCGAGAGTTTCCAGGTGTATTTCCAGAGGATCTCCCAGGTCTACCATCAGACAGGGCTATAGAATTTGTGATAGACCTTATGCCAAGTTTGGCGCCGGTGTCGAAAGCACCGTACAGGATGGCCCCTACCGTGTTAAAGGAGTTGAAGACCCACTTACAAGAATTGTTAGATAAGGGTTTTATAGGACCTAGCATATCACCTTGGGGAGCACCTGTATTATTTGTCAAAAAGAAGGACGGAAGTGTACGGCAATGTATCGATTACAGTGAGCTGAACAAGTTGACTATCAAGAATCGGTATCCTTTGCCTAGGATCGATGACATGTTCGATCAGTTACAGGGTGCAAAGGTTTTCTCGAAGATTGATCTCCGATCGGGGTATCACCAACTGAAGATCAAGAACAGAGATATTCCGAACACTGCTCTCAGGACAAGGTATGGGCACTATGAGTTTCTAGTTATGTCGTTCGGTTTGACCAACGCCCCAGCATCGTTCATGGAACTGATGAACCGAGTGTTTCATGATATGTTGGACACTTCGGTCATCGTATTCATCGATGACATATTGGTCTACTCAAAGGACAGGGAGGCTCATACAACACACTTGAGGGCAGCCCTACAACGGCTGAGAAAGGAGAAGCTTTCTACTAAGTTCAAGAAGTGTGAGTTTTGGCTGAAGGAAGTGGCTTTCTTGGGCCATGTAGTATATGAAGACGGTATCAAGGTTGATCCAAGTAAGATAGCTGCTATAGTAGGATGGGAAGCACCAAAATTTGTTGCAGAGATTCGTAGTTTCCTTGGGTTGGCTGGTTATTATAGAAGATTCGTGGAAGATTACTCCAGGATCGCTGTTCCACTCACCAGATTGACCAAGAAGGGAGAGAAATTCATATGGAAAGATGAGTGCGAGATGTGCTTTCAAACTTTGAAGTCAAGACTAGTCTCTGCACCTATCTTGACCATCCCAGAACTAAGCGTACCGTTTACCTTATATACGGATGCTTCAGGGTTGGGTATTGGGTGTGTATTGATGCAAGGAGAACAGGTGATTGCTTACGCATCAAAACAGTTAAAAGAGCATGAGAAGAACTATCCTACGCATGATTTGGAGTTAGCAGAGGTTATACATGCAATTAAGACTTGGAGACACTACTTGTACGGTGAAAAGTTTTAAATTAAGTCTGATCACAAGAGCTTAACCTATCTTTTCACTCAGAAGGATCTGAATATGAGACAGAGGAGACGGTTGGAGTTATTAAAAGATTATGATTGTGATATCCAGTATCATCCGGATAAAGCAAATGTGGTGGCTGACGCCATAAGCAGAAAATGGGCATCGAAACCTGAGGCAGGACCAAGTACAAATGCTGCGTTATTTGCCGTAGCCTCAAGTTCAATTGAAGGCGATGAAGAGTATATAATAGAGACTTCAGAAGATCCAGTCGAGCAAGGCTTAATTCATAAGTTCACCATGATGTTCGCAGCTTTGAAGATCTCACCGAATCTAGTAGATGAGGTTAAGGTAGCAATCCTACAGGATCCACATCTCAAGACAGTGCAAGAAGACTTAGAGAAGGGTACGAGCAATCCTGACTTTACCTTGGATTCAGACAAGGTACTCTGGTATCGTGGACGGTTATGTATACCTGAGAGTGAATATTGCAATATCAGGGATCGAGTTATGACTGAAGCTCATTACACTCCATATTCGGTACATCCAGGAAGTACCAAAATGTACCATGATTTGAGAAGACTGTATTGGTGGAGAGGTATGAAAGCCGATATAGCTCGTTTCGTGTTCCAATGTCTGAATTGTCAACAAGTTAAAGCAGAAAGGCAAAGACCCACAGATTTGCTATAACCACTACCGGAGCCTGCATGGAAGTGGGATTGTATTACTATGGATTTCGTCAATGGCCTACCTTTGACACCAAGGTCAGTGGACGCAGTTTGGGTTATAGTCGACCAACTCACCAAGACAGCTCGATTTATTACGGTCAGACCTCAGTATACCATGGAGAAGCTGGCCAAGCTATATGTAGATAATATAGTCAGACTCCATGGCGTCCCAGAAAGTATAGTATCTAACAGAGACCCTCGTTTTACATCAAAGTTTTGGGAAGGATTACAGAAAGCTATGGGAACAAAGTTGAAGTTTAGTACAACTTTCAACCCTCAGACGGACGGGCAGTCAGAAATGACCATTCAAATTTTAGAAGATATGCTCCGATCTTGTGCATTAGATTTCAAGGGAGCTTGGGATGAGAAGCTATCGCTTATCTTGTTTTCTTAAAACAACAGCTATCAGGCTACAATTCAGATGGCTCCATATGAAGCACTTTATGGGAAAAAGTATCGAACACCTCTGTTATGGAACGAGGTGGGAGAAAGAAGAATTGTAGGACTGGAGTTTGTTGAAGAAACTTGTCGAGTGATTGATCAAATCAAGGAGAGAGTAAAGACAGCTCAAGTTCGACAGAAGCACTATGCGGATAATCGACGTCGAGATCTAGAGTTTGCAGTGGGTGACAAAGTATTCTTAAAGATATCACCGGTGCGAGGTTTGAAAAGGTTTGGTAAGAAGGAGAAGCTATGCCCCAGGTATGTGGGACCATACGAGATATTGACCAGATGTGGTAATGTAGCATATCAATTGGCTCTACCACCATCTATGTCAAGCGTACATGATGTGTTCCATGTATCATTATTGAAGAAGTATGTCAGGGATCCATCGCACATCTTGACAGCAGACCCCCCAGACTTGACTGAAGACTTAACATTTGAAGTGGCGCCTGTGATGTTCTCAAGCCGAAAGGTACAACAACTTGGAACCAAGGATTTCCATTACGTGAAGGTGCATTGGAAAAGCCAAGATGTCAAAGAAATTACTTGGGAGGAGGAGAGCGCGATGAGGAAGGAGTACCCTAACTTTTTCGACGATCAAGGTACGTTCAAATTTCGAGGCCAAAATTTCTTTTAAGGGTGGGGGAGTTGTGAGACCTACATGCAAATTTTGAGAATGAAATTTCTTTTAAGGGTGGGGGAGTTGAAAGACCTGCACTCCATAAACCCGGTCTAAACCTTGATTTCATGTCGTAGCAGGTCTTCCGATCATCACCGGGTCAGACGGGATGAGCGGATGACAAAAAGGTAAGAAATCGGATCAAAGATGGTCAAATAAGTGTTATTTTATGTTGACCGGTTGAGGGTCTTGGTACCGGTCGATCGGTCAGCTCTGCGCAGCTGACTACGGAGATCCAGAATTAGATCTCTGTGGGTCCCACTTTCTTAAACCCTAATACCTAAACCTTCCTAATCCTAATAGGGTTACTAAACCCTAATCCTAGCCTATATAAACACCTCTAAACCTCCTCAAATCCTTTCCATTGTCTCTCACGAACCCTAGAGAGGAGAAGGAGGTTGGAGAAGGAGAAGAAGCTAGGAAGAAGAAGGAAGTGCTGCCATTATCTTTCGACGACGCTCACCCTACGCCTGTCGATGGTAAGTGTTTTAATCATTCTTCTTACTCTATGACTCTAGGATAGTTGTTTGGCTGGATCAATACCATGCAAAGCAGGTATTGATCTAAAACCCTAATTGGACATTAAACCCTAAATTGCCGTCAAACCCTGGATTCGAGTTCTAGGATGGTTATCATCAAAACTAAACTTGAATGAGTTGGAGATAACTCTAACTCAAAGCTCAGACTTAGAATGGATAAGAGAAACCCTAAAAATCCATGGAGAATGATCGACGGCAGTCGAAAAAATCCAAAGTATGGTCTTCCGGAGACATACCGGTCGACTATACCGGTTGCACCCTGTGCGACCGGTATGTTGCCACCGGTACCTTCCGGAGGGCTGGTCTGTGGGGACCGGCTGACCATACCGGTCGCCAGTCTTCCCCACAGAGCTACGACCGTATATGCAGCCGGTCAGCTCTGTGAGAGTATTTTTGTAACCTCGTTGGTTTTCCGACCAACGTGAAACCCTAAGAAACTATTCAAATGAAATCCTAATATTATGTAGGACCTTGTGATAGCACGTTTGGATCTTGCGATGTGGAGAAAGCTATCAAACGAGCGTCAGGTAAGGGAATCTGACCTAAACCCTAATAATTAATGGACAGTAAATCGTTGTTAATAACCCGAACATATATGATGTGATTTTTGTGCATATTCACATGCCATCCTTTACTTTCAGTTATTATTATTGTTCATGCATTGATACGATGTGATTGTTAGGCATGTGATTGTTTTGGTTGGTGTGTGGAGTGGGGCACGGAGCCTGGGATCATTCCTCACACTGGCACCTTTTGTAGTATTCTATTTCAACATGCTTAGTACGGGTGGGGCATCAGGGGAAGGTCGTGGTATGGTGGTCTCCGATGTTAAAGTTGGCCTGGCCATGGTTATGTGGCACTGTGGTCTCTGATGCCGATGCTGGCTTGTCCACGATGCTTTAGCTCTATCTCTACGCCGTAGGGAGTTATGTTGGGATAGGGTCTACCTGCATATTGTTCTATCCTAGTTTGTTAGTTGCGGATAGGGTATTAGGGGGAGGTGAGGTATTGTGGTCTCCAGCCCGGCCTGCACGCTCTAGCTCTATCTCTATGCCGTAGATGGCTGTGCTGGGATAGAGCCTACATTGATGACATATAGGATTTGTTAGTTGCGAGCCCAATTTACGAGCCCTGGCCAGTAGGGGCTTAGGTACTGGTATGGGTAGGGCATCAGGGGAGGTACGGGGATACCTTAGCTCTATCTCTATTCTATGATGGGTGCATGTGGGCCGGTGGTGGTGTGATCTACTATGCGGTGCCACACACTTGTGTATAGAGGTGAGGCGGCCACCAAACCTTTCTATAGCACATTGCAAACTTAAACCAGACTACAGTATAAAATGATTATTACTCATACATAATATTGTGAAACTGTCTGATTGTCTTACTGAGCTGAGTTGTGAGCTCACCCTTTGTATATACATTGTTTTTAGATGTTGATGCAGGTTACACAGTGGATGACTACGTGAATGCTCTGGCGTATGGTGGTGTTGCTGCTATGGATGTGCAGGCAGGAGAGGACGAGCATGACGCTTCATGCGAGTGCCCTTTCTGCGTGTACCTTTGATTTGACTTTTATTTATTGTTAGTTATTTTTAGTTGGATTAAGTGGATGTAAGGATATTATATTTTATGTTTGAATTTGAATAATTGGATATTTTATTTAAATTTATCAATAGATTCTCAGTTCGTTTATTTAAAGACTTCCGTTGTACTATTTATATTCTGATTGTGGTTTTGTGCAATGGTTTGTATGAGTGGACATGGTCTATTCGAGATCCTAGTGTGAACCATTGGTTCAATGACGGTTCACTCACACCATTCTGGTTGGTTCAGAATTGGGGTGTGACATTGAGGGTGTATGATTCGTCGACGGCATGGTGCAGCGGCGCTGTTTGGCCAGCGACGGTGATGGTTAGGGATTGGAGAGTAAGGGTACTGTTGGTGAGGTTAACGATTGGGGTGAGGATGGGTTGGTAATGTTCGGTGAGGATAAGAATGTTGTAGCGTGAGACCGTTGGGGAGAGGTAGATGTGGTTGTTCAGGGCCGGAGAAAGGATTACTTCAAAGGTGGGAGAGAGGAGGGTTGCTTGTGGGCTGGGCCAGAAAATGTTGCGGGGCAAGGGCCATAAGTTCATTTGAGATTGGAGGGTTGTGATTTCAGTTGTGATGTATAGAGATGTGAAGAAGAAGAAGAAGAGAGAGACTCCATGAAATGCTGGGAAAGGAGTCATGGTATTTGTGTCTCTGCAAGTCTACAGTGCTATTGTGTCTTTATAGATCTCTATGGACGTATTGAGGGATGCTGGGGTGAGGCCTTGGATACACTGTTTGGCATTAGGATTGGTTAGTTGCAAGCCCAATTTGCAAGCCCTCGCCAGTAGGGGCTTACGTGTTGGTATGGCCCTATACAACAATAAACGTTAACCTTTGTTGTATAATGTTCATGAATTGGGTGCATGTGAGTCGACAATAAACGTTACCTTTGGACGGCGTCACACACTCGTGTATAGAGGAGGGGTCAATAAACGTGACCTTTGGCCACCTATCCTTTCTATAGCACATTGCAAACTTATTTACCAGACCAAAGATATGAATTGAATGCATGCATATGTTTATTGCATTGTTTGTTTTCTCACTGAGCACAAGTTGGAGAGCTGACCCTCGCGCGTGCAATTCTTTTTAGTTTCTGATGTTGCAGGTATTATGATTGAAGATTATGTTGACACGCCAACATATGAACATGTGGCGGCTATGATGAGCAAGCTGTAGAGGATGAACATGGTTCGTTAAGCGAGCGTTTCAACGATGGATACGTTTAGTGTTTAGTTTTCATATTTGGATATTATAATATGTATTAAATTATATTTTGGTTACTTGGAAATAAATGGAATATTAATTATTTATCATGATTAGACCTCAGTTCATTATCTGTAAGACTTCGGCTATTTACTTTATTACGTCTGATTAATGTGGAATGTGTTTTGGTTTATCATATGTGGGATAGCCTATTCGAGATCCTGGTTGAACCCTTGGTTTATTGACGGTTCATCACACCATTCTGGTTGGTGCAGAATTGGGGTGTGACACAATGCTTTCAGGTACACCATGCAATCTGACAATATTATCCACATATAGCTTGGCCAACCTCTCTAGGGTATACTGAGGTTGTATAGCTATGAAACGAGGTATCTTAGTCAAACGACCATAATCACCCAGACCGCATCAACTACTCGGGGAGTCAATGGTAATGCGGTGACAAAATCAATAGTGATGCAATACCATTTCCATGCTGGTTCTGGCAGTGGCTACAACAATCCTACAAGTCTTTGCCTTTCAACCTTTACCCTCTGACAATTTAGGCATTGAGATAGAAATTTAGCTACATCCACCTTCATTCCTCTCCACTAATATAGCTTCTTCAGATCATGATACATCTTCGTACTTCCAGGATGTACCAAATAAGTGATGGTGTGTGCTTCCTTCATTAGTCTATGTCTAATATCCAGGTCTTCATTTTCAGGTACACATACTCTTCCTTTGTATTTTAGTACCTTTTCAATGTCCAAGGTGAACTCAGGAGTAGTCCTACCTTTTCGATGTCTTCTTGCACCGTTCTCAGATAAGGGTCTGATTTAATTGTGGTTTTCACTTCATCTAATATATCAGGTATAATCTTCAATGTGACAAACATATTTGAAAACCGATGAATAAACCCTTGGTTGGTTGATCCGTCCAGTGTATCTATCATGAACTACTCATTACTATAATTGAATATTTTTCCTATAACACACATTGCTGCATTCATGTTAACTTCTCCTTGGGATTTGATAATTTCTTTTCTGCTTAGCGCATCAGCAACTACATTAGCCTTTCCTGGATGATACTGGATATCGCAATCATAATCCTTTAATAATTCCAGCCATCTTCTTTGTCTCATGTTTAACTCCTTCTGATTAAAAAGATAAGTGAGACTCTTATGATCTGATTTAATTTGAAAATTCTCTCCATACAAATAATGTCTCCATATATTGACAGCATGTACTGCTGCTAATTCCAAGTCATGAGTGGGATAGTTCTTCTCATGTGTCTTCAATTTTCTTGAGGCATATGCAACTACATGTTCTCCTTGCATAAGTACACATCCTAAACCCAACCCAGACGCATCAGTGTACAAGGTAAATGGTTGTCCTAGGATAGGAATAGTCAAGATGGGGGCGGATATCAATCTAGCTTTCAATGATTGAAAACCCTCCTTACATTTGTCGGTCCAAACAAACTTTTCTCCTTTCTTAGTCAAACTGGTGAGAGGTACGGAGATTCTAGAGTAATCTTCCACGAATCGTCGGTAATACCCAACTAGACCGGCATGCAGCTACAAAAAGAAAATGTACCCCCGAGAGCCCTCTCATTTGAATTTTGCTGGGAAACTTCTGATCTCTGCAACACTCTTAGGTGCTTCTCATTTCACAATGGCTGCAATCTTGCTAGGATCCACTTTAATTCCCTCAGTGGATACAACATGGCCTAAGAAAGCGACTTCAATTAGCCAAAATTCACACTTTATAAATTTGGCGTAAAGCTTCTCTTTTCTTAGTCGTTGCAGAGCGGCTCTTAAATTCGTGACGTAAGTTTCTTTGTCCTTGGAGTAGACTAATATGTCATCAATAAACACAATAACTAACATATCCAACATATCATAGAATACCCAATTCATGAGTTCCATAAAAGTTGGAGGTGCATTAGTTAATCCAAAAGACATGACTAAAAATTCAAAATGTCCATATCTTGTTCTAAATGTTGTCTTCAGAATACCACCTTCCTTAATCTTCAACTGATGGTATCTTGACCGAAGATCAATCTTGGAGAACACCTTGACACCTTGCAATTGATCGAACAAGTCATTGATCCGAGGCAACAGGTATCGATTCTTGATTGTAAGCTTATTCAATTCCCAATAGTCTATACACAGTCGAACACTACCATCCTTCTTTTTCACAAACAATACTGGCGCTCCCCATGGTGATATGCTGGGTCTAATATAACCCTTGTTCAATAATTCCTATAATTGTACCTTCAATTCCTTCAGTTCAGTAGGAGTCATTCGATAGGGTGCTTTAGATACTAGTGCGGCTCCGGCTATAGGATCTATAATGAACTCTGTTGCTCGGTCGGGTGGTAGTCCTGGTAATTCCTCAGGAAATACATCCGAAAAGTCACGTACAATATCAATATCTTCCATTCATGGTACTTCCTTGGTGAGATCAACCACGGTTACTAGATACTCAATTCCTCCTTTCTCGAGGCATTTTATAGCCTTTAATGCAGAGATAATGAGTTTTCGTTTACGGGGAAGTTTGGTTCCCGCAAAAGTAAACTCTGCTCATTCCTTGTCTTTAAATGTCAATTTCTTTTCTGCACATAATAGGTTTGCAGAGTGCCAAGCTAACCAATCCATTCCTAAGATAACATCAAAGTCTATCATCTCGAGTTGAATTAAGGTTGCATCCAAAATCTTTTCGCCGATAAGAACTGGACATGGTCCATAACCTTTTTCTAGTTTCACTTCTAATCCCATAGGCGATCGTACAAGTAATTTGTAGTCTAAAGATCTGAGGGGTAGATTTAACTTCTTTCCAAATGACATAGATATAAAAGAATGAGTAGCTCCAGAATCAAAGTGTACTCTGGCGGGTATGCTGTTAATAGGTACGATCCCTGTGATTTGTTTTAATTTAGTGTACATGCTCACACAAGGTAATACAGAATGAAAGGTTCAGGTCATACCTGTGACCACATCAGACGATGCCGCAGCATCCTCAGATGTAGCTGCATAAACCTTTCCTAGCTGTAGCTACTTCCTGGGCTTAAGACACTCCCTTGGATAATGTCCTATTTGATTACAGTTAAAGCATTTTACTCCCTCGCTATTTTGCTTCTGTTGGGGTTGGACTGTTGGAGTAGTCTTGTCTGTAGCATTAAAGCCTTGAGTACAAAAGGGTTCAAGGATCTTTGTGTTCCCTTCATTATATGAATTTCCATTATGCCTTTTGATATCTCGGTTCTGAGCAAAGTAACTTTCCCTCTGGCTTGATTCCAGTACTCGAGCAATCTGTACCACTTCATTATAAACCTTCTTTTTCAATCCCAATACATGCTCATGGATACTTCCCCTAAGTCCATGACGAACCTTTGGGTTTTGGTATTTTCCTCATGCATGCTAGAGGGAGCAAAGAAAAACAGCTCTTCATAATGCTATTGATACGCATCCACAGTCATCTATCCCTGATACAGACCCAGAAACTCTCTCTCCATCGCATCTCTGAAACTTCTGAGAAAATACTTCTCGAAGAATGCTTCTTTATAGATAGCCTAGATCAATTGGGCGTGCTTCGTTAACAGATAACTTCGAGTATACTTCCACCAATGGTGTGCATCGTCCTTCAGCATAAATGTGGCCCATAGTACTTTTTCCTCTTCATTAATAGTCATTATCATGAAGTTCCTTTCCATCTCGTCGATCCAGTAAGCTGGCAACAAAGGATCCGTTGGCTTGCCATTATACTCCTTAGGCTTCATCTTCAGAAAATACTCGATCAGTCGAGAATGGTCCAACTGATACTAACCATCTGCTCCATATATAAGTGGTTGTTACTGATAATTGCCTTGGGCTACTTCAGGGTTTTGTACTGGAGCTTGTACAAATGGCGTTTGAGGTGCTTGAGGTACCATGTTGTTCATAGTCGATGCTTGGGGCACGGTGTTGCTACCCCTTGGTACGGTACTAGCTTGTCTCACCGGTAAAGGTGTAGTATTTGCAGCTGGGAAAGCCATTCCCATAGTAGCTTGCATATTGGCTTGCCCTTGCTGTATTTGCTGCAACTGTTGTGCTAGGTTCATCACCGCAGTAGTCAAATCTGTAGGTGGGGCAGGCATGTTTATAGGGTTAGCCTGGTCATTGGCTCCTGGTGGTACCACATTCTGATTCTCCTGTTCCTTAGGGTTTTTATGGCTATTTTCCTCCACAGGTGGGGATGGTGGAATTGGGTTACATCATCACCTGGTTATTCTTCGCCCAGCCATTTCCTGTTTCCGGTGGTGGTAGTGTCTGAAAGTCAGAGAACATGTGAGGAAATCATAATATACATCATTCCCATGTTAAAATCCAATTAATCAATGTAAAATTTCAATTTTCAAAGTCATTCAGTCAAAACACAGTATTTTTCATCGTGTGGTTGATGGTGGGGTCGCAGTATATGCGACCACAGGGCATGCGACCACACAAAACCCTGTCAGCTCACCGAGAGCATGTGGTCGATCGTGTGGTCGCACTAACCACAGGTTGCGACCACACAAAACCCTGTTAGCTCACCGAGAGCCTGTGGTCGATCGTGGGGTCGCACTATATTCGATCACAGGTTGCGACCACACAAAATCTATCAGCCCACCGAGAGCCTGTGGTCGATCATGTGGTCGATCATGTGGTAGCATTTTTGGTCGAATTTTACGACCACACAACCCCAAATCAGTGTTTTTGAACCTGATTTTTGGAGTCATTTTCCATTCTATCTTTTGTTTTCAACTCAACTCACTTCCACTGAGTTGCTACAGTGTCGACCACTCAAGTTTGGTGATTCTTTCGTCAATCCACGACCTACGTTCCGTTCTTCCAAGTATGTTCTCTACTAGTCCTCCTTTTTAAGCTTTCAAATCTAGGTTTTTCTCCACTTATAGGGTTTTCTTCAAATTACTATTTTTCTGACCGTAAAAATTTGATTTTTATTGGGGGCTTTTTCTATTGGCCACCCAATGGATGAAAGCCCTCAAGAAAATTTGAGTTTCATCAGTTAGTTTATTAGAAACTTGAAAATTCCCACTTTTGACCTAAATTTTGGGGTTTTTCCTAATTGTAAAAATTTCTTCAAATTCAACCTACCTAGTTTAAATTTCCGATTGTATGAGCCTTGCAGGATGGTTTGGGACCTATGTAAGTCCTCCTGATCAACTGTTTGGGTGAAAAGTGAGGCTTTTGGCCAAATCACACCGTTATAATGCCCAAAATTTTGAGTTTTTCTCCATATCTAATATCTTGCTTATTGGTCCATGTCTTTGCAGATAACATGGCTCGTACCAAAGTTCCCAGAGTTCATGATCCTCGTCGCTTCCGCTCTAATGAAGCAGAGGCAAAGTATGCCTGTTATGAGCGTAAGAAGGTGGAAGGAGGTCATTCTGTAAACTTGGCCAACTTAGCCCTATTTGATGTAGAGGACGCCTTTGGTGATATGGGCTAGCTTCCTGTGATCTTGTATGAGGGTTGCACCTGTCCGGCATTGGTGAAACAGTTTTACTGTAATTTACAGGTGGAGGGTGACCCAGAGGACATAGACAGGGGTAGAGAGCTCAGGATCACCAGTTTTGTTAAAGGAATGGAGATCTCCTTTAACTGCTAAGAGTTAGCTGATCTCCTTGGTATATCAAATGATGGCTCCTTAGTATACTGCGCACCCAAGGAACCCCAGTTCCTGTTAGTGATGATGCGTGCAGAGATTGACCGCCAGATTCTTAGGGATGATCACTGGCAGATGAAGGCAATCAACCTATGATCGAAACCCCGGGTGTATTGCAAGATCATTCAGCATAACCTGATTCCCCAGAGTGGACACTATGAGAAGGTTTCACAGTTGACCCAGTACCTCCTATACTGCATCTGCACTAGGAAACCCATCTGCCTTCCTTATATCATTATCAAGACTATGCTCCAAGCTACGATGCCTGGTTTATTGGGTAACTTACCCTATGGGCGTTTGATCACCACTCTACTCACTCGTCTACAGGTCGACTTGGTCGATGAGAGGATTCATGAGGACACTTTTTTGACTAACCTTGACTGGGAGGCCATCTGCAGGATAGGGAAGCGAGATGCGCAGGTCAGTAGCGAGGAGAGAAATGCTATGGTGCGACCCCGTACTCGGGTAGAGATAGTAGACGCGGAGGCAGTAGCAGCAACTGTAGCAGAGGTCCATGGGGGCAACGCTGAGGAGGATGATGATAGGATGCACATGGACGTAGATGCCATTCCTCCTCCATCACCACAGCATTCCACTGGAGCTGGCCCTTCTTGGGTTCCTTCCCTCAGCTGGTCCTTTGCACCTACCGCCAGATGACGTGATGGGGTTGCTGCATGAGATTCGAGAAGTCCAGCGTGCTACTGATCAGTGGGTGATAGATCTGGCAGCTTGTCTCTAGGTGACCCAGACTCAGGTAGCCTGACTTACGAGGGTATATGCTGAGGATTATGATCGAGATCGTGAGGCACCTCCTCCTCCAATACCCCCAGCTCCATGATGCATTTATTTCTTTTTACTTATACTATAGAGTAAATGTCTGGATTATGGACCGTACTCTGATTCGGATATATATTATTTTTATTCTCATTTGATGTAAACATGAAACTTGTTTCTCCTCTTACATATGCATTATTCTCTTTCTTAATTATTGTTTCATACAACACAGGTGCTTATGGTGTGTTCTTATTACAGCTTTTAAGTTTTATCCTAACTCAGTTCACAAACTCTTATGGAAGTATACAGGTTTAATAGACAGAGCCTGAGGGCTCTGATACCAAGTTGTCACACCCCAATTCTGAATCAATCAAAATGGTGTGATGAACTATCTAGAATCCAACGGTTCAACCAGGATCTCGTATAGGCTGTGTCCATTTGATAAAACCAAATACAACCACAACCATAATCAGAGTAAATAAACAATAGCGAAAGTCTTTAATATTAATGAACTGAGTATCTAACAGTGATAACATAAATAAATTATCCAATTATCTCCAAATGAATAAAGAAATAAAATAAAATAAATTAATCAATTACATGTTCTGATAATCCAATAACTAAATCTAATCGAAAACACATGAGTTGCACTCGCACGACGAATCATGCGACTCCACCATAGCTTCCACATCCATCGCAGCAATATGCCCGTACGTTGGTGCATTCATATAATCTTCCACAGTAGGACCTACATCATCAATTAAAAATATTCGACGTCAAAAGGGTGAGCACACATCATGGCTCAGTGAGCAAACAAAATAATGCAACAAACATATGCATGCGTTCAATTCATATCATTGGTCAGGTTCATAAGTTTTTAATGTGCAATTGAAGGATTGGTGGTCGTTGCACCTCTATACACGAGTGTGTGAAGCCACCCAATGGATCAAAAACCATTGCCGTCCCACATGCACCCATCATGGAATAGAGATAGAGCTAAAGTGCTCGGGTCAAACACCACATAACACTTCCCCTGATGCCCTACCATACCAATACATAAGCCCCTATTAGCGAGGGCTTGTAAACTGGGCTCGCAACTAACCAATCCTAATGTCAAACAGTGTATCCAAGGCCTCACCCCAGCATCCCTCAATACGTCCATAGAGATAGAGCTAAGGCCCCCGGCAGAGTCAGAGACTACACGGTCCGAGACCACCTCCCCTGATGCCCTACAACGTAATAGTTCTGCTAAGATAATGGCGATACGGCGATGTCAGTGGACAAGACTTGAGTAGAGATAGAGCTAGAGTTTGGTGACCAGGATAAACCACAATGTCACATCCTCCCCCTGATGCTCCACTCGCATCAAGTACACTAACCACACACATACATTCACATGCCTATTCCTAGCATCATCATCATCATCATGTTATAAATATAAGGAATTAAATATGCATGAGTAGTAACAATAGGAATATTGGATAACATGTAAAATGCACATTACAAGCATACAAGTATAGAATCATTCATGGTATTGGACTCAATAAGTAAAACAGTTTATTATTAGCCAATTAATTTAGGCCTTGTTTCCTCACCTTTGGTCGATGGTAGTTCCTTGTTTAAGCTTTGTCAATCACTTTTAGACCACTTGGAAACCTAACAAATTTATAAATTTTAAATTAAAATTTATTTCCAGTAATTCAGACTAACAGAAACTGAGTGGTCGTAGGTATGGCAGCACCTGTGGTCTCAGTTTCTACGACTACAGGGTGTGTGGTCGCAAGGTGTGGTCACATACCATGCGACCACACCCTCCCTGGAACTTCCCAAGAACATGTGGTCGATCATGTATCTCTCGTGTGGTCGCATATAATGCAACCACACATGTGACCACATCTTCCCTGGACTTCCTGAGGGAGTGTGGTCGGATATGTGTGTCTCATGTGGTCGCATGATATGCGACCACACATGCAACCACACATGTGATGGTCGAATTTTCACTCCCAACTCAATTCCTTCATGTTTTGATTCCTTGGCTTACCATCATGATCCTTCCTATGATTGTTCTATGGTTTAAAATTAGTATTTTTACACAAGCCATCATCCTAATAGATTCCTTCCATGGATCTCTTAGAATTTGTCCTTGGATTGATGATTGGGTCTCACTTTGAATCCCTATCTCCTTCATGATCTACTCTAGGCATTCAATTGATAAGGGGAATGTTTTTATACCTTAAACTTGTTGAAGATTCAGAGTTATCTCTGAATTTCCTCTTCTTAGTTTTCCTCTTCAATTCTCCTTCTCTTCCTCCTCTTCTCTTTCTCTCACTTTCAGTTTGAGTTATAAAAGGATGAAAGAGGCTAAGGGACGTCCTATATATAGAGAAAAACCCTCCATATAATGTCCTACTTAGATTAGGAAAGAACCCCCTTCAGATTCTGAAGGTTTCCTAGGTGTGGTCGCAGAACCCGTCGACCACACAGTCGAAAACTTGAGACCACACGACCTAGATTTTTATGGTCGCTTTAATTTGAGGTGTGGTCAACCACACCTATTTAGGTATGCGACCACACTCTCCTAATTGACTATTTTTGGGTTCAATTTCATACCTAGCCTTATGGTTTCTTCACGCACTTGGTCCGCTTGGCCAAACCATGATAGTAAGACCTGATAAAAGGTGGTAAGACCGGTTAGTACGATACGGGTCTTACATTAGCTCTATCTCTATTCCGTGGTGGGTGCATGTGGGAAGACAGTGGTGTTTAATCCATTGGAAGGATTCACACACTCGTGTATTGAGGTGCAATGGTAGCCAATCCTTTCTATAGCACATTGCAAACTTAAAACCAGACCATAATATGAATGTTACTCATGCATGTTGTTTGTTGCATTGTCTGATTTCCTTACTGAGCTAAGTTGTGAGCTCACCCTTGTATATATAAATATTTTTAGATGTTGATGTAGGTTACACTGTTGAGGACTACATGGATGCTTCAGTGTATGGAGGTGCTGCTGCCGTGGAAGTGCAAGCAGGGGAGGACGAGCATTACGCTTCATGGGAGTGCCCTTTCTGAATGTACCTCTAGGATATGGATGATTTGATTATTTTATTTTAGTTGGATTTTATAAACGATGTAAAGATATTTATTTACGTTTTGATATTTTGAATAATTAGATAATTTATTTATTCATCAATAGAAGTATTCAGTTCATTATTATTAAGACTTCTGCTGTATTTAATCGTATTCTGATTATGGTTATGTACAATGGTTTGTGTTAGTGGACACGATTTTATTAAGATCCTGGTGTGAACCGTTGGTTTAGTGACAGTTCACTCACACTTCTGGTTCAGTTGGAATTGGGGTGTGATAAGTTTAATCACTTCATGTCATGGTACATATTAGTACTTTTCGTATGTACTAAATAAGGAGTAGAATGTGCTTCTAACATAATTCTATGCTTGAGGTCTGATATTTTAACTCTCAGGTATACACAGCTTTCTTCTATATCTAAGTATCTTCTCTGCATCCTAGGTGATGTCAAGGTTTGGCTTACCCTTCTCCAAGTCCTCTTGTACTATTCTCAGATATGGGTCTTGTAGGATTGCTGCTTTCACTTCATCCATCAGATCTGGTAGAATTTTTAGTGCGACGAATATAAGTAAAAACTTATGGATCAACCCTTTCTCTATAGGGTCATCTTAAGATTCTAGTACGTGTTGCACTTTGTCCTTGTTAGAAGCCGATACCATGTAGCACAGAGTGGCATTCATACTAGGTCCTCCTTCTGGCTTCGATATTCCTTTCTTGCTCAAAGCATCAGAAAATATGTTAGCCTTGTCCAGATGATACTGAATATCAAAGTTGTAGTCCTTCAGCAACTTTAACCACCTTCTCTGCCTCATGTTTAACTCCTTTTGAGTAAAGAGATAGGTGAGCCTCTTATGGTCTGACTTGATCTGAATTTTATCACCGTACAAGTAGTGTCTCCTAGTCTTGATGGCATGAATCACCACTGCTAGTTTCAAGTCATGTGTAGGGTAATTATTCTTGTGCTCCTTCAATTGCCTTGAGGCGTAGGAAATCACTTGTTCACCTTGCATTAGTATACATCCAAAGCCCAATCTAGAGGCATCTGTGTATAAGGTAAATGGTTCCCCTAGCGCCGAAATGGTCAAGATGGGAGCCGATACCAACTTAGACTTTAGAGTCTAGAAACACTTTTCACAGTTGTCAGTCCAAAGGAACTTTTCTCCTTTCTTGGTTAGCTTGGTAAGAGGCACTGCAATCCTTGAGTAGTCCTCCATGAAACTTCTGTAATAACCAACTACTTCCAAGAAACTTCTGATCTTTGCAAAGTTCTTAAGTGCTTCCCACCCTACAATTGCTTTAATTTTGCTAGGATCCACTTTTATTCCTTCTGACGACACTACGTGACCCAAGAAAGTCACTTCGTTTAACCAGAGCTCACACTTCATAATTTTGGCATAAAGCTTCTCCCTTCATAGCTGTTGTAAGACTGCTCTAAGATGCGTTGCATGAGTCTCGATGTCCTTACAGTAAACCAAAATATCAACTATGAAGACCATGACTGAGGTGTCCAACATGTCATGAAACACTCGATTCATAAGCTTCATAAATGATGCAAGACATAGGTGACATGACCAGGAACTCATAGTATCCGTACCTGGTTCTGAATGTTGTCTTAGGAATGTCACCATTGTTGATCTTCAACTGATGATAAACTGACTGAAGGTCAATTTTAGAGAACACCTTTATGCCTTGCAGCTAATCGAACAATTCATCAATCTGAGGTAGTGGGTATCGTTTCTTGATAGGGAGCTTGTTCAATTTAGGGTAGTCTATACACAGTCAAACACTATCATCTTTTTTCTTCACGAATGGCACTGGTGCTCCCCATGGTGAAATACTTGGCCGCATAAAACCCTTGTCCAACAACTCTTGTAGTTGAGTCTTCAGTTCCTTTAATTTTGTAGGAACCATTTGGGAGGGTGCCTTAGACACTGGTGTCGACCCTGGTAAAAGGTCTATTACCAACTTAGTCGTTCGATCAGGTGGTAACCCAAGTAGGTCTTCTGGAAACACATCCAAAAACTCATGTACTACTTCGAAGCCTTCCATCTACGGTGCTTCTTTGGGAACATCCACCACGGATATGAGATAATCAATTCCGCCCTTCTCAAGATATCTTTTCTCCTTGAGTGCAGAGAGTATAAGCTTGCGCTTCCTAGGTAATTTGCTTCCAGTGAAACCATATTTTATACCATCTTTGCCCTTGAATGAAAACTTCTTCTCGGCACATAATAGCTTTGCTGAGTATTGAGTCAGCCAGTCCATCCCCAAGATGACATCAAAAAATACCATCTCGAGTCGAACTAGGTTTGCATCCAAATCCCATCCATCAATACTAACCAGACACGGTCCGTAGCATTCATCTAACACTACTTCTAGTCCCAACGGAGATCGCATTAATAGTTTTTGGTTTAAGGGGTAAATCCAATATCTTTCCAAATGAGACGGACACAAAGGAGTGGGTGGCCCTAGAGTCAAAGAGAACTTGGCTAGTACATCAGTTATAATTATAGTACCTATAGTTTTACCTATGTTTAGACTATATGCTCACACAAGTGCATTGTAAATAAAGTTTAGGTCATACATACTACATCGGGCGATGCGACTGCATCTTCAATGGTCACAGTGTACACCTTTCTTTGCTATAGTTTCTTCTTTGGCTAAGTGCACGTCTTTGCATAATGCCCCATCTGGTTGTAATTGATGCACTTTATGTTTCTAGCCTGATTGCCTTCTTGTTGCCCATTATTCAAGGTAGTTTTGACTAGTCCAACAGTTGTCTATAGCCTGAATGGTTTGAAAGGCTTTGAGTTCCCTCCAGTTGACGTGTTACTATTAGGTCTTTTTAATCCTTAGTTTTGAGTAAAGAAGCTCTCCTTCTGACTGGATTCTAGAACTTGAGCAATCTGTACCGCTTCATTATATATTTTCTTTTCTAGCCCAATGGATGCTTCCTTTCAATCACATAGTGAAACGTCTAGTCTTTGTGTCTTCTTCTTGCATGCTGGTAGGAGCGAAGAAGAACAGTTTTTCGTAACACTACTAGTAAGCATCCACAGTCATCTGTCCCTGGTGCAGGCTTAGGAATTCCTGCTCCATTTGATCTCTGAAGCTCCTAGGGAAGTACTTCTCGAAAAAAGCTTCCTCAAAAATATCCTAAGTCACCTGAGCGTGCTTGGTCATTAGATAAGTGTGAGTGGATCTCCACCAATAGTTCGTACCTTCCCTCAGCATGTAGGTGGCGCATAGGACATTCTCTTCTTCCATTATGACCATCATCAAAAATGTCTTCTCTATTTTTTTATCTACTATGCTGGCCACAATGGGTTCGATCCGTCGCCTGAGAAGGTTTGAGGCTTCATCTTCATAAATTGCTCCATCAATCTTTCATTCTGTAGCGGAGCATACATTCTATACATGGGTGGTTGATATGGGTAACCGCCTTGGTACATGTAAGACCTGCACTCTACTAACCTAGTTTAATCGTGCCGTACCAAGTCTTCCCATCATAGCCAGCTCGAGCGAACCAATCGTATGAAGAACCCACAGGACCAAGTAAGTAAAACAGTGCTAAACAATTAAATTTAGTTGTGTGGTCGACTATTATAATTTTTGTGGTCGACCAGTCAAACTTAGGAATCCCACCAGCCAAACCAGTCAACTAATAGGTTGACTGGTCGACTATTTTGGATTGCGTGGTTGATGGATTTTGCCACTACAGAGTCGATGGTCAATCCCAGATCTGACTCCGTATTTAGGAAACTTTCCTAATTTGGAGAAGTCTCTCTCCTAATTGAGAGAGGACACCTAATTGAGAGAGGACTCTATATGGAGGGTTTTCCTTTATATAGAGGACATCCCTCTACTCTCTCTTACTCTTTTGGAACAATTTCAAACCCTAAAACTAAGAGAGAGAAAAAGAGGAGAAGAAGAAAGAGACTTGGAGGGGAAGGAAAGCTTGAAGAAAGAAGAAAGGACTTACAGAAGGGGGATTGTCGTTGGATTTAAACCAGCTGCATAGAGAAGCCAACGGTAAATATCCTTGTCTCTATAATAGACTAGGTTAGAGATAGAATGGAAAGTCAATGCTTAGATCAGATCCGAATCTATGCAAACCTAAATAATTCTGTGTATGGGATCTGTAGTGGTATTACAATGGTTAAGGTAAAAAGAAAGGAATTGAATGTGTATTATGGCCATAGAACGACCATAGGGTGAACCCCATTGTTGAGCCAAGAAGTCGACTCCAAAGGAATTCAGAATGAAAGACTAGTTCAACCAAAACTTGTGTGGTCGGTTCACTATTCGACTATATGGTGTGACCAGTGAGTCGACCACAAACATTCGGGAATGTCCCAAGAATTGTGTGGTCATGTCAGTGGTCGCACAATGCATGACTATAGAGTTAACCACATAGTGTCTGGTCAACATATACCTACGACCACAGAGTTGACCAATCAACAAATGAAGAACCTATTTTTGTTTTTGGCTGTTGTAACTTGATGCAATCGAACCTTAACTTAAATCCATAAATTTATTAGGTTTTCTACTGGTTCAAAGTAACTTCCAAAGCATTGAAGAGGAACAAATATAGTTTACAGGTGAGGGAACAAGACCCAAACTAATTGAATAATAATAAGCTATCTTTTCTTTATTTTCTATTAATATGATATGATGCTGTGGCTTATATGAATGTTTGTGCATCTTACATGTTTTCCAATTCTTGTATGTATTTATTCATGTATATTTTATTATTATTCTTATTTGATATGGTGATGATGCTAGGAATAGGCATGTGCTTGTATGTGTGATTGATGTATTGGATTGGGTAGAGTATCAGGGAGAGTGTAGAGGTGTGCAATCCATTAAGCTCTAGCTCTATCTCTATTCTATTCTATGCATTGACATCGTCGTATCGCTGTTACTTTAGTGAAACTAGTGCGTTATAGGGTATCAGGGGAGGTGTACGCAGTGTGTGGTTGTAAGCTCTGCCAGCGAGCCTTAACTCTATATCTATGGGCATATTGAGGGATGCTGGTGTAAGGCCTTGGATACAATCCTTTGATGACATCTAAGATTGGTTAGTCACGAGCCCAGTTTTTAAGCCTTTACTAGTAGGGGCATACGTACTAGTACGAGTAGGGTATCAATGGGGGTTCTGACGGTGTGTGATCCGGGAACTCTAGCTCTATCTCTATTTCATAGTAAGTGATGTGGGGAAACAACGGTGTGTGATCCATTAGGCATGCTCACACTCTACTCATGGAGGTGTGGTGGATGCCTATCCTTACCATAGCACCTTTGCAAACTTATACCAGACCAAAGATATGAATTGAATGCATGCATATGTTTACGTCTTGTTTTATTTACTCACTTAGTCGTGTTGTGTGCTCATCGCTACGCCTTATATTTTTAGTTGATAATGCAAGTATTACTGTTGAATATTATATGAATGCACCGACATATGGACACGTAGAGGCTATAGACGTGCAAGCTGTGGAGGACAAGCATGATTCTTCATGCGAGTTTTTCCAATGTGTTTACTCTTAGTTTTAATTTTCTAATTGAATTATGAGGATATGTAATAGTTTATTTAGTATGTTATGATTTGTTGGGAGATAATTGGATTAATCTTTAGTTATCATGTTAGACACTCAGTTCATTATTAATAAGACTTTCGTTATTTATTTTATTATCTATGGTTGTGATGTGGAATATGTTTGGTTTGAATTATTTGCATGATCTTATGAGATCCTAGCGTGAATCGTTGGTTCTTATGACCATTCATTTACACTTCTGGTTCATCCAGAATTAGGGTGTGACAACTTGGTATCAGAGCTCTTAGGCTCTACCAATCAAACTTAAATACATTCATTAGAGTCTATGAACTGAGTTAAGTTAAAAATAAAAGCTTTAATATAAACACATTATAAGCACATTGTTGGTTGAGAATGAAAAATTTAGTATGACGATAATAAACATAATAAAGGTGAAACAATATATATAAACCAAAACCAAAAGTATTGTATATCCAAATGAAACTGAAACAAAAAGTAGTGTATCCATCAAGACAGAGTACGGTCCACAATCCGGATAGTTACTTTGTAAATATAAACATAAAAAAGAAGTGTGTTAATAACCGAAAGGATAATAACATCTATCCCTAAGCTGGAGGAGGATGAGATGGGGACTCTCTATCTATGTCGTAGTCCACTGCATAGACTCTCACAAGCCAAGCTACCTGCTCCTGAGTCACATAAAGACTTGTAGCAAGACCCGCCACCCGCTGATCTGTCGCTCGTTGGGCATCAAGCAAGTCCTACTGAGCATCTCAGATATCTCGGAGGATTGCCATCATGGCATCTGGGAGGGGATGCGGAGGACCAGACTAGGGAGTAGTCTATGAAGGGCCAGCTCTAATAGTATGCTGTGGTGTAGGAGGGATGGCATCCACATCTATGTACATCCAATCATCATCCTCGTCACCCTCTACCACTGCTGCCTCGAAATCTGCTACTGCTGCTGCTGCCTCCACCCGATGTAGAGGACGCTATAGAGCATTTCACTCCTCATCACTGACCTGTACACCCTGCATCTCTATCATGCAGATAACATCCTAGTTTAGGTCAGCTGACATAGTATCCTCATAAAATATCTCACCCTCTATGCTTACTTGCAGGGGAGTGAGAAGGGCGGAGATCAGGCGACCATAGGGTAAGTTTCCCTTTAGGTTGGGCGTCGTGGCCCTGTACATGGAGTGGATAATAATGTAGGATAGACAGACTGGCTGTCTGGTGCAGATACTATATAAAATGTATTGGGTAAGTTGTGAGACGTGCTTGTAGTGCCCACTCAGTGGTATGAAATCATGCTGTATGATGTTGAGGTACACTCGTGCCTCAAGACTAAGGTTGATCGCCCTTATCTCTCGGCGATCACTCTTATGAATTTATCTACTTACCTCTGGACGCATAGTCTCTGTAAAAAACTTACACTTTTTTGGGGTGCAATAGGCCAACTGACCCTCATTTGAAATCCCCAAGATATCCGCCAACTGTTGTATGTTAAAGGAAGTCGGTACTCCTTTTACCCAGCTGGTGATCCTAAGTTTCCTACCTCTGCCTAAGTCCTATAGATCACCCTCAAGCTGAAGATTATAGTAGAAATGTTTGACCAGGCCCAGATAGGTGCACGCTTCATATTGGGTCACTAGAAGCCAACCCACGTTGTCAAATGTTCTCTCTACATCAAAAAGAGCAAGACTAGGTAGGTTGACGAACAGGCCCACTTCTACCCTCTTGCATTGATACCAAGGGTACTGTGCGTCGGCCTCTACTGAGCAGAAGCAGAAAGCATCATATTGTCTAAGGTTCTTGGTTCAAGCCATATTGCTGTAAGAAAGAGAAACCAATAAATAAGTTAATAAAATTTTAGAAATTTCGATAACATAACGACATAAATTGGTCTAAAGCCTCACTTTTCACCCAATTACATAGGCAGGAGGACTTACATGGATCACAAACCATCTTGCAATAATTAACTAATGAGAAATGTCTATCAATTCCAAGAATCATAGATAAATAAAAAATTTGGGAAAAATCCCTAATTTTTAGGGCAAAAATTGAATTTTCGGGTGTTTGGCCAAACCCATTGATGAAACCCAAAATTTCTTGAGGCCTTTCAAGAAAAATGGAATTTTTATGGTTGAATAAGATTTAATTTGAAGAGAAGGGTAAAAGACGATGAAAGCCTAAGTATAACAATCCACAAAGAAGCAAGAGATTGAGAAATTACCTTGTAGAGAGGATTGGAAGTCATTGATTGATAGGAAAAGCTTAGAAATTTGACCACAAGCACTATAGCAACTCAGTGGTGGCGAGTTTAGTCAAAGCCCGAAAGAAGGCAAAAAGAAAATGGCACGAAATTTTGTTTAAAAACAAATTTTTGTTTGATCGATTGACTAATTCAACCAATTCGACCAAAACAGTCGACCGCAGAGTCTACTGTAGAGCCTTGGGAAGTTCCTAGGGTTTGTGTGGTCACTTTGATAGTCGCATGATACACAACGGTCAAGGTTGACTAGACAAAAAAAAATTTGACCTATTTTCCCTATTTGTTTCTGTGTTTGGAAAATTTTCTTATACTATGGGACTAACTTACAAACTACCATATGAGGTGCTTGTCTCACATTTATTGACTTCATAAAAACCACCACGGTCGATAGTCTTAAATGATTGGACGTAGGGGAAGCAGAAGGGGATGTAACCTAAGCTCGCCTTCACCACCACTTGGAGCAAGGAATGTGGATGAAAACCCAGATGACCAAGCTAGAAATAATGAGAATCAAAATAATGCACCTTAAGAAGTCAACAATCAGGCCAATCCAACCAACTTACCAGAACCACCACCTGAGTTAACCACGGTTGTGACAAAATTGGTACAACGGTGCAAGAGCAACAGTAGATGTTACTGGCTATACAAGTTTCCATGGGAATTGCTCCCCCAGCTACCAATACCACACCAACACCTCCTGGTCAAACCAGCACAGTACCGGTTGGTAGCAGTGCCATACCTCCAGCACCCATTGTCGATAATACTATGACCATAGCAACCATCGGACATAACACGGTGCCTACAACACAACAAGTTCCAGTGATACACACCCCAGTGTAGAATTTCAGAGTACAACAAGGAGGGAACAACCAAAGTAGTTACAAGAATCAACCACCTATGTATGGATTTTATGCCCAAAATCAACTTGACCACTCTAAGCTAATAAAGCGTTTTTTTAAAGATGAAACGGAAGGAGTTCACGGGAAAGCCATCTGACCCATTATGGCCGGCCTACTGGATTGATAAAATGGAGATGAACTTCATGATGATGACTATTTCAGAAGAGGTGAAGGTACTGTGTGGGACTTTCATGCAAAAAGGAGATGCAAAATCATTGGTGGAAGTCCACTCGAAGTTATCTTCTGACCAAGTACACCCATCTGATTTGGGCTATCTTCAAAAAGTTTTCTTTGAGAAGTATTTTCCTAGAAGCTTTAAAGATCAAATAGAGAAGAAATTCTTAAGTTTATATCAAGGTTAGATGTCTATGGATGCTCATCAACAGCGTTATGAAGATTTATTCTTCTTTGCTTCCACCAATATGCAAGAGGAGGATACCAAGACCCGAAGGTCTGTCATGGGACTAAGGGGAAGCATTCGAGAGCAAGTGCTAGGATTGGAAAAGAAGATTTATAATGAATCTATGCAGATCGCTCGAGTGTTGGAGTCGAGCCAAAAGGAAAGTTATTTCACTCAGAATCGTGGTTTAAAAAGGGCCAATGGAAATTCGTTTAATGGAGGAAACTCGAAGACCTTCAAACCATTCAAGCCACAGAATATTAATGGAGCGGTTAAGACTACCCAAGCGGTTCTACCTCAACTAGGACAGGTGACTACTAATATTAAGTGCTTTAACTGTGATCATGGGACATTATGCAAAGAACTACCCTAAGCCCAAGAAGTAGTTGCAGCAAGGAAAGGATTATACCGTGACTTTTGAAGACGTCATTGCATCACCTGATGTGGTCACATGTATGTCCTAACCTTATTCTTTTATAGTACATTGTGTGAGCATGTAGATTAAACCTATGTAAAACTACAGGTATTGTAACCATAGTTGATGTACCTACCAGAATTCTCTTTGACTCTAGGGTTACCCATTCTTTTGTATCCATCTCTTTTGGAAAGAAGTTAGACATGCCTCTTAGACCTTTAGACCTCAAAATGTAGTACATTCACCATTGGGATTAGAGGTGGTATTAGACAAATGATATGGACCGTGCCCAGTACTTATTTATGGAAGGAGTATGGATGCAAATTTAGTTCAGCTTGAGATGGTAAACTTTGATGTCATCTTAGGAATGAATTGGTTATCTCAACATTTCACGAGTTTACTGTATGCTGAGAAGAGGTTGTCAAGGGCAAGTATGGTATAGAATTCAACTTTATGGGCACCAAACTTCCTCATAAATGGAAGCTTATTCTCTCTATACTAAAGGCTAAGAGATGCCTTGAGAAGGGAGGAGTTGGATATCTAGTATATGTAGTAGACCTCACCAAAGAAGTACCATGGATAAAGGATATAAAAGTTGTATGGGAGTCTCCAGATGTGTTTCCAAAAGACTTACCTAGGTTGCCACCTGATCGAGCAACTGAGTTCGTATTAGATTTATTGCCAGGGTTGGCACCTGTATCTAAGGCACCATATTGGATGGCTCCTAGGGAATTAAAAGAACTGAAGATTCAACTATAGGAGTTATTGGACAAAGGATTTATCCGACCAAGTATATCACCTTAGGGAGCACCGGTGTTGTTCGTAAAGAAGAAGGACGGTAGTGTTCGACTGTGCATAGACTATTGAGAATTGAACAAGTTGGATTGATGATTTATTTGATCAAAGGTGTTTGTAAGTTGTAAAGACAAGGATATCATCAGTTGAAGATCAAGGAGCGACATTCCAAAGACAACTTTCAGAACTAGGTACGAACATTATGAGTTCTTGGGTATATCTTTTGGGTTAACCAATGCACCAGCATCTTTTATGGAACTTATGAACCGACTGTTCCATGACATGTTGGACACTTCGGTCATAGTCTTTATAGATGACATATTGGTTTATTCTAATATTGAAGCGACTCATGCGATGGATTTTAGAGCAGCTTTAGAACGGCTAAGAAAGGAGAAGCTTTATGCCAAATTCAAGAAGTGCAAGTTCTGGTTAAGCGAACTAGCCTTCTTGGGTCATGTAGTGTCGTCAGAAGGAATCAAAGTAGACCCCAGCAAGATGAAAGCCATCGTAGGTTAGGAAGCACCTAAGAATGTTGTCAAGATTAAAAGTTTTCTGGGGTTAGCTGGATACTACAGACAGTTCTTGGGGATTACTCTAGAATCACCATACCCCTCACCAAGCTAACCTGGTAAGGGGAGAAGTTCATTTGGTCTGATCAATGTAAAAAATGATTCCAAACCTTGAAGTCAAAGTTGATATTGACGCCCGCCTTGACTATTCCAGTACCAGGACAGCCATTTACCCTGTATATTGATGCCTCAAGATTGGGTTTAGGATGTGTTCTAATGCAAGGCAGCAAGTGATTGCTTATGCTTCAAGACAACTGAAAGAGCATGAGAAAAATTACCCTACTCATGATTTGGAGCTAGCGGAAGTAATTCATGCAATCAAGACATGGAGACATTACTTGTATGGTAAGAAGTTCCAGATCAAGTCAGATCACAAAAGCCTCACCCATCTCTTTAACCAGAAAGAGTTAAACATGAGACAGAAAAGATGGTTAGAACTATTGAAGGATGATGACTATGATATTCAGTATCATCCAGGGAAGGCTAACGTAATGGCGGATGCATTACGCAAAAAGGGGGTATTGAAGCCGGATGGAGGACCAAGCAAAAATTCTACATTAAGCCTTACAACATGTAAGACCCGTATCGTTCTAATTCGGTCTTACCACCTTGTATCAGGTCTTCCTATCATGGTCGGACCAAGTGGACCAAGTAAGTGAAGAAACTACAAGGCTAGGTATGAAATTCGAACCATAAATCATCTAATTGAGACAAGTGGTCGCATAGCTAAATAAGTGTGGTCGACCACACCTCAGAATAATGAGACCACTGGAGTCTGGGACGTGTGGTCGCAGATTTGGGACGTGTGGTCGACGGATCCTGCGACCCCACGTGCGACCACACGATGGTATAATTGACTCTGAAATTAGGAAACCTTCCTAATCTGAAGGGGGTTCTTTCCTAATCAAAGTAGGACTCTATATGGAGGGTTTTCCTCTATATATAGGATGTCCCTCAGCCTCTTTCATTCTTTTAGAACTCAAACTAAAAGGGAGAGAAAGAGATGAGGAGGAAGAGAAGGAGAATTGAGGAGGAAGACTAAGAGAAGGAATTTTAGAGAAAGCTCTGATTCTTCAGCAAGTTTAAGGTATGAAAACATTCCCTTGATTAGTTGAATGCCTAGAATAGATCATGGAGGAAGTATTGATTCAAAGTAGGATCTCAACCATGAAACCCATAGACGGAAACTCAAAGAAAATCCATAAAGAGTACATTGGAGTAGATAATTATGAAAAATACGAACTTAAGGCCATAGATCAATCATAGGAAGGACCCTAGTGATAGTTCAAGGAATCAAATCATGAAGGGGTTAGACTACGAATGAAAGTCGACCACACACTCGTGTGGTTGCAGCTATGGTGGACCACTCAAGGCACATGTGTCGACCACACATCCTCGGGAAGTTTCTAGGGAGGGTGCAGTCGCATGTGTGTGGTCGCATGATATGCGACCATACGTATCGACTACACACCCTATGGTCACAGAAACTGAGACCACAGGTGCAGCCACACCTGTGACCACTCAGTTTCTGGAGGTCTGATTGGTTCCAGATTGGACATTTAAACACTATAATTTGAATATGAACTCTAACTTAGAATCCATAAATTTATTAGGTTTCCAAGTGGTCCAAAAGTGATTTTCAAAGCTTGAAAGAGGAACAATCAACGATCAAAGGTGAGGAAACAAGACCTAAACTAACTAGATAATAATAAATTGTTTACTTTATTGAGTCCATTGCCATGATTGACTCTATGCTTATATGCTTGTAATGTGCACCTCACATGTCGTCCAATATTCTTGCTATTACTGATCATGCATATTTAATTTTGTTTATTTATAACATGATGATGATGATGATGCTAGGAATAGGAAAGTGAATGTATGTGCATGGGTTGGTATGTTGAATACGAGTGGAGCATCAGGGGGAGGACGTGGCATGGTGGTCTTTGACTCGTCACCAAACTGTCGCTTTATCTCTACTCAAGTCTTGTCCACTAACATCATCGTATCGCCATTACCTTAGCAGAACTATTACATCGTAGGGCGTCAGGGGAGGTGGTCTCGGACCGTGTGGTCTCTGACTCTGTCGGGCAGCCTTAGCTCTATCTCTATGGACGTATTGTGAGATGCTGGGGTGAGGCCTTGGATACACTATTTCGCATTAGGATTGGTTAGTTGCGAGCCCAGTTTGCAAGCCCTCGCCAATAGGGGCTTACGTGTTGGTATGGGTAGAGCATCAGGGGAAGTGTTGGCAGTGCTTGATCCAGACACTTTAGCTCTATCTCTATTCCATGGTGGGTGCATGTGGGACGACAATGGTGTTTGATCCATTAGATAGATTCACACACTCGTGTATAGAGGTACGATGGCCATCAAACCTTTCTATAGCACATTGCAAACTTATAAACCAGACCAAAGATATAAATTGAATTCATGCATATATTTATTGCATTGTTTTGTTTGCTCACTGAGCCGTGGTGTGTGCTCACCCTTTTGAAGTTGAATATTTTTAGTTCTTGATGCAGGTCTTACTGTTAAAGAATATATGAATGCGCCGACGTATGGACACGTTGTTGCGATGGACGTAGAAGCTAAAGAAGATGCGCATGATTCGTCGTGCGAGTGCAACTCATGTGTTTTTAATTAGCTTAGTTGTTTAGTTATGGGAACATGTAATTGATTATTTTATTTTATTTTATGTCTTGAGGTATATTGGAGATAATTGGATACTTAATTATACTATCACTATCAGATACTCAGTTCATTAGTATTAAAGACTTCTGCTATCGTTTATTTACTCTGAATTTGCTTGTGGGATGTATCTGGTTTAATCGAATGGGTACAGCCTATATGAGATCCTGGTTAAACCGTTGGTCTATGGACTATTCACCACACCATTCTGGTTAGAATTGGGGTATGACAGCTTGGTATTAGAGCTCTCAAGCTCTGCTCTATTAAATCAAAATACCACCACAAGGGTAGTGAACTGAGTTAGGATAAAAATTAAAAGCTGTAATAAGAACACACCATAAGCACCTGTGTTGTATGAGACATAAACTAAGAAAGAGAATAATGCACATATGTAAATGGAAATCCAATTTTATATATATAAAAAAATATATGTCCGAATCAGAGTACAGCCCACAACCCAGACAATTACTCTGTAATATAAAAGGAAAAAGAAATAAATGGTTTCATGAAGCTAGGGGTGCTGGAGGAGGAGGGGCTTTACGATCTCGATCATAATCCTCAACATATACTCTCATAAGTCAGGTTACCTGAGTCTAGGTCACCTGGAGATTAGCTGCCAGATCTGCTACCCTCTGATCTGTGGTATGCTGAGCCTCCCGAATCTCACGTAGCAGTCCCATCATGTCATCTGGTAGTGGTCGCGAAGGACCAGCTGAGTGAAAAGGAGCCTAAGAAGGGCCAGCTCCATGGAATGTCGTGGTGATAGAGGAGTTATGGCATCCACATCCATGTACATCCGATCATCATCCTCCTTATCATCACTCTTGTGTGCCTTTGCTGCTACCTCTGCTGCTGCTGTTGTTGCAGCCTCTGCATCTGCTACCGCTACCCGAGGAAGAGGATGTCTCATAGCGTTTTTCTCCTCGTCAGTGACCTGCACATCTCGCATCCCCATCCTGCAGATGGCACCCCACTCAAGGTCAGTAAAAAAATTATTCTCATAAATCCTCTTATCGACCAAGTCTATCTGTAAGCGAGTGAGCAGAGTGGTGATCAAATGCCCATAGGGTAGGTTACCCACCAGACCAAGCGTTGTGGCATGGTGCATGGTCTTGATAATGATATAAGAAAGGCAGATAGGCTGCCTAGTGCAAATGTAGTACAGAAGGTACTGGGTCAACTGTGAAACCTTCTCATAGTGTCCACTCTGGGGAATCAGGTTGTGCTGAATGATCTTGCAATACACTCGGGGCTCTGGACGTAGGTTAATTGCCATCATCTTCCAGCGATCATCCTGAAGAATATGGTTATCTATTTCTATGTGCATTCACACTGATAGGAACTGAGGTTCCTTGGGTGTGCAGTATACCAAGGGACCATCCTTTGAGATACCCAGGATATCAGCCAACTCCTGGCGATTAAATGAAACCTCTACACCTTTAACAAAACTAGTGATCTTGAGCTCTCTGCCCTATTTATATCCTCTGGGTCACCCTCCACCTGTAAATTATAGTAAAACTATTTCACCAACTCAAGACAGGTGCAACCCTCATATAGAATCACAGGGATCTAGCCCATATCACCAAATGCTCCCTCCACATCAAATAGGGCTAAACTGGCCAAGTTGACACAACGACTCCTTTCCACCTTATTGCACTCATACCAGGGATACTGTGCCTCTGTTTCAATGGACCTGAAGCGACGGGGACTGTCACACCCCAATTCCAACTGAACCAGAAGTGTGAGTGAACAGTTACTAAATCAACGGTTTACACCAGAATCTCAATAAGACCGTGTCCACTAACACAAACCATTGCACTTAACCACAATCAGAATATAAATAAATACAGCGAAAGTCTTAAATTAAATGAACTGAGTACTCTATTGATAAATTAAATAAGTTATCCATTTATTCAAATACCAAAATATAAATAAATATCCTTACACTGTTTATAAAATCCAACTAAAATAAATAAAATAAATTAAAACCATCCTAGATGTACACGCAGTAAGGGCACTCCCATGAAGCGTCATGCTCGTCCTCCCCTGCTTGCACTTCCAGGGCAGCAACTCTTCCATACACTAGAGCATCCACGTAAATAGTGTGTACATAAGGGTGAGCTCACAACTTAGCTCAGTAAGAAAATCAGACAATGCAACAAACAACATGCATGAATAACATTCACATTATGGTCTGGTTTTAAGTTTGCAATGTGCTATTGAAAGGATTGGCGGCCACCGCAACTCTATACACGAGTGTGTGAATCCGCCCAATGGATCAAACACCACTGTCATCCCACATGCACCCACCATGGAATAGAGATAGAGCTAAAGTGTCCGGATCACACACCGCCAACACTTCCCCTGATGCCTTACCCATACCAATACGTAAGCCCCTATTGGCGAGGGCTTGCAAACTGGACTCACAACTAACCAATCCTATATGTCATCACAGTAGGCCCTATCCCAGCACAACTCCCTACAGTAAAGAGATAGGGCTCGAGTCTAGTGGCCAGGCCAGAGACCACAGTGCCACTTCCTCCCCCTAATACCCTACCCACACCAAGCATGCTAAGACAGAAGCGATACGAAAAGGTGCTAGTGTAAGGAATGATCCCAGACCCCAGGCCCATCCAATTCCACACACCAACGAAAACAATCACATCCTAGCATAGCGAGTATGCATGAACAATATAGTAACTGAAAGTAAAGATGACATGCAAGTATGCACAAACACCATTCCACAGAATCATAATTACTAACAACGTTTTATTGTTATTAAGTTATTAGGGTTTAGGTCCGATTCCCTTACTTGACGCTTGATTGCTAGCTTGCTCCCCTTCAAAAAATCCAAACTCACTATCACAAGGTCCTACGCGATGTTAGGGTTGAATTAAAATTAGTTTCTTAGGGTTTACGTTGGTTGAAAACCAACTGGGATTGAAAACACCCTTACAGTGCATAACGGTCGCAGGTACCGGTCGCATCACTGTGGGGCAAGGTGCGACCAGTATGGTCGATCGGTCCCCCACAGGTCAGCTCCCAAGAGATAGCAGTCGTAGATGTCACACCCCAATTCCGTACTATTCAGAATGGTGTGATGAACCGCTAATTAACCAACGGTTCAACCAGGATCTCGAATAGGCTATGCCCGTTTCCTTAAACCATACACATACACGACAATAATCAGAGTAAATACACAATAGCGAAAGTCTTTATACTAATGAACTTAGAGTCTAATAATTATAAAATAATAAATTATCCAATTATTCTCCATTGACTAAGACATTTTATTTATCAATTACATCATCTGTATAAATTGAATAAAATTCTAATCGAAAACACAAGAGTTGCATTCGCATGACGAATCATGCGACTCCACCATAACTTCATCGTCTATCACCGCCACATGTCCATACATAGGAGCATTCATATAGTCTTCAACCGTGGTACCTGCATCATCAACTAAAAGCATTCGACGTCGAAAGGGTGAGCACACATCATGGCTCAGTGAGCAAACAAAACAATGCAACAAACATATGCATGCATTCAATTCATATCTTTGGTCTGGTTCATAAGTTTGCAATGTGATATAGAAAGGTTCGGTGGCCGCCTCGCCTCTTTACACAGGGTGTGTAAGCCCACCCAATGGATCAAAGACCATTGTCGTCCACATCCACCCCACCATGGAATAAAGATAGAGCTAAAGTGCTTTGGACCGCACCGCATCACACTTCCCCTGATGCTCTATCCATACCAACATGTAAGCCCCTTTTGGCGTGGGCTTGCAAACTGGGCTCGCAACTAACCAATCCTAATGTCAAACAGTGTATCCAAGGCCTCACCCCAGCATCACTCAATACGTCCAAAGAGATAGAGCTAAGGCCCCCCGGCAGAGTCAGAGACTACACGGTCCGAGACCACCTCCCCTGATGCCCTACGATGTAATAGTTCTGCTAAGGTAATGGCGATACGACGATGTCAGTGGACAAGACTTGAGTAGAGATAGGGATAAAGTGCTTAGGACCGCACCGCATCACACTTCCCCTAATGCTCCACTCGCATCAAGTACACCAACCACACACAAACATTCACATGTCTATTCCTAGCATCATCATCTTCATCATCATGTTGTAAATAAACTGAATTAAATATGCATGAACAGTAATAACAGGAATAGTAGTTGACATGTGATATGCACATTACAATCATACAGTCATAGAATCATACATGGTATTGGACTCAATGAACGAAAATAGTTTATTATTAGCCAATTAGTTTAGGTCTTGTTCCCTCACCTTTGATTGAGTATAGATCCTCGTTCAAGCTTTATGAATTACATTTAAATCACTAGAAAGGCCTAACAAATCGATAGATTTTAATTAAAATTAATTCCAACAAATTTAGACCAGCTGAAATCATAGGGTCGCAGGTTGGGTAGCACCTAGGGTCGGTTACCAATCGACCCTATGTGCGACCACACCCTCCCTGGGACTTCCCGAGGGCATGTGATTGATCATGTGGTCTCGTCGGTTCATTCTAAGATTGTTCTATGGCTCATAACTATGATTTTTACACACTTTCCATTGCTTATGATGATTACTTCCATGGATTCCTTTGAAACTCATCCATGCATAGATGATTTGGGTTTCTCCTAATTCTTACTTCTTCATATTCCATTCTAGGCTCTTAATTTATGAAGGGAATTAGACTCATACCTGAAGTTGGCTAAGATTCAGAGATTTCTCTGAAGTTCCTCCTCTTCCTTAGTCTTTTCTTTAATTTTCCTTCTCTTCTTCTCTTCCTTCTCTTTCTCTCACTTTTAATCAGGGTTTTAAAAGGAGTGAAAGAGGAAGGGACATCCTATTTACAGAGAAAAACCCTCCAAAATAAGTCCCATCGAGTTTAGGAAAGAACCCCTTGAAATTAGGAAAGTTTCCTAATTTACGGTTTTTATCTATCATCGTAGGGTCGCAGGATCCGTCGACCCTACGTTTTTCTAGTCTTGCGACCCTAAGACTAGAAAATCATAGGTTGGACTTCTCCTGAGGTGGGGTCGACCCTACCTATTTAGGCATGCGACCCTACCCTCATATTTACTATTTTTTGGTTAAACTCATACCTGGTCTTGTGATTTCCTTCACGCACTTGGTCCACTTGGCTCGACCATGATAGGTAGACCTAGTACAAGGTGGAGACCGGTTAGTTTGATACGGGTCTTACAACTCCCCCCTTCTTATTAAAAATTTTGTCCTCGGAATTGGTACATACCTTCCGAGTCGAAAATATGAGGATATTTCTTCCGCATAGCATTCTCGTCTTCCCATGTGATTTCTTCTATAACTCGGCCTCTCCAGGTGACTTTAACATAGTATATGTCACGATTGCGTAGACGTTGAACCTTTCCACTGGTGATCTCAGTTGGTGATACTTCAAATATCAAATCATCAGTTAAATCTGGTGGATCTGCTGTCAAAACGTGCGTTGGATCTTTGACGTACTTCTTTAATAAGGAGATATGAAATACATCATGCACACTTGACATAGATGGTGGTAGGGCTAACTAATAAGCCACTTTTCCCCATTTCGCTAGAATCTCATATGGCCCGACATATCTCGGACTTAGCTTCCCCTTTTTGTCTGAATCGTTTTAAACCCCGTATAGGTGATACTTTCAAGAATACTGATGCGTGTAGAGCGCTCAAATTAAATTACCTTACTTTGAAACGTAGATAGTAGCAAGTAAGAGTCGAACCCACAAGGATTGTATGATCAAGATTAAAATGTTTAATTAACCTAAAGAGAGAAAAAAAAACAAATGAAAATAAAATAAGACTCAGAAAGTAACCAATTGTTGTACTAAACAGATTCTGATTAATCTTATTAGCACAACTTCATTGGCTATTCTATGTATGGAGGGGGGTATGTTTGCAGTAGAAAAGAACAGTAATTAATTATCTAAAATACAAGAATAAAGAGCAAGGTAATACAAATATCAAAGATTAAACCAATAAGAGAAAACTTCGGTCAAAAGGATACTTACACCATCTTCATAAACTTGTTCATCGACATAAAGGATAATCAATTCCAATTGAATAATCAATCAAGAAAATTAGGACTAGGCCTAAAATCCTTCGTCTGTCCTTAAGATTGGTCTATTAAAAGATAGCTTATTAATAGCACCCTTACTCTTAAATCAATCTCAAGACTAGGCTCTCGATTTGATTCAGGAATAACAATAACAATTGGAAAGACGATTGAAATTAAACATTAAGCACACACCAGCGTGGTTTAATTATTTTAATCTAATTTCTCCTAGAAATATAACATTAACTTGTCCATTAACATCAATTCCCATTGCCACTGACATAGAATCAATTGATAGCAATTCAATTCTAAAATAACAATTGATTAAATAAATAAATCAATTAGTAGTACTCCTAATCAACTCATTCATCAATCATTATACACATAAATTGGAAGAAAAACAAATATTCAATTAAAAATCAATAAATAAAACAAGTCTCACAAGTTTACAATGATGGCTTCAGCTCCGTCTAACCAAAGATAAGAAAATTAACCACACATGACTTCTTCAAGAACACAAAAGAAAGAGAGTTGTTCTTCAACCATTGTCTTCTTTTTCAATCACTCTTGAATGCTCTTTACATAGGCTTTACATTGTTTAAATAGCCAAAATACAAGACTAAAATTGGTATGCCTAGATTTGACAACCTTATTACATGGAAATAAAAATTAAACAAAATCTTCGTTCCTAGATTAGATGAAAATCATTCCATTATTAAACAATTGTCACCCCCAAATCTACCAAATTTTGTAAGATTCCATAGTTGTGTATATTCTCCTCAAGATTTCCAATAATCAATCAAGGCCTTCCAATAGTGAACCTTCCATGTGTAGCAACCTTCCTTCTCTGGTTTAGATTTGGGTCAATTTTTTAGATTAGATTTTAAAACCACATTTGGAAGCCCAAACGAACTCTTTCCATGTCAGAATCCTACATGAAATTCAAAACGTTATTATTAAGAATGCTAGAATTTTCATCTTTTATTAATTAATTAACAAGATTTCTAAAATATATCAACCTCATAAAATAAATTCTATTAAGCTCAATAAGATATAAAACACCCTAAAAATCATAATGCAAAAGGAATAAAAAAAATATAAAATTATACACTTATCAAATTCCCCTACACTTAGCCTTTGCACATCCTCGGGCAAAATAAAAAAAATCATAAACTATTCCACTTTCGTAGGAACCACGATTGCACTTAGCATGTACAGCAAGCCATTGAACCCCTAGGTTACCCCTAGTGGACTAGTTGTGTCTCGTGAGGGTTTGCAGTGAATCTACCCACAAAATTCAAAGAAAAATATTTTTAGATTTGACAAATTACAAGAATTAAATAAAATCTTAAGTACTCCACAATTATAACTCATAAACATAATTAAACTCAATAGAAACTTAAATCTTATCAAAGATACAATAACTTTATTTTAGTCACCATCTTCAACAAATTCATATTAATATGCATCTATAGTGTGAAGTGTGAAGTGATGTAACTCAATTAGTAAGGGGCTTTACAGTATACTTCAAGAAAAATAACACCATTTTTTTTTATTGACTAGTGCAATGTCTGTTTTCTTAGGCTTTCTAAGTTACCCATGTAGCAAGTGTTGGGTCAGTGACTCCTAAATCAGTTGGCTTTAGGGCACTAGGTGTAGAGACACCCCTAGGACTTAATAACTCAAGTAACAAAGGCCACAAAATCAGACTTAGTCAATTAAACTGCTTATAACCATCATCTCAATTTTTTTTTATTGACTAGTGCAATGTCTGTTTTTTTAGGCTTTCTAAGTTACCCATGTAGCAAGTGTTGGGTCAGTGACTCCTAAACCAGTTGGCTTTAGGGCACTAGGTGTAGAGACACCCTTAGGACTTAATAACTCAAGTAACAAAGGCCACAAAATCAGACTTAGTCAATTAAACTGCTTATAACCATCATCTCAATTTTTCTTTTTTCTTTTTTGAGGTTTTTTGGACATTGAAGCAGTTATTTATTCTTTTTCAAGTTTTTTTTTTTTTTTGTAATTGTCATTTCTCAAATTTGGTCAAAAAAAAAAATTTTTTTTTTTTTTGAAGAAAATTTGAAGTCAAATTTTTTTCGGTTACTATATACAACCAATATATACTAACAACATGTAAAAATAAAAACAAAACACATCGTAGAATTCCCCCACACTTAAAACTTACATTGTCCCCAATGTAAGGCTAAATGCAAAGAAAAAGACAAATACAAACATAATATCTATGAAAAAGAAAAATAATAAATAAATAAATAAAAAGAGAAAGGGTTAAGAAAGCAAATCTGATTTCTTGGGTTGCCTCCCAAGTAGCGCTTTTGTTTAACGTCGTTCGCTCGACTTTGCAGTTTTTCTCAATCTGAATAAAGTGGATCTTCTAAGTCCATAGCTTTCTCAACCAACGAGTTAACTTGAAAACCTTCATGGTAAGGTTTAAGTCTATATCCATTGACCTTAAAAATCTTTTGAGTGTCCAAACTTTGAATCTCAACTGCACCATGTGGAAAGAGATTAATAACAATAAAAGGACCAATCCAACGAGATTGCAACTTACTAGGAAATAATCGAAGCCTTGAATTATAAAGGAGCACTTTTTTTCCAACAACAAATTGCTTCTTAGAAATCATTTTATCATGAAAGGCCTTCGTCTTTTCCTTATAAATTCGAGAATTCTCATAAGCTTCATTACGAATCTCCTCTAACTCCTGCAATTGCAACTTTCGTTGCTCCCCCGCCTTATCCGTCTCCATGTTACACTACTTAATTGCCCAGAATGCCTTGTGCTCCAATTCTACCGGTAGATGACATGATTTTCCATAAACCAACCGATATGGAGACATCCCTATAGGTGTCTTATAAGCAGTCCTATAAGCCCATAGTGCATCGTCAAGTCTTGTACTCCAGTATTTCCTATTCGGATTAACTGTTTTTTCTAAAATTGACTTTACCTCTCTATTAGATACCTCAGCTTGCCCATTAGTTTGTGGATGGTAGGCAGTTGAAATCTTATGGGTCACAGCATACCTCTAAAGCAGTGCTGCTACAGTGCGGTTACAAAAGTGAGTCCCTCTATCACTGATCATTGCCCGTGGGATCCCAAATCTAACAAAAATGTGAGACTTGACAAAATCTGCAACCACTTTAGAATCATCAGTTCGGGTGGCTTTTGCTTCCACCCACTTTGACACATAATCAACAGCAAGTAAAATATAAACATTGCCAAAAGAATCAGGAAAAAGACCCATAAAGTCAATGCCCCAAACATCAAAAATTTCACAAATAAGTATGGGGGTTTGTGGCATTTGATCCCTACGGGCCACATTACCTAAGTATTGGCAACGAGTGCATGACTTACAAAATATATATGCATCATGAAATAAAGATGGCCAAAAGAAGCCACATTCAAGCACTTTTCTTGCTGTTCTTTTAGGACCGAAATGTCCACCACATGCATATGAATGACAAAAGATAAGAATGGATTCAAATTCAGTTTCGGGTACGCACCTTCTTACCATTTGGTTTGAACATTGTTTCCAAAGATAAGGGTCATCCCAAATGTAGTACCGAGCATCACTCTTGATTTTCTCTCTTCGTAATCTAGGTAGCTCTGGTGGTAAGGTTTTGGTAGCCAAATAATTGACTAAATCTGCATACCAGGGCACTACATTTGTCACCTTAAGTAGTTGTTCATCTGGGAAGAAATCTTGTAATGGTATCGCATCATCCTCCTTAACCACCCGACTAAGATGGTCTGCAACTAAATTCTCAGCTCCCTTCTTGTCCTTAATCTCCAAATCAAATTCTTGAAGAAGAAGGATCCATCTGATCAATCTTGGCTTAGATTCTTTTTTCGCCAGCAAATGCCTAAGAGCTGCATGATCAGAATAGACAATAACTTTAGTTCCCAATAAATAAGATCTAAATTTTTTCAAAGCAAAAACTATAGCCAATAGCTCTTTCTCCATTGTGGAGTAGTTACACTGTGCTTCAGTTAGTGTCCGAGAGGCATAATAGATAGCATGAGCAACTTTCCCAACACGTTGACCCAAAACAGCCCCAATAGCATAATTGCTAGCATCACACATGATCTCAAATGGGAGTTTCCAGTTCGGCGATTGAATCACGGGGGCTGTTGTTAGGAGTTCTTTGAGCTTGTCAAAAGCTCTTTTGCACTCATCATTAAAGTCAAACACCACTTCCTTTTGTAAGAGCTTGCATAAGGGCAATGAAATTTTCGAGAAATCCTTGATGAAGCGCTGATAAAAGCCTGCATGTCCAAGAAAGGAACGCACTTCCCGCACAGTTGTGGGGTAAGGTAAAGATTGAACAAGATCTATCTTTGCTTTGTCAACTTTTATACCTCTAGAAGATATCACATGACCTAAAAATGCTCCTTGTGTTACCATAAAATGACATTTTTCAGAATTCAAAACAAGGTTAGTTTAGTTTCTATACACCTCTTAAGAACAAGTGTAAGGTTATCCAAGCATGTATCAAAAGAGTCTCCATAAACAGTAAAATCATCCATGAAAACTTCTATAATGTTCTCTACATAATCAGAAAAAATGCTAACCATACACCTCCGGAATGTGGCTGGGGCGGTGCAAAGACCAAACGGCATTCGTCGGTAAGCAAAGGTACCAAATGGGCAGGTGAATGTCGTTTTCTCCTGATCTTCAGGTGAAATCACAATTTGATAGTAACCTGAGTAACCATCAAGAAAACAATAGTGCGAATGACCTGCTAACCTCTCCAACATTTGATCGATAAATGGAAGAGGAAAGTGGTCTTTACGAGTTGAAACATTCAATTTCCTATAATCAATACAAACACGCCACCCATTTTGTATCCTAGTAGGGATTAACTCATTATTTTGATTCTTAACAACAGTTATGCCCGTCTTTTTAGGTACCACCTGAACCGGACTTACCCACTTACTATCAGAGATAGGATAGATAATTCCAACATCAAGGAGCTTTAATATCTCCTTCTTCACAACTTCCATCATAGGAGGGTTGAGTCTACGCTGTGCTTCTCTAATCGGTTTGGCTCCCTCCTCAAGAAGTATGCGATGCATGCACATGGCCGGGCTGATTCCCTTAATGTCAGCTATTGTCCACCCAATGGCTGTCTTATGGTCTCTCAAAATTCGAATGAGTTTCTCCTCTTGTAGCTTGGTCAAGTCCCTTGCTATTATCACAGGTAACGTCTCATTGTCTCCTAAGTAGACATATTTGAGATGGTCTGGAAGTGGTTTCAGCTCAACGATAGGTGCTTGCACAATGGAAGGTAACAACCTTGTATGAGATATAGGCAACTCAATGTGAGCAACATCATATCTTTTTGGAATTGGGGGTAAGGCCTGCAATGCCATCAACATCTTCTCTAATTCAGCATTTAACACAAATTCTGAATTGAAATCCATGCTATTCAAATGTTTGCTAATGGCTACCATCAACTCATCTTCACCATTTAATTCAAAAACTTGTTGTACCATAGAATCAATTATATCAATAGCAAAAACAGAATTTATATCACTAGGATACCTCATAGCCTCAAAAATATTAAAGCGAACTATCTCGCCATCAAATTCCATAGATAAGGTACCATCATGAACATCTATTTTTGTTTTAGCAGTCTTTAAAAATGGTCTACCCAACAAAAGAGGTGTAGAATTATGAGATGAGTCATCTTCCATTTTTAATACATAAAAATCAGCAGGAAATACCAATTCATTAACTTGAACTAACACATCCTTAATCACACCTTCAGGATATACATTTGATCTATCAGCTAATTGAATAGTTACACCAGTTTCTTTTAAAGGTTCTAGATTTAATGAAGCATATATTGAATAAGGCATGACATTAATTGATGCTCCTAAATCTAACATAGCTCTATTGAAATTGGTGTTACCTATTTTGCATGGGATATTGAATGTACCTGGGTCTTTACACATAGGGGGAAGCTTCCGTTGAATAACGGCTGAGACATTTTCACCCATACTTACCTTTTCATCTCCTTTCAATTTTCTCTTGGATGTGCACAATTCCTTAAGAAATTTAGCATACCGTGGCACTTGTTTAATTGCTTCAATAAGAGGTATATTTATCTCTACCTTTCGAAAAATCTCCAACATCTCCTTTTCTTTTTCTTCCTTTCTAGATTGAGCAAACCTGCTAGGAAAAGGAGGTTGAATAGGAATAGAGGAAATAGAAGGTTTAGAGTTTACCCCAGATGAGAAAATAGATGTCAGAGTTGATTTTGAGGTCTCTTTCTTTTTTTCCTTTTCTATATTCTCCACTTCTTTTCCACTTCTCAAGATTATGGCATTTGCATTTTCCTTCGGATTCACCATTGGTTGCGAAGGTAGCTTTCCCGAGCCTCGAGCCTCTAGTCTACTCATTGAAGTGGCCAGTTGGCTTATTTGAGTCTCCAAGTTCTTTATACCTGCCCTTGTTTCCTGTTTAAATTGTAATGAATCATTGGCAAGTGTTTTAACAATATCCTCCAAGGTCATACCTGAACTTAAAGGTGCTTGTTGTCTGGATTGAAAAGGTTGTTGGCCATATTGATACCCATACTGACGATTGGGGCCATCTTGATTACCATAGCTGAGATTTGGGTGATTTCTCCATCCCGGATTGTAAGTATTTGAGTATGGATCGTACTTACGTTGAGGTTGTCCTGGAAATCCACCCACAATATTTGCTTGCTCTGTAGATTCCTCTTGAAGTGTGGGACACATATCAGATGGGTGTCCCACGATGTAGCAAATTCCACAAGTTTGAACCTGTTGCACCTTATCCACAGCCAATTGACGAACAAGTGAAGACAATTCTTCAATTTTTAATTCAAGAGAAGAAGTGCTTACCTCATTAACCTTGTTCGATGGAGGGTCATTTCTTACACCAAATTGCTGAGAGTTAGCAGCCATATTTGCAATCAAATTACGGGCTTCCCTTGGAGTTTTATCCACTAATGCTCCTCCACTCGCTGCGTCAATCATACCCCTATCAGTATGAGAAAGCCCTTCATAGAAGTATTGAATGAGTAATTGCTCGCTAATTTGGTGATGAGGGCAGCTGGCGCAAAGCTTCTTGAATCGCTCCTAGTATTCATAAAGTATTTCTCCATTATATTGCCTAATACCGCAGATTTCCTTTCGAATATTTGCTGCCCTTGAAGCTGGAAAATACTTTTCCAAGAAAAGCCGCCTCATCTCATTCCATGTGGTAATGGATCCTGGTGGCAAGTAATAAAGCCAATCGTTTGCATTGTCCGCTAATGAGAATGGAAACGCCCTCAACTTGATTTGCTCCTCAGAAATTCCGGTTGGTTTCATGCTCGAACATACCACATGGAATTCTTTTAAATGCTTGTGTGGGTCATCACCTACAGGACCACGAAAAGTAGGGAGGAGATGGATTAGACCAGATTTAAGTTCAAAGGCAACATCAAGATTAGGATACTCGATGCAGAGTGGTTGTTGGTTCAGATTAGGAGCCGCTAACTGCTTAAGAGTGCGGTTGTTGTTGTCTGCCATTTCTTCAAAGTCTGAATTACTAGTGCTGCCAGAAGCTAAATCAATGGCTACGTTATTGCCTGATGAAGAATTTTTTGCTGTCTTTCTACTTTCTCTCCTTAGCTTGTGCAGAGTTCTTTCTATTTCTGGATCAAATTGCAACTCTCCCAAATGAGAAGATCGGTTCATTCACTTAAGAGAACAAGCAGATAATAAAAAATAAAAAAAATAAAAAAAAATCAATTAAATAATCAAACAAATCAATTTAATCAAAACAATCCCCGGCAACGGCGCCAAAATTTGATGCGTGTCGAGCGCTCAAATTAAATTACCTTACTTTGAAACGTAGATAGTAGCAAGTAAGAGTCGAACCAACAAGGATTGTATGATCAAGATTAAAATGTTTAATTAACCTAAAGAGAGAAAAAAAAAACAAATGAAAATAAAATAAGACTCAGAAAGTAACCAATTGTTGTACTAAACAGATTCTGATTAATCTTATTAGCACAACTTCATTGGCTATTCTATGTATGGAGGGGGGTATGTTTGCAGTAGAAAAGAACAGTAATTAATTATCTAAAATGCAAGAATAAAGAGCAAGGTAATACAAATATCAAATATTAAACCAATAAGAGAAAACTTCGGTCAAAAAGATACTTACACCATCTTCATAAACTTGTTCATCGACATAAAGGATAATCAATTCCAATTGAATAATCAATCAAGAAAATTAGGACTAGGCCTAAAATCCTTAGTCTGTCCTTAAGATTGGTCTATTAAAAGATAGCTTATTAATAGCACCCTTACTCTTAAATCAATCTCAAGACTAAGCTCTCGATTTGATTCAGGAATAACAATAACAATTGGAAAGACGATTGAAATTAAACATTAAGCACACACCAGAGTGGTTTAATTATTTTAATCTGATTTCTCCTAGAAATATAACATTAACTTGTCCATTAACATCAATTCCCATTGCCACTGACATAGAATCAATTGATAGCAATTCAATTCTAAAATAACAATTGATTAAATAAATAAATCAATTAGTAGTACTCCTAATCAACTCATTCATCAATCATTATACACATAAATTGAAAGAAAAACAAATATTCAATTAAAAATCAATAAATAAAACAAGTCTCACAAGTTTACAATGATGGCTTCAGCTCCGTCTAACCAAAGATAAGAAAATTAGCCACACATGACTTCTTCAAGAACACAAAAGAAAGAGAGTTGTTCTTCAACCATTGTCTTCTTTTTCAATCACTCTTGAATGCTCTTTACATAGGCTTTACATTGTTTAAATAGCCAAAATACAAGACTAAAATTGGTATGCCTAGATTTGACAACCTTATTACATGGAAAAAAAAATTAAACAAAATCTTCGTTCCTAAATTAGATGAAAATCATTCCATTATTAAACAATTGTCACCCCCAAATCTACCAAATTTTGTAAGATTCCATAGTTGTGTATATTCTCCTCAAGATTTCCAATAATCAATCAAGGCCTTCCAATAGTGAACCTTCCGTGTGTAGCAACCTTCCTTCTCTGGTTTAGATTTGGATCAATTTTTCAGATTAGATTTTAAAACCACATTTGGAAGCCCAAACGAACTCTTTCCATGTCAGAATCCTCATGAAATTCAAAACGTTATTATTAAGAGTGCTAGAATTTTCATCTTTTATTAATTAATTAACAAGATTTCTAAAATATACCAAACTCATAAAATAAATTCTATTAAGCTCAATAAGATATAAAACACCCTAAAAATCATAATGCAAAAGGAATAAAAAAAATATAAAATTATACACTTATCTAATACCTTATCACCTGTGACAAATTCAAGGTCTCGGCATCGAGTATCTGCGTACTGTTTTTGACGATTTTGAGCCGTTCTAACTCTTTCCTTGATAATGTCGACTACTCAACAGGTCTCTTCAATAAATTCTGGTCCAACGATGCTGCGTTCACCAACTTCATTCCAGAACAAAGGAGTTTGACACTTCCTCCCATACAGTGCTTCATAAGGTGACATTTGTATAGTAGCTTGATAGCTGTTGTTATAGGCGAACTCGATTAATGGTAGATTCTCATACCATGATCCTTTAAAATCAATTACACAGGCTCGAAACATGTCTTCTAAAATCTGAATGGTACGCTCCGATTCTCCGTCTGCCTGAGGATGGAATACAGTACTGAATATCAACGCTTTACCCATAGCCTTTTGCAATCCTTCCCAAAACTTTGAAGTAAAGTGTGGGTCTCTATCGGACACAATGCTTTCAGGTACACCATGTAATCTAACAATGTTATCCACATATATCTTGGCTAAACTCTCCAGGGTATACTGTGGTCGTATTGCTATAAAGCGAGCTGTCTTAGTTAGACGATCTACAATCACCCAGACCGCGTCAACTTCTCGAGGAGTCAATGGTAACCCGGTGACGAAGTCCATAGTGATGCAGTCCCATTTCCATGCTGGTTCTGGCAGTGGCTGCAACAGTCCTGCAGGTCTTCGTCGTTCAGCCTTCACCCTCTTTAAATTTAGGCATTGAGACACGAATTTAGGTATATTTTCTTTCATTCCTCTCCACCAATATAATTTCTTCAAGTCATGATACATCTTTGTACTTCCAAGATGTACCGAATAGGCAGTGGTGTGAGCTTCCTTCATTAGTCGATGTCTAATGTCCACATTTTCTGTTTTTGGAACACATACTCTCCCTTTGTACTTCAGTACCTTTTCATCATCTAAGGTGAACTCAGGAGTAGTCCTACCTTTTTCAATGTCTTCTTGTACCGTTCTCAGATAAGGATCTGATCTAATAACTGGCTTCACTTCATCAATTATATCAAGTACAATCTTCAACGTTGCGAACATATTTGAAAACCGATGGATAAACCCTTGGTTGGTTGATTCACTCGGTGCATCTATTACGAACTGTTCATTACCATGATTGAACACTTTTCCTGTAGTACACATTGTTGCAGTTGTGTTAACCTCTCCTTGAGATTTTATCATTATTTTTCTACTTAGCGCATCAGCAACTACATTAGCCTTTCCTGGATGATACTGGATATCACAATCATAATCCTTCAATAATTCCAACCATATTCTTTGTCTCATGTTCAACTCCTTCTGATTAAAAAGATAAGTGAGACTCTTACGATCTGATTTAATCTGAAATTTCTCTCCGTACAACTAATGTCTCCATATCTTGACAGTATGTACTACTGTCGCTAATTTCAAGTCATCAGTGGGATAGTTCTTGTCATGTGTCTTCAGTTGTCTTGAGGCATACGCAATTACTTGTTCTCCTTGCATAAGTACACATCCTAAACCCAAGCCCGACGCATCTGTATACAAGATAAATGGCTATCCTGGAATAAGAATAGTCAAGATCGAAGTAGATATCAATCTAGCCTTCAATGTTTGGAAACTCTTCTCACATTTATTAGTCCAAACAAATTTTTTTCCCTTCTTAGTCAAACTGGTGAGAGATACGGCAATTCTGGAATAGTCTTCCACAAATCATCGATAATACCCAGCTAGTCCTAGGAAACTTTTAATTTCTGCAACGCTCTTTAGTGTTTCCCACTTCACAATGGCTTTAATCTTGCTAGGATCCACTTTAATTCCTTCAACGGATACAACATGGCCTAAGAAAGCAACCTCCTTTAACCAAAACTCACACTTTGTAAATTTGGCGTAAAGCTTTTCTTTCCTTAATCGCTGCAGAGCGGATCTTAGATTCATGACATGAGTTTCCTTGTCTTTGGAGTAGACCAATATATCATCAATAAACACAATGACTGACGTATCCAACATATCATGGAATACCCGATTCATGAGTTCCATAAAGGTTGCGGGTGCGTTAGTCAATCCAAAAGACATGACTAAAAAATTCATAATGTCTATATCTTGTTCTAAATGCTATCTTTGGAATATCACCATCCTTAATCTTCAACTGATGGTATCCTGACCAAAGATCAATCTTGGAGAACACCTTGGCACCTTGCAACTGATCAAAAAAGTCATCGATCTGAGGCAATGGGTACCGATTCTTGATTGTCAGCTCAATTCCCGGTAGTCTATACACAGTCGAACACTGTCGTCCTTCTTCTTTACGAATAATACTGGCACTCCCCATGGTGATATGCTATGTCTGATGTAACCCTTGTCCAATAGTTCCTGTAACTGTACTTTTAATTCCTTCAGTTCAGTAGGAGCCATTTGATAGGGTGCTTTAGATACTGGTATGGCTCCGGGTATCAGATCTATAACAAACTCTATAGCTCGTTCGGGTGATAGTCCTGGTAGTTCTTCAAGAAATACATCTCGAAAGTCACACACCACATCAATATCCTCCATTCGTGGTGCTTCCTTGGTTAGGTCGACCACTGATACTAGATACCCAACTCCTCCTTTCTCAAGGCATTTTCTAGCCTTTAATGCAGAGAGGATGAGTTTTCATTTACGGGGAAGTTTGGTTCCCGCAAAACTAAACTCTGCTCCTTCCTTGTCTTTAAATGTCAGCTTCTTTTCTGTACATAATAGGTTTACAGAATGCCGAGCTAACCAGTCCATTCCCAAGATGATGTCAAAGTCTGCCATCTCAAGTTGAATCAAGGTTGCATCCAAAGTTTTCTCGTCAATAAGGACTGGACATGGTCCATAATCCTTTTCTAATTCCACTTCCAATCCCATAGGCGATCGTACAAGAAGTTTGTAGTCTAAATATTTAAGAGGTAGATTCAGCTTCTTCCCCAATGACACAGATATAAAAGAATGAGTAGCTCCAGAATCAAAGAGTACTCTAGCGGGTATGTCATTAATTGGTACGATACCTATGATTTATTTTAATTTAGTCTACATGCTCACACATTGTAACACAAAATGAAAGGTTCAGGTCATACCTGTGACCACATCAAGCGATGTGGCAGCATCCTCAGATGTAACAGCGTAAACCCTTCCTTGCTGTAGTTGCTTCTTGGGCTTAGGACATTCTCTGGAATAATGTCCCACTTGATTACAGTTATAATATTTTACTCCTTCATTATTTTGGTTTTGTTGTGGTCAAGCTGCTGGAGTAGTCTTGGCTGCAGCATTAAAGCCATGAGTACAGAAGGGTTTGAATGTCCTTGTATTCCCTCCGTTGTATGAATTTCCGTTTGGCCTTTTAATACCCCTATTTTGAGCAAAGTAGCTCTCCTTCTGGCTCGACTCTATTACTCGAGCAATATGTACTGCTTCATTGTAAACTTTCTTTTCCAAGCCCAGAACATGCTCATGGATGCTCCCCCTGAGTCCCATGACGAACCTTCGGGTCTTAGTATTTTTCTCTTGCATGCTAGTGGGTGCAAAGAAAAACAGCTCCTCATAACGCTGTTGGTATGCATCCACGGTCATTTGCCCCTGATATAAACTCAGGAACTCTCATTCCATAGAATCTCTACAACTTCTAGGGAAATACTTCTCAAAGAATGCCTCTTTATATATAGCACAGGTCAATTGGGCGTGCTTAGTTAACAGATAAGTCCGAGTGGACTTCCACCAGTGGTGTGCATCGCCTTTCAGCATAAAGGTTGCACACAGTACTTTCTCCTCCTCATTTACCGTCATCATCATAAAGTTTCTTTCCATTTCATCAATCCAGTGTGCTGGCCACAAAGGATCTACTGGTTTACCATTATATTCCTTGGGCTTCATCTTTAGAAAACGCTCAATCAGTCGGCAGTGGTCCAGCTGATACGGAGCATAGGCCCCATACATTGGTGGTTGATACTGGTAACTGCCTTGAGCTACCTCAGGATTCTGTACTTGGGCCTGCATGACTCGTGTTTGAGGTGCGTGGGGTATCGTGTTACTTCCCCCGGGTACTGTGCTAGCCTGCCCTGCTGGCATAGGTGTTGTATGGGCAGCTGGAAAAGCCATCCCTATAGCAGCTTGCATATTGACTTGCACCTGCTATATTTGCTGCAGCTGTTGTGCCAAGTTCATTACAGCTGTGGCTAAATCCGTAGGTGGGGTTGGCAAGTTTGTAGGATTTGCCTAGCCACTAGCTACTGGTGGTGCCGTATTCAGATTCTCCTGTGCTTCAGGATTTATATGGTTGTCTTCCTCCATAGGTGGTGGTGGTGGAATTGAGTTACGGCTTTGTCTGGTCACTTTTTGCCCAGCCATTTCCTGTTCTGGTGGTGGTAATGTCTGTAAACAATCATAGCACATGTGAGGCAATCAATATAAGTTGTTCTCAAGTCAAAAATCCAACTAATCAATATAAATTTCAAAATTTTCAGATCTTTCTGACAAAATACTATATTTTCCATCGTAGGGTCAATAGTAGGGTCGGTCCTTATGCGACCCCAGGGTATGCGACCCTAAGAAACACTGTCAGCTTACTGAGAGCCTAGGGTTGATGGTAGGGTCGGTAGTTGTCTGACCCTATGTCCGACCCTTAGTTCTCTGTCAGATCACCGAGAGGCTAGGGTCAATGGTAGGGTCGGTAATTGTCCGACCCTAGGTTCGACCCCTAGTTCTCTCTCAGATCACCGAGAGGCTAGGGTCGATGGTAGGGTCTGACATAGGGTCGCATGTTTTGGTCGAATTATGCGACCCTACGATCCAGAATCAGGTTTTTAACCCCGATTTTTTATTCATTTCCCATTCTTTCTCCTTCCTTCCAACTCCACTCGGTTTCCTAAGTTGCTACAGTATCAACCCCTAGTGTTTGGTGATCATATCTTCCATTCGCGACTACCAGTGCTTCTCTTCAGGTATGTTCTATACTGTTTCACATTTTTTTAGCTTTCTAAACTAGGTTTTTGCACATTTACATTGTTTTCTTCAAATTAAACTTTTTCTAACCGTAAAAATTTAATTTTTATTGGGGGCTTTTGCTACTGGTCACCCAATGGACGAAAGCCCTAAAAAATATTCGAGTTTCATCGGTTGGTTATCGAGGAACTTGAAATTTTCTGTTTTTTACCTAATTTTTGAGATTTTTTGAATTTATTGGAATTTCTTCAAATTCGATCTTTCTAAATTAAATTTCCCATTGTATGAGCCTTTTAGGATGGTTTAGAACCTATGTAAGTCCTCCTGCCCAAGTGTTTGGGTGAAAATGAGGCTTTTGACCAATTTATGCAGTTATAATGCAAAAGTTTTGGATTTTTCATCTTTACTGATCTATTATCTATTTTTCTTTGTTTTGGCAGATAATATGGCTCGTACCAAAGTGCCAAGAGCTCATGACCCAGTTCGTTTCCGCTCCAACGAGGCCGAAGCTCAATATGCTCGCTATGAGCGTAAGAAGGTAGAGGGGGTCGCTGTGTGGACTTGGCTAGTCTAGCCTTGTTCAACGTGGAGGGGGCCTTTGGTGACATGGGCTGGCTCCCTGTGATTACCTATGATGCTTGTACCCATCCGTATTTGGTGAGACAGTTCTATTGCAATCTCCAGATAGTGGGGGATCGCAATGACACAGATAGGGGTAGGGAGCTCAGGATCACGAGCTACGTCAAAGGGGTAGAGGTTTCCTTTGACTGCCAGTAGTTGGCTGATCTTTTGGCCATATCAAATGATGGCCCTTTGGTATACTGTGCTCCCAGGGAGCACCCAGTTCCTTTCCTTGGAGATGCGTGCTGAGATTGACAGTCACCTTATCAGAGATGATTGCTAGGAGATGAAAGCGATCAATCTACGTCCAGAGCCTCGGGTATACTGCAAGATCATCCAGCACAACCTGATACCCCAGAGTGGACACTATGAGAGCATCTCCCAGTTGACTTATTATGTCCTCTATTGCATTTACACTAGGCAGCCTGTCTGTCTACCTTACATTATCCTAAGGATGATGATCCGTGCTACGCTGCCTGGTCAAATAGGCAACTTGCCTTATGGACGTCTGATCACTACTCTGCTCACCCGCCTAGGTATTGATTTAGTGGGTGAGAGGATTCAGGAGAAGACCTTCTCATCGGTGCTGGACTGGGAGGCCATCTGTAGGATGGGTATGTGGGATGCTCAGGTCAGTGATGATGAGAGGAATGCTTTGGTACGTCCTCGTACTCGGGTAGAGGTAGCAGACTCTGAGGCGGCAGCAGCAGTAGCAGCCGGAGCAGGGGTTCAAGGGGGTGATGCTGAGGATGAGGATTGTATGTACATGGATGTAGACTCCATACCTCCTCCATCACCTCTACATTCTACTGGAGCTGGTCCATCTCGGACTCCTTCACACATGGCTGGTCCTTCACACCCACCATCTGATGATATGATGGGATTACTGAATGAGATCAGAGAGGCTCAACGCGTGACGGACTTGAGAGTGGGAGAGCTTCTAGATGCTCAGCGCACGACAGATAGGAGAGTGGGCGAGCTTCTAGATGCTCAGCGTGCATCTGATCAGCGGATGGCCGAGTTGACAGCTAGTCTCCAGACGACCCAGACTCAGGTAGCCTGGTTGACTAGAATGTATGCTGAGGACTACGACAGAGATCGTAAGGCACCTCCTCCTCCATCACCTCCAGCTCCATGATGTATATTTTCTTTATCTTTTTCTTTTTGTACTACAGAATAACTGTCCGGGTTGTAGACTGTACTCCACTTTGGATATGTATATAAACGTGCTTTTGATTTGATGTATATAAAACTTGTTTTTCCTTTTATATGTGCATTATTCTCTTTCTTAAATTTTGTCTCAAACAACACAGGTGCTTACAGTGTGTTCTTATTAAAGCTTTTAAATTTTATCCTAATTCAGTTTATGAATTTTATGGAAATATACTGGTTTAATAGGCAAGGCCTGAGAGCTCTGTTACCAAGTTGTCACACCCTAATTCTGTACTATTAAGAATGGTGTAATGAATCGCTAATTAACCAACGGTTCAACTAGGATCTCGAATAGGCTGTGTCCGTTTGCTAAAACCATACACATCCACGACAATAATCAGAGTAAATACACAATAGCGGAAGTCTTTATACTAATGAACTGAGAGTCTAATAATTATAAAATAATAAATTATCCAATTATTCTCCATTGACTAAGATATAAAATAAAATATTTAATTAATTACATCGTCTGTATAAATTGAATAAAATTTTAATCGAAAACACAAGAGTTGCACTCGCATGACGAATCATGCGACTCCACCATAACTTCAGCGTCTATCGCCGCCGCATGTCCATACATAGGAGCATTCATATAGTCTTCAACCGTGGTACCTGCATCATTAACTAAAAGCATTCGACGTCGAATGAGTGAGCACACATCATGGCTCCATGAGCAAACAAAACAATGCAACAAACATATGCATGCATTTAATTCATATCCTTGGTCTGGTTCATAAGTTTGCAATGTGCTATAGAAAGGTTCGGTGGCCGCCTTACCTCTATACACAGGGTGTGTAAGCCCACCCAATGGATCAAACACCATTGTCGTCCACATCCATCCAACCATGGAATAATGATAGAGCTAAAGTGCTTAGGACCACACCGCATCACACTTCCCCTGATGCTTTATCCATACCAACACGTAAGCCCTTGTTGGCGAGGGCTTACAAACTGGGCTCGCAACTAACCAATCCTAATGTCAAATAGTATATCCAAGGCCTCACCCCGTCATCCCTTAATACATCCATAGAGATAGGGCTAAGGCCCCCTACAGAATCAGAGACTACACGGTCTGAGACCACCTCCCCTGATGCCCTACGATGTAATAGTTCTGCTAAAGTAATGGCAATACGACGATGTTAGTGGACAAGACTTGAGTAGAGATAGGGCTAAAGTTCTTAGGACCGTACCGCATCACACTTCCCTTGATTCCCCACTCGCATCAAGTACACCAACCACACACAAACATTCACATGCCTATTCCTAGCATCATCATCATCATCATGTTGTAAATAAACTGAATTAAATATGCATGAATAGTAATAACAGGAATAGTAGATGACATGTGATATGCACATTACAATCATACAGTCATAGAATCATACATGGTATTGGACTCAATGAACGAAAATAGTTTATTATTAGCCAATTAGTTTAGGTCTTGTTCCCTCACCTTTGATTGAGTGTAGATCCTCGTTCAAGCTTTATGAACTACCTTTAAATCACTTGATAGGACTAACAAATTGATAGATTTTAATTAGAATTAATTCCAACAAATTAAGACTAGCTGAAATCATAGGGTCGCAGGTAGGGTAGCACCTAGGGTCGGTTACCAATCTACCCTAGGGTGTAGGGTCAGACGTAGGGTCGGTTACCAATCGACCCTATGTGCGACCACACCCTCCCTGGGACTTCCTGAGGGCATGTGATCGATCCTGTGGTCTCGTAGGTCTATTATAAGATTGTTCTATGGCTCATAACTATAATTTTTACACACTTTCCATTGCCTATGATGATTACTTCCATGGATTCCTTTGAAACTCATCCATGGCTAGTTGATTTGGGTTTCTCCTAATCCTAACTTCTTCATATTCCATTTTAGGCTCTTAATTTATGAAGGGAATTAGACTCATACCTGAAGTTGGCTGAGATTCAGAGTTTTCTCAGAAGTTCCTCCTCTTCCTTAGTCTTTTCTTCAATTTTCCTTATCTTCTTCTCTTCCTTCTCTTTCTCTTTCTCTCACTTTCAATTATGGTTCTAAAAGGAGTGAAAGAGGCTAAGGGACATCCTATTTATAGAGGAAAACCCTCCAAAATAAGTCCCATCAAGTTTAGGAGAGAACCCCTTGAAATTAAGAAAGTTTCCTAATTTACGATTTATGTCTGTCATCCTAGGGTCGCACGTAGGGTCGCAGGATCCATCAACCCTATGTTTTTCTAGTCATGCGACCCTAAGAATAGAAAATCATAGGTTAGACTTCTGTTGAGTTGAGGTCGACCCTACCTGTTTAGGCATGCGACCCTACCCTCATATTTACTGTTTTTGGGTCAAATTCATACCTGGTCTTGTGATTTCCTTCATGCACTTGGTCCACATGACTCGACCATGATAGGTAGACCTGGTACAAGGTGGTGAGACCGGTTAGTTTGATATGGGTCTTACAGTAGTACCAGTTGCATATGGTGCGACCAGTATGGTCGACCGTATGCCTTCGAAAGACCCCCAATCTTGGTGTTTACTTTTCGTCGGTCACTATTATTGGTTGTAGGGTTTCTCCTATGCATTCTAGGCCTGAGCAACGAGTAAAAATTGTTTCATGTTTCATTCAAGTCCTGGTTTCGATGATCCTTAGCCTAGAATGTGAATCAAGGGTTTATCAACTGTATTAGGGTTTGACAGAAATTTAAGGATTTTAGATCAATACCTCGCCTGGCACGGTATTGATCAATTTATGATTAATCATCTATAATGCTTAACATAGAGAGAAGTTCAAGCACTTACCGTTGGTTCGCAACTATGGTGTTCTTCGTCCAACGGCGGCTCCTCTCCCACCTTTCTTAGCTTCTTCTCCTTATTCAATCTCTTTCTCCTCTCTAGTGTTTGTGAGAAACAATCAAAGAGTTCTAAGGAGGTTTAAGGGTCCTAAAATAGACTAGGTTGGGGTTTAGGAAGTTTTCCTACGTTAGGAAAGTCCCTAGGCTCGAGATTTGGCAAGCGAGACCCGCAGAGATCCGTTTTCGGATCTAACTAGTCTGCTCGCGCAGACATACCGGTCGATCGGTACCATTGATCGGTACCATAGATCAGTATAGAATTTTATCATAATTTGGTCTATTTTTGTACCTGATTGTCACCTGCTCATCCCATTTGGCCCAGTGATGATTAGAAGACCTGTTACGACATGAATTAAAGGTCTAGATCGGGTTCATGGAGTGCGGATTTTACAACTCCCCCACCCTTAAAAGAAATTTCATCCCCGAAATTTGCATGTAGGTCTCACAACTTCCCCACCCTTAAAAAGAATTTTGACCTTGAAATTTGCACCTACCTTTTTCATTGAAAAGGTTAGGATACTCCTTTCGCATTGCGTTCTCTTCCTCCTAAGTGATTTCTTCTACATCTTAGCTTTTTCAATGCACATTCACATAATGGATATCTTTTCTTCAGAGGTGTTGTACCTTTCGACTTGTGAGAATCACAGGTACCACTTCAAATGTCATGTCCTCTGTCAAGTCTGGTGGGTTTGCTATCAAGATGTGCGATGGATCCCTGACATACTTCTTCAATAAAGAAACATGGAATACATCATGAACGCTTGATATGGATGGTGGTAGAGCCAGTTGATATGCCACATTACCGCATCTGGTCAAAATCTCGTATGGTCCCACATACCTGGGGCATAGCTTTCCCTTCTTACTGAACCGTTCAGACCTCGCACAGATGATATCTTTAAGAATACCTTGTCACCCACTGCAAACTCCAAATCTCGACGTCGGTTGTCCACGTAGTGCTTTTGTCAAAGTTGAGGTGCCTTTACTCTTTTCTTAATTTTATCAATCGCTCGACAAGTTTCTTCTATAACTCTGGTCCTACAATCCTTCTCTCTCCCACCTCATTCCATAATAGAGGTGTACGACATTTCTTCCCATAGAGTGCCTCATATGGAGCCATCTGGATCATAGCTTGGTAACTATTGTTATAAGCAAGCTCGATAAGCGATAGCTTCTTGTCCCATAGCTTCTCATCCCAAGCTCCTTTGAAATCTAGGGCACACGCTCGGAGCATATCCTCTAAGATTTAAATAGTTCTTTCTAACTGCTCATCTGTCTAAGGATGAAAAGTTGTGCTAAACTTCAACTTGGTTCCCATATTTTTTGTAATCCTTTCCAGAACATTGATGTAAAATGGGGATCTCTGTCAAATACTATACTCTCTGGAATCCCATGAAGTCTGACTATATTGTCCACATATAACTTGGCTAGCTTGTCCACGGTATACTAAGGTCTGATAGCAATGAAGCGAGCTGTCTTGGTAAGTCAATCGACTACAACCCATACGACATCCACTGACCTTGGTGTCAAGGGTAGGCCAATGATGAAATCCATTGTGATACAATCCCACTTCCATATTGGCTCTGATAGTGGTTGTAACAAACCTGTGGGTCTCTTCCTTTCTACTTTAACTTGCTGGTAATTTAGACATTGGAATACAAATTGAGCTACATCCACTTTCATACCCCTCCACCAATATAATCTTCTTAAATCATGGTACATCTTGGTGCTTCTTGGATGTATCAAATATGGGGTGTAATGAGCTTTTGTCATAATTCTGTCTCTGATATTTGAGTTCTCACTCTAAGGTATACATAATCGTCCACGATACCTAAGTACCTTGTCTGAATCCAAGGTAAAGTCAAGGTTGCTTTTACCCTTCTCTAGATCTTCTTGCACAGTCTTGAGGTGTGGGTCCTGTAGGATTGCTACTTTTACCTCATCCATTAGATTTGGTGAGATCTTCAAGGCTGCGAACATCAATGCGAACTTATAAATCAAGCCCTGTTCCACTGGATCTTCTGCAGTCTCTAATATATACTCTTCTTCATTCTCTATTAAGCCTGAGGCTGCAGCACACAGTGCAACATTTGTACTAGGTCCTGCCTCAGGTTTCAATGCCTACTTTCTGCTTAAGGCGTCAGCTACAATATTTGCCTTACCCGGGTGGTACTGGATGTCACAATCATAATCTTTTAATAGATCCAACCATCTCCTCTGTCTCATATTCAGGTCCTTCTGAGTAAAAAGGTAAGTCAAATTCTTATCATTTGACTTGATCTGAAACTTTTCACCATTAAGGTAGTGCCTCTAAGTCTTGATTTCGTGAATGACCATTGCTAACTCCAGATCATGCGTAGGATAGTTCTTCTCATGCTCTTTCAACTATCTTGATGCGTAGGCAATCACCTATTTTTCTTGCATCAACACACATCCAAGACCCAACCCTGAGGCATTCGTATATAGGGTGAACGGCAAGCCTGGTGCTGGGATGGTCAAGATAGGTGCAGAGACTAGTCTTGACTTCAGAGTTTAAAAGCACTTCTCACACTCATCTGTCCATATGAACTTTTCTCCTTTCTTGGTTAGTCTGGTAAGTGCAACGGCGATTCTTGAGTAGTCTTCCACGAATCTTCTATAGTAACCAGCCAATCCAAGGAAACTACGAATCTCTACAACTGATTTTGGTGCATCCCATCCTACTATAGCTGCGATCTTACTTGGATCTACCTTGATACCGTTTGTAGATACTATGTAACCCAAGAAGGCCACTTCCTTCAACCAAAATTCACATTTCTTGAACTTAGCGTAAAGCTTCTCCCTTTTCAGCCGTTGTAGGGCTGCTCTCAAGTGTGTTGCATGAGCCTCCCTATCCTTTCAGTAGACCAAGATGTCGTTCATAAATACGATGACCGAAGTGTCCAACATGTCATAAAACACTCGGTTCATCAGTTCCATGAACGACGCTGGAGCATTAGTCAACCAGAACGACATTATCAGGAACTCATAATGCCCATACCTTGTCTTGAAAGCAGTCTTTGGAATATCTCCTTTCTTGATCTTCAATTAGTGATACCCTAATCTAAGATCAATCTTTGAGAAAACCTTTGCACCCTACAACTGATCGAACAGATCATCAATCCTAGGCAAAGGGTATTGGTTCTTGATGGTTAACCTGTTCAATTCCCGATAGTTGATACATAATCATACGCTACTATCCTTCTTCTTTAAGAACAATACAGGTGCTCCCCACGGTGATATGCTTGGTCATATGAAACCCTTATCTAGTAGTTCTTGTAACTAGGTCTTCAACTCTTTTAATTCTGTAGGGGCCATCCTGTACGGTGCCTTAGACACCGGTGTCGACCCTGGCATAAGGTCTATCACGAACTCTGTAGCCCTGTCTGGAGGTAGTCCGGGTAGGTCTTCTGGAAATACATCTGAATACTCTCGTACCACATCTAGATCTTCCCTCTTTGGCACCTCTGCAGCGATGTCGACCACAGACACTAAGTAACCCACTCCTCCCTTCTCTAAGCATCTCTTAGCTTTTAGAGTAGAGAGGATCAGCTTCCGCATCCTAGGTAATTTGATTCTAGTGAAGCTAAACTCCTTTCCCTTATCATCCTTAAAAACAAGTTTCCTTTCGCCACATAATAAGCTAGCTGAATGTTGGCCTAGCCAATCCATTCCCAAGATGACATCAAAGTCTGTCATCTCGAGTTAAATCAGATTTGCTTCTAGGTTTCGCCCATCAATACTAACTGAACCCGACCCATAGCATTCATTCAACGCCACTTCTACTCCCAATGGAGAGAGAACTATCAAGCTTGGAGTTAAGAGCTTGACAGGTAACTCCAATCGCCTCCTGAAAGACATAGAAACAAAGGAGTGTGTAGCCCCAGAGTCAAAGAGTACTCTAGCGGGTACCCCAGCTATATCTATAGTTCCTAGAATATAATTATTCCTTAGTCTACATGCTCATACATAGTAATGCAGTAACCAAAATAACAAGAGACGGATTCATACCAATAACCACATCAAGTGATGCGGCTGCCTCCTCAGTGGTGACTGCAAATACCTTCCCTTGCTATGGCGATGTCTTTCTTGGTAGAGTGCAAGTCTTTGCATAATGGCCCAATTGCTGGCAGTTGAAACATTTGACATTAGGGTTTTGACCAGCTATCTGTGGTGGTGGTGGTGCAGTAGTATTCCTTGCTGGCATCACAGCAAACTGAGCCCTGTATGGGTGAAATGGTCTCGTGTTCCCTCTACCCGAAATCCCAGTAGCAGACCTCTTCAGTCCCCTATTTTGAGCAAAGAAGCTGTCTCTTTGGCTTGATTCAATCACCCTAGCAATCTACACAGCCTCGTTATACACCTTCTTCTCCAAACCTAAGATGTGCTCCCAAATACTTCCTCGTAATACCATAGTGAACCTACGGGATTTGGTTTCCTCCTCTTGCATGCTTGCTGGAGCAAAGAAAAATAGTTCTTCGTACCTCTGCTGGTATGCATCAACAGTCAACTGGGACTGCTGCAGGTTGAGGAATTCTTTCTCCATATGATCACGAAAACTCTTATGGAAGTACTTATCGAAGAAGGCTCCCTTGAATATTTCCCAAATGATTTGGTTTACTATGCTCCCAAGATGAAAGGCTCCCTTACTGATGATCTACGCCAGGAGGTTTCAGAGCAGATCCTTAACCCAGGGGCACCCATGAAAGCTGTCAGTTTAAGACCTCTCCCTTGAGTCTATTACTGCATTATCCAGAATAATATTGTCCCTCAGAGCGGCCACTACAATGATCTCAGCTCACCCAGTACCTGACTTATTGTGTCTGCACTAGGGAGCGGGTCTGTTTCCGTTATATTATCATCAGGACCATGCATCAGGCTACCATGCCCGACTAGATAAGCAACCTTCCATATGGCCGGCTTATCACTACACTCCTGCAGTGCCTTCGAATGGACATGAGGGATGAGATTGGGGTTGAGGACACTATGACATCAGACATTGACTAGGATGCCATTGTTCAGATGAGGATGGACAACCTGTCGATCAGTGATGAGGAGTTAGAGGCTCATCCTTGTCCGCTTAGGAGGGTAGTGGCAGCAACAGTAGTAGCAATAGCAGCTTATGCAGCTTATCCAGAAGAGGTAGGGGTGATGATGATGAATAGATGGAGGACATTCCTGTACCGGAACCGCAGCCCATACCTGCAGCAGGACCATCTAGCCTCCTCCCAATATCGTGATGGGTATGTTTATGGAGATTCAGGATGCCCACCACGAGATGAACCATGACCTAGGGTGCCTCTCTAGTAGCCTCAGAGTCACGCAAGAGCAGGTATACTGGCTCAGGATCGCATATGAGCGTGACTATGACATCGCTGACCCTATTCCTCCGATGCCCCCAACCCATGATAGATCACCTTATTTTTCTCTCTCATGATATAGTTTATTATAACAGGGTAACTGTTCGGTTTGTAGACTGTACCCTGTGGTACAATTAACTCTTTCACTCTTTGAAGGTTTTATGTTTTACTCTCTGATACAATTTTCCTTCTTACTTGTTATGGAAATTTATGATCATACTTGCTTGTTATTATGGTCTCCTAACTAGAGCATGTCTGTTTATTAGGTTCTCACTTTTAATACAGTACATTATGCTCTTTAATATTTATTCTCAGGCATCAAACAATTGCTTAAGGTGCGTTTTTATTAAGGCTTTTAATTTTTCCTATCTCAGTTCATTGACTCACTCAAGTGCACGTATGGTCTATTGGACAAAGCCTAAGAGCTCTGATACCAAGTTGTCACACCCCAATTCCGGCTGAACCAGAAATGTGAGTAAACCATTACTAAACCAATGGTTCACACCAGGATCTCAATAAGACCGTGTCCACTAACACGAGCCATTGCACATAACCACAATCAGAATATAAATAAATACAGCAGAAGTCTTAAATTAAATGAACTGAGTACTCTATTGATAAATTAAATAAGTTATCCAATTATTTAAATACCAAAACATAAATAAATATCCTTACACTATTTATAAAATCCAATAGAAATAAATAAAATAAAATAAAACCATCCTAGAGGTATAAGCAGTAAGGGCACTCGCATGAAGTGTCATGGTCGTCCTCCCTTGTTTGCACTTCCAGGGCAGCAACTCTTCCATATACTGAAGCATCCAACATCTAAAAATAGTGTGTACACAAGGGTGAGCCCACAACTTAGCTCAATAAGAAAATCAGACAATGCAATAAACAACATGCATGAACAAAACATTCACATTATGGTCTGGTTTTAAGTTTACAATGTGCTATAGAAAGGATTGGTGACCACCGCACATCTATACACAAGTGTGTGAATCCGTCCAATGGATCAAACACCACTGTCGTCCCACATGCACCTACAATGGAATAGAGATAGAGCTAAAGTGTCTGGATCACACACCGCCAACACTTCCCCTGATGCCTACCCATACCAACACGTAAGCCCCTATTGGTGAGGGCTTATAAACTGGGCTCGCAACTAACCAATCTTATATGTCATCACAATAGGCCCTATCCCAGCACAGCTCTCTACAACATAGGGATAGGGCTCGAGTCTTGTAGCCAGGCCAGAGACCACAGTGCCACTTCCTCCCCCTGATATCCTACCCACACCAAGCTTGCTAAGATAGAAGCGATACGAAAAGGTGCTAGTGTGAGGAATGATCCCAGACCCTAGGCCCTTCCCATTCCACACACCAACGAAAACAATCACATGCCTAATGATCACATCATAGCATAACGAGTATGCATGAAAAATATAATAACTAAAAGTAAAGATGACATGCGAGTATGCACAAACACCATTCCACAGAATCATAATTACTAACAATGTTTTACTGTTATTAAGTTATTAGGATTTAGGTCTGATTCCCTTACCTGACACTCGAGTTCTAGCTTGCTCCACGCCACAAAATCCAAACTCACTATCTCAAGGTCCTACACGATGTTAGGGTTGAATTAGAATTAGTTTCTTAGGGTTTACATTGATCGAAAACCAACTGGGATTGAAAACACCCTCACAGTGTATACCGGTCGCAGGTACCTATCGCATCACTGTGGGGCAAGGTGAGACCTGTATGATCGATCGGTCCCCCACAGACCAACTCCCAAGAGGTACCGATCGCAGTACCGGTCGCATATGGTGCGACCCGTATGGTAGATCGGTAGGCCTCCGGAAGACCACCAATCTTGGTGTTCACCTTTCGTCAGTCACCCATTACTGGTTCTAGGGTTTCTCCTATGCATTCTAGGCCTGAGCAACAAGTTAAAGTTGTTTCATGTTCCGTTCAAGTCCTAGTTTCGATGATCCTTAGCCTAGAATGAAAATCTAAGGTTTATCGACTGTATTAGGGTTTGACGGCAATTTAAGGATTTTAGATCAATACCTCGCCTTGCATGGTATTGACCAATTCATGATTAATCATCTATAATGCTTAACTTAGAGAGAAGTTCAAGCACTTACCGTTGGTTCGCAACTATGGTGCTCTTCCTCCAACGGCGGCTCCTCTCCTACCTTTCTTAGCTCCTTCTTCTTCTTCGATCTCTTTCTCCTCTCTAGGGTTTATGAGAAACAATCAAAGAGTTCTAAGGAGGTTTAAAGGGTCCTTAAATAGACTAGGTTGGGGTTTAGGAAGTTTCCCTACATTAGGAAAGTCCCGAGGCTCGAGATTTGGTAAGCGGGACCCGCAGAGATCCATTTTTGGATCTAACTAGTCTACCCGCGCAGACATACCGGTCGACCGGTACCATCGACCGGTACCATAGACCGGTATAGAATTTTATCATAATTTAGTCTATTTTCCTATCTGATTGTCACTCGCTCGTCCTGTCTGGCCCATTGATGATTGGAAGACCTATTACGACATGAATTAAAGGTTTAGATCGGGTTCATGGAGTGTGAGTTTTACAGGGATCGTGAACTCTAGGGACTTTAGTGCGAGCCATGTTGTCTGCAAGGGCATAGACCAACAAGCAACATATCAAATATAGTAAAAATTCAAAGGCATTATGACGGCGTGATTGGCCAAAAGCCTCACTATTCACCCAAACATTTGGGCAGGAGGACTTACATAGGTCCCAAACCATCCTGCAAGACTCATATAATCTGAAATTTAAACTAGGTAGCTCAAATTTGAAGAAATTTTGACAATTGAGGAAAAACCCCAAAATTTAGGTCAAAAATGAGAATTTTCAAGTTTTAATTAAACTAATTGATGACACTCTAATTTTCTTGAGGGCTTTCATCCATTGGGTGGCCAATAGCAATAACCCCCAATAAAAATCAAAATTTTACGATCAGAAAAATATTAATTTGAAAAAAAAAACCTAGGTATGATAGTTTAAAAAGGAGAAAGATTAGGGAACATACCTGGAGGAACAGAATGTAGGTCATATATCGATGAAAGAATCACCAAATTCGTAAGATTGACACTATAGCAACTTAGTGGTGACGAGTTAAGTTATGAATAGTAGAAGACAAAAGTGAAAATAAGAAAATGGCTCGAAATCAAAAACCTGATTTGGTATCATGTGGTCGCAGAATTCGACAAAAATTGAGACCCCACAATCAACCACAGGCTCTCGGTGAGCTGATAGGTTCGTATGGTCGCAACCTTGTGGTCTCATATAGTGCGACCTCATGATCAATCCCATGATGAAAATGCCCTATTTTGACTGAATGACTTTAAAAATTGAAACTTTGCCTTGTTTATTTGGAAATTAACATGAGATTAACTTATATTATGCTTGCCACATATGTTTCCTTGATTTTCAGACACTGCCACCGCCAAAAATAGGAAATGGCTGGCCGTAGAGTAAGTAAAAGGAGATAGAATGTCAACCCATCTCCACTACCTATGGAAACCAATGACAGTGAAGGTCAGCAAGGATAGGAAGGGAATATTGAAACTCAATCTGCTGCGCCTCAGAATGTGCACACCCAAGCCAGCCTAACTAACTTACCTGTACCACCTATGGATTTGGCTACTGCGGTGATGAATTTGACACAGCAAATGCAACATATACAGCACGTGCAAGCCAACATGCAACCTGCTATGGGAATTGCTTATCTAGCTATAAATACAACATCTCTACCTATAGGAAAAGCTAGTACGGCACCTGGTGGTAGCAACACTATACCTCAAGCACTGTAAACACCAGCAGTATAAGGCCAAGTGCCAAACCCTGAAGCACCGCAAGGTGGATATAACCAAGGTAATTATCAGTTCCAACTGCCTATGTATGGGGCATATGCACAGTATCAGCTTGATCACTCCAGACTGATCGATCGTTACCTGAAGTTGAAGTCAAAGGAATTCACAGGCAAACCATTAGATCTGTTTTGGCCAGCTCACTGGATCAACGAAATTGAAAGAAACTTTATGATGATGACTATAAATGAAGAAGATAAGGTATTATGTGCCACATTTATGTTAAAAGGTGACGCACACCACTGGTGCAAATCAACTAGAAGTTATCTATTAACAAAGCGTGCCCAACTGACATGGGCTATTTATAAAGAAGCTTTCTTCGAGAAGTATTTTCCAAGGTATTTCAGTGATCAAATGGAAAAGGAGTTTCTGAGTCTACATCAGAGATAGATGATTGTAGACGTATATCAACAGTGTTATGAAGAACTATTTTTCTTTGCTCCCTCTAGTATGCAGGAGGAAAATACCAAAACCCGAAGGTTCATCATGGGACTTAGGGAAAGTATCCGTGAGCATGTATTGAGATTGAAAAAGAAGATTTATAATGAAGCAGTACAGATTGCTCGAGTACTGGAATCGAGCCAGAGGGAAAGCTACCTTGCTCAAAACAGGGGCATTAAAAGGCTAATGGAAATACATATAATAGAGAGAACACCAAAACATTAAAATCCTTTCGTACTCAAGGATTTAATGCTGCAACCAAGACTACCCCAACAGCTCAACCTCAACAAAAGCAAAGTAGTGCAGGAGTTAAATGCTTCAACTGTGATCAAGTAGGACATTATTCAACAGAGTGTCCCAAGCCAAGGAAGCAATTACAGCAAGAAAAAGTTTATTCAGTTACTTCTGAGGATGTTGCCGCATCGCCTGATGTAGTCACAGGTATGACCTGAACTTTTCATTTTATACTACCTTGTGTGAGCATGTAGACTAAATTAAATCAAATCATAGGTATCATACCTATTAATGGCTTACCCACCAGAGTACTCTTTGACTCTGGAGCTACTCATTCTTTTATATCTGTGTCTTTTGGAAAGAAGTTAAATCTACCCCTTAGACCTTTAGACTGAAAACTGATTGTATGATCACCTATGGGATTAAAAGTGGAACTAGATAAAGGTTGGGACCATGTCCAGTTCTAATCGGTGAGAAGAATTCGGAGGCAACCTTAATCCAACTCGAGATGGCAAACTTTGACGTTATCTTGGGAATGTATTGGTTAGCTCGGCACTCCGCAAACCTAATATGTGCGGAAAAGAAAATAACATTTAGAGACAAGGAAGGAGTAGAGTTTAGTTTTACGGGAACCAAACTTCCCCGTAAATAAAAACTCATTCTCTCTTCAATAAAGGCTATAAAATGCCTCGAAAAAGGAGGAATTGTGTATCTAGTATCCGTAGTCGACCTCACCAAGGAAGCACTACGAATGAAAGATATTGAAGCTGTGCGTGAATTTTTGGATGTATTTTTTGAAGAACTATCAGGACTACCAACCGACTGAGCAACAGAGTTCATTATAGATCTTATACCCAGAGCCGCACAAGTATCGAAAGCACCCTACCGAATTACTCCTACTAAACTGAAAGAACTGAAGGTATAATTACAGGAGTTACTGGACAAGGGTTATATCAGACCCAGCATATCACCATGGGAAGCGTCAGTATTGTTCGTAAAAAAGAAGGATGGTAGCGTTCGACTATGTATGGACTATCGAAAATTGAATAAACTTACAATCAAGAATCGGTACCCATTGCCTCGGATCGATGACTTGTTCGATCAGTTGCAAGGTGCCAAAGTACTCTCCAAAATTGATCTTTGGTCAGGATACCATCAATTAAAGATTAAGGAAGGTGATATTCCAAAGACAATATTCAAAACTAGATATGAACATTATGAATTTTTAGTTATGTCTTTTGGATTGACTAATGCACCCGCAATTTTTATGGAACTCATGAATCAGGTATTCCATGATATGTTGGATACGTCAGTTATTGTATTTATTGACAACATACTAGTCTACTCCAAGGACAAAGAAACTCATATCACAAATCTAAAAGCCGCTTTGCAGTGACTAAGAAAAGGAAAGCTTTACACAAAATTTACTAACTGTGAGTTCTGGCTGAATGAAGTTGCTTTCTTAGGCCATGTTGTATTCGCTGAAGGAATTAAAGTGGATCCTAGCAAGATTGAAGTCATTGTGAAATGGAAAGCACTTAAGAATGTTGCCAAAATCAGAAGTTTCTTAAGTTTAACTGGTTATTATTGATGATTCATTGAAGATTACTCTAGAATCATCATACCTCTTACCAGTCTAACAAAGAAAGGAGAAAAGTTTGTTTGGATCGATAAATGTGAAGAGTGTTTCCAAACATTGAAGGCTAGATTGATATCAGTTCCCATCTTGACTATTTTGATCTCAGGACAACCATTTAGCTTGTACACCGATGCGTCTGGTTTAGGTTTGGGATGTATGCTTATGCAAGGAGAACAAGTAATTGTGTATGACTCAAAACAACTGAAGATACATGAGAAGAACTATCCCATTCATGACTTAGAATTAGCAGCAGTGGTACATGCTATCAAGATATGGAAACATTATTTGTATGGAGAGAAATTTTAGATTAAATCAGATCATAAGAGCCTCACTCATCTTTTTAATTAGAAGGAGTTGAACATGAGATAGAGAAGATGGCTGGAATTACTGAAAGATTATGATTGCGATGTCCAGTATCATCCAAGAAAATCTAATGTAGATGCTAATGCATTAAGCAGGAAAGCTATGACAAAATCCCAAGAAGAAGCTAGTGCAAATGTTGTAGTGTGCGTCACAAGAAGAGTATTTAATTACGATAAAGAGCAGTTCATGATTGATATTTCAAATGATTCAAGTGACCAAGGATTTATTCATCTATTCTCAAACTTATTTGCTACATTAAAGATTGTACCTAATCTATTAGATGAAGTGATAGGAGCTATTAAATCAGACCCTTATCTGAGAACAGTGGAAGAAGACCTTAAAAAAGGTAAGACTAATCCTGACTTCACTTTGGATCCTGAGAAAGTAATAAGATACAAAGGGAGAGTATGTGTTCTGAAAATGAAGACTTGGATATTAGACAAAGACTCATGAAGGAAGCCCACACCACTGTGTATTCGGTATACCTTGGAAGCATGAAGATGTACCATGATTTAAAGAAACTCTATTGGTGGAGAGGAATGAAAGTGGATGTAGCTAAATTTGTCTCTCAATGCTTGAATTGTCAGCAGGTAAAGGCTAAAAGGCAAAAACCTGTAGGATTGTTGTAGCCACTGCTAAAACCAGCATGGAATTAGGACTTCATCACTATGGACTTCTTCATCGAGTTACCATTGACTCCCCGAGTAGTTGACGCGGACTGGGTGATTGTAGATCGTTTGACTAAGACAGCTCGATTCATAGCAATACGATCTCAGTATACCCTAGAGAGGTTAGCTAAGTTGTACATTGACAATATTGTCAAATTACATGGTGTACCTGAAAGCATCATGTCCGACAAAGACCCACGTTTTACCTCAAGGTTTTGGGAATGATTACAAAAGGCTATGGGTATAACGTTGAAGTTTAGTATTGCATTCCATCTTCAGACTGATGGATAGTCAGAACGTACCATTCAGATTTTAGAAGATATTCTCCGAGCTTGCATAATTGATTTCAAAGGATCATGGGATGAGAAATTACCATTGATTGAGTTTGCTTATAACAACAGCTATCAAGCGACTATACAGATGTCACCCTATGAAGCATTATATGGTAGGAAGTGTCGAACTCCTTTATTTTAGAATGAAGTTAGAGAACGGAGTATTATTGGACCAGAGTTTATTGAAAAGACTTATCGATTGGTCGACATTATCAAGGAAAGAGTCCGAATAGCTCAGAACCGTTAGAAGCAATATGAAGATAATTGACGCAGTCTCAAATTCACCATAGGTGATAAAGTATTTCTGAAAATATCTCCTATGCGTGGTTTAAAAATGTTTGGACAGAAGAGAAAGTTGTGTCCCAGGTACATTGGACCTTATGAAGTTCTAGCTAGACGTAGGAAGGTAGGGTATCAGTTAGCACTACCCCCATCCATGTCAAGTGTGCATAATGTATTTCATATCTCATTACTGAATAAGTACATCCGAGATCCAACACACATCCTAACAGTGGATCTGTCGGGTCTAACTGATGATTTGACATTCGAAGTAGCACCAATCGAAATTACTAGCCGAAAGGTTCAACGTCTATGCAACCATGACATTTACTATGTTAAAGTTACTTGGAGGAGCCAAAACGTGGAAGAGATCACGTTGGAAGAAGATAATGTATGCAAAAGCAATATCGTCACCTTTTTTACTTAGAAAGTATGTGTAAATTTTGAGGATGAAATTTATATAAAAAGGGGGAGTTGTAAGACCCATATCGTACTAACCTGGTCTTACCACCTTGTATCAGGTCATTCTATCATAGTCGGACCAAGAGGACCAAGTGCGTGAAGAAGCCACAAGGCCAGGTATGTAATTTAAACCATAAATCATCTAATTGAGACATGTGGTCACATACCTAAACAGGTGTGGTCGACCACACCTCAGAATAATGAGACCATTGGAGTCTGGGACGTGTGGTCGATGGATCCTACGACCCTACGTGCGATCACACGATGGTATAATTAACTCCAAAATTAGGAAACCTTCCTAATCTGATGGGGGTTCTTTCCTAATCAAAGTAGGACTCTATATGGAGGGTTTTCCTCTATATATAGGATGTCCCTTAGCCTCTTTCATTCATTTAGAACTCAAACTGAAAGAGAGAGAAAGAGAGGAGCAGGAAGAGAAGGATAATTGAAGAGGAAGACTAAGAGAAGGAATTTCAGAGAGAGCTCTGATTCTTCAGCAAGTTTAAGGTATGAAAACATCTCCTACATTAGTTGAATGCCTAAAATAGATCATGAAGGAAGTATAGATTCAAAGTAGGATCTCAACCATGAGACCCATAGACGAAAACTCAAAGGAAATCCATGAAGAGTAGGTTGGAGTAGAAAATTGTAAAAATACAAACTTAAGGCCATAAATCAATCATAGGAAGGACCCTAGTGATAGTTTAAGGAATCAAATCATGAAGGGTTAGACTGATAATGAAAGCCGACCAAACATTCATGTGGTCATAGCTATGGTCGACCACACAAGGCACATGTGTCGACCATACATCCTCAGGAAGTTTCCAAGGAGGATGTGGTCGCACGTGTGTGCTCCCATTATATGTGACCACACATATTGACCACAGGTGCAGCCACACCTGCGACCACTCAGCTTTTGGAGGTCTGATTGGTTCCAGATAGGACATTTAAACACTGTAATTAATTAATATGAACTCTAACTTAGAATCCATAAATTTATTAGGTTTCCAAGTGGTCCAAAAGTGATTTTCAAAGCTTAGAAGAGGAACAACCAACGATCAAAGGTGAGGGAACAAGACCTAAACTAACTGGATAATAATAAACTATTTACTTTATTGAGTCCAATGCCATTATTGATTCTATGTTTATATGCTTGTAATGTGCATCTTACATGTCATCCAATATTCCTGCTATTAATGTTAATATTTAATCGTTTATTTATAACATGATGATGATGATGATGCTAAGAATAGGCATGTGAATGTATGTATGTGATTGGTATGTTAGATGCGACTGGATCATCAGGGGGAGGACATGGCATGGTGGTCTTTGACCTCGTCACCAAACTCTAGCTCTATCTCTACTCAAGTTTTGCCCACTAACATCATCGTATCACCATTTCCTTACCAGAACTATTACGTCGTAGGGCATCAAGGGAGGTGGTCTCGGACCGTGTGGTCTCTGACTCTGCCGGGGAGCCTTAGCTCTATCTCTATGGACGTATTGTGGGATGCTGGGGTGAGGCCTTGGATACACTATTTGTCATTAGGATTGGTTAGTTGTGAGCCCAGTTTGCAAGCCCTCGCCAATAGGGGCTTACGTGTTGGTATGGGTAGAGCATCAGGGGAAGTGTTGGCGGTGTTTGATCCGAACACTTTAGCTCTATCTCTATTCTATGGTGGGTGCATGTGGGATGATAATGGTGTTTGATCCATTAGGCAGATTCACACACTCATGTATAGAGGTGTGGTGGCCACCAAACCTTTCTATAGCACATTGCAAACTTATAAATCAAACCGAAGATATGAATTGAATGCATGCATATGTTTATTGCATTGTTTTGTTTGCTCACTGAGCTGTGATGTGAGCTCACCCTGTCAACGTCAAATATTTTTAGTTCTTGATGCAGGTCCTATTGTTGAAGAATGTATGAATGTGCCGATGTATGGACACATTGCTGCGATGAACGTAGAAGTTGAAGAAGATTTGTTTGATTTGTCGTGCGAGTGCAACTCATGTGTTTTTTATTAGCTTAGTTGTTTAGTTATGGGAATATGTAATTGATTATTTTACTTTATTTTATGTCTTGAGGTATATTCGAGATAATTGGACACTTAATTATCCTATCATTGTCAGATACTCAGTTCGTTAGTATTAAAGACTTCCACTATCATTTATTTACTCTGAATTTGCTTGTGGGATGTATCTAGTTTAATCGAATGGGCACGGGTTATACGAGATCCTGGTTGAACCGTTGGTCTATGGACGGTTCATCACACCATTCTAGTTGGTTCAGAATTGGGGTGTGACACACAACACCGTCTGATTGGGACAAAAAATAGTACCTAATTGAATCTCCTGATGATCCGGTAGAGCAAGGTCTTGTCCATAAGTTCACACTCCATTTTGCCGCATTGAAGATTCCACCTGATCTGACAGACGAGGTGAAAACAGCAATCCTATAGGATCCTTACCTGAGGACTGTGCAAGAAGACCTGGAAAAGGGCAAGATAAATCCTGATTTTACCTTAGATATGGAAGGAGTACTAAGATACAGAAGGAGATTGTGTATACCAGAAAGCTAAGATTTAGACTTGCGACAGAGAATAATGTTAGAATCTCATTCCACACCATATTTGGTACATCCTGGAAGTATTAAAATATACCAAGATCTGAAGAGGTTATACTAGTAAAGAGGAATGAAAGCTGATGTAGCTAGGTACATGTTCTAGTGTTTAAATTACCAGCTAGTAAAGGCTAAAAGGCAAAGACCAATGGGTTTACTATAACTGCTACCTGAACCAGCTTGAAAATGGGACTACATTACCATGGACTTCGTTAATAGTTTACCATTAACTCCCAGATCGGTTAACACAGTTTGGGTAATTGTCGATCTTCTTACCAAGGCAGCTCAGTATACTTTGGAGCGGCTAGCCAAGCTATAGGTGGATAATATTTTCTAATTACATTGAGTACCTGAAAGCATAGTGTCTGACAGAGACCCATGCTTTACTTCGAAGTTTGGGGAAGGATTATAGAAGGCAATGGGGACAAAGTTAAAGTTTAGTACTACATTTCACCCTCAAACTGATGGACAGTTGGATCGAACCATTTAAATTCTAGAAGACATGCTTCGAGCATGTGCAATTGATTTTAAAGGAGCATGGGATGAGAAGTTACCATTGATCGAGTTTGCTTATAACAATAGTTACTAAGCTACAATACAGATGTCACCCTATGAAGCATTGTATAGTAAAAAGTGTCAAACTCCTTTATTTTTTAATGAAGTTGGACGACAGAGAATCGTCGGACCTGAGTTTGTTGAAGAAACCTATTAAGTGATAGACATAATCAAGGAAAGAGTTAGGACGGCTCAAAATCATCAGAAATAGTATGCCAATAACTAACATCGGGACTTTGAATTTGCTATGGGTGACAAGGTATTCTTGAAAACACCACCTATGTGTGGTTTGAAGCAGTTTGGTAAGAAGGGAAAGTTGTGTCCAAGATACATTGGACCTTATGAGATTTTGGCAAGACGTGGTAAGGTAGCGTATCAACTTGCACTACCACCATCTATGTCTGGTGTACATGATGTATTCCATGTTTCACTATTGAAGACCTACATCAGAGATCCTACACACATTTTGACTACGGATCCACCGGACTTGACTAAAAACCTGACATTCAAAGTGGTGTCATTTGAGATCACTAGTCGGAAGGTTCAACCGTCTTCACAATCATGACATCCTTCATGTTAAGGTTACCTGGAGAAGCCAAGATGTGAAAGAGATAACGTGGGAGGAAGAAAATACTATGCAGAAGTAGTATCCCCACCTATTCGACTCGAAAGGTACGTATAAATTTAGAGGATAAAATTTATTTAAGGGAGGAGAGTTGTAAGACCCGCACTCCACTAACCCAGTTTAACCGTGTCTGCTAGGTCTTCCCATCATAGCCCGCTCGAGTAAACCAATCGTATAAAGAACCCACATGACCAGGTAAGCAAAACAGTGCTACAGTCAAATTTAGTTGTGTGGTCAACTATTAGAATTTGTGTGGTTGACCAGTCAAACTTAGGATCTGACCAATCAAACCAATCAACTAATAGGTTGACCGGTCAACTATTTTGGATTGTGTGGTCGATGGATTTTGCAACCACAGAGTCGACCGATCAATCCTAGATCTCACTTCGTGTTTAGGAAACTTTCCAAATTTGGAGAGGTCTCTTTCCTAATTGAGAGAAGACTCTATATGGAGGTTTTTGTTTCTATATAGAGGACGTCCCTCTACTCTCTCCCACTCTTTTGGAACAATTTTAAACCCTAAAACTAAGAGAGAAAGAAAGAAGAGAAGAAGAAGGAGACTTGGAGGGGAAGGAAAGCTTAAAGGAACTAGAAAGGACTTGCAGAAGGGGGATTACTATCAGATTTAAACTAACTGCATAGAGAAGCCTGCATTAAGTATCCTTGTCTCTGTAATAAACTAGGTTGGAGATAGAATGGAAAGTCCATGCTTACATCAGATCCGAATTTGTGATTCAAACCTAAATAATTCTAAGTATGGGATCTGTAGTGGTATTACAATGCTTAAGGTCAAGAGAAAGGAATTGAATGTGTATTATGGCCATAGAACAACTATATGGTATACCCCATTGGGGAGCCAAGAAGTCGACTCAGAAGGAATTCATAATGAAAGACAAGTTCGACCAAAACTTGTGTGGTCGGATCACTGGTCGACTATATGTTGTGATCAGTGAGTCGACTACAAACATTCGGGAATGTCCTAGGAATTGTGTGGTCACATCAGTGGTTGCACAATGCACGACCACAGAGTTAACCACACAGTGTTTGGTCGACATATACCTACGACCACAAAGTCAACCAATCAATAAATGAAGAACCTATTTTGCTTTTCGACTGTTGTAACTTGATACAATCGAACCTTAACTTAAATTCATTTTTTTATTAGGTGTCCTACTAGTTCAAAGTAACTTCCAAAGCTTTGAAGAGGAACAAATATCATTTACAGGTGAGGAAACAAGAATCAAACTAATTGAATAATAACAAGCTATCATTTCATTATTTTTTGTTGATATGATATGATGTTGTAGCTTGTATGAATGTTTATGCATCTCACATGTCATCCAATACTTGTATATAATTATTCATGCATATTTTATTTTTATTATTCTTATTTGATATGGTGATGATGCTAGGAATAGGCATGTGCTTGTGTGTATGATTGATGTGTTGGATTGTAGAGTATCAGGGAGAGTGTAGAGGTGTGCCATCCGTTAGGCTCTAGTTTTATCTCTATTCTATTATATGCATTGACATCGCCGTATCACTGTTACCTTAGCAGAACTAGTATGTTATAGGGTATCAGGGGAGGTGTACATATTGTGTGGCTGTAAGCTCGGCCAGTGAGCCTTAACTCTATCTTTATGGACGTATTAAGGGATGATGGGGTAAGGCCTTGGATACAAACCTTTGATGACAGCTAGGATTGGTTAGTCATGAACCCAATTTGTAATCCCTTTCCAGTAGGAGCATACGTACTAGTACCCCCGGGAAACCGTCTAAGTATAACTTCCAAGGATTGGGAGATCAAACTGCGCTTCGAGTATGCTAGGCCCTGAAAGGGTGGCACCGACCGGGGACTGACAAGGTGGACGAAAGTAAACAAGCAAAGGCCAGAAAGGGGCAGTTCTGTATGAATCGAGGGATCCGGTGCAAAGGGTGTTAGAAGCTTTTTTATATTGGGACCGTCCACAGGGAGCCGGCGGGCTCTAGCGTAGGAGAGGATCGACAGGCCCAGTACAAGGAATAAGAGTTTTGGGTGGATCTTTCTAGTGGAACTTGGCTAAGGGAGTGACTTATGGGCGTAACAAGACCCTACTGAATACAAACACAATCCATAAATCAATACTCTTTCAGAGCCTTGGTACTGAATACAGTCCCCGAGTCCATGTCGTGATAATAGAACAAGTACCGCCTGGATGTAGCTGTAGTTAGTCTAGCCCGAGGCCCTCCAAAAAAGCTGGGGAATCCGGTAGGGCTCTGATCGCAACCTGGTTCTTTTTTTTTCATCGAGATTGGTGTTCAGTCCGCCGAAAAAAGGTTGAACTAATTAGCGGGGGTTCTGATGGTATGTAATCCAGGAACTGTAGCTCTATCTCTATTTCATAGTGAGTGATGTGGGACGACAATGGTGTGTGATCCGTTGGGCATGCTCACACTCTATGCATGGAGGTGTGGTGGCCGCATATCCTTATCATAGCACATTTGCAAACTTATACCAGACCAAAGATATCAATTGAATGCATGCATATGTTTATGCATTATTTTGTTTACTCACTGAGCCGTGTTGTGTGCTCACCCCTCGACATCGTATATTTTTAATTGATGATGCAGATATTGCTGTTGAAGATTATATGAATGCACCATTATATGGACATGTGGTAGCTATGGACGTGCAAGCTATGGTGGACGAGCATGATTCTTCATGCGAGTGTTTCCAATGTATTTACTCTTCGTATTATTTTCCTAATTGAATTATGAGGACATGTAATAGTTTACTTAGTATGTTATGGTTTGTGGGAGATAATTGGATTAATATTTAGTTATCATGTTAGACACCTAATTCATTATTAATAAAACTTCTTCTATTTATTTTATCATCTCTGGTTGTGATGTGGAATGTGTTTGGTTTGGATTGTTAGCACAGTCTTATGAGATCTTGGCGTGAACCGTTGGTTCGTATGATGGTTCATTCACACTTCTAGTTCGTCCAGAATTGGGATGTGACAGTACACACCTTAATAGATACCTTGGTTCTGTACTGGGGTGTTCAATACTAGAACCTGCCATTGGTGTTGTTGGGCTATCGGGATGGCATTACTGCCCACTGGTGCTGTGTTAGTCTGGCCTTGAGGGGTTAATGTAGCATTGGTAGTAGGTGGCATAGTTATACCTAATGCAGCCCTCAGGTCCATCAACACCTGATGCTGTTCCTGCACTTGACGGGCCAGGTTGTTTACAACTGTAGCCAAGTCCCTTAAAGGTCCAGGTAGATTGTTCTGATTGGCTTAAGTAGTTACATCTGGAGTCACCCTTGTTGGGTTATCATTATTCTGGGTCTACTCAGCTAGGTTCTCATTCTCATCACCCACTTTAGGTGGTGGTAGTAGAGTCAGGTTACGGCCCCTTCAACTGCCTCTATGAGTACAAATTCCCATTTTGGTCTATGGCTGTCAGAAGATCTACAGAGCCAACATGTATGAGACTATGCACAATATTATGATAATTTACTAGGTTAGTCCCACATAGTACATGAAAATCCCAACGAAATAGAGCAATGAAACATGTACAGGAAAACAAATTGTCCGGTCGCCCTTAACTGGTCCCTTATTTAAACAATTTGACCTATTAGTCAGCCTTCCATACATATTCGGACAGTTAGAAATTATTTGCCTGATCGGCTGTCTGGTCGTCTAATTAGCCATGCCGAACAACGTGCCGAACAACTCTAAGATACTTCCCAAGAGCGTCCGGTCGATTGTCCGATCGACTGTCCAATCGACTTTATAAGTCAAAAAGTCTGACCGGACAACCTAAAATCGCTTTAAGACATGCGATTTTAGGTCATTTTCTCACTTTCTTTTCTTGATTTCTCTTTTGTCTCTATCCCAACTCGGTGCTGGTGAGTTGCTACAGTCCTTTCGGACATTCTTCAAGGTGTTTCTCTCCATTCCACACGTGCAGCATCCTCCCATAAGGTAAGTCTCTCTCTCTCTCTCTCTCTCTCTCTCTCTCTCTCCTACTTTTTCTTTGAAATTTTCTAGGGTTTCTTCGTCTATTTCTTCATTTCTTCAATTAAAAAAATTCCAAATGTAGGAATTGTTGGTTTAGAATCACTATTGGGGACCAAACAAACGAAAGCCCTCATTCAATTTGGGTTTTCATCGATTGGTTTCTCAGAACCCTAAAAATTTTGAATTTTTCCCTAAGAATTGGGGTTTTTCCAAAACATTGAAATTGTGTAAATCTTCTTTGATTCTTGTTCAATTGGTTGTCATTTTGATATGTTTGTATATTTTCCAATTGATGTAAGTCCTTCTATCCATGTATTTGGGTGAGATTGAGGCTTTTGACTGATTTACGCCGTTATGTTGTCGAAATTTCTAAAATTTTGCCTAACTCTTGTTTGCTTTGATTTTAATTGTTACAGATAATCATGTCTAGACACAGAGGAGCCACCAAAAATGCAGTGCTTCCTAGTTCCCAAGGCCCCCACCCTCCTACTAGACTATTTGATGGGTGTTAGTTCCGGTCTATAGAAGCACAGGCACCATACCCCTGGTTCCAGGCCAAGAGTATAGAGGTTGGCCAGTTTGTGAACCTACAAGAGTTGAAGAGGTTCGATGTGGAATCCACATTTAGTGCACTGGGTTAGCTTCTAGTAATCCAGTACCAGGCTTGTACCCGCCCAGACTTGGTAAAGCAGTTTTACTGCAACTTGCAGTTAGAGGGCAACCCCGAGGATTTTGACAGAGGTAGGGAGCTTCGCATCACTAGTGAGGTAAAGGGTGTGGACATCTTGTTCAACACCCAGGAGCTGGCAGATTTGTTAGGTGCCTCCAATGCCAGAGACCTTATTTATTGTGCGCTAAAGGAGCACAAGTATCTATCTGAGGGGCTCCGCAGCGTAGTATGGAGTCAGATCATGCAGGGTGTGTAAGACCCGTACTTCACTAACTTGGTCTAACCATGTCGTGCCAGGTCTTCGCATCATTCCTGGACCAAGTAGACCGAGCGTGTGAAGATAGAGCACAAACTAAATATGAGAATCGAGTTAAAAACACTAAAAACATACCTAAGGTCGCATACCTAGGTAGGTATGGTCGACCATAAGGAAGGAAACAAAAATCTGAAATCTAGAACCCCACGGTCGATGATTTTGACCCTATGGTCGATGGTTTATGCGACCGTATGATCGACCGTGAGACCCTAGATCAGACTCTGAGTTTTGGAAACTTTCCTAAAACTAAGGGATTGCTCTCCTAATTGAAAGAGTACTCTATATGGAGAGTTTTCCTCTATATAAAGGATGTCCCTCAGCCCTTTTTCACTCTTATAGAACATTAGTAAACCCTAGAAAAAGAAAAGGAAGAGAAGGAAGAGAAGGAGAAGAAGAAAAAGCTAAGGAGAGGAATTTGCTGAGAAGAGATTGGCTCTCTATCACAGGTAAAGGTATGAAACGAATCTCTGGAGATGTAAACTCTAAGGAATAAGACTTCTATGGAAGATAGGCAATATCAACCTATTATAATCTATGTGATTTCCTTGAGAAAATCCCAAGGAGAACCATGAGGAGTGAATTTGATGATTAGGGTTGAGAAGAAACTACTAATGATGGTCATAGGATGACCTTAGAATAAACCCCATTGAAGATCAGAAGAACTGACCCAAGAAGGACTCAAATTGCATGTAGTCTGTGACCAGAAATCTCAAGGTCGCAGCTATGGTCGACCATAGCTTGACCAGCATGACCAGAGGATCGACCATAGGCATTCGAAAAGATTTCAGAAATCATATGGTGGCATCTACGGTCCCACCATATGCGATCGTAGGGTATCGACCGTAGGCAGTAAGATCGATAAAGTATGAGACCATAGGACCAATCAGACACCTATCAGTGCTCTGTTTTGATTTTTGACTACTATAACATGTCATATATGAACCCTAACTTAAATTCATATAACTTTAGGTTGTTAAATCAATTCAAAGAAAATTTCAAGGCTTAGAAGGAGATCGAGTATTGCTAACAGCTGAGGGAACAAGATCTAAACTAATTGGTTAATAACAAACTATTTATTTTATTTGAATCCAATGCCATGATTGATTCTATGCTTGTATGCTTGTAATGTGCATCTCACATGTCATCTAATATTCCTGCTATTACTGATCATGCATATTTAATTCTGTTATTTATAACATGATGATGATGATGATGATGCTAGGAATAGGCATGTGAATGTATGTATGTGGTTGGTGTGTTGGATGCAAGTGGAGCATCAAGGGGAGGATGTGGCAAGGTGGTCCTTGACCTCGTCACCGGACTCAAGCTCTATCTCTACTCAAGTCTTGCCTACTAACATCATCGTATCGCCATTATCTTAGCAGAACTATTATGTCGTAGGACATCAGGGGAGGTGGTCTCAGACCGTGTGTGTCACACCCCAATTCTAAACCAACTAGAATGGTGTGATGAACCATCTATGATCCAATGGTTCAACCAGGATCGAATAGGTCGTGTCCCTTTGCTTAAACTATATACATCCATAACCATAATCAGAGTAAATAAACAATAGCGAAAGTCTTTAATATTAATAAACTGAGCATCTATCAGTGATAACATAAAATAAAGTATCCAATTATCCCCAAAAACTAAGACATAAAATAAAATAAATTAATCAATTACATCTTCTAAATAATCCAACAAATAATCTAATCAAAGATGCATGAGTTGCACTCGCACGACGAATCATGCGACTACATCATAGCTTCTGCATCCATCGCCGCAACATGCCCGTACATCGGAGCATTCATATAATCTTCTATGGTAGGACCTGCATCATCAACTAAAAATATTTGACGTCGAAAGGGTGAGCACACATCATGGCTCAGTAAGCAAACAAAACAATGCAACAAATATATGCATGCATTCAATTCATATCTTTGGTCTGGTTCATAAGTTTGCAATGTGCAATATAAAGGATTGGTGGCCGCCGCACCTCTATACACGAGTGTGTGAAGCCGCCCAAAGGATCAAACACCATTGCCATCCCACATGCACCCATCATGGAATAGAGATAGAGCTAAAGTGTCTGGATCAAACACCGCATGACACTTCCCCTGATGCCCTACCCATACCAACACGTAAGCCCCTATTGGCAAGGGCTAGCAAACTGGGCTCGCAACTAACCAATCCTAATGTCAAACAGTGTATCCAAGGCCACACCCCAGCATACCTCAATACGTCCATAGAGATAGAGCTAAGGCCCCCCCTCGGCAGAGTCAGAGACTACACGGTCTGAGACCCCCTCCCCTGATGCCCTACGATGTAATAGTTCTGCTAAGGTAATGGCGATATGACGATGTCAGTGGACAAGACTTGAGTAGAGATAGAGCAAGAGTCTGGTGACTAGGATGAACCACAGTGTCACGTCCCCCCCCCTTGATGCCCCACTCGCATCAAGTACACTAACCACACACATACATTCACATGCCTATTCCTAGCATCATCATCACATCATGTTATAAATAAACAGAATTAAATATGCATGAGCAATAATTACAGAAATATTGGATGACATGTGAAATGCACATTACAATCATACAAACATAGAATCATTCATGGTATTGGACTTAATAAATAAAAATAGTTTATTATTAGCCAATTAATAGGTCTTGTTCCCTCACCTTTGGTTAATAGTATATCATCGTTCAAGGATTGTAATTCACTTTTAAACCACTTGGAAACCTAACAAATTTATAAATTTTAAATTAGAATTAATTTCCATGAATTTAGACTAACAGAAATTGAGGGGTTGCAGGTGTGGCAGCACCTGTGGTTTCAGTTTCTGTGACCACAGGGCATGGGGTCGCAGGGTGTGGTCGCATATCCTACGACTACACATGCGACCACACCCTCCCTGGAAACTTTCCGAGGGCATGTGGTCGGACATGTGTATCTCGTGTAGTCGCACATCATGTGACCACACGTGTGATGGTCGACCTTTCACTCTCAACTCCATTCCTTTATGTTTGGATCCCTTGGCTTATCATAATGGTCCTTCCTATGATTGTTCTATGGCTCAGAACTAGTATTTTATACTCAATCCATTGTCCACATAATTTCCTCCATGGATTCTCTTGGAATTTATCCATGGATTGATGATTTGGGTTTCTCCTAATCCTATCTTCTTCATGAACTATTCTAGGCTCTCAATTTAACATGGGAAATATGTTCATACCTTAAGCTTGCTGAAGATTTAAAGTTTTCTCTGAATTTTCCTCCTCCTTAGTCTTCCTCTTTAATTTTCCTTCTCTTCCTTCTCTTCTCTTTCTCTCACTTTCAGTTTGAGTTCTAAAAGAGTAAAAGAGGCTAAGGGACGTCCTATTTATAGAAGAAAACCCTCCGTAATATGCCCTAATGAGTTTAGGAAAAGACCCCTTTCGGATTAGGAAGGTTTCCTAATTTTGGTTTCTGACTGGGTTCGTGTGGTCGGAGGTGGGGTCGCAGAATCCGTCGACCAAACGTTCTGAAATGTGTGACCACATGACCAAAATTCATGTGGTTGCACTATTTTGAGGTTTGGTTGGTCACACCTATTTAGGTATGCGACCACACACTCATAATTGAATGTTTTTGGGTTGATTTCATACCTGGTCTTTTGGTTTCTTCACGCACTTGGTCCACTTGGCTCGACCATGATAGGAAGACCTTATACAAGGTGGTAAGACCGATTAGTTCGATATGGGTCTTACAACTCCCCCCCTCTTATTAGAAATTTCATCCTTAAAATTTGCACATACCTTCTGAGTCGAAAAGGTGAGGATATTGCTTTCGCATATCATTCTCTTCTTCCCATGTGATCTCTTTTATATCTTGACTTCTCAAAGTATCCTTAACATAATAAATGTCACGGTTACATAAACGTTGAACCTTTCGGCTGGTGATTTCAGTTGGTGCTATCTCAAATGTCAAATCATCAGTTAGACCCGGTGGATCTACTGTTATAACGTGTGTTGGATCTCTGATATACTTCTTCAGTAATGAAATATGAAATACATCATGCACACTTGACATAGATGGGGGTAGTGCTAACTGATACACCATTTTCCCACGTTTAGCTAGAATCTGATATGGCCCGTCATATCTTGGAGTTAGCTTCCCTTTCTGTCTGAATCGTTTTAAACCTCGCATAGGTGATACTTTCAAGAATACCTTATCACCTACAACGAATTCAAGGTCTCGACGTCGAGTATCTACATATTGTTTCTGATGATTCTGAATTGTTCTAACTCTTTCCTTAATAATGTCGACTACTCAACAAGTCTCTTCAACAAATTCTGGTCCAACGATAATCCGTTCACCAACTTCATTCCAAAACAAAGGAGTTTGACACTTCCTACCATACAGTGCTTTATAGGGTGACATCTGTATAGTAGTCTGATAGCTGTTGTTATAGGAAAACTCGATCAATGGTAGTTTCTCATCCCATAATCCCTTGAAATCAATAACACAGGCTCGAAGCATGTCTTCTAAAATCTGAATGGTACGCTCTGACTATCCGTCTGTCTGAAGATGGAATGCAGTACTGAATTTCAACGTTGTACCCATAGCCTTCTGTAATCCTTCCCAAAACTTTGAGGTAAAGCGTGGGTCTCTATCGGACAAAATTCTTTCAGGTACACCATGCAATCTGACAATATTATCCACATATAGCTTGGCTAACCTCTCTAGGATATACTGTAGTCATATAGCTATGAAGCGAGCTGTTTTAGTCAGACGATCTACAATCACCCAGACCACATCAACTACTCGGGGAGTCAATGGTAACCCGATGAAGAAGTCCATAGTGATGCAGTTCCATTTCCATGCTGGTTCTGATAGTGGCTACAACAATCCTGTAGGTCTTTGCCTTTCAGCCTTTACCCTCTAACAATTTAGGCATTGAGACATAAATTTAGCTACATCCGCCTTCATTCCTCTCCACCAATACAGCTTCTTCAGATCATGATACATCTTCGTACTTCCAGGATATACCGAATAAGCGGTGGTGTGAGCTTCCTTCATTAGTCTATGTCTAATGTCTAAGTTTTCCATTTCAAGAGCACATACTCTTCCTTTGTACTTCAATACCTTTTCAACGTCCAAGTTAAACTCAGGAATAGTCCTACCTTTTTCGATGACTTCTTGCACCATTTTCAGATAAGGGTCTGATTTAATAGTGGTCTTCACTTCATCTAATATATCAGGTTTAATTTTCAATGTGGTAAACATATTTAAAAACCGATGAATAAATCCTTGGTTGGTTGATCCACCCGGTGCATCTATCACGAACTTCTCATTAACATGATTGAATACTTTTCCTGTAACACACATTGCCGCAGTCGTGTTAACCTCTCCTTGGGATTTTATCACTGCTTTTCTGCTTAGCGCATCAGCAACTACATTAGCATTTCCTAGATGATACTCGATATTGCAATCATAATCCTTTAATAGTTCCAGCCATCTTCTTTGTCTCATGTTCAACTCCTTTTAATTAAAAAGATAAGTAAGACTCTTATGATCTGATTTAATCTGAAATTTCTCTCCATACAAATAATGTCTCCATTTCTTGACAGCATGTACTACTGCTGCTAATTCCAAGTCATGAGTGGGATAGTTCTTTTCATGTGTCTTTAGTTGTCTTGAGGCATACGCAACTACTTATTCTCCTTGCATAAGCACACATCTTAAACCCAACCCAGACGCATTAGCGTACAAGGTAAATGGTTGTCCTAGAATAGAAATAGTCAAGATGGGAGCAGATACCAATCTAGCTTTCAATTTTTGAAAACCTTCTTCACATTTGGCGGTCCAAACAAACTTTTCTCCTTTCTTAGTCAAACTGGTGAGAGGCACGGAGATTCTAGAGTAATCTTCTACGAATCGTTGGTAATACCCAGCTAGACCTAAGAAACTTCTGATTTCTGCAAAACTCTTAGGTGCTTCCCATTTCACAATGGCTTCAATCTTGCTTGGATCCACTTTAATTCCTTCAGCGGATACAACATGGCCTAAGGAAGCGACCCCATTTAGCCAAAACTCACACTTTGTAAATTTGACGTAAAGCTTCTCTTTTCTTAGTCGCTACAGAGTGGCTCTTAGATTCATGACATGAGTTTCCTTGTCCTTGCAGTAGACGTATCCAACATATCATGGAATACCCGATTCATGAGTTCCATAAAAGTTACAGGTGCGTTAGTTAATCCAAAAGACATAACTGAAAATAAATAATGTCCATATCTTGTTCTGAATGCTGTCTTTGGAATATCACCTTCCTTAATCTTCAACTGATGATATCCTGACTGAAGATCAATCTCGGAGAACACCTTGGCACCTTGCAATAGATCGAACAAGTCATCGATCCGACGCAATGGATACCGATTCTTGATTGTAAGCTTATTCAATTCTTGATAGTCTATACACAGTCGAACACTACCGTCCTTCTTCTTCACAAACAATACCGGCGCTCCCCATGGTGATATGTTGGGTCTGATATAACCCTTGTCCAGTAATTCTTGTAACTGTACCTTTAGTTCCTTCAGTTCAGTAGGAGCCATTCAATAGGGTGTTTTAGATTCTGGTGTAGCTCCAGGTATCAGATCTGTAACAAACTCTGTCGCTCGGTCGGGTGGTAGTCCTGGTAGTTCCTCAGAAAATACATCTGGAAAGTCACACACAACGTCAATATCTTCCATTCGTGGTACTTCCTTGGTGAGATCAACCACGGATACTAGATACCCAACTCCTCCTTTCTCGAGACATTTTCTAGCCTTTAATGCAGAGAGGATGAGTTTTCATTTACGAAAAAGTCTGGTTCCCACAAAACTAAACTCTGCTCCTTCCTTGTCTTTAAATGTCAATTTCTTTTCTGCACATAATAGGTTTGTAGAATTCCGAGCTAACCAGTCCATTCCCAAGGTAACGCCAAAGTCTGCCATCTCGAGTTGAATCAAGGTTGCATCCAAAATCTTCTCGCCGATAAGAACTAGACATGGTCCATAACCTTTTTCTAATTCCACTTCTAATCCCATAGGCGATCGTACAAGCAATTTGAAGTCTAAAGATCTGAGGGTTAGATTTAGCTTCTTTCCAAATGGCACAGATATAAAAGAATGAGTAGCTCCAAAATCAAAGAGTACTCTGGCGGGTATGCCATTAATAGGTACGATACCTGTGATTTGTTTTAATTTAGTCTACATTCTCACACAAGATAATACAAAATGAAAGGTTCAGGTTATACCTGCGACCACATCAGGTGATGCAGCAGCATCCTTAGATGTAACTATATAAACATTTCCTTGTTGTAGCTGCTTCTTGGGCTTAGGACACTCCCTTGAATAATGTCCCATTTGATTACAGTTATACCATTTTACTCCTTCGCTGTTTTGCTTCTGTTGAGGTTAGACTGTTGGAGTAGTCTTGGCTGCAGCATTAAAGCCTTGAGTACGGAAGGGTTTAATGGTCTTTGTGTTCCCTCCATTATATGAATTCCCATTAGGCCTTTTGATACCTCTATTCTGAGCAAAGTAGCTCTCTCTTTGGCTCAATTCTAGCACTCGAGCAATCTGTACGGCTTCATTATAAACTTTCTTTTCTAGCCCCAAAACATGTTCCCGAATGCTTCCCCTAAGTCCCATGATGAACCTTCGGGTTTTAGTATTTTCCTCCTACATGCTAGAGGGAGCAAAGAAAAATAGTTCTTCATAACGCTGTTGATATGCATCCATAGTCATCTGTCCCTGATACAAACTCAGGAACTCTTTTTCCATAGCATCTCTAAAATTTCTGGGAAAATATTTCTCAAAGAATGCCTCTTTATAGATAGCCCAAGTCAATTGGGCGTGCTTGGTTAATACATAACTCCGAGTAGACTTCCACCAGTGGTGTGCATCACCTTTCAACATAAATGTTGCATACAATACTTTTTCCTCCTCATTAACAGTCATCATCATGAAGTTCTTTTCCATTTCATCGATCCAGCGAGCTGGCCACAAAGGATCCGCTAGCTTGCCATTATATTCCTTAGGCTTCATTTTCAGAAAATGCTCGATCAGTCAAGAATGGTCCAACTAATAATGAGCATAGGCCCCATACACAGGTGGTTGATACTAGTAACTGCCTTGGGCTACCTCAGGGTTTTGTACTTGAGCTCGTACAACTGGTGTTTAAGGTGCTTGGGGTACTGTGTTGCTACCCCATGGTACTGTGCTAGCTTGTCTGGCTGGTATAGTTATAGTATGTACAACTAGAAAATCCATTCCCATAGCAGCTTGCATATTGACTTGCACCTGCTGTATTTGCTGCAGCTGTTGTGCTAGGTTCATTACTGCTGTAGCCAAATCTGTAGGAGGGGCTAGCAAGTTTGTAGGATTAGCCTGGCCATTAGCTCCTGGTGGTGCCACATTCTGATCCTCTTGTCCTTCAGGATTTTCATGGCTATCTTCCTCCACAGGTGGTGGTGGTGGAATTGGGTTATGTCCTCGCCTGGTTACTCTTCGTTCAGTCATTTCCTGTTCCGGTGGTGGTAGTTTCTGAAAAATCATAGAACATGTGAGGCACTCATAAAATACGTCATTCCCATGTCAAAATCCAATTAATCAATGTAAAATTCTAATTTTCCAAGTCATATAGTCAAAATACTGTATTTTTCATCGTGTGGTTGATGGTGGGGTTGCAATATGTCCGACCACAGGGTATGCTGTCACACCCCAATTCTGCACCAACCAGAATGTCGTAATGAACCGTCAATAAACCAACGGTTCAACCAGGATCTTGAATAGGCTATCCCCACCATGTTAAACCAAAATACATTCGACATTAATCAGAGATAATAAAGTAAATAGAGAAAGTCTTACAGATAATGAACTGAGGTCTAGTCATGATAAATAATTAATATTCCATTTTTCTCCAAGTAATCAAAACATAATTTAATACATATTATAAATATTCAAATACAAAAATTAAACTCTAAGCGTATCCACAGTGAAACACTCACTTAACGAATCATAATAGTCCTCCAAAGCTTGCTCATCATAGCCGCCACACGTTCATATGTTGGCATGTTGACATAATCTTCAACCATAATACCTGCAACATCAGAAACTAAAAAGAATTACGCATGCGAGGGTCAGCTCTCCAACTTGAGCTCAGTGAGTAAACAAAACAATGCAACAAACATATGCATGCATTTAATTCATATCTTTGGTCTGGTTCATAAGTTTGCAATGTGCAATAGAACGGTTCGGTGGCCGCCTCACCTCTATACACGGGGTATGTAAGCCCACCCAATGGATCAAACACCATTGTCGTCCACATCCACCCCACCATGGAATAGAGATAGAGCTAAAGTGCTTAGGACCACACTGCATCACACTTCCCCTGATGCTCTACCCATACCAACATGTAAGCCCCTGTTGGCGAGGGCTTGCAAACTGGGCTCGCAACTAAGCAATCCTAATGTCAAACAGTGTATCCAAGGCCTCACCCCAGCATCCCTCAATACGTCCATACAGATAGAGCTAAGGCCCCCCGACAGAGTCAGAGACTACACGGTCCGAGACCACCTCCCCTGAAGCCCTACGTCGTAATAGTTCTGCTAAGGTAATGGCGATACGACGATGTTAGTGGACAAGACTTGAGTAGAGATAGAGCTAGAGTCTGGTGACCAGGATGAACCACAGTGTCACATCCTCCCCCTGATGCCCCACTCGCACCAAGTACACTAACCACACACATACATTCACATGCCTATTCCTAGCATCATCATCAACATCATATTATAAATAAACAGAAATTAAATATGCATGAACAATAATAACAAGAATATTGGATGACATGTGATATGCACATTACAATCATACAAGCATAGAATCATTCATGGTATTGGACTCAATAAATAAAAATAGTTTATTATTAGTCAATTAGTTTAAGTCTTGTTCCCTCACCTTTGATTGAGCGTAGATCCTCGTTCAAGCTTTATGAATCACTTTTAAATCACTAGAAAAACCTAACAAATCGATAGATTTTAATTAGAATTAATTCCAATAGATTTAGACTAACTGAAATCATAGGGCCGCAGGTAGGGTAGCACCTAGGGTAGCAGTTTCTGTGACCCTAAGGTGTAGGGTCGGACGTGGGGTCGGATACCATTCAACCCTACATGCGACCACACCCTCCCTGGGACTTCCCGAGGGCATGTGGTCGATCCTGTGGTCTCGTAGGGTCGGATATCATTTGACCCTACATGCGACCACACGTATTCTGAGTTGACCTTTCATTCTAAAGTCCATTCTTTCATGTTTTGATCCTTTGGCTTACTTTCATGGTCCATTCTAAGATTGTTCTATGGCTCAAAACTCCAAGTTATACACTATTCATTGTCCATAACAATTTCCTCTATGGAATCTCTTGGAACTTTTCCATGGATGGATGCTTTGGGTTTCTCCTAATCCTATGTTCTTCATAACTATTCTAGGATCTCTTATTCAGGTAAGGAATTAGGTTCATACCTTTATTCAGAGGTTTCTCTGAACTTCCTTCTCTTCCTTAGTCTTCTTCTTCAAGTTTCCTTCTCTTCCTTCTCTTTCTCTTTCTCTCACATTCAATTAGGGTTCTAAAGGAGTGAAAGAGGCTTAGGGACATCCTATTTATAGAGGAAAACCCTCCATAATAACCCCCAATGAGTTTAGGAAAGACCCCCTTCGAATTAGGAAGGTTTCCTAATTTTTGGTTCGTGCTGTTTTCGTAAGGTCGGACGTAGGGTCGGACATACTGTGACCCTATGTTTTTAAAACATGAGACCCTAGGGTATAGGGTCGCATGTAGGTCGGACATACTGTGACCCTACGTTTTAAAATGTGCGACCCCACAACCAAAAAGTCATGGGTTGGACTCTTTTGAGGTGGGGTCGGTCACACCTTTTAGGCATGCGACCACACACTCATATTTCACTATTTTTGAGTTATATTTCATACTTTCTCTTGTGGTTTCTTCCTGCACTGGGTTCACTTGGCTCGACCATGATAGGTAGACATGATACAAGGTGGTAAGACCGGTTAGTTCGATATAGGTCTTACATATGCGACCTCACAAAACCTTGTCAGCTCACCGAGAGCCTATGGCCGATCATGTGGTCGCAATATGTGTGCCCATAGGGTCCGACCACACGAAGTCTGTCAGCTCACCGAGAGCCTGTGGTCAATCGTGTAGTCACAATATGTGCGACCACAGGGTCCGACCACACGAAGCCTGTCAGCTCACCGAGAGCCTGTGGTGGATCGTGGGGTCGGTCGTGTGGTCGCATATTTAGTCGAATTTTGTGACCACACGACCCCAAATCAGGTTTTTAAACCTGATTTTTGGGGTCATTTCCCACTTTCACTTTTGCTTTCAACTCAACTCGCTTCCACTGAGTTGCTACAGTGCCGACCACTCGTGTTTAGCAACTCTTTCTTCCATTCACGACCTCCGCTCCATTCCTTTAAGTATGTTCTCTACTTGTCCTCATTTTTAAGCTTTCAAAACTAGGTTTTTCTCCCTTTATAACGTTTTCTTCAAATTAAAATTTTTCTAATCGTAAAAATTTGATTTTTATTGGGGGCTTTTGCTATTGGCCACCCAGTAGATGAAAACCCTCAAGAAAATTTAAGTTTCATCGGTTAATTTTTGAGAAACTTAAAATTTTCCATTTTTGACTTAATTTTTTGGGATTTTTTCTAAATTATTGAAATTTCTTCAAATTCGATCTTCCTAGTTTAAATTTCTAACTGTATGAGCCTTGCAGGATGGTTTGGAACATATGTAAGTCCTCCTGCCCAACTGTTTGGGTGAAAAGTGAGGTTTTTGGCCAAATCATGCCGTTATAATGCAAAAATTTTGAGTTTTGCTCTATAAATCATATCTTGTTTATTTATCTATGTCTTTGCAGATAACATGGCTCACACCAAGGTCCCTAGAGTTCATGATCCTCTTTGCTTCTAGTTCAATGAAGCAGAGACTCAGTATGCTCGTTATGAGCGGAAAAACGTGGAAGGGGGTCATTGTGTAAACTTGGCTAATTTAACCTTGTTTAATGTGGAGGGGTGCCTTTGGTGATATGGGTTGGCTCCCCATGATATTATATGAGGGTTGCACCTGTCCTGCACTGGTAATGTAGTTTTATTGCAATCTTCAGGTAGTGGGTGATCCAAATGATACAGACAGGGGTAGGGAGCTCAGGATCACTAGTTATGTTAAAGGGGTGGAGATCTCCTTTAACTGTCAGGAGTTGGCTGACCTCCTGGGCATATCAAATGATGGCCCCTTAGTATACTGTGCACCCAAGGAACCCAAGTTCCTATCTTTGATGATGCGTGCAGAGATTGACCGCCAACTTCTTAGGGATGATCGCGGGGAGATGAAGGCAGTCAACCTACGGACGGAACCTCGGGTGTATTGCAAGATTATTCAACACAACCTGATTCCTCAGAGTGGGCACTATGAGAAGATTTTCCAATTGACCCAGTATCTCTTGTACTGCATCTGCACTAGGCAGCCCGTCTTCCCTCCATACATTATTATCAGAATGATGATCCGTGCTGCGACGCCTAGTCGGATAGGCAACCTGCCCTATGGGCGTTTGATCACTACCCTGCTCACTCGCCTGCATGTCGATTTAGTTGATGAGATGATTCATGAGGACACCTTCTCATCTGACCTTGACTGGGAGGCCATCTGTAAGATGGGGATGCGGGATGCGCAGGTCAGTGAAGAGGAGAGGAACGGTATGGTGCGTCCCTGTACTCGGGTCGAGATAGCAGACGCTGAGGCGGCAGCAATAGCAGCAGGAGTCCATGGGGGTGTTGCTGAGGATGATGATCGTATGTACATGGATGTGGATGCCATATCTCCTCCATCACCATCGCATTTCACTGGAGCTGGTCCTTCTCTGATTCCTTCCCACTCAGCTAGTCCCTCGCACCCACCACCAGATGACGTGATGGGGCTACTGCATGAGATTAGGAAGGCCCAGCGCGTGACTGATCAGTCGATGGCCGATCTGGCAGCTAGTCTCCAGGTGACCCAGACTCAAGTAGCCTGGCTTACGAGGGTGTATGCTAAGGATTATGACTGAGATCGTGAGGCACCTCCTCTTACAGCACCTCTAGCTCCATGATCCATTCTTTTCTTTTTCCTTGTATTACAGAGTAACTGTCCGGATTGTGGACCGTACTCTGATTTGGATATATATATATGTATATATGAAACTTGTTTCTCATCTTAATAGTGCATTATTTCCTTTCTTAATTTTTGTCTCATACAACACAGGTGCTTATAGTGTGTTCTTATTAAAGCTTTTAAATTTTATCCTGACTCAGTTCATAAACTTTTGTGGAAGTATACCGATTTAATAGACAGAGCCCGAGAGCTCTGATACCAAGTTGTCACACCCCAATTCTGAACCAACTAGAAGTTGTGATGAACCGTCTATGATCCAACAGTTCAACCAGGATCTCAAATAGGCCATGTCCCTTTGCATAAACCATAATCAAAGTAAATAAACAATAGTGAAAGTCTTTAATATTAAGGAACTGAGTATCTAACTATGATAACATAAATAAGTATCCAATTATCTCCAAAAGACTAAGACATAAAATAAAATAAATTAATCAATTACATCTTCTGAATAATCTAATAAATAAATCTAATTAAAGAAGCATGATTTGCATTCGCACGACGAATCATGCGACTCCATCATAGCTTCTGCATCCATCGCCGCAACATGCCTGTACATTGGAGCATTCATATAATCTTCTACTGTAGGACCTGCATCATCAACTAACAATATTCAACGTCGAAAAGGTGATCACACATCATGGCTCAATGAGCAAACAAAATAATGCAACAAACATATGCATGCATTCAATTCATATCTTTGGTCTGGTTCATAAGTTTGCAATGTGCAATAGAAAGGATTGGTGGCCGTCGCACCTCTATACACGAGTGTGTGAAGTCGCCCAATGGATCAAAAAACCATTGCCGTCCCACATACACCCATCATGGAATAGAGATAGAGCTAAAGTGTCTGGATCAAACACCGCATGACACTTCCACTGATGCCTACCCATACCAACACGTAAGCCCTTATTGACGAGGGCTTGCAAACTGGGATCGCAACTAACCAGTCCTAATGTCAAATAGTGTATCCAAGGCCTCACTCCAGCATCCCTCAATACATCCATAGAGATAAAGCTAAGGCCCCCAAGCAGAGTCAGAGACTACTCGGTCCAAGACCACCTCCCCTGATGCCCTACGACGTAATAGTTCTGCTAAGGTAATGGTGATACGACGATGTTAGTGGAAAAGACTTGAGTAGAGATAGAGCTAGAGCCTGGTGACACTGTGGTTCATCCTGGTCACCAGACTCTAGCTCTATCTCTATTCAAGTCTTGTCCACTAACATCGTCGTATTGCCATTACCTTAGCAGAACTATTACGTCGTAGGGCATCAGGGGCGGTGGTCTCGGACCGTGTAGTCTCTGACTCTGTCAGGGGGCCTTAGCTCTATCTCTATGGACATATTGAGGGATGCTGAGGTGAGGCCTTGGATACACTGTTTGACATTAAGACTAGTTAGTTACGAGCCCAGTTTGCAAGCCCTCTCCAATAGAGGCTTACGTGTTGGTATGGGTAGGGCATCAGGGGAAGTGTCATGCGGTGTTTGATCCGGGCACTTTAACTCTATCTCTATTCCATGATGGGTGCATGTGGAACGACAATGGTGTTTGATCCATTGGGTGGCTTCACACACTCGTGTATAGAGGTGCGGCGGCCACCTATCCTTTCTATTGCACATTGCAAACTTATGAACCAGACCAAAAGATATGAATTGAATGCATGCATATGTTTGTTGTATTGTTTTGTTTGCTCACTGAGCCATGATGTGTGCTCACCCTTTCGACGTCGAATATTTTTAGTTATTGATGCAGGTCCTACAGTAGAAGATTATATGAATGCTCCGATGTACGGGCATGTTGCGACGATGGATGCAGAAGCTATGATGGAGTCGCATGATTCGTCGTGCCAGTGCAACTCATGCATCTTTGATTAGATTTATTTGTTGGATTATTCAGAAGATGCAATTGATTAATTTATTTTATTTTATGTCTTAGTCTTTTGGAGATAATTGGATACTTTATTTATGTTATCACAATTAGATTCTCTGTTCATTAATATTAAAGACTTCAGCTATTGTTTATTTACTCTGATTATGGTTGTGGATGTATATGGTTTAAGCAAAGGGATACGGCCTATTCGAGTTTCTGGTTGAACCATTGGATCATCGATGGTTCGTCACACCATTCTAGTTGGTTCAGAATTGGGGTGTGACAGTGTAGTCTCTGACTCTATCGGGGAATCTTAGCTCTATCTCTATGGATGTATTGAGGGGTACTGGGGTGAGGCCTTGGATACACTATTTGGCATTAGGATTGGTTAGTTGCGAGCCCAGTTTGCAAGCCCTCGCCAATAGGGGCTTATGTGTTGGTATGGGTAGGGCATCAGGGGAAGTGTTGGCGGTGTTTGATCCGAACACTTTAGCTCTATCTCTTTTCCATGATGGGCGCATGTGGGATGGCAATGGTGTTTGATCCATTGGGCAGATTCACACACTCGTGTATAGAGGTGCAGCGGCCACCAAACCTTTCTATAGCATATTGCAAACTTATAAACCAGACCAAAGATATGAATTGAATGCATGCATATGTTTATTGCATTATTTTGTTTGCTCACTAAGCCATGATATGTGCTCACCCTTTCGACGTCGAATTTTTAGTTGATGATGTAGGTCCTACTATTAAAGAATATATGAATGCACCAACGTATGGACACGTTGCTGCGATGGACGTAGAAGCTGAAGAAGATGTGCATGATTCATCATGCGAGTGCAATTAATATGTGTTTTGCTTAAGTTTAGTTATAATTTGAACATCATATATGTAATTGATTATTTATTTTTATGTCTTGGGGTTTGGAGATAATTGGATTAAATACTTATTTATCACGGTTAGACTCTCAGTTCATTATCTGTAAGACTTTCGCTTATTTGTTTATTACCTTTGATTATTAATGTAGAATATGTATGTGGTTTGATATGGTGGGTACAACCTATATGAGATCCTAGGTGAACCATTGGTTTATTAGTGGTTCATCATACCATTCTAGTTAGACCAGAATTGGGGTGTGACAGGGTGGCCACCGAGTGATGAAGGCAGTCAACTTGCGTCACCTTCTTCACATCTATTGCCGCATTATCTAGCACAACATAGTCCCATAGAGGGGCTACTACAATGAGGTTTCTCAATTAACACAGTACTTGACCTTTTGTGTAACTACTAGGCAGGCGGTGTGTTTGCCCTACCTCATCATCATCAGGACAATGCACTACGCGACGATGCCTAAACTGAAGGGCAACTTGCCCTATGGCCTGCTTATCACTACTCTCATGGACCGTCTCAGTGTCGACATAGAAGGAGAGCAAATTTTTGAGGAGATGATGCTGACGGATCTGGACTGGGAGGCCATCAACGAATTGGGCCTGGATGACATTGTTACCAGCGACGAGGAGCTAGAGGCACGCAAGCGACCGTTGAGAGGGGCAACAGCCACAGCCGCAACAGCAGTAGCAGTAGCAGCCGAGGTAGTAGTAGCTAAGGGTGGAGGGGGTCACTTATATATGGACATATACAATATTTTCCCTCCTGCACCCCAGCCTACCTCTGAGGCTAGTCCTTCACAGCCCCCTCCAGATCAGATGATGTCACTCCTCCTTGAGATTCGGGAGGCTCAGCGTACGATGGACCGAGGCATTGAGGAGATATGAGAGGTCTAGCGTATGACAGACCGGCATATAGTAAAGCTTAATTAGAGCCTTCGGGTCACTCAGGATGAGGTGCACTAGCTCTGAGAGGCTTATGAGCGGGATTACAATAGTGATGATCAGGAGGCACCTACTCCACCGCGAGCCTAGTGATATATATTTTTATTTTGTTTTGTTTTGTTATCTGTTTATGGTAACTGTTCGACCTATAGACCATACCCTTCATTATGTACAAACACATTATCCACTTATATATGCATGGCTCTTTCTTTTATACTGTGCATTATGATCTTGTTTACCATGTGTATCTCAACCAACATACGGGCTTAATGTGTTTGTATTAAAGCTTTTAAATTTAACCTATCTCAGTTCATAGACTCAGGTTAAGGTACTCATGTTTGATTGGCAAAGCCTTCAAGCTCTGATACTAAGTTGTCACACCCTAATTCTGATTGAACCAGAAATGTGATTAAACTGTTAATGAACCAACGGCTCAAACCAGAATCTCATAAGATTGTGCCAACAATTCAATCCATCATGCCAACCATAATCAGAGATAAAAAATAATAGCAAAATTCTTTATTAATAAAAAACTGAGAACTACTATGATAAATAAATATTAATCCAATTATCTCAATGACCAAAACATAAATAAATATTTAATACAAATACATAAATCCCAATACAGAAATAACTAAAGATAAACACAATAGTGCTCTTCCAATTAGGAGAGTCTCTTAACCAAACTAGGAAACTTTTCTATTCTCAGAGTCTACTTTAAGTTTGACAGGTCGACTATCCGGTTGCCTAATACTCAGACCGGACAAATCTATTTGTCCAACCGAGCAAGCTTCGAGTTGTCAATTTTTCGTACCTGGCCTTGTAGTTCCGTCATCTGATTGGTTCATCTGACCCAGTTATGATAAGAAGACCTATCATGACATGTTAATTAGGTTAGACCGGGTTAGTTTAGTGCGAGTCTTACAACCTCCATCTTCACCAGCCTACAACTCCCACCAGCTCCATTTCCCCTTGCCGCGAACCTCACCGACTACCAGAACCCTTCCACCTATGACCAGCCCAGCAACCACTCCACCTTCAACCCTGCGTAGACCACCTTCATCTTCACCAGCCTGTAACTCCTACCAACTCCATTGCCCCTTGTTGCGAACCTCACCGACTACCGGAACCCTTCAACCTATGACAACCCCAGACCCTCTTTACCCTACCTTCAGCCATCGCAAATCCTGCCACCTTCTCACCACCTTCATCCCTAACTCCTACAACATTACCAAACCCCATCAACAACCCCTCGACCTGCTTACAACCCATCATACCCTGCTATAACCTATAAACCATTAACCCCCTGAAACCATGCAACTCAACCCATCTCCTATCCTCACCGTCTTAAACCACCCAACCATTGTTCATACCTGCAACCTCCTTACATGCTACAAACCTTCATCCAAACCACGAACCTGCTACATGGTCATTACCTACTGCACCACCTTCTACTACCATCGATAACCCATCATCGATCACACCCACACTTGTTACACCTCATTGACACTCACTAAACCCCACTTGTTGCATTAACCTACTGCCACCTTTCACCCTGTGACACCCACTGCAAGCCCTTATCTCATCACCAAACCCTCCTACCTAATCTACTGCATCATAACCCCTCATCTCATCACCAACACTCTTGATCTGATCTATGCCCTCATCAACCATTGATTTGATATATGCCCTCATCGTCATTGATCTGATCCATAACCCCAACACCGTTGATCTGATGTGAATTCTCGATCAAACATTTTTTTGATATTATAAGCACCCCATTTTTGTCATCCCCAGCTGAACAAAGTATTACTGGAGTGTAAATAACAAAGTGGGAGAAATGAGAAAATGTTTGAAAAGTACAGGGGAGGCGAGTGAAACTCTCTCAAAAATGATAGTTGATCAGTCCTAGCATGCTCTCTATAATGTTTTGAGAGTAACTGAGATGATCCCCAATGTCAAGAAGCCTAAGTGAATATGTAAGACCCGTATCAAATTAACCGATCTTACCACCTTGTACCAGGTCTACCTATCATGGTCGAGCTAAGTGGACCAAGTGCGTGAATGAAATCACAAGACCAGGTAAGAATTTTACCCAAAAACAGTAAATATGAGGGTAGGGTCGCATGCCTAAACAGGTAGGGTAGACCCCACCTCAACAGAAGTCCAACCTATGATTTTCTAGTCTTAGGGTCGCATGACTAGAAAAACGTAGGGTCGAGGATCCTGCGACCCTACTTGCGACCCTATGATGACAGACAGAAACTGTAAGTTAAAAACATTCCTAATTTCAAGGGGTTCTTTCCTAAACTTGATAGGACTTATTTTGGAGGGTTTTTCTCTATAAATAGGACGTCCCTTAGCCTCTTTCACTCCTTTTAGAACCCTAATTGAAAGTGAGAGAAAGAGAAAGAGAAGGAAGAGAAGAAGATAAGGAAAATTACAGAAAAGACTAAGGAAGAGGAGGAACTTTAGAGAAACCTCTGAATCTCAGTCAACTTCAAGTATGAGTCTAATTCCCTTCAAAAATTCAGAGCCTAGAATGGAATATGAAGAAGTTAGGATTAGGAGAAACCCAAATCATCTATCCATGGATGAGTTTCAAAGGAATCCATGGAAGTAGTCATCATAGGCAATGGAAAGTGTGTAAAAATCATAGTTATGAGCAATAGAACAATCTTAAAATGGGCCTACGAGACCACAGGATCAATCACATGCCCTCGAAAAGTCCCAGGGAGGGTGTGGTTGCATATAGGGTCGATTGGTAACCGACCCCATGTCCGACCCTACACCCTACGGTCAATTGGGTAACCGACCCTAGGTGCTACCCTACCTGCGACCCTATGATTTCAGCTAGTCTAAATTTATTGAAATTAATTCTAATTAAAATCTATCGACTTGTTAGGTCTTCCTAATAATTTAAAAGTGATTCTTAAAGCTTGAACGAGGATCTACACTCAATCAAAGGTGAGGGAACAAGACCTAAACTAATTGGTTAATAATAAACTGTTTTATTTATTGAGTCCAATGCCATGAATGATTCTATGCTTGTTTGCGTGTAATGTGCATTTAACATGTCATCCAATATTCCTGCTATTACTGTTCATGCATATTTAATTTTGTTTGTTTATAACATGATGATGATGGTAATGTTAGGAATAGGCATGTGAATGTTTGTGTGTGGTTAGTGTACTTTATGCGAGTGGGGCATCAGGGGGAGGACGTGACACTGTGGTTTTTCCTGGTCACCAGACTCTAGCTCTATCTCTACTCTAGTCTTGTCCACTAACATTGTAGTATCGCCATTACCTTAGCAGAGCTATTACGTCGTAGGGCATCAAGGGAGGTAGTCTCGGACTGTGTAGTCTCTGACTCTGCCAGGGGGCCTTAGCTCTATCTCTATGGACATATTGAGGATGCTGGGGTGAGGCCTTGGATACATTGTTTGACATTAGGATTGGATAGTTACGAGCCCAGTTTGCAAGCCCTTGCCAACAGTGGCTTACGTATTGGTATGGGAGCATGTCGTACAGCAAGGCCGATATTCATTGGGCACACTATTTCCATGGTGGGTGCATGTGGGATGATAATACCGATATGCATTGGGCGGCTTCACACACTCGTGTATAGAGGTGAAGCGGCCTCCGAGCCTTCCTATTGCACATTGCAAACTTATAAACCAGACCACAGATATGAATTGAATGCATGCATATGTTTGTTGCATTGTTTTGTTTAATCACTGAGCTGTGATGTGTGCTCACCCTTTTCGACGTTGAATATTTTAGTTGATGATGCATGTACCACGGTTGAAGATTATATAAATGCTCTTGTGTACGGGCATGCTGCGGCGATGAACGCTGAAGTGATGATGGAGTCGCATGATTCGATATGCGAGTGCAACTCCTGTATTTTCGATTAAAATTTTATTTGGATTATACAGACAATGTATTTGAATTAATTATTTAAGTTTATGTCTTAGTCGTTTTGGAAATAATTGGTTAAATTATTTATTTTATCACATTTAGATTCTTAGTTCATTTAATATTTAAGACTTCTACTATTGTGTATTTACTCTGATTATTGTTGTGGATGTGTATGGTTTAAGCAAACGGACACAGCCTATTTGAGATCCTGGTTGAACCGTTGGTTTATTAGTGAACCGTTCTGAATAGTACAGAATTGGGGTGTGACAACTTGATATCAGAGCTCTCAAGCCCTATCTATTAAACCTGTACATTTTTACAAAGTTCGTGAACTGAGTTAGGATAAAATTTAAAAGCTTTAATAAGAACACACTGTAAGCACCTGTGTTGTTTGAGACAAAATTAAGAAAGAGAATAATGCATATATAAAAAGGAGAAACAAGTTTTATAACAAGTTTTATATACATCAAATAAAAAGCACGTATATACATATCCAAAGCAGAGTACAATCCACAATCCTGACAATTACTCTGTAGTACAAAGAAGGACAAAAAGAAAATAGACATCATGGAGCTGGAGGTGATGGAGGAGGAGGTGCCTCGCGATCTCTATCATAGTCCTCAGCATACACTCTAGTCAACCAGGCTACCTGAGTCTGGGTCATCTGGAGCCTAGTTGTCAACTCAGCCATCCGCTGATCAGACACACGCTGAGCATCTAGGAGCTCGCCCACTCTCCTATCTGTCGTGCATTGAGCATCTAGAAGCTCTCCCACTCTCAAGTTCATCACGTGCTGAGCCTATCTAATCTCACGCAGTAATCCCATCATATCATCAGATGGTGGGTGTGTTCTGCTGAAGGAAGGACGGTAGTGTTCAACTGTATATAGACTACCGGGAATTGACAATCAAGAATCGGTACCCATTGCCTCGGATCGATGACTTGTTCGATCAGTTGTTAGGTGCCAAGGTGTTCTCCAAGATCGATCTTCGGTCAAGATACCATTAGTTGAAGATTAAGGACAGTGATATTCCCAAGACAGTATTCAGGACGAGATATGGACATTATGAATTTTTGGTCATGTCTTTTGGATTGACTAACGCACCAGCAACTTTTATGGAACTTATGAATCGATTATTCCATGATATGTTGGATATGTTGGTCATTGTATTTATTGATGATATATTGGTCTACTCCAAGGACAAGGAAACTCATATTATGAATCTAAGAGTCGCTCTGCAGCGATTATGGAAAGAGAAGCTTTACGCCAAATTTACAAAGTGTGAGTTTTGGCTAAATGAAGTCGCTTTCTTAGGCCATGTTGTATCTGCTGAAGGAATTAAAGTGGACCCTAGCAAGATTGAAGCCATTGTGAAGTGGGAAGCACCGAAGAGTGTTGTAGAAATTAGAAGTTTTCTAGGTTTAGCTGGGTATTACTGACGATTCATGGAAGACTACTCCAGGATTGTCATACCGCTCACCAGTTTGATTAAGAAAGGAGAGAAGTTAATTTGGACTGACAAATGTGAGAACAGTTTCCAAACATTGAAGGCAAGATTGATATCTTCTCCCATCTTGACTATTCCTATTCCAGGACAACCATTTGTTTTATACACTGATGCATCTGGATTAGGTTTAGGATGTGTACTTATGCAAGGAGAACAAGTAGTTGCATATGCTTCAAGACAACTGAAAACACATGAAAAGAACTATCCCACTCATGACTTGGAGTTAGCGGCAGTAGTACAAGCTGTAAAAATATGGAGACATTATTTGTATGGAGAAAAATTTCAGATTAAATCAGATCATAAGAGTCTCACTTATCTCTTTAATCAGAAGGAGTTGAATATGAGACAAAGAACATGGATGGAACTATTGAAAGATTATGATTGTGATGTCCAGTATCATCCAAGGAAAGCTAATGTAGTTGCTAATGCGCTGAGTAGAAAAGCAATGATAAAATCCCAAGAGGAGGTTAACACGACTACAGCAATGTGTGCTACAGGAAAAGTATTCAATCTTGGTAATGAGCGATTTGTGATAGATGCTCCAGGTGAATCAACCAACCAAGGGTTTATTAATCGTATTTCAAATATGTTCGCAACACTGAAGATTGTACCTGATATAATAGATGAAGTGAAAGCCGCTATAAAATCAGACCCTTATCTAAGAACGGTATAAGAGGGCATTGAAAAAGGTAGGACTATCCCTCAGTTAGCCTTGGACGATGAAAAGGTACTGAAGTACAAAGGAAGAATATGTGTTCCTGAAACAGAAAATTTGGACATTAGATACCGACTAATGAAAGAAGCTCACACCACCGTCTATTCGATACATCCTAGAAGTACAAAAATGTATCATGATTTAAAGAAATTATATTGGTGGAGAGGAATGAAAACAGATGTAGCTAAATTTGTATCTCAATGCCTAAACTGTCAAAGAATAAAGGCTGAAAGGCAAAGACCTGAAGGACTGTTACAGCCGTTACCAGAACCAGCATGGAAATGGGACTGCATCACTATGGACTTCGTCACCGGGTTACCATTTACTCCCCGAGTAGTTGACGCGGTTTGGGTGATTGTAGACCGTCTGACTAAAACAGCTCGATTTATAGCTATACGACCTCAGTATACACTGGAGAGGTTAGCTAATTTGTATGTGGATAATATTGTCAGACTACACGGTGTACCTGAAAGCATTGTGTCCGACAGAGATCCACGATTTACTTCAAAGTTTTGGGAAGGATTGCAAAAGGCTATGGATACAACATTAAAGTTTCGTACTGCATTCCATCCTCAGACAGACAGACAGTCGGAACGTACCATTCAGATTTTAGAAGATATGCTTCGAGCCTGTGTAATTGATTTTAAAGGATCATGGGATGAAAAACTACCATTGATCGAGTTCGCTTATAATAACAGCTATCAGGCTACTATACAGATGCCACCCTATAAAGCACTGTATGGTAGGAAGTGTCGAACTCCTCTGTTTTGGAATGAAATTGGAGAACGTAGTATTGTTGGACTAGAATTTGTTGAAGAGACATGTCGAGTAGTCGACATTATCAAGGAAAGAGTAAGAACGGCTCAGAATCGTTAGAAACAGTATGCAGATACTCGACGCCGAGACCTTGAATTTGTCGTAGGTGATAAGGTATTCTTGAAAGTATCACCTATGCGAGGTTTAAAATGGTTCAGACAAAAAGGGAAACTAAGTCCGAGATATGTCAGGCCATATGAGATTATAGCTAAACGTGGAAAGGTGGCTTATTAGCTAGCACTACCACCGTCTATGTCAAACGTGCATGATGTATTCCATGTTTCATTATTGAAAAAGTACGTCAGGGACCCAACACACGTTTTGACAGTGGATCCACCTGATTTGACTGATGATTTGACATTTGAAGAAGCACCAACTGAAATCACCAGCCGAAAGGTTCAACGACTACGCAACCGTGACATCTATTATGTTAAAGACACCTGGAGAAGCCAAGATATAGAAGAAATCACATGAGAAGAAGAGAATGGTATGTGAAAGCAATAGCCTCATCTTTTTTACTCGGAAGGTATGTACAATTTCGAGGACAAAATTTTTAATAAGAAGGGGGGAGTTGTAAGACCTGTATCAAATTAACCGGTCTTACCACCTTGTACTAGGTCGACCTATCATGGTCGAGCCAAGTGGACCAAGTGTGTGAAGGAAATCACAAGACCAGGTATGAATTTTACCCAAAAACAGTAAATATGAGGGTAGGATCGCATGCCTAAACAGGTAGGGTCAACCCCACCTCAACAAAAGTCCAACCTATGATTTTCTAGTCTTAGGGTCGCATGACTAGAAAAACATAGGGTCAACGGATCATGCGACCCTACGTTCGACCCTATGATGACAGACAGAAACCGTAAATTAGGAAACGTTCCTAATTTCAAGGGGTTCTTTCCTAAACTTGATGGGACTTATTTTGGAGGGTTTTTCTCTATAAATAGGACATCCCTTAGCCTCTTTCACTCCTTTTAGAACCCTAATTGAAAGTGAGAGAAAGAGAAAGAGAAGGAAGAGAAGAAGAGAAGGAAAATTGAAGAAAAGACTAAGAAAGAGGAGGAACTTCAGAGAAACCTCTAAATCTCAGCCAACTTCAAGTATGAGTCTAATTCCCTTCATAAATTAAGAGCCTAAAATGGAATATGAAGAAGTTAGGATTAGGAGAAACCCAAATCATCTATCCATGGATGAGTTTCAAAGGAATCCATGGAAGTAGTCATCATAGGCAATGGAAAGTGTGTAAAAATCATAGTTATGAGCCATGGAACAATCTTAGAATGGACCTACGAGACCACAGGATCGATCACATGCCCTTGGGAAGTCCCAGGGAGGGTGTGGTCGCACAGAGGGTCGATTGGTAACCGACCCCATGTCCGACCCTACACCCTAGGGTCGATTGGGTAACGGACCCTAGGTGCTACCCTACCTGCGACCCTATGATTTCAGCTAGTCTAAATTTGTTGGAATTAATTCTAATTAAAATCTATCGACTTGTTAGGTCTTCCTAGTGATTTAAAAGTCATTCTTAATGCTTGAACGAGGATCTACACTCAATCAAAGGTGAGGGAACAAGATCTAATCTAATTGGTTAATAATAAATTGTTTTATTTATTCAGTCCAATGCCATGAATGATTTTATGCTTGTTTGCATGTAATGTGCATTTAACATGTCATCCAATATTCCTGCTATTACTGTTCATGCATATTTAATTTCGTTTATTTATAACATGATGATGATGGTGATGTTAGGAATAGGCATGTGAATGTTTGTGTGTGGTTAGTGTACTTGATGCGAGTGGGGCATCAGAGGGAGGACGTGATACTGTGGTTTTTCCTGGTCACCAGACTCTAGCTCTATCTCTACTCCAGTCTTGTCCACTAACATCGTCGTATCGGCATTACCTTAGCAGAACTATTACGTCGTAGGGCCTCAGGGGAGGTGGTCTCGGACTGTGTAGTCTCTGACTCTGCCCTCTATCTCTATGGACGTATTGAGGGATGTTGGGGTGAGGCCTTGGATACACTGTTTGACATTTGGATTGGTTAGTTGCGAGCCCAGATTGCAAGCCCTCGCCAACAGGGGCTTACGTATTGGTATGGGTGCATGTGGTACAGCAATATCGATATTCATTGGGTACACTGTTTCCATGGTGGGTGCATGTGGGACGACAATGCCGATATTCATTAGGCGGCTTCACACACTCGTGTATAGAGGTGAGGCAGCCTCCGAACCTTTCTATTGTACATTGCAAACTTATAAACCAGACCACAGATATGAATTTAATGCATGCATATGTTTGTTGCATTGTTTTGTTTGCTCACTGAGCCGTGATGTGTGCTCACCCTTTTCGACGTCGAATATTTTAGTTGACGATGCAGGTACTACGGTTGAAGATTATATAAATGCTCCTGTGTACGGGCATGCTGCGGCGATGGGCGCTGAAGTGATGATGGAGTCGCATGGTTCGACAAGCGAGTGCAACTCCTATGTTTTCGATTAGACTTTTATTTGGATTATACAGACAATGTATTTGAATTAATTATTTAAGTTTATGTCTTAGTCCTTTTGGAAATAATTGGTTAAATTATTTATTTTATCACATTTAGATTCTCAATTCATTTAATATTTAAGACTTCTTCTATTGTGTATTTACTCTGATTATTGTTGTGGATGTGTATGGTTTAAGCAAACGGACACAACCTATTTGAGATCCTGGTTGAACCGTTGATTTATTAGCGGTTCATCACACCGTTCTGAATAGTACAAAATTGGGGTGTGACAGAATACATATGGCAAGTTGGTGGATCTCAATGCGAGATTTAAATTTTGACTGCTACTTCGAGATGATTTTCAGTGGGCCCACAGTAAGGACATGGGCTGCAACCTGCATGGATGTGTAGGCCTTGGAAACACCTTCAAAATGAGGCCAGAATCACTCAGTTTTGATGTTGAACAAAGAAGATATGGCGATTTTAGTCAGAGAATAAGAATAAGGGTATTTTTTGAAAATTAATAATAATCATCCAAGGGCCTGCATGCAAATTATCGTCAGTTTAATTATTTAAACTTCATCTTCTCATATATTGCTCATCCGATGTCCAAATGAGGTGATTCCAATGTCATATTCTTCATTTTGGTGCTCTACAAAGTAGACATGGAAAACCTAGAGCAGAGGTCTCCGAAGGATCCCATGCAGAGCCGTCAGTCGATATGCCCGCTTAAACATCAATTTTTCATATTTTATTATCCGAACTCCAAATCAGGTGGTTCAAGTCTCAATATATTCCATTTTTGGTGCTCTACGAAGTGGACATGGAGAATTTGAGGCAAAGGTCTCGAGACATCCCATGCAAAGCTACTAGTCGAATTATCATAAATTGGCCTGTTTAAACTTCAAAAATTCATAAGTTGATCATTTTACGTCCAAATGAGGTGATTCAAACTCTAGTATTTTCCATTTTTAGTGCTCTACCAAGTGGATGTGGAGAATTTGTGGCAGAGGTCTCCGAGACATCCCTTGCAGAGTCGCTAACCGAATTATCCTAAATTGACCTGTTTAAACTTTAGAAATTCATAAGTTGGCCATTTTACGTCCAAATGAAGTGATTCAAACTCCAGTATTTCTCATTTTTAGTGCTCTACAAAGTGGATGTGAAGGATTTTAGGCAGAGGTCTCTGAGGCATCTCATGCAAAGTTGCTAGCCGAATTATCATGAATTAGCCTATTTAAACTTCAGAAATTCATAATTTGGCCATTTTACTTCCAAATGAGGTGATTCAAGCTCTAGTATTTTTCATTTTTAGTGTTCTACAAAGTGAACATAGAAAATTTGGGATAGAGATTGTCAAAAGATTTCATACCGAATGGCAGTGAAAATGGCCTATGAAATGATAGAGAGAAAATCTAATCTTGGCCCAACCCAGCTCAACCCATATCAGTTAACTCAGTCCAACCCAACTTAGTCCAACTCAGCCCAGCCCAGACCAGCTCAATTCGAAATGGTTCAATCCATGTGCATTTAATTTATGTATATATTATATATGCCATATATATTATGTATAAGATTGTATCTATATTTTATTATATATAAATTTTATATATATATATATATATATATATATATATATATATATATATATATATATATATATATATATATATATATATATACACACACACACACACACACACACATTAAAGGAGCTAGAATCCGTAAAGGGATGAGAGTTCTAAATAAAATAAAAAAAAATAAAAGGGAAAGGGAAGACAGAATAGGGAGAGAGAGAGTCGGTGGAGAGAAGGAAAGAAATAAGATAGAAAAAAGAGAAAAAAAAAAGGAATAGAGAGAAAGAGTGGCTGGAGAGAAGGAAAGAAATAAAAAAAAGAAAAAAAATCAGGAAAAAGAAAAGAACTAAGGGACTCGGTAGGATAGAGAGAAGGAAATAAATAAATAAAAACAAAAGGAAAAAATCAGAAAAAGGAGACTCGGCCAGCCATTTGGAAAGAAGGAAAAAAGGAAAAAAAAGGACCGAATAGAAAGAGAGTCGGTGGGGAAACTTGGAAAGAAAAAAAAAGAAAGTAAAAAATAGAAAAAAGGAAAAAAAAATCAGAAAAAGAGGAAAGAATAGAGAGAGAGATCGTGAGAAATTAGGAAATAGAAAAAAGAAAAAAAGGAAAGAAAAAAAAAGGAAAAGAAATAAAAAAGAGAAGGGGGAAACGTGAGTGGAGCATAAAAACAAAAAAAAAGGGAAGAGAGAGAGTTTAACAGAAGGAAAAAGAGAAGAAAAGAGAAAAGGAAGGGACGGGGAAAAAAAGGAAGGAAATCTAAAAGGGCTGGAAATTGAGAGAGAGTCTAAGAGAAGAAGAAATAGAAAAGCCGAAGAAGAGGAAGAAGAAGGGAAAGAGAAGAAAAAAGGAAGAAGGAGAAGCTAAGAGAGAGGGAACTCTTTGCAAAGAGGTAAGTCCATTCTCCATTGTTAGTTTTTAGTACATTCCTACAATTCATCGCCCCTCACCCATTGTTCCCCTCACCCATTGTTGTAACCAAAATTTTGGTTTTTGATATGATTTCATGATGCTAACATGTCAAAAATTGCTTGAATATGCCTATTTTTGATAAATCATGATCAGAGATGTTATATTGCGTGAATGTTGATGCTGTAATGCCCATGTTTGATATTTTTTATGCATTCGAATATGTTTAAAGTACTCAATGGAGAAAAATTAAATGTCATATGATGATTTTTGAGTATTTTAATGTTTTTCTCAAGGTGGATTTCAGATCTAGAAATTTTAGATCTAGAATTCAATTTTGGGACATGCATCTCATATAGATTTTTGATAAATTTTGAGTCTAAAATTTTATGAGATACTCATACATATGTTATAAAGTTCTCCTACAAATTTTGACTCGCTTGGAGTTGAGAAAGTTGAGATAAAAAAGCCCCAATGATGCTACTATCCTTCTCGGGTACAATGCAAACCCTCATCGAAAAAGCTCTAAAAATAGAATTTACGGTCATAATTTGAAAATCCTTCCTTCAGAGAAAGTTATAGATATAAATTCATGAAAAATGTGGCACTAGATTCGGATTTTTATGATTTTTTATGGATTTTATATGATTTTTAAAGTGCACCATGGTCTGTTTTAGGGTCAATTAGAACACACTGAATTGCATGACTGAGATGTGGTGTTTGCGTCATGAGGCTCTTTCTGTTTGTACAATATTTTTAATGAAGTGTTAGATCTATGAATTAGCTACATGATCATATGCCTGAATTCTATTTTTAATGAGTGGTTTATTTATATAGAATTTATGGTGCATCTGGTCAGAATCTGGAACAGATTTGACCAGTGCATATGCCTGCACTTGTGGTGCATATTCGACCCATTTGGTTTCCCTATTAGGATTCCTTCTTGAGACAAAATCTAGATCTCTAAGTCCTCTTTCAGTGGATATATTTGATAATTTGAATATGTATGAAGCCCCATATGCATGTTTTGGTTAAGGTCCACAGAATCTATTGATTGCAATAAAAATCATGAAAATCCATGCATAAGTGTCCTGTAGAGATTTTTTTTAGACGTCACTTCCTTGAAGGAAAAGGTAGCCACATGAGTCTAGAAGACAATCAAGTTAACAGATAATTTTTTGCATGATTGAAAAATATCTTATCATGACTGGTTCAAATCTGAAAATCAGTCTGACTAGTTTTCATAGTCTAACCTTGTAGGCATGATTTAAACCGTTAGATTTTCATCATATTGTGCTTTAAAAGAATTTAAAACCATTAAATCTTGATCATGAGAATATCATTTGAATCTGAACCATTGGATTGATCATGAGCATCTCATTTGAAATCTGAACCATTGGATTGATCATGAACATCTTATTTGAATCTGAACCATTAGATCCTTATCATGAGTGATATATTAATTCTGGACCATTGGATTGTCTTGATGATTGATTTGAATGGATAGATTATCATTTGGAATGAATATGAACCGTTAGATATTGATTATGAATGATTTAGAGGAATATGAACGATTGGATTACCATCTTGAGTGATTTAAACCGTTGGATTATCTTTTTGAGTGATTTAATTGAATTTGAATGGTTGGATTGACCTCATGGATGTTTTAAGTGAATCTGAACCATCGATCAAATATGATCTTGATCACATTGATGATGATCGATTACATCAAATTTGAGTAGTCGATCAAATATGATCTTGGTCACAATGTTGATGATCGATGCTTGATCAATGCTCTCACATGTTTGCTGCCATATTGATTCATATGCTTCTTGCTATATTTGAGATGCCATGGTTTATTGCTATACATGAGATGAAATATGTTGTTATTTTCCATATTTGAATGATATTTATTATTGGCAATAACTTAATTTCTACAACACCCTAGTCGAACTGCCATATCTGTACACCTAGAAGACATATTAGGTGTGGGAACGTGCATGTAGGCACCCACATTCACGATAAGGGTAAGAATAAAAAAATGATAAATCTTAATCAAGAATCAGAAAGCCTAGCCCAACACATGCCAAATTAGGGTTTTAGGTCAAGGGTAGCTTAAGATGATCCCTACACCTCAGTTCATCTCCTCTAGGATACAGAAAACTAGATAGGTGTGATGTGAATCGAACCATTGAGCATTTAGGTTTCACACCCTGATATTGAAAGAAGAACATGAATGAATGAATCCACTTTCGAACTACGAGGATCCTGATTCTTAGGGCAGCACCCTAAGATACGTAGGCAGTTTGGTGAGATTTCCAAATATGGTTCCACACCATGTTCTTGAAAGAATATACACATGAATGAATTGAATGCCCATTCAGAACTATGTGGATCTTGATTCTTAGGGCAGAACCCTAAGATACATAAGTAGTTTGGTGAGACACCCAAACACGGTTCCACATTTCAATCTGTATAGATTAATAAATTATAGGCTTCCTTAGACCAAGGTAGAGTACAGCTGAGTGGTTTTAGGTTAGCAAATTTTAGTGTTCCGAGACCAAGGTAGAGTACACCTGAGTGGTTTTAGGATAATAAATTTTAGTCTTCCTTAGACCACGGTAGAGTATACCTGAGTGGTTTTAGGTTAGCAAATTTTATTATTCCTTAAACCAAAGTAGAGTACACCTAAGTGGTTTTAGGATAATAAATTCTAGTCTTCCTTAGACTAAGGTAAAGTACACCTGAGTAGTTTTAGGTTAGCAAATCTTAGCCTTCTTAGACCAAGGTAGAGTACACCTGAGTGGTCTTAGACATACCCTTTAGTCTTCTTAGATCAAGATAGAGTACACCTGAGTGATCTTAGAATACTATTGTAAGCATCCCATTTTTGCCATTTCCAACTGAACAAGGTCCTACTAGTGTGTGGACAGCAAAGGAAGAAAGATAAGTGAAAATTTGGGTTTTGACTACGACCTCGAGGTAGTTTTTGGTGGGCCTCACAATAAGGTCACAGATTGTAATCTGCATGGTTGCATAGGTCATGGAATTATCTTCGAAATGATACCCGAATTGCCCAATTCTGATATCAAATGAAGAAGATATGGTCATTTTAGTCAGATGATGCGTACAAGGGACGTTTCTGAAATTATCATAAATAATCCCAGGGGCTTTCATACAAATTATCGTAAGTTAGATTGTTTGAATTTCAATTCATCATATCTTGATCATTCGACATCTGAATCATAAGGATTAAGTACCATTATTCCTTATTTTTAGTCCTCTTCAAAGTGGACGTAAAGGATTTCCGGTAGAAGTTACCAGTGGGCCCCATGCAAGCTTGCATGCAAACTTATCGTTAGAACTTCAAAGCTTCATATCTTTTCCGTTCTACGTCGGATTCAGATGATTCCAAATCCATTATTCTTCATTTGTGATGTTCTACAAAGTGGACATGGAAAATCTTGGGTAGAAGTCTCCGGAGGGTCCCATTCAAAATTACATATGGAAATGGTCATTTAATCTTCAAAAATTCATATTTTGATCATCCCATATCCAAATCAGGTAATTTCAGTTTCATTATGTTCCATTTTTAGTACTCTACAAAGTGGACATAAAGGATTTCCGACAGAAGTCTCCGAAGGATCCCATGCAGAATGGTCAGCTAAATTATCGATAATTGGTCCGCTTAAACTTCAAAAATTCGTAAGTCGGCCATTTTATCTCCAAATGAGGTGATTCAAGTTCCTATATTCCTCATTTTTAGTATTCTACAAAGTAAACGTAGAAAATTTAGAATAGAGGTCATCGAAAAATTTCATACAAAATGACAAAGGAAATGGCTCATGAAATGATAGAGAGAGAAAACCCAGTTAATTCCAGTCAATCCAGTCAACTCAGTTCAAGTCAGTTCTGGCTCAACCCATATCAGCTTAGCTCAGTCAACCCAAGCCAGTCTCAACCCGTTTCGAATCAGTTCATCCATGTGCTTAGTATTTATATATATTATTATATATATTGTATACTATATATATATATATATATATATATATATATATATATATATATATATATATATATATATATATATATATATATATATATATATATATATATATATATATATATATATGTTATTAAATATATGTGTATATATGTATATGATATATATTATTATATATAAATGATAAAATCCAAAGGAGATTGAGGAAAAAACGAAAGATGAGAGAGTAAAGACGTGAGAGAGAGAGAGAGAGAGAGATTTCGATTTTGGAGCAAATCCAAAGGAGATTGAGAAAAAAAAGGAAAGATGAGAGAGAGGAAACGTGAGAGAGAGAGAGAGATTTCATTTTTTCCAAAGGAGATTGAGAAAAAAAAAAGGAAAGATGAGAGAGAGGAAACGTGAGAGAGAGAGAGAGATTTCATTTTTTCCAAAGGAGATTGAGAAAAAAAAGGAAAGATGAGAGAGAGGAGATGTGAGAAAGAGAGAGATTTTGATTTTGGAGCAAATCCAAAGGAGATTGAGAAAAAAAAGGAAAGATGAGAGAGAGAAAACGTGAAAGAGAGAGAGACTTCGTTTTTTTTCAAAGGAGATTGAGAAAAAAAAGGAAAGATGAGAGAGAGGAGACGTGAGAGAGAGAGAGAGAGATTTCGATTTTGGAGCAAATCCAAAGGAGATTGAGAAAAAAAGGAAAGATGAGAGAGAGGAAACGTGAGAAAGAAAGAGATTTCAATTTTCGAAAGGAAATCAAATGGAGATTGAGAAGAAAAAGGAAAGATGGGAGAAAAAGAAGGGAAGAAGAGAGAGAAAAGAGAGAGAATAAAAGAGAAAAAGGAGAAAACGTGAATGGAATTTCAGAGGGTTTGGGCTGTCGATTTTGGGAGAAAAGGAAGGGAAGAAGAGAGAGAAAAGAGGGAGAATAAAAGAAAATAAAGAGAAAAATGTGAGAGGAGTTTGAGAGAGTTTGGGCTCTCGATTTTGGGAGAAAAAAGAGGGAGAAAGAAGAAGAAGAAGGGAGGAGCAAGTAGAACCTACGAGCATCGAGGTAAGCTACCTCCGCTTCTATTTTTCATCTATTGTTTTGCTTAACTACAAATCCCCATCTCATAAACCACTCCACCTCACCATTAACCAATTTCCATCACCAATCCATCATACACTTGGCTTTCAATCCCTATACAACCAGCACTCTAACCGATTTCATCTCATACTTCAATCATAAGTCTTGCGCTACCACCTACCCGTAACCCCACTCACTTCCATCTCCTCCCTTGTTATCACTACCACATAACCAACCCATAAGCCACTTGCTACAACCTGATTTCATCCTTTGCACATCGGTCCAACATATCACACAACCACTTACTTCTTCATTCCCAACCTCACTACAACCAAAACCATATCATTTACCACCCACTTGTGGCACATCACCGAATACATCACCACACCCCTCACACTGCCTTACTTCCACCATCCGTCCATCTTCATTGCTTCCCACTTCAATTTTCACCAGCTCGGCACCCCACCAAATACCTCCATGCCTGGTCAGCTCATCCCCTGACCCTTAAATCTAATCTCTCATCATCACCCTTGATCATGCCTCCCATCTTTGATATTGAATATTTATTGTGATTGAAATTCTGATGTTGAGTATTTATTGTGATGAAAATCTGATTTTGATATTGAGTATTTACTATGATGAAAATCCAATTTTGATGTTGAATATTTAATGGGAATGAGGTATGGCCATTAATCTTAAGAATTTCACATGAATGAAATATGACCATCAATCTTGAGAATTTCATATGATTAAAACATGGCTATTGATCTTGGATCATGTGATGTTAATTTTGAATCTGAACAGTTGGATTATTTTTGGGAGTGACTTAAATGAATCTAAATCATTAGATTATCACTTTGAGTGATCTGACCGTTAGATTATCATTGGGAGTTATTGAAATAAATTTGAATGGTTAGATTACCATCAATAGTGATTTATATCGTTGAATTTTTTCATCATGAATATTTGGATGCTCATTGCCATATTAGATGCTCATTGCCATATTAGATGCTCATTGCCATATTTAGATGCTCATTGCCATATTTAGATGCTTATTGCCAAACTTGGATGCTCATTGCCATATTTAGATGCTCATTGCCATATTAGAGTCTCATTGCCATATTTGGATGTTCATTGCCATATTAGATGTTCATTGCCATATTTAGAAACTCATTGTCATGGTTGGATGCTCATTGCCATTGCCATATTAGGAATTGTCATGCTTAGATAGCATATTAGATCATGCCATATTAGCCCTTGCCTTATTTGCAATACATGCCATATTTGAGAGATTTTTCACAATCTTGCTACGTGTGAATTTCTTACCATAAATGTTTTATATGCCATATTTAGATAAAATATTCTATTTTGGGCAATAATTTAATTTATGATGCACCCTAGTTAAACTGTCATATTTGCACACACCTAGCAAACATATTAGGTGTGGAGACGTGCATTTAGGCACCCACATTCTTGGGAAGGGCATAATGGAAATAATAAAAATCTTAATAAAGAAAGAAAAATGCTTTGCCAAACCTTCCAAAATTAGAATTCAGGATGAAAAGGGTAATTTAGGATGATTTTGCCCCTCGGTAAACCCTAAACCTAGAATAGGTTCTTAACCCTAAACCTAGAATAGGTTCTCAATCCCAAACCTAGAACAGGTTCTCACTTTCTAACCTAGAACAGGTTATCTTCCGAACTACGTGGATTCTGATTTCTAGGGCAAACCCAAGGATACGTAAGCCATTTGCGAGAAACCCAAACTCGGATCCATACCTTAGTCCACTCGGACTATCCATAGATCCACTAGGATACTCAACCATTTCAACCTAGAGTTTGAACTATGCAGATTCTGATTCCTAGGTTAAACCCTAGGATATGTAGGCCATTTGGGAGAAACCCAAATTCGGATCCACACCTTAGTCCACTCGGACTACCCATAGATCCACTAGGATATTCAACCATTTCAATCCAAGCCCCATTTTGACCCAAATAGGGTTATCCATTTCGAACTACATGGATTTTGATTCCTAGGGCAAACCCTAGGATACATAGGCCATTTGGGAGAAATCCAAATTTGGATCCACACCTTAGTATACTCGGACTATCCATAGATCCACTAGGATAGTTACCCATATTTTAACCCACATAGGGTTATCCACATTTCAACCCAGATAGGGTTATCCACATTTCAACCCAGAATGGGTTATCCATATTTTGACCCAAATAGGGTTATTCTTAGATCCACTAGGACTATCTATCAGTCCACATGGACTTTCCAGATCCTAACCCATAGGGTTTCTTAACCTTTCAAGCATAAATTTCAACTTGAACAATGAACTTAATCGTACACAAGCATAAATCACATCCATAAACTTTAATCACACCTGAACTACGATGGTGAACCTGATTTTCGAAATAAATCCGTAATACGTAGGCAATCTGATGGATATAGATTCGGTTCAATGGCATTAAACCACTTGGTTTGATTCGGTTTAACAAATAGAGTCTAGCATAGGAAAGGTATAGGAGACCGATTTCGATCGGGCGGTTTGGGTGCCTAACCCCTTCCCATAATCGTAACCTGGCGCTTCCCCAATCTCTGATGGACTAGAAATCTAATCTAAGGGTCATAAGTCAATCGAAGTCTTACCTTGGGGTGAGATTTCACATTTCTATGGTCCCAGACCTTAATCTAGATGGCGACTTCCAAGATTTCCATCTTTGTCCTCACAGTGGCGACTCCACTGGGGATATAAACGTCAAACTTCTAAATGAAAACTTTCCTTGTGTAAATTGGATGCTAGATTTTAGGATACTATATTTATGCTTGTATAATATTGTTTTGGGGGGAATGGGTTATGTCACACATTCGTGCCAGTAGTCGAACCGGGTCCCATGCATATGGGGCAGCCCGCTAGGCGAAACACACAGCCTTGGCCTGTACTTTGTGAGACCACGACCGGTGAGCAGCCTCTAATGAGCGTTTCTTGGGTCCGCCTGAGAATGCGTTATGCTACTCTACGTCGCTTGGATCCTTGCAACATAGTATATAAAGGGATTGGTGGCCCATTATTCATCGCGCATCTGGTGATAGGTTACCCCATCCTTGTCAAGGTGGCCTTTTCTATCCTAACCCAGATTGTAGCCCAATGTTTGTTATTTTTTGGTTCATCCCTGAACCGACCCAGTAAAATCGGCTTAACCATGACATCCATGATCGAGACGTCGAAGTTCTGCCCGTTTTTGTCCTCGATTGGTCAACATGTTAGAATCTACACGATGAGCATCTTGAACTCTCACCCATTGGGAGTATGAGGTATGTATACACTTGTTCTACATCATAGTAGACGGTCACTATACACCCTCCATTTAGTAAGCTCGAAGTGTCGAATCTCTCATTGTTAACACGTCGATTTCAAAAAACGAGCAGAAAATCCCTGTCAAGACTTAGATACCACGGTCAAGAAGAAATTTACTAGTTTGTTCATCTATGAACCGCTTTTGCTAACCATCCCTAATAAGGACGACGGATTAATATATCCATTTCAATTTCATCGAATTCGATAATCCAATTGGCCAGACCTTGGTACCACTGATTATCCATTTTGGAATCATGAGAAGACTAAACACATGGCTTAATCAAATTCAATTAAATTGACTTGGATAATGTTCACCCAATCGCCCTTATGAGGGATCTAACTCTTGTTTGGTTGAGTCATCCTTGATTGTGCATGTGACTTCTACTCCTCTAGATGTCTAGAATCTCAATATTCCTCCATTGGATTTCAATGCCTTTGGAAAAGAGAATCAAACTGCAACCATATCCACCCTTTTAGGGTGAAAGGCCCCTACAATTAGGGAATTGTCTTGTTCTCCCACCTTGAGATCCATCCATATTATCTTTCTAAATGAATCAATGGAAGTCATGAATCTAGATCTTGATTGAACATCAAATTTTGTAAGAAAGAAGGAAAGATTCAACCCCAAGGCAAATCCAATCATAGTTCTCAATGTACCTCAGAATTAAGGAAAGATTCAGCCCCTAGGAAAATCCAATCATAGTTCTCGATTCACCTCAGAATTAAGGAAAGATTCAGTCCCTAGGAAAATCTAATCATCGTTCTCGATTCATCTCTAAATTAAGGAAAGATTCAGCCTCTAGGCATATCCAATCATAGTTCCCGATTCATCTTTGAATTAAGGAAAGATTTAGCCCCTAGGCAAATCCAATCATAACTCCAATTCATCTCTGAATTAAGGAAAGATTCAGCCCCTAGAGAAATCCAATCACTGTTCTCAATTCATCTCAGAATTAAGAAAAGATTTAGTCCCTAGGCAAACCAAATCACCATTCTCCATTCACCTTTGAATTAAGGAAAGATTCAGCGCCTAGGAAAATCCAATCATAGTTCTCGATTCATCTCTGAATTAAGGAAGGATTCAGCCCCTAGGCAAATCCAACCACCGTTCTCGATTCACCTTTTAAGGAGAGATTTAGCCCCTAGATAAGTCCAATCATCCTTCCTGATTCACCTCAAAACTGAAGGAAAGATTGAGCCCCTAGGCAGGTCCAATCATCATTTCGATTCATCTCAGAATTAAGGAAAGATTCAGCCCTAGGCAGATTCAATCACATCCAGTTCATCTCAGTATCAAAGAAATATTCAGCCCCAAATTCAATCACCATTTCTGGTTCATCTCAGAACTGAAGAAAGGTTCAGACCCTAGGCAGGTCCAATCATCATTTTTGTTCATCAAGAATTAAGGAAAGATTCAGTCCCTAGGCAGATTCAATCACATCCAGTTCATTTCAGAATCAAAGAAATATTCAGCCCCAGATTCAACCACCATTTTTTGGTTCATCTCAAAACTAAAGAAAGGTTCAGCCCCTAGGCAGGTCCAATCATCATTTCGGTCATCCAGAATTAAGGAAAGATTTAGCCCCTAGGCAGATTCAATCACATCCAGTTCATCTCAAAATCAAGAAATATTTAGTGTTAGATTCAACCACCATTTCTGGTTCATCTCAGAACTGAAGAAAGGTTGAACACCTAGGTAGGTTCAATCATCACCTCTCAGATCATGTTAAAGTTGAGGAGACATTCGGCCCCTAGGCTTTTTCACCCTTCAACTCCTGTTTAGGTTTCGGTTCATGTCGGAACTAGGAAAAGTTCCATTCATCTGAATTTAAATAGCCACTCGGTTTATCCAACCATCAACTTTGGTTAGGGTTCTGATTCATGTCGGAAATAGGAAAAGTTTCATTCATCTGAATTTAATTAGCCACTAGGTTTATCCAACCATCAACTTTAGTTAGGGTTCTGATTCATGTCAGAACTAGGAAAAGTTCCATTCATCTGAATTCAATTAGCCACTAGGCTTATCCAACCATCAACTTTGGTCCAGGTTCTAATTCATGTTGAAATTAAGAAGAGTCCCATTCATCTGAATTCATTTAGCCACTAGGCATATCCAATCATCAACTATGGTTTAATTTCTAATTCATGTTGGAACTAAGAAGAGTTCCATTCATTGGAATTTAATTAGCCCCTAGGCTTGTCCAACCGTCAACTCCAGTTCAGGTTCAGATTCATGTTGGAATTAAGAAAGGTTTCATTCATATGAACTCAATGTGAGCATGAGTTAGTCTCTAGGCCTGTTCAACCATTACCTCTGGTCCATGTTCCATTTCATGAAAGAATCAAAGAGAATTTCAGTCATTTCAACTCAATCAATCCATCATCTCTTGCAATTAGAGTTCAATCCATGATTGTCATCCTTGGCCTCTATCAATCGGAGCCCAACTCAAGCAATCCTTGCCTCTAGGAATTAGAGCCCAGTCCATGACTATCAATCTTGATCTCTATCAATCAGAGACCAATTCAAAGTCAATCTTGATCTCTATCAATCAGAGACCAATTCAAAGTCAATCTTGATCTCTATCAATCAGAGACCAATTTAAAGTCAATCTTGATCTCTATCAATCAGAGACCAATTCAAAGTCAATTTTGATCTCTATCAATCAGAGACCAATTCAAAGTCAATCTTGATCTCTATCAATCAGAGACCAATTCAAAGTCAATCTTGTCTCTATTAATCGGAGACCGATTCAAAATCAATCTCTGGCTCTATCAATTAGAGCCTGATCCATGTCTATCATAGCCCAGTGCTGCAAGTTAGGATTGCTTGTCAGGAATAGCGAACGAGAAGCATTCCTCATTACCTGTCAGTAAAGATCAATTCTAGATTCTGGAGTCATCAGAAAAACATGAAACCTTCAGCTATGATAGTGCTATCCCATCTCGGGCATTTCTGCCCCATTGGCCAAGGAAAAGCTAGAATCCAAAGAGTTGCCCTCATATTTCTTATTATTCAAAGAAAGGGAATGGAATTTTCCCGAGTAGTAGGGTAGACCAAAGATGAGATCCGATATACCCCAGGCTAGGATAGGAACCAGAATCACAGCTAGGGAATGGTCCAATGATAAAACCCTTAACCCCTGAACTGGGGCATGAACTGGATTGACCTTGGACCTAAATTAGGTATGGTTCAATGAGGAAAGCCATTATGCCCTAAACTGGGGCATGAATCAAAATTAACCTTGGACCCAAACTGAAAGTGGTCTAATGAATAAATCCATTGAACCCCCTACACTGAGACATAAACTAGTCTAATCTTGGACTCAAAATGGTGTAGTGCAATGGCGATACCCCTTGCTCCCCAAGCTGGGGCATAAGCTAGAATGATTGTGAACTTAACTAGAAGCGGTCCATTGATGAATCCACTGAACCCCAAACTGGGGCATGAACCAGAGTAACCTTGAGCTTAAAAAACAATAGTCCGATTATGAATGAATCCCAAACTGAAAAAAAAAAAAAAAAAAAAGAAAAAAGAGGGTAAGAATTGTATGGAACCCTGAAAGGTAGACATCTTGCATGATAGAGGGGCATGATGAGTCCTGCTATTGGAGATCTGAAGGAAGACTTATTCCCACAACGATTGAAGGTGGTCGTCAATGGCGTTATGCCCAACTGGAGCCACATGGACGAACTAGTTGTTTCAACTTTCTATTATCGGTATTCGATAGGTCATCCATGTCTGGGTCCAAGATTGATATGCTTGTTGACAAGTCCAGTCCAATCTGCCGTGTAAGTAAAAGAAAATCACCCCGCTTGGGATTTCAAACTATGCTTTGTCTCTTCCTTACATTTCCTCCCAGTTTCATACATCCTCCTATTCTATGTGCGTAGTCAATTCTGACTCTAAAGATGATTGAAATGATGAGCCATCTCCTGAAGTTCTACGCTACCCGGCCTCTTGAGAAAGAAAGGTCCAACCCGTCTGGGAAAGCTTTAAATGATCAATCGGGAGACACAAGAGTAGTTTCAAGAAACATTTATTAGAGAAGCTGCCATTTGTTCTACCTATGAAAAGATTCTAAGGAAAGTATTACATAGTAACATATCATATCAACAGGTCAGCCAATCAGTACAAATGAGTGGAGGACAGATGTGCCACCAAAAAGATGGAAATACCAATGTTCTTACAAAGTACATCATCTGCAAGGAAGAGATACATGATCAAAGAATGAGGTCATTGGAATACCCAAAAAAAAAATTCAAGCCTATGTTTTACCTACATCAATAATGGGAGGCAGTCACATCAGATAGAAGGTAATGATTAACTTCCAGAGGACAGCATACAGATTCACCATTCAGATAAAATCAGATCTAGATGAGCAGTCACAAATGCTCATAAAGTTTACAGAAGATCAGAATACTAACTGGGGCAAAGATGCTTTATCTGATTGGAAATGTTTGGAAGAAGAAGATTCAAATCCAATATTGAAAGTCATGATTCAACTATGCGATCAAGTGAAGCACTACATTATGTGGCCTCCACATCTAAAAAAAAAAAAGAAGAAAAAAAAAAGAAAATAGCAAGATGTTGAATGGCAATGGAGCTCGACAGTAAGCCAATTGTCCCTCTCACTTCAAGAAGATGGTAGTTCCAACTAAATCCTGAAAGCAAGTGCGATCGTTCTTCGAGATTTACAGCATGTTGGATCGGACTTTTGATTTTGGCCAATTACATCCCGCCTTTATAGGAGACGATCTCATCACTTTTCATCATCAGAGAAAGATTTCTCATCGGCATTAGACTCTCTCTCTCGTCTATCAATCTGACGGCCTTCCAAGGAGTCTCTATCACAAGCCCTTCTTTTGATTATCAATTTTTATGGCATTGTATCTCATGATCATGTCATCATCTTATGTACAAATTCATGAATCTGGCTGGAACTCTCATCTGTCATTCATTACATCCGACGGCTTCCCAAGGTTCCTATAAGCACTTCATTTCTCAAGCTAATAAAATGGGATCATCTCGGTAAGATAAACCCATTCTACATAAACAACCAAACACTCTCCCAATGGTAGACCTGTGTGGACAGTTTCACATCAGTCCTCTTGGACCTTCAACATCAATATTTGTCAACAAACCTAAAGGTTTCAGGCCCAGATATGACCGTGACTGATTCGAAATCTCAATATAGCTTGTTGGGACACGTGTTCCATCTGAACATCTCCAAGAAAGGAAAATATAATTCGGCATCATTTTTAATTTTGGTGTGGGACTGCATTTCCCTAAGATCACTTTTAGTGATGATTCAAATAGCTGCCCGCCTATCAATGCGTGTAGGTGTCAACTTAAACAGTGGGGCAAGGTACCCATTTGTCATGAAAGTCGTGCCATTTGGATTTCCCCTAAGGGTTTCAGACCATTGGATAGGACCATAATTTTGGCAATATCCTCACCATATCAGGACTCTTTATTCAACCCAAAATGGGGTTTGCAAAAAGAAAAAATGAAAAATAAAGGGAAGAAAAGCAACCTTAGCAAGGAAAAGCAACCCAAGAAACCTCAACGGGAAACCCATAATACTTCAGAGGGGATAGGTGACCTGTTGCAACCTAAAACATTGCCCTCATTGGCCCTTTATAGAAAATTCAGTGGTTCATGCAGACAAGTGTCATACCCAGTCTACCCTTCATAAGGAAAGGAACCTCTTTTTTGCTCTCAGTGAATCATACTCGGAGGAGTTGAACAAATCATCATCTGTTGGGCTCCATAGCATTGCCTTTCAACAGAATTCCATCTTCAAATCCTGTTGGTCATGTTAGGGAGAGAGCAAATTCTCATGGCCTAGTTACGGATGTAGCCAAATTCATTCAAATCATCAGTTCCTTCATTTTTTCAAGATTCAAGAAGGGTTTATCAAAGAAGTCACTTTCTACAATCAATCTGTCAATCTTCCCTTGACCTTGGAAGCATGGTTAAATTCTGGATACAATCCAGATTCAACCTAGTTCTAACTCTGTTAGATTGCATGTTTCCTTCTATCTTGCCGTAGCACACTACAGTAGCGGTCTGTCACAACATGCTGACACTGGGGCATAGATATACCCTATGTAGAGGAATTGAACTTGATCATGAGCATTACATCTAGGATCCACTGTCTAGTTTGAAGTCATTAACTTTACTAGTCAATAGAAGTAGATCCGTCTAAGTTGGTTTTTACCAATTTCCCAGTTCTCCTAATCCTGTTGATGAAGAAAATCCAATGTGGTCGCTCACCTGTTAGGATTTGGTCACCAAATTTTCTGAAGGAACACTTCGAATCCTTTGCTCCTCATGCCTACTTTGGGGCCATGATTCATTCATCTTTTAAAATTTGCACAACAATGTCGCAAAGCCCTGAGTTTTTCATGAGCCTAGATCAAGAGCCAAACCCATGTCACATTTCATTGTCGCTTGGCTATTCTACCAATTTGGTCTACCATAGTGCACAGTCAAAGAACTTAGTTGACCAGATGCCCCTCGACAGTTTAACACTAAGGTCAATCAATAAAATCACTTTGGTTAGAGACTGTCAAGCTAGTCTCATTCTTGTCCAAAATCCTCGCTAGAGTTTCTTTAAATCCAACAACACCAATGTTGGCTGAAGAAATCATCACCTTCAAATTACATGAAACCCTTCAAAGGGAGTAACCAAGTCATCACTACCGTGCTGAAATTGAGTCAAACTTTTCAGTACCAGGTCATAAATGGCAAATTTCAAATCTAGGTATCATGCCAGCAAAGTCCATGACACCATTTCCATTAATGCCATATTTTATGCCTTCACTAACAAAGCAGGGGCAAAAACCTGAGAAAACTACCAAGGAATTCATCATCATTTCAAATATGTCCAGTACTCTATAGGTTCAAAGTCAAGAGACTTCCAAGATGGATCAGATTTCAACCCTAAAGCTTCAAAGTCAACAAAGACTTCCTGTGTGGGTCACTTTCGAGCATCCTAAAGGTTCATAGCGACAAAGCTACTTAAGAGGATATCCTAGTTTCCATTCCCGAAGATTCATAGCCATAGAGCTTCCAAAAAGGATATTCCAATTTTCAATCCCGAAGGTTTAAAGCTGGTAAGAACTTCAAAGATGAGTCATTCAGTATCACCCTATAAGTGACCTTCTGAGTTCTTGCTCATTTCAGAATCAATTGCAAATTCCTCACCCTAAAAATGACCTTCTGAGTTCTTGCTCATTTCATAATCAAATGCGAAGCCCTAGCTCATTCAAAGTTCAAATCAATCTCAATCTATAAATGAATCGAATGTAGAGCCCTAGCTCATCCAAAGTTCAAATCAATCTCAGTCTAAGTAAATCATATGCTGAGCCCTAGCTCATCCAAAGTTCAAATCAATCTCAGTCTATAAGTGAATCAGATGTAAAGTCCTAGCTCATCCAAAGATCAAGTCAATCTCAGCCTATAAGTGAATGCAGAGCCCTAGCTCATTCAAAGATCAAGTCAATCTCAGCCTATAAGTGAATCCAGAGCCCTAGCTGATTCAAAGATCAAGTCAATCTTAGCCTATTAGTGAAGCAAATGTAAAGCCCTAGCTCATTCAAAGATCAAGTCAATCTCAGCCTATAAGTAAATCAAATGAAGAGCCCTAACTTATTCAGAAAAACAATCTCAGAATCTCAATCAAAAGAGCCTTAGTTCAATCAAAGAAAACACATCAAGTCTTACATCCAGACAAATCAAAGCCGAGCTCAAGCTCATGCAATCAGCCTTGTATTCACAGCCTAGCTTCATATAAGAAGAGGTTTATCAGCCTAAAAATGGATCAAGCCGGGTCCAAGCCCGCACATACCTTGCATTAAGTTCCACCTCAGCAAGAAGAGGTTCCCAGCCTACAAATGGGCCATGTATTCACAGCCTAGCTCCATACAAGAAGAGGTTTATCAGCCTACAAATGGATCAAGCCGGGTCCAAGCCCGCACATACCTTGCATTGAGTTCCACCTCAGCAAGAAGAGGTTCCCAGCCTACAAATGTGCCTTGTATTCACTGCCTAGCTTCGTACAAGAAGAGGTATCAGCCTATAAATGGATCAAGCCGGGTCCAAGCCCGCACATACCTTGCATCATGAGTCACCTCAACAAGAAGAGGTTCCCAGCCTACAAATGAGCCTTGTATTCACAGCCTAGCTTCGTACAAGAAGAGGTTTATCAGCCTACAAATGGATCAAGCCGGGTTCAAGCCCCTGTGTACCTTGCATCATGAGTTCCACCTCAGCAAGAAGAGGTTCCCAGCCTACAAATGAGCCTTGTATTCACAGTCTAGCTTCATACAAGAAGAGGTTTATCAGCGTACAAATAGATCCAGCCGTGTTTGATCCCGCACGTACCTTGCATCATGAGTTCCACCTCAGCAAGAAGAGGTTCCCAGCCTACAAATGAGCCTTGTATTCACAGCTTAGCTTCATACAAGAAGAACAATCATCAATTTTCCAAGAAGAGCAAACCTTCTTACCAGTCGAACTACGTTTTAGGCTTGATTTCTAGGATATCCTTAGAATACATAGGCAGTTTAGGACAAATATCCCTAAGTGCAGCCCAATAAGCAATCTCACTCACATCCCAAAAATATGGTACTTTTATCTTCAGCCTTCAATTGGTAACAATCTCGGCTAAAGAGGGGCATCTGTAAGCACCCCATTTTTGCCATTTCCAACTTAACAAGGTCCTACTAGTGTGTGGACAGCAATGGAAAAAAGATAAGTGAAAATTTGGGTTTTAACTACGACCTCAAGGTAGTTTTCGGTGGGTCCCACAATAAGGTCACAGGCTGTAATCTGCATGGTTGCATGGGTCATGGAATTATCTTCGAAATGATACCAGAATTACCCAATTTTGATATCAAATGAAGAAGATATGATCATTTTAGTCAGATGATGCGTACAAGGGACGTTTCTGAAATTATCATAAATAATCCCAGGGGCTTTCATGCAAATTATCATAAGTTGGATTGTTTGAATTTCAAATCATCATATCTTGATCATCCGAGATCTAAATCATATGGTTTAAGTACCATTATTCCTTATTTTTAGTCCTCTTCAAAGTGGACGTAAAGGATTTCTGGTAGAAGTCACCAGTGGGCCCCATGCAAGCTTGCATGCAAACTTATCGTTAGAACTTCAAAGCTTCATATCTTTTTCGTTCTACGTCAGATTCAGATGATTCCAAAGCCATTATTCTTCATTTGTGATGTTCTACAAAGTGGACGTAGAAAATCTTGGGTAGAAGTCTCTGGAGGGTCCCATGCAAAATTACATATGGAAATGGTCATTTAATCTTCACAAATTCATATTTTGATCATCCCATATCCAAATCAGGTAATTTCAGTTTCATTATGTTTCATTTTTAGTACTCTACAAAGTGGACGTAAAGGATTTCCGACAGAAGTCTCCGAAGGATCCCATGCAGAATGGTCAGCTAAATTATCGATAATTAGTCCGCTTAAACTTTAAAAATTCATAAGTCGACCATTTTATCTCCAAATGAGGTGATTTAAGTTCCTATATTCCTCATTTTTAGTGTTCTACAAAGTGAACGTAGAAAATTTAGAATAGAGGTCATCGAAAAATTCAATGCAAAATGACAATGGAAATGGCTCATGAAATGATAGAGAGAGAAAACCTAGTTAATTTCAGTCAATCCAGTCAACTCAGTTCAAGTCAGTTCTGGCTCAACCTGTCACACCCCAATTCTGAACCAACCAGAATGGTGTGAGTGAACCATCTTTGAACCAATAATTCACACCAGGATCTCAATAAGACCGTGTCCACTCATACAAACCATCGCACATAACCACAATCAGAATATAATAAATACAACGGAAGTCTTTAAATAAATGAACTGAGTATTCTATTGATAAATTTAAATAAGTATTAAATTATCTAAATTTCAAATGTAGTTAAATATCTTTACATCATTTTAATAAAATAACTGAAACAAATAAAATAAAGTCAAAGGTACACGCAGAAAGGGCACTCGCATGAAGCGTCATGCTCGTCCTCTCCTACCTGTACGTCCAGAGCAGCAACACCTCCATACGCTGGGGTGCTCATATAATCGTCCACCGTGTAACCTGCATCAACATCTAAAAACAATGTATATACAAAGGGTGTGCTCACAACTTAGCTCAGTAAGACAATCAGACAGTGTATCAATATTATATGCATGAGTAACAATCATTTTATGCTGTGGTCTGGTTTAAGTTTGCAATGTGCTATAGAAAGGTTCGGAGACCGCCTCACCTCTATACATGAGTGTGTAGCATCGCACAGTAGACCACACTACCACCGACCCACATGCACCCATCATGGAATAGAGATAGAGTTAAGGCATCTACTACCTCCCCTGATACTCTACCCATACCAATACATAAGCCCCTACTTGCTAGGGCTTGCAAACTGGGCTCGCAACTAACCAATCCTATATGTCATCACTGTAGGCTCCATCCTAGTACAGCTCACTACGGCATAGAGATAGAGCTAGAGCGTAGTGGCCGGGCTGGAGACCACAATGCCACACCTCCCCTTGATGCCCTACCCGCATCAAGCATACTAAGATAGAACAATACATAAGTAGACCATATCCCAACATAACTCCCTACGGCATAGAGATAGAGCTAAAGCATCGTGGCCAGGCCAGAGACCACATGTCAGAGACCACAGTGCCACAACATCGTGGCCAGGCCAGCGACCACATGCTAGAGACCATAGTACCACGACCTTCCCCTGATGCCCTACCCGCACCAAGCATGCTAAGATAGAATACTACAAAAAGGTGTCAGTGTGAGGAATGATCCCAGGCCCCAGGCCCTTCCCATTCCACATACCAAGGAAAACAACCACATGCCTAACAATCACATCCTATCATATGGAATATGCATGAACAATAATAATAACTGGAAATAAAAGATGACATGTGAATATTCACAACCATCACATCATATATTCAGGGTTATTATTAACAACATTTTACTGTCCTTTATTTATTAGGGTTTAGGTCAGATTCCCTTACCTGATGCTCGTTTGATAGCTTGCTCCACGTCGCAAGATCCAAACGTGCTATCACAGAGTCCTACATTATATTAGGGTTCAATTAGAATAGTTTCTTAGGGTTTTACGTTGGTCAGAAAACCAACAGAGTTCAAAACCAGCCTTTCAGAGCTGACCGGTCGAAACATACCGGTCGCAACTCTGTGGGAAAACTAACGACCGGTATGGTCAACCGGTATGTCTCCAGAAGACCATACATTAGGTTTTTCAACTGTCGTCGATCAATCTCCATGGATTTCCAGGGTTTCTCCTATCCATTCTAAGTCTGAGCTTTGAGTTAGAGTTATCTCCAACTCATTCAAGTCTAGTTTTGATGACAATCATCCTAGAACTCGAATCTAGGGTTTGACGATAAATTAGGGTTTAATGGCCAATTAGGGTTTAGATCAATACCAGCTTTGCATGGTATTGATCCAACCATACTAACTATCCTAGAGTCACAATGTAAGAGAAATGATTCAAAACACTTACCGTCGACTGGCGTAAGGTGAGCGCCATCGAACGGCAATGGCGACACTTCCTGTCACACCCCAATTCTGATCTAACCAGAATGGTGTGAGTGAACCGTCATTGAACCAACAGTTCACACCAGGATCTCGAATAGGTCGTGTCCACTCATACAAACCATCACACATAACCACAATCAGAATATAATAGTACAGCGGAAGTCTTTAAAATAGAATGAACTGAGTATCTATTGATAATTAAATAAGTATCCAATTATTCAAATCCAAACATAAAATAAATATCTTTTACATCCCTTTAATATCAAATGAAAATAACTGAAACGAATAAACAAAAATCCGATCACAGGTACACGCAGAAAGGGCACTCGCATGAAGCGTCATGCTCGTCCTCTCCTGCCTGTACACTCAAAGCAGCAACGTCACCACACGCCGGAGCGTTCACATAGCCGTCAACAGTGTAACCTGCATCAACATCTAAAACAATGTGTACACAAAGGGGTGAGCTCACAACTTAGCTCAATAAGACAATCAGACAGTTTCACAATATTATGCATGAATAACAATCATTTTATGCTGTGGTCTGGTTTTAAGTTTGCAATGTGCTATAGAAAGGTTTGGTGGCCGCCGCACCTCTATACACGAGTGTGAGGCACCTCATGGATCACACCCCCATTGGCCCACATGCACCCATCATGGAATAGAGATAGAGCTAAGATACCCCCGTACCTCCCCTGATGCTCTACCCATACCGGTACCTAAGCCCCTACTGGCCAGGGCTCGCAAACTGGGCTCGCAGCTAACAAATCCTATATGTCATCAATGTACACTCTATCCCAGCACAGCCGTCTATGGCATAGAGATAGAGCTAAGGCATTCCCACACCTCCCCTGATGCCCTATCCACAACAAACCCACTACAATAGAAACAATACGCAGGTAGACCCTATCCCAACATAACTCCCTACGGCATAGAGATAGAGCTAAAGCATCGTGGACAAGCCAGTCGACTCGGAGGCCACAGTGCCACATAACCATGGCCAGGCCAACATCAATATCGGAGACCACCGTACCACGACCTTCCCCTGATGCCCCACCTATACCAAGCATGTTAAGACAGAATACTACAAAAGATGCTAGTGTGAGGAGCGATCCCAGGCCCATGCCCCACTCCACACACTAACGAAAACAATCACATGCTTAATAATCACATCCTAACAATGCATGAACAGTAATAGTAACTGAAATTAAAAGATGGCATGTGAATATGCACAAACATCACATCACATATAATCAGGTGATTAACAACAACTTACTGTCCATTATTTATTAGGTTTAGGTCAGATTCCCTTACCTGACGCTCGTTTGTTAGCTTGCTCCACGTTGCAAGATGCAAATGGAAAGTCACAAAATCCTACAATGTTATTAGGGTTTCATTAGAATATATTGCTTAGGGTTTCATGTTGGTCGGAAACCAACATGGTTACAAAATACCCTCACAGAGCTGACCTGTGGCATGTACCGATCGCAGCTCTATGGGAAAGACTGGCGACCGGTATGGTCAGCCGGTCCCCACAGACCAGCCTCCCGAGGGATACCGGTGGCAACATACCGGTCGCACTGTGTGCAACCGGTATAGTCGACCGGTATGTCTCCGGAAGACCATACATGGGTTTTTCGACTGCCGTCGATCATCCTCCATGGATTTCCAAGGTTTCTCCTATCCATTCTAAGTCTAATCTTGGAGTTAGAGTTATCCCCAACTCATTCAAGTCTCGTTCCGATGAATATCATCTCGAAACTCGAATCTAGGGTTTGACGGCAACTTAGGGTTTATTGGCCAAATTAGGGTTTTAGATCAATACCTACTTTGCATGGTATTGATCCACCCACACAACTAACATAAGGTAAGAATATTGATTCAAACACTTACCGTTAACTGGCGTAGAGTGAGCTTCGTCGAACGGCAATGGCGGCACTTCTTCTTCTTCCTAGCTCCTTCTCCTTTCCAACCTCTTTCTCTTCTCTAGGGTTTGCTAGAGACAATGGAAAGGATTTGAGGAGGTTTAAGGGTGTATTTATAGGCTAGAATTAGGGTTTAGTAACCCTATTAGGATTAGGAAAGTCTTAGAATTCAAAATCAGGAAACTGGGACCCTCAGAAGTCAATTTTTGGATTTCCATACTTAGCTGCGCAGACCTGACCGATCGACCGGTACCAAGACCGGTACCATCGATCGGTCAACATAAAATCATGTTGATTCGATCGTCTTTGGTCCGATTTCATACCTGATTGTCATCCGCACGTCCCGTCTAACCCGGTGATGATCGGAAGACCTGCTACGACACAAAACCCAAGGTTTAGACCGGGTTTATGGAGTACGGGTCTTACAACTCCCCCACCCTTAAAAGAAATTTTGTCCCAAAATTTGCATGTAGGTTTCACACTTCCTTCTTCTTCCTAGCTCCTTCTCCTCTCTAGGGTTTGTGAGGATCAATGGAAGGGATTCTAGGAGGCTTAGAGGGGTTTAAATAGGCTAGGAATTAGGTCTAGGAAGCCTCTTAGGATTAGGAAAGTCTTGGGATTCAGAATTGGGAAAGTGAGACCCGTAGAGATCCAATTCCGGATCTTGGTAGTCTACTGCGTAGACCATACCGGTCGACCGGTACCATAGACCGGTACCATCGACCGGTATGAATGAAATTCATACTTAAATTGGTCTAGTTGGTCCGATTTTGTACCTGACTGTCATCCGCTCGTCCCGTCTGGCCCGGTGATGATCGGAAGACCTATTACGACATGAAATCAAGGTTTAGATCGGGTTCACAGAGTGCGGGTGTTACACAACCCATATCAGCTTAGCTCAGTCAACCCAAGCCAGTCTCAACCCGTTTCGAATCAGTTCATCTATGTGCATAGTATTTATATATATTATTATATATTGTATACTATATATATGTATATATATATATATATATATATATATATATATGTTATTAAATATATGTGTATATATGTATATGATATATATTATTATATATAAATGATAAAATCCAAAGGAAATAGAGAAAAAAAGGAAAGGAGAGAGGAGGGGAGACGAGAGAGAGAGAGATTTCAATTTTGGAGCAAATCCAAAGGAGATTGAGAAAAAAAAGGAAAGATGAGAGAGAGGAAACGTGAGAGAGAGAGAGAGATTTCATTTTTTCCAAAGAAGATTGAGAAAAAAAAGGAAAGATGAGAGAGAGGAAACGTGAGAGAGAGAGATTTCATTTTTTTCCAAAGGAGATTGAGAAAAAAAGGAAAGATGAGAGAGAGGAGACGTGAGAGAGAGAGATTTCGATTTTGGAGCAAATCCAAAGGAGATTGAGAAAAAAAAAGCAAAGATGAGAGAGAGAAAACGTGAGAGAGAGAGAGACTTCATTTTTTCCAAAGGAGATTGAGAAAAAATGGAAAGATGAGAGAGAGGAGACATGAGAGAGAGAGAGATTTCAATTTTGGAGCAAATCTAAAGGAGATTGAGAAAAAAAAAAGGAAAGATGTGAGAGAGGAAACGTGAGAAAGAGAGAGATTTCAATTTTTGGAAGGAAATCAAAAGGAGATTGAGAAGAAAAAGGAAAGAAGGGAGAAAAAAAGGGAAGAAGAGAGAGAAAAGAGGGAGAATAAAAGAGAAAAAGGAGAAAACGTGAATGGAATTTCAGAGGGTTTGTGTAAGACCCGTGTCAATCTAACCCGATCTTACCACCTTGAACCAGGTTTACCTATCATGGTCGGGTCAAATGGACCAAGGGCGTGAGGAAGATCGAGATCCCAGGTATCAAATTCACCCAAAAATACTTAATTTAAGGGGAGGGTCGCATACCCAGCTAAGCAGGGTCGGACCTCCCAAAGCAGAAAGTCAGACCCTCAATTTTGATGGGAGGGTCGGACATCTTGAACCCTAGGGTCGACGGGATCATCGACCCTCCCATTGACCCTCGGTTACCGTAAGAGAAATTAGGAAATTTCCTAATTTTCGATTGGGATTCTTTCCTAATCTCAAAGGGACTTAATTTAGGATGTTCCTACTCTATTTAAAGGACATTCCTAAGCCTCTTTCACTCCTTTTACAACCCTAATTGAATTGAGAGAAAGAGAAGAGAAGGAGAAGAGAAAGAAGAGAAACAAGGAAGAGAATTTAGCCAAAAGAGAAGATTTACAGAGAATGAGTATTCTTCTCAGGTATGGATACTAATTCCATGAGTTTCTACAGACCTTAGTTTAGTTATTGATGAGAGTGTGATCTCGGAGAAACCCAAACCATCAACCCATGGTTAGGTTTTCATGGAAAACCATAGGAGAATGCATGAAAGCTATCTAGGTAGGTTATACATGGTTTCAGACCATGGAATGAATGTAGAATGGAAAGTAGGAGCAAGACATAGGATCCCAAGCACGAAGAATGGACTAAAAGAGGGAATTGGACCAAAGTGCACCGAGGGTCGATGACCATCCGACCCTAGGTGATCCTAACCATCGACCCTCAGTGTTCAGGAAGTTCAGAGTTTGGGGAGGGTCGCACCCAGGGTCGATCATGACTCCGACCCTACCTCCGACCCTCAGTTGACAGAACGGTTTTTAAATTCAGAATTAATTCTAATTAAATTCTATCGACTTTGTTAGGTCTTCTAGCAATATAATAACAATATAAAGGTGATTCTGAAGCTTGGAAAAGTATCTATTAGCAAGCTAAGGTGAGGAAACAGAACTCTAAACTAATTGGTTAATAACAAACTATTTTCCTTTTCTTGAGTCCAATGCCATGCTTGATTCTATGCGACTATGTTTGTAATGTGCATACAACATGTCATCCAATATTTCTATTACTTGTTCATGCATATTTACTTTATTGTTTATAACATGATGATGATGATGATGATATGAATAGGCATGTGATTGTATGTGTGTGGTTGGTATACTTGATGCGAGCGAGTATCACGGGAGGTGTGATGAGAACGTCAATAAACGTTAACCTTTGGCGGGTCTCAGCACTTTAGCTCTATCTCTAACTCAAGCCTTGTGCATTAGCATCGTCGTATCGCCATTACTTTAGCAGAACTATTATGTCGTAGAGCATCAGGGGAGGTGGTCTCGGTCCTTGTAGTCTCTGACTCTACCGGGGGGCCTTAGCTCTATCACTATGGACATTCTGAGGGATGCTGGGGTGAGGCCTTGGATACACTGTTTGGCATTAGGATTGGTTAGTTGCGAGCCCAGTTTGCAAGCCCTCGCTAACAGGGGCTTACGTGTTGGTATGGTATTATATAGCAATAAACATTAACCTTTGTTGTATAATGTCATGATTAGGGTGGATGGGGACGACGATAAATGTTAACCTTCGGGCGGACTTCCACACCCTGTGTATAGAGGCGGGGTCAATAAACGTTAACCTTTGACCACCCAACCTTTTTATTGCGCATTGCAAACTATAAACCAGACCAAAGATATGAATGGATTGCATGCATATGTAATGTTGCATTGTTTTGTCTACTCACTGAGCCGTGATGTGTGCTCACCCCCTCGACGTCGAATATTTTTAGTTGATGATGCAGGTTATACAGTTGAAGAATACATGAATGCTCCAGCGTATGGGAACGTGGCGGCAATGGAAGCTGAAGCTGAAGTAGATACACATGACTCCTCTTGCAAGTGAAACTCATGTGTATTCGACTAGATTTTCTTAGTTTTCTTTATTTGGATTTGATAAAGACATGTATTTGATAATTAATTATGTCTTAGTTGATACAGAATAATTTTGCTATTTAATATTACTATCACAGGAGATCCTCAGTTCATTTTATTATAAGATTTTTTGCTATTGTGTATTTTCTCTGATTTTGATTACGGATGTGTGTAAGTTTAGATAATGCGGGGATAGCCTACTTGAGATCCTGGTTGAACCGTTGGTTTGCTAGCCGTTCATCACACCATTCTGAACGGTGCGGAATTGCGGTGTGACAACTTGGTATCAGAGCATCTCAGGCCTTGTCCGCTAAACTAACATACATTCGAGACAATTGTGAACTGAGATAGGATAAAAGTAAAAACAGTAATATAAACACACTGTAAGCACAAGTGATGGTTAAGATCAAATTTAAAAAGAGAATAATGCATCTATTAATGGGGAAACAAGTTACATACAATGAGAGAGAGAAACAAAAAGTATATACATAACTAAAGCAGAGTACAGTCCACAACCCGGACAGTTACTCTGTAGTACAAGAAAATAAGTACAATCAAGAAGCTGGAGGCGAAGGAGGAGGCAGGGCCTCATGATCGCTGTCATAGTCCTCAGCATAGACTCTAGTCAACCAGGCTATCTGAGTCTAGGTCGTCTGGAGACTAGCTGTGAGATCGGCTACTCTCCGATCAGTCGTACGCTGTACCTCTAGAAGCTCTCCCATCCGTGTGTCTGATACACACTGAGCGTCTAGCGACTCCTCCATCCTCAGGTCAGATCTGTGCTGAGCCTCCCTGATCTCCTGCAGCATCTCCATCATGTCAGAAGGTGGGAGTGAAGGACCAGCCGCATGCAAAGGACCAGCCTCAGGTGCAGGAGCCGCCTCAGAAGAAGTGCCAACTCCAGCCGCATGTGTAGGGGAAGGCGGTGGTATCGAGTCGACATCCATATACATACGGTCGTCATCGTCGATAGGATCCACACGAGCTCTAGCAGTGGCAGCAGCGGCCTCGGCGTCAGCCATCTCGATGCGAGTGTGAGGGCGCATTATCGCGTTCCTCTCCTCATCACTAACCTGGGCATCCCGCATACCCATCTTGCAGATAGCCTCCCAATCTAGAGGCGACGAGAAGGTCTTCTCCTGGATCTTCTCATCTACCAGGTCAACCCCCAAATGGGTCAGTAGAACTGTAATCATGCGTCCATAGGGTAGATTACCCCTATGACCGGACAATGTAGCAGTAATCATGGTCCGCATGATGATGTAAGGAAGGCAGACCGGCTGTCTAGTGCAGATACTGTATATCAAAAACTAGGTTAGCTAAGGAACCCTCTCATAGTGCCCACTCTGTGGGATCAGATTATGCTGGATAATCTTACAGAAGACCCGTGGAGCT